>CM021107.1:257081059-257246882 GCA_007115665.2 Sequoiadendron giganteum | reverse complement strand
AAGAGGGGAATGAGATAGGAATACACATTCATATTGCTCAAATCAAAGCATTTTCGTTTGAAGGAGTATTTCATAAAGTGACTGCAATAGTAGAAAATTCATTGCCCATTCAAGACAATCAATTCAAAAGTGAAATGGAGTGAAGATCACAAATGAACAATGGACTCATAAGATGCCTACGTAAAATGTAAAAAAAAGTTTAAATGCATCATTTTTCTCATTAATGGAGTTATGTTTGCAAGCAAGATTTCATGTTGTCATTGCTTGGTTTGTTTTCATAATGTTGTTATCATATATTTTATTGCTATTATACATCAATGCTTGTTTTTGTTTTGTTATTTGAAGCATATACCTTGAGGGTACAACCACCAAAAACCAAGAGACGTTGACAATAGTGCTCACAAGAGGCATTCAACATTTGCAAATACGAGGGAATGAGAAAAAAATAATGGAGGAATCGATAAAGTCATAACATACAGGACAAAAGAATCATCATTAACATCTGTGTAATTCATGAAGGCCATCATGGATCTGTATTTTCAAAAGGTTTGAAGGAGACAAAGTTTGGGCCCTATTTTTGAGGCTTTTCTTTTGAGCTCAAAAATGGCATTGAGGTTTCTATTTTGGAGAGCTTTTCACTCAAATTTTTTCCCTCTCACTCTTGGAGACAAATTGCAGGCATATATTGGAGAAAAACTGAGTTTTTTCTCAGTTTAGATTTGCTTCTTATTCTATTGACTTCTCGCAGAGAGCTTTGTAGGCCGTTAATGTGTACTCAGATTCTCATATTTTCATACTCCTCCAATTCAATAAAAGCAGCAGAGCATTCTTATCTGAATTTTTTGTCTCATTTTGCAGCAATAGTTTGATGTTGTCATTGTATTCCAATTTTTGAATCCTTTTTATGTTCTATTATTGCAAGTGTGGGTGCAAAAAGTTCATATCATGAAGGTTCCATGTTGTGTTTGATTTTAAACCTCATGCAAATCAATTTTTTATTGTATGTACATGTGAGGTTGTGAAAGTGTTTTGAGAATTGTTTGTGCATGGAATTATTAAATAAGTTAAAGTTTTGGTGCATCACCCATTAGATGTTAGGATTTGCATTTCAGTTTATCCTTCTTCCTTTTTCCTTAGAAAAGTCTTTAGTTTAGGTGATCTACCAAGGAACCAGGCCTCTCTAGAGATTCGTTCTCATCGTGAGTTACCCATAGCTTGAGAATGTTTCCATGTTTCAACAGGATAGTTAAGCCAAATCTTAGCTAGGGTGCAATCTTGATTGACAACAGTTTTTGGCACGCCCGGTGGGACTCTGAATTTCATTTTAGAGAAAGATTTTAAGTTTTAAGCTATTGTTCTAGTATATGTAGTAGTGTTTCCAATCTTTAGAGGTTTTAAGTTTATACCTGGCGACTCCGAGCTCAAGTTTACTGGTTTCAATATGATCAAGTGCTTGTTTATTTCAGAAAATTTGACAGTTGTTTTTTTCCATCTTGTGAATGAATGAATATGCCTATGTTTCATGGAGATATGTCTTATCATCCATCGTATCATGAAAGCTCTACTTATCCACCACATCATTAGTCATATCAGGGCAATCATGCTGTTGGTTTTAATTTCATGGCTTTTCAAAACTAGCATGACCAATACAATTACCACCCACTCACCCTTGCTCAACCTCCATATGAACCTTCATATGCTCAAAACCAGCTCGAAGAGATTGAAAAGGAGGAGATTGCAAGCATAAAGGGTATGTTGCTTGACTTCACAAAGCAGATAGAGGAGATCAAGAGGCAACATGAGTATAATCAACAAAAGGAAGAGATGGCTTATCAAACCTATCTCTAAGATCAAGAGTTGGAGACACAAAGGATACAATTTGAGGAGCAGATGAAGCCTTTGCATGCTCAGTTTCAAAGGAAGGAGGTCCAAGTAGCTCCTGCAATTCCTGATCAACCCGTTCGAGAAGAGGTTCATAAATATAAGTTTCCAAGTTTTAGACAAAATGAGTCTCTTAATATTCCTAAAATTGAGATTCCAAGTTTTAGGCAGGATAAAGTTCTGAATCCCTCGAGCCAGCCTCTTAAGCTCGAAATCCCTAGTTTCCAAAGCCTTCATCCTTTGCAAATTGAGGAAAATAATTAGGTTCAACCTAGTATAGTTACATAACAACTCCTTGAACATCCTCTTTCTTTTCAAGAAATCCAAGAAGTTCCCCAAGTTTCCCCACCTGATAGATCCAAGGGTGAACCCATTGATCAAGATTCCTTACTCCTCATGGAGAAGCTTAGAAATGTAAATCCATTGCGTTTAGCTTTGGAGGCTTAACACTTAGAGCAGCAAAAGATTTCTCAAGATGAATATTTGTTTGTTTTTACTGATGAGCTTCTTGGTTTTGTTGGAAATGATCAAGCTGTTTTAATAGATCAATCAAGGCAGCAGGATGGGGAGGTAAAGGAGGCTGATCATGGGGATAACTCCACAATTTGGTTTTATGAGTTACCTCCCTTCATTGAAAATGATGAAGAATATGTGGGTTTTATCTAATCCACAATAGTTTTGGAACAACAAAAAGATGCTCAACAATACGAGGAGTTGTTGGTTGAAGACAATCCATCTGATAATGGGGCCTTGGACCAGCAAGAGAAATGCAAAGATGAGCTTTTTGTGGAGTCTAAAAGGATTGATGAGTGCCACCATGAGAAGATACATGGCAGAAACCCTGAGTTGAATGATTTAGAGCTTGAGGAGGATTTTTTTTAAGCTAAAAATGAGCTTTTCTGCTCATGCTTAGATGTTATTCCTATATCTTTGGAGGAGGATTATCTTGAGCAACAAGAGAAAGAGATCGAAGTGGTTGTATTACCAAATGAGTCACTAGTTATGGAGCAACCTAATCAGTAGCATGACCTCGACTAGTTGGAGGAGTCTGAGGTTGTTGCTTCAATTGAAAGTTTGTTAGAGGAGGCTATCTCATGGTTTGAACATTTTCCTTCCTTCATTGAAGAAGAAAGTCTTGATTTGAAGTGTACCTCTTTGAGCGATAATAAGGATTCTAAGCTTGGACCAACTATTTCTAAGGGCCTTCTAAGAGTTGATAGATTTGATGAGTTATTAACCACTCTAACAAAAGAGGATGGTCCATTGACCATGGAGGAGGAATCAACATGGAAAGCTATCATGCAAGGTGAAGGTGATGTTGTTTCCACTCATTCAAATTGTTTTTTCTCTAGTCCAAAGCTTTCGAGGGGATGTCCTATTAGGCATCTAGCTTGGTTGGAAGCCAACAAAAAAGAGTAGTCCCATGACAACATTGAACCAGAGCATCAAGGGAGGTATCAGTTTGAGCACAACCAGTCCACTTGTTCACTTGATTACCATTGGTTCACCAATCAAAACAGGTGGGTAAGTCACTACATTTTCCTTCTCAGAGAAGTGTTACAACAGTTTGTTGGATATTTGATCTTTCTCCATCTATTTTGGTTGGATCATAAGCTAATGGAGCATTGCAAGTTGTAGAGGAGGGGCAACTACTTTCTTGAACTAGTTAATGGTTTTGTTTAGACATCCTTTTCCTCAGTTAGTAGGTTAGGTTAGTGTTTTTCTACTAATAAGTGTAGTAGACAAATTTATTTTAGTTATTTTCTTTCCCTAAGTGTTGTTGCACATGTTTGCTAGCCACCAGGGCCTTGCTAGTTTCTTTTAGTTTGGTTTTTGCTACTGTTTGGAGTATTTATAGTTGAGTTAATGGTTTTTTGAGTTTGAGAAGGGGAAAATTTGACTCCATGCCCAATGGATATTTAAGGCAACTGGTCTATATGCTTAGCAGGAAAGCATTCAACATAAATTTCCAAAAATGTTACCAAATTTTCACCTACAACTCAATTTGGCAGAGCTGAAGCAGTTGATTAATTTTAAAGGTGAAAGGTATTCCAAACATTTTTGCTATGCTTAACCATTGCATATTTTAAGGTGCTTAAAAATGAAAGAATTCAGTTTTGTCATTCAATGCTTTGCAGCATAAAGGAGACTACATGAATTATAAGATGTTGCTTTCATTCATTTTGCAATATTTCATTCATTTTGAAAAATAAATATACACAAGATTGCATAAGTGTTGCTTTGCAATTCATTGGAAAGAAAGGAGTAATCAAATGTCCCACACAAGCCAGGGGAGTAGCCGAACCAATGCAACATGGATGATATGCTATACATCTAAAGATCAAATAATAGAAAGATATATGAAAGGAAGCATATCCATCATTGCCCGTGGTGGTCTCGTGTTGGTCTTCATTGTTGGCTTCTTCCCCTTGCTCTTGGTCTTCAAGTGAACCTGTAGATGATTGAGAAATATTGTTAGAGCTTCGGATATGATTCTCATCATATGCCCCATCAACATAAATATAACACATGCTTATGATGCATTAGGTCAATAAATATCAGATGTATGCAAGAGATCCTAAAAATTAAAACATTATAGGAGCATTGAGCTTCATTGTTTTTTATCTAACATGTTTGTTCACTGCACAAGTATAGGTGAAATCATGTTGCTGATTCATTTCTAAAGACATCATAGCATGCGGTACAAAAATGGGCTCCCACAAGGGTTGAGCCTAGCATGTTGCCCCTAAGTTTGAAGAGGGGAATGAGATAGGAATACACATTCATATTGCTCAAATCAAAGCATTTTCAGTTGAAGGAGTATTTCACAAAGTGACTGCAAGAGTAACAGTTTCATTGCTCATTCATGACAATCAATTCGAAAGTGCAATGAAGTGAAGATAACAAATGAACAATGGACTCATAAGATGCCTAAGTAAAATGCATAACATAATTTAAATGCATCATTTTTCTCATTAATGGAGTTCTATTTGCAAGCAAGATTTCATGATGTCATTGCTTGGTTTGTTTTCATAATGTTGTTATCATATCTTTTATTGGTGCTATACATCAATGCTTGTTGTTGTTTTGTTATTTGAAGCATATAACTTGAGGGTACAACCACCAAGAACCAAGAGATGTTGACAATAGTGCTCACAAGAGCCATTCAACATTTGCAAATACAAGGGAATGAGCAAACAAAAATGGAAGAATTGATAAATTCATAACATAGAGGACAAAATAATCATCATTAACATCTGTGTAATGCATGAAGGTCATCATGGATTTTTATATGCAAAAGGTTTGAAGGAGACAAAGACTTTTGCAAAAAGGACAACATCATTACTGAAGCAAAATAAAGCACAATATTCAGAATATAGAATGAGCTACAACTTACAGTAAGGAAATACTCATAGCACCTGAAGATGCAAAGAGAAGACTCAACCTTCCATGGAGGAAAATTTCTTTCATTCCTTTTAGAAAATTAAACAATGTTATCTCCTATTCACTACATTCATAAGAAATGAAAGAATACTCGAAATATGCACTAATTGCAAAAGAGGGTTTTCAAGAAAACATACCCAGAAAGAGATAAAGATGTAAACAATGATATCTCCTATCCACTACAGTCTAAAGTGAAAATGCATTTCTCAAATGCAAAAAATAGAGCATCATAATGGAGCTAGGGTTTCAAGTAAAAGGGAGCAAGGCCAAGCTAAAGGTCACGGCCATGGAGGTATAAGAGGGCCATAGAAATTGAAAGGCTTGAGCCACAAGAAGGGTTCTCCCCATTTTGGCCTGCAAAGGTGAAACCCTCGAGTTCTTAGAAGTTTCAAAGTAAAAACCCAGAATAATGAAGCCATCGAATGGAGAGAGGTTTCCATCTTACAAAGAAAAATGTTCATATTTCAATGTTTTAGCCATGTCTTATTATGGAGGAAATGTATAGAGATTTCTATAGTCTTTTCACAGAATGCCAAAAGAACCAAACACATTCATTATCTTTCTTTTATTAAGCTCAACTTGAGCTTCTATCAACATAAAATAAAGAAAATTACAAAGCTCGAATGGTGAAAATCTTACCCGAGTTTTGTTGAGAAGAGGATGCATTCAAAGGTTGCAACAATAAGCTTCAGAAGCCATTCAATGGCGGTCTACAAGTGAAAAAGGAGTATTGGAAAGTAAAACAAAAGAAATGCATCAGGGAAATAGCAATGGTTGTGACTGAAAAGCCAAGAAATGCTTTCAAATTGGAGGTCACTCTTCAAATTTGTGACAAAAAATGGCTTACCCTACATTCGTTTGTAAAGATCTTCAAGGAAAACTCACAGAAGCTGCAATAAATGGAGAGGTTCGAGTTTGAACCCTAATCTTATGACAACAGTGTGCAGAGAGGTCCTCCAAGAAAATCAAAGCAAAAATGAATGAGAAAAATGAGGAGTTCGAATGGTTTTGTGTTAGGGTTTCCATGTTGCCCTTAGTTGACCTTAGGCATTTTTTCACATTGAGTTAAAAAATACATGCCTTCACTAATACCTTCGTGGTATTATGTTCTGCATATGTGTTACAAGCTTAGGCCTTACATGTCTTAGGTTTTTTTTTTTTAATTTTTGGAGAAAATAATAAGACTTTATGCCTTAGCTCATTTTATGATTTTTATAGAAAATCAAAATGCCTAAGTAGGGAGATATTGTATACTTGGAAAAAATGAAATCAAATCATATATTTTTCCTTGTATATTTGAAAAATTCATATCAAAACCCAAGTTCGAGCCTTTCTTTTTTGTAATTTAAAACTTCAGGATATTGTAAAACATTATTAAGGCAATATTCTATAAATTGCCTTGGTAATTGTTATTTTAAATGTAGTAAAATTAGGGCAAGTGCATGGAGTCTTCTTAGAAACTTTCCCATTTCAATTTGAGTCTTTTTGTGCAAAAGAGGAAAAAACAGACAACCTGAAGTTTCTTTTTCAGTTTTCATTCAGTTTAGGCTTGATTTTTGAGTCTTTTTTGGGTCAACCCTCTTGGGATAGAAAATTTCCACATTTGTCATTCAATTCTGAGGCAGTTTGGGCCCTATTTTTGAGGCTTTTCTTTTGAGCTCAAAAATGGCATTTGAGGTTTCTATTTTGGAGAGATTTTCACTCAATTTTTTTCCCCTCACTCTTGAAGACAAATTGCAGGTATATATTGGAGAAAAACTGAGTTTTTTCTCAATTCAGATTTTCTTCTTATTCTTTTGATTTCTTGTAGAGATCTTTGTTGGCCATTAATGTGTACTCAGATTCTTATATTTTCATACTCCTTCAGTTCAATAAAAGCAACAAAGCATTCCTATCTCAAATTTTATGTCATTTTGTATTAATAGTTTGATGTTGTCATTGTGATTCCAACTTTTGAATCCTTTTTCTGTCCTATTATTGCAAGTGTGGGTGCAAAAAGTTCATATGATGAAGGTTCCATGTTGTGTTTGATTTTAAACCTTCACACAAATCAATTTTGTGTTGTATGTACATGTAAGGTTATGAAAGTTAGTGTTTTGATAATTATTTGTGCATGGAATTCTTAAATAAGTTAAAAGTTCTGGTGCATCACCCATTAGATGTTATGATTTGCATTTCAGTTTATCCTTCTTCCTTTTTCCTCAGAAAATTCTTTAGTTTAGGTGATTTTCCAGGGGAACCAACCCTCTTTGGAGATTCGTTCTCATCATGAGTTACCCACGACTCAAGAACGTTTCCATGTTTCAACAGGATAGTTAAGTCAAATCTTAGCTAGGGTGCAATCCTGATTGGCATCAGTTTCTCTTGTCATCTTAATTTTAGGAGGAAGCATTTCCTCACATGGAGTTCATCACTTGAAATTTTTTTGGGGGTCACATGATCTTCTCTCTTTTCTCTCCTATGTGGGGAACATCGATTGTCGTTGGTGCTAGAAGTAGTCCTTGGGGGGTCATCATGAGTCCTCCATATATCACTTATCTTCTTCACTTGTACATTTTATTTCATTACATCATTTCTCTTTTAGAGAGGGGTTTTGATTTCCCACTAGGTTTTTCTCCTTTACTCCACTTTATGAGATATGTGTGCATGAGTACCAAACATGGCCTTTTAGTTGAGACTCATCATTAGTGCATACATTACTCCCTAAGTTACACTTAAAGGGGGGTGTTAGTGTAAATCGAGTCATTATCATACCTAGTTAGCTAATCACCTTTCTAGGATTGACCTATTCATACCTAGCTTAAGTTTACTTAGATTTATTTTGACTTTGTCTCACTTCATATGGTTGAGACATGTGTCCTCGTGAATTGAGACACCTATTAACACTTGCTCACACACTTGTCAAGTGAGCTCACAAGTGTCCCACCTATAGAGTGGCAGTCGAAGTTTCACTCCTACCTTCTCACCTCCTCATCCTTGCCTATATAAGCAAGGCTTTATCATTGTATTATACACTTTTCATTTTATATTGATAGACATACTATTGTGCATATTTTATTCACTTGTGGAAGTTGTTTCATGCTCTTTGGTCTTGGAATTCTCCAACACTTATTATAATTTAATTATTTGCATCTACTTTATCTTATATTCTTCTTTCGTGTTAATAATTTTATAACAAGTGATATTAGAGCTTGTTCTTGACACCTTGAAGGTAAGAAGGGTAAATTTTAATTATTTTGGATGTGGGGTTGTTAAGCGCATATCTCTCTGATGAATGTGTTTTTTTTTCTAAAATGTGGAGGGTTGATCAATGACACATCAAGGAAGTTACATTCCATATATGAGGAAATATGAAGCATTTTAATAAGCTATTATGATATTAAGGTTTTCACCAAATTCACTTTCAAGACTACAAAACACCAAGTTTTAAAGATTTTTTAACACCCAAATGAGGATTAGACTCTAGTAAGTTACAATGAAAATTTTAACATATTATATTTTTTAATACATTTATTGTGAAAATTATTCTAGTGACATCATGGCAAGGGCTTCAACAAGAGGCAAGGGAAGGAATCCATTTTTGTGCCATGCACTCATGCCCTATTTTACACAAGAAAATGAGGACCCCCTCTTTTGAGTTCGAGTCCTTGATTAGATTAGGTTCTCAATCGCTTTGTCTTTTTTTTGGAATCCTTTTGCTTTCATAGTTTTAAGTTACCTTCAAAGGTCATTTGAAAAATTTCTACCTTTGAATCTTATGCATTTGATATCTTGTTTAGTGTGTGTTG
Organism: Sequoiadendron giganteum; assembly: GCA_007115665.2. NCBI lineage: Eukaryota > Viridiplantae > Streptophyta > Pinopsida > Cupressales > Cupressaceae > Sequoiadendron > Sequoiadendron giganteum. Next base: position 257,237,769 of record CM021107.1, on the reverse strand, counting down.
TTTTCTTTTGGAACTTGACAAAATTTGAGGAACTACATGTTTATCCAATGTGTGCCATCAATTTCCTATCTTGAAGTTGTGTTTATTTTATGTAGTGGCATATCATACTTCTATTGTCTACCTCAGCATGATCAAATTAAAACATTAGTGTTAGTGCTGACAAGTCTTGGTCAAGAATGTTCATGACTACTTTGGAGGAGTGAATGGCTTATTAGGTGGAGTGTAATCATTTAGGGTCTTGGTTGTAAGAGTATTCTTTCATATTAATTACCATGAAATATCATGAAATTATTGAGTTGAGTTGCAAATCTATTGTTAGTTTAACTCATGGAATGAATGATTAAAATTTAATTAAATTGAGTGTTATGCTTGTAGGATTAAGGCACATAAGCCTCAATGGATATAAGTGTGAGAGTATTCAAATCAAAGAACAATTAAATCAAAGAAATGAAGGTAAAGGTGTAACATGCCGATTGTTCTACCCAGTAATTTTTACTATGTTTTACCCACAAGTGAACATTTTGTTCTACTAATTTTAAGAGAAATTAAATTTTTCTTTCCATTAGAATAAAAAGATACACATTTGAATCATAACCAATTTAAAATTTTCCCATTGCATATCAAGGATCATTTCAGAACCCAAGAATGATTTCTTATTCATAATTTGAAGTTTACATGTCACATTTATAATTTCCATAGAGATGGATACATGAATACATAGCTTCTAAAAGCTTACTTTTATAGAGATACAAGTGGTCAAGATGTCCCAACATTGGTGCATACATTCTAGATGTCCCCTTTCCTTGGTGCATACATTCTAGCTATCCCCAATACCAACACATACATCCTCAAATCTTGGCCTTTAACTCCATGAGGAGAAGCATCACTCAAGCATTTTTCTGCCAACCATAGACTTAGTGCGGTCCCCCACACATCTACCAAACTAGTAAGATGGCCCTACCCTTTTACAAAGAGATTGGTTTGGTAAACTCATAATCCTATCCTTCTTTAAGCTTGGTGTTGTGTCTTACATATCTAGAGCTTCCATATAGTGGTTACAACCTACATGTATGACAATCCCTACCTAGTATGTGAACTCGAATCATAATGAACTGATAGAGTAAAAAGTGGCTACTTACACTAATTTGGCCAAAGTATTCATCACCCAGTACTTTGAGTGGAGGTCACATGTTCATCCACCTTTCTAGCTCGATTTGGTTTTGACCATTCATACTCTTAACATACATTTTTTCTAAAAGGAAGTGTTGACACAATGAATTGACTAACTAAGTTACACCCTTTCCCATGGATTATCCTAACCTCAGGAATAACCTAATTAACCATACGGGTATTCAAAACATCACAACATTTAAATGACTCCATTTCAAAAGGTAAGATCTCAACAATAAATGACCTCAATCAAAAGAATAATCTCATCAATTAATGACTTCATTTAAGAGTATAATCTCAACAATAAATCAATTCCAATAAAAGTATAATCAACAATAATCAGATCATATAGGTTAATCCCAACCTACTTGCTTTAATCAATAATCAAGTAAACAACCCAACCAAATAGGTTATTACCAAACTAGGATTTCAATCAAAAGTGATGTAATGATCAAGTGATCATAAACAAATCATAAAACCTCTCATTCAATATACCCCAAACATTCACATGTTACAATGTTCACTACATTTGTATATAATCTAGAGAACATTAGTCTGATTAGAGTTTGTGCTTCTACATCTACAAGTTCTCTTCTCTATACGACTTTGGGTTGTCAGAATGTGAGTCCTCCCCTAGAATTCCATGAATAGGAATAGACTTAATCAAAAATAAGAAAATATCATAAATATAAAATACATTTTATCAATCCTATTGTTGAATACTGATATAACCATCAAGTTTATACCCTAACCCTAGGGAAAGACTCTTCCTATTTTCAAGGAGATATGAGTGATCAATCAAGTATAGACTATCAACATGGTTTGCATAACATTGCAACCAATCAATGATGATATGCCCATCATGCCATCATTCCCATTGTATTACTAACCTCATTATCCCTAGAGGTTTACCTAGCATTATAAGCTAACCATTTCAAGATAGCACTTTAATTTCCATACTTCACAATTCATGCAACATACGTATAGTAAATTGGAAAACTACGTATATAAACTTCATGAAGTATAATAGAAACACAATCGTATAAATCCCAGTATAGAATATATAACTGTAATCCAAATAGAAAGGTTTCACCAAAATAAGAATCAACCAAGAAACATGTAAGCTTATCCAAAGCATCTTAACCCATACTTAAATCAAACCTATTCTAACAAAGGAATAAAATCAACATGCCTATTTAAAAGTTACAACTGATATTTCTTCCTTCCTAGCTCAATTCCACAATCTCGTTCACTACTTCCTCTAAAATCAACCTAACTTCCACTTCTCCCCTCTTACCAATTCTCTCAGTAATTACAATTGCAAAACAACAAAGCAACTCACTAACTCTCAAGCTCTCTAATTCACTTGCACAAAAAATACAACATAATAACAATAAAGAAATCATAATGAGAAGTGTGAATAATGGTAGAGAGAGAACCTCTATATATACTAAGATTGAGCATCCAAAGGCTACAAACAAGCTAACCAATCTATCACCTCTTCTTTCATTTTTTCCACTTCTATAATAGCAAACTAATATTCCCTTCTAAAATGCATTGACTTAGCCAAAAGAATGTATGTGGTTGCACATACCACATATATGAAAACACATAACACTCCTATTTCCTCATGCAAGTCGACTACCTTCACAAACAACAACCAACTATTCCTTGACAAAGTCTCCATGCTTATTTCTAGTGGTTCGATGGATTTGAAGACTTCTATTTGCTTTGGTATTCCTTACATGGTGTTGAAATTTTCCATATATATAAATTGGTGTTGGTTTTTATATTCTAACTACTATTTTAAATGTAATGAATGGCTTTTATATAGCATAGGTTTAGCGCTTTATAGCATTTAAATCAACATTCAATTAATATTCTAACTCCCATGCCTTGGTATTATTGCCACCTAAGCGCTTAGCATAGTGCACCATATACTTATGCTTGCTAACTTTTATTTAAGCTAAAACATCCACTATGGGTTGTGCCATATATATGCATCCCATATAATTTGCAAGTATTTTAATATGCAATTTTTATTTAATATATATACACATAAATCACTCTTTGATTTTAAATATATATTAATATACTTACTGACGATTATATACACAAATATATATATATATATTTATTTATTAATACATATATTTATTTCATATATATTAATATATATACATTTACATATCTCAATATCTTAATATCCACACATAATCATATATCTACATATTCATTAAAGGATATATATATACACATAATGTCTATATATATGTATGTCATAGCAAACAATATGCTCACACACATGATATATACGTACATGAGTAGGTGCACGTACATCTACCTTTTTTTACTCATGCATGTATATACTCGTATGTATGAGTTATCATAAACACAAACATATATTTATATACAAATATGACCATATGACAAAGAACTCATTGATAACACAAAGACTTACTCACATATTCCAATCATGATCATTCAAAGACAAAAACCACAAATCTACACAAAGCGTTCCCAAACCAAGACTGAAGATTACTTATCGTTTCACGACTATCCTGAATCAACTAGACCAACTAGGGTGTGTGTGTGTATGCTCAGTTAGGCTCATTAAGGGTTACCAAACCAAGCTCCTCTCCTAAGTGATACTCCCCCTCTCATACTTGAGGGCTTGACTCCTTCCTACGTCCAACTTAGTGCATCACAAAGGTAGTTAGCCACTCACATGAAATTCATTTGCATCGACAAAGCATTAAAGTATTCACATTGTAATACATATTCATTCATCACATTTTCCATTAGTTTAAAACATAATCATTCTTCAAAAAAAATAACATCTTAATGCATATTTCAGTATTTCATTCACCTACTAAACATATTAAGGTCTTACATTTATCCTCATATTTACTCATGAAGGTAAAAATAACTTGGTAACTGAGAAACGAGATATAACATACTTCCCCCCTTGTGAATCATCGTCCTCAATGATTTAAAGTAACAAAACATATATATATATATATATATATATATATATATATATATATATATATATATATATAGTCAAATAAAGGTTTCACTTTCCATTTTCCAAGTCATGCAAAAAATAAGTAAATATCTAAATAATATTCCCTCATAGCACAACCCTTTTCAATCTTGTCCTTCCTGGACCTTCCATTGAGTGTCTCTGTTATTGCATAGGGAGAGCTTACATGCTTCAAGAACACTTTCTCTCCAAAGAAGTTTACTTCATAATTATATTCTCATATGTACATCATAAGTACAATAGTGAACGTATCCTATATGACACCTATACCATAGTGACTAGGAAAACCCATTCCCATTGACTATCATACAATTATCCTTAGTGTAACCCAAATATAAAAGGAATTTCAATGCATTGTGCACTACACCATGGGTCCCATCCTTCCCTTTAGTCTTTACACCATCAGACAACTCTGAATCCAAGACCGTTCATCATTGACACAAATATTGACCTTAAGCATAATAGTATTTCCCTTGAATATTGTCCATATTGAGAGCATAATACCACTCTTAGAAACCCGTCAATAGTACTACTTTATGATTCATGTGTTGTATCAAAAAAGTTTCCTTGAGAATTTTGATCTATATTTCCTTTTTATGACAACATTTACAGTTTAAGATCAATCCTATTCCCTAGCCTCTCTTAGCTTATAGGAATTCAACCCTTCTTCCCATATAATGTTTCAAATGGATCAAATTTCAATGATAGAAGTTTATTGTAATAAAATATTCCACAAATCCTCCAAGATTTGGTTCAACCTTTCTGCCTAATTGGCTGACTCAACTAATAAGTTAAGCATACATTCATTTGAATTTTCAACAAGGTGATCATGGTTTACACAAAACCTTAACATTACTTTCTTGTTCCCCATCTGAAATAACCTTCTCAGGAACATTAAGCAACTTGCCTTACACAAATGTTTTGTTTAGGACTGGTATCCTATAAATTATCTTTTCCAATTAGAATTGGTTGCCTTGGTGAGTCTATCCACCATAATATTATGCCAGTTCCATCGACATAGAAAGATCAAAACTATTCTAATGATCTACCACTTCCTCACTGGAATTTCATGAGAGTATACAAGTCCTACCAATGATGACATCCTGCCTTCATCCTCTGGTATATCGAACAACAACTTACTACATGCTTGCAACATATTACTTAGTTTACTTCCAGATTATAGTGGTTCCACATCAATTAAATAATTTTTTCATTTAGTATTCTGAATATGACATCAATTTACCTCATTTCATTCCTTAATCTCCCAAAAAATTGGTACATAGGTTCTTTCTCCAATTCATAATAGTCCATCCTAACTAAGTGAAGCCTCTTCCACAAACTTATGTCACATATCATTCTTGAAATATAATGATAAGATATTTTTGCGGAGATAAAGCTCCTTCATCTTATGGCATCCATATCTTGGATTTCTTTCGTCCTCAATCCATTTCCAAGGTCGTAGTCTAATTTCAGCTCAAACCATCTCTTATGATGAGCATTTATATTAGTTGAGTAACAATCCTTTTAAAATCATGCTAGTTTGATATTATCTTCCAAAATATATCCATCAATTATTACATACCTAGTTACCAAACATGATCATTTTTCAATAACTCAAAATCATGAGTACATAATTCCTCCTTCCTATTCCATAGGTGATATTCTTGCCTTTCATGATTAAGCATACTACCTACCCTTTTCTAAAGTAATGATGATAATAACAAATTGATCTTCCAAAATAAATATGTAAAGAATTGTGTTGTAGATATTTCACTTTTATTGGTCAAAAGTCTCAAACTTTTCTTGAACATTCCAATCTTTCACTATTAGTTACAATACCTTAACCTTCACCTTCAACAACCTTGTTGTGGTCATGGAGTACAAAACTTTGGATATAGGTTTTTTGAATCATCACGTATGAAGCAGCCAAAAGTTCTTCCAGATTGAAAATACATCATTCAACGTTGAATAGGGTACTTATATGAGTACATATACTCTCCCTCTTTTCCCCTTAGTGTTTCTAAGACATTAGATCATCTTAAAGTTGAGCTCTTAACAATCATCCACTTTCTCCAAATTGATTAAATTGGTTTAACATTCCTTGTTGTTGGCTTTTGAATGAATTTTGTTTTCCTTTCTTACCCTCCATGGTATGCTTTGAATATACTTTTTCATTTTGAAAGTTGGATTCATCATCATCTTCTAATCTCTCAGAATCATCCGCTAGATCCACAATAATGATATCTAATGAATAATCAACAACTTTGCTAGCTAAGAGATACTCTAATATTTCATTCCAATTCTCTTTTTCCATGTATACTAATAGCCTTTTTAACATATTAAATTTCCCATTGGAACATCTTCAAATGATCATTTAAGGATCTAAACATAAGTTTAATTTCGTTGACAAGTTGGTAAGTTCAATTTTCACTTCAACCAAACTATGCTCTAATTGAGCCCTTTGTTTGAATTATTTGATTTTCTTTCCAAGATTTTACCTTGCAATCATCTTTCAAAGTAATTTTGTCTCAATTCTCAATAATTTTATTTTCCCATAACCTTAGACACTATAAGGTTATTCGGTTTCTTTTCCCCATTTTAATCAGAACTCCAAATTAATCTTTGCCTATTCTGGTCGATGGAATCATGTTGGATTTTATTCTTCGTAGGTTGCTTCTTTTTCTAACCATTCTGGTATTTACCCTTTGTTCTAAAGGATCTAATTTCACTCTTTGTTTCGATTATTTTTGTAAGATTTTAACCTTGTACTAAATCGAGTATGTCAAGGGATATCCAACCTCTTGGATACCTCTCTAGTTGATTTTGATTCACAAAATGTCAACTTACTACTTCGAATGAAGTTTCCAATTTATGCTAACAATTAATTATTTTTCCCATAAAGCATACTCATAGATCCATACTATCCTTAATCCAAAATCCTTGTCCCTTCACAATTGTAGGTTGCTATCAATAAGGGGTATTACTTCAATTATTTCTATCCCTCATAATCATTTAAACTATTTCGTAGGGTGAAGGTACTCATTGGTAATCCTCCATAACCTTCCTACTGAACCTAGTTGCATAATATTTCACAATCCAAAGGTGTATCTTAATGAGTTGTTGGTTTAGGAGTTTTCAACTCCAGGGACGACTCTTTCCTAGTCCCAAATTCAGACAAGTTTTCAAGAAATTTAACTTCCCTTTTGTTTCCCCTTTGTTCTTTTCCTCTTTCCGTCTTGGCATAAGAAATTTTCAACCATTATCTTCTAATAAGGTTTACGTATTACTTACATAATGGGTTCATAGGTTCCAGTACTGAACCTGGTAGCCTTGATACCATGTGTAACATGGCCATTGTTCTAACCAATAATTTTTACTATGTTTTACCCACAAGTGAACAATTTATGCTACTAATGTTAAGAGCAATAATTTTTTTCTTTCCATTAGAATAACAAGATACACATTTGAATCATAACCATTTCAAACTTTCCCATTGCATATCAAGGAATCTTTTCAAAACCCAAGAATGATTTCTTATTCATAATTTCAAGTTTACATATCACATTTATAATTTCCATAGAGATGGATACATAGCTTCTAACAACTTATTATTATAGAGATACAAGTGGTCCAAATGTCCTAACAGTAGTGCATACATTCTATATGTACCCTTTCTTTGGTGCATACATTCTATTTGTCCCCAATACCAGTGCATACATCCTCAAATCTTGGCTACCAACTGCATGAGGAGAAGCATCACTTAAGCACTTTTCCTCCAACCACAGACTTAGTACGATCCTCTGCACATCTACCAAACCAGTAAGATGGCCCTACCAATTGACGAAGAGATTAGTTTGGTAGCCTCATAATCCTAGCCTTCTCTGAGCTTGGTGTTGTGTCCTACATATCTAGAGCTTCCATACAGTGGTTAAAACCTACATGTATGACAACCCCTACCTAGTATGTAAACCCATATCATAGTGAGTTGACAATGTCAAAAATGGATAATTACACTACTTTGGCCAAAGTATTCATCACCCAATACTTCGAGTGGAGGTCACACACTCACCCACCTTTCTAGCTCGATTTGGTTTTGACCATTCATACTCTTAACATACATTCTGTCTAAAAGGAAGTGTTGACATAACAACTTAAATAACTAGGTTACACCCTTTCCCATGGATTATCCTAACCCCAAGAATAACCCAATTAACCATACGAGTATTCAAAACGTCACAACATTTAAATGACTCCATTTCAAAAGGTAAGATCTCAACAATAAATGACCTAAATCAAGAGAATGATCTCATCAATTGATGACTCCATTTAAGAGTATAATCTCAACAATAAATCAAATCTAATCAAAGTATAATCAACAATCAAATGATCAATCGGATCATATAGGTTAATCCCAACCTATTTGATTTAATCAATAATCAAGTAAACAACCCAACCAAATAGGTTATTCCCAATCCAGGGTTTCAATCAAAAGTGATGTAACAATCAAGTGATCATAAACAAATCATAAAACCTCTCATTCAATATGCCCCAAACATTCACATGTTACAATGTTCACTATATTTGTATATAATCTGGAGGACGTTAGTATGAGAAGAGTTTGTGATTTTGTACCTACAAGTTTTCTTCTCTATATGACTTTGGGTTGCTGGAATGTGAGTCCTCTTCTAGAATTCTATGACTAGGAATAGACTCTTAATCAGAAATAAGAAAATATCATAAACATAAAATACATTTTATCAATCCTATTGTTGAATATTGATACAACCCTTAAGTTTATACCCTAACCCTAGGGAAAGACTCTCTTCCTATTTTCGAGGAGATATGAGTGATTAATCAAGTATAAACTATCAACATGGTTTGCATAACATCACAACCAATCAATGATGACATGTTTATCATGCCATCATTCCCATTGTATTACTAACCTATTTATCCCTAGAGGTAGCATTATAAGCTAACCATTTCAAGATAGTACTTTAATTTCCATACTTCACAATTCATGCAACATAGATATAGTATTGACAAACTATGTATATAAACTTTGTGAAGTATAATATAAACACAATCATATAAATCCCAATATAGAATATATAAGTGTAATCCAAATAGCAAGGTTTCACCAAAACAAGAATCAACCAAGAAACATGCAAGCTTATCCAAAGCATCTTAGCCCATACTTATATCAAACCTTTCCAAACGAGGCAACCATAAACAAATAACCTTTCAAACATAAATAACAAAGGAATAGAAATCAACATGCCTGTATAAAAGCTCCAATTGTGTAATGAAATAACTTGCACAATAGAAGAAGATGATATGAAATATGCTGCAAATACTTGATAACAATATGCCACTTCGAGGGGGAAACCTCCTAATCCACTTCGAGGGGGGTACCTCCAATATTATTCAATAAGAACACAATACTCAAAATGATGATCAAATAAGACTCACAACCTCCTATATATACCTATTTATGCCTAGGATATCACCTAGGCTGACTTAGATAACTTTATATAAGCCCTAGGCCGACCTAAATAACTAAATAACAATATAATAATGATAATATGATTTAATTAAGAGTTAAGGTAGCCACAAGCCGACTAATCATAACCCAATGCACACTATAGGGGTATGGGAATAAAATTTATCTCCTCTTTACAAAAACATTGTCCTCAATGCTTACTTTTTTATTTTTCTTCTTCTTCATCTCCTTCTTTGCTTTTTCTTCTTTTTCTACCGCTTCTTGTTCCTACTATTTTCTTGCTCTTTTTCTTTTTCTTGTTCTTGTTTTTTCTCTTTCTCTTTTTTACTTCTACTTCTTCTTCTACTGCTACTTCTTGTTGTTCTTCTTCTTTTTCCTACTCTTGTCTTTCTCTTGTTCTTGCTCTCACTCTCACTCTTTCTATTTCTCTTTACCTTTCTCCATCTCTTACTCTTGTTCTTTCTCTTGCTCTTTTTCTTGTTGTACTTCTTGTTCCTTTTTCTTTCTCTTCTTTTTTTGTGGCTACTTTTTTTTGTAAAGGAAGTCTCGAAAGATAATTTAGTAATAAATCACACAAATAAAGCCAAAATACTCTAATTTTTTTTTTCTGTAACTTACCAAGGCCTAGGTCGCACTCCAATAGAAAAATCTCCCAAAAATAAGGTAATTTGCAGATTTGAGATTAATTTTTTTTAAAACCCTAATTTCCCAATAAATAAGTTATTTCTACTTCAGTTTCTTTGAAAATTGGACTTTAGCCTCCTTTTATATGTCTCAAAAAACCCACAAAAATTAGGAACCAATTTGCTAATATGTGTTTTCTAAATAAATTTGGTAGAAACCCTAATTCTGCAATAACTCGCTCAATTCTACTCCAATTCTTCTAAAATCTAGAATGTAGCTTCTTAGAACTGTCCTTCAAAAACATTTTAAAAATTAGACAAAAAATCACTAAAATATGGGAGATATGGGTTTCACAAAATGACCTCCAAAATTGAAAAAAATGCCTCCTTGTAACGGTGCCAAGATCATGCTCTAATACCACTTGTAATGAAATAACTTGCACAATAGAAGAATATGATATGAAATTTGCTACAAATACTTGATAATAATATGCCACTTTGAGGGGGAAACCTCCTAATCCACTTCAAGGGGGATGCCTTCAATATTCTTCAATAAGAACACAATACTCAACATGATGATCAAATAAGACTCACAACCTCCTATATATACCTATTTATGCCTAGGATATCACCTAGGCTGACTTAGATAACCTTATATAAGCCCTAGGCCAACCTAAATAACTAAATAACAATATAATAATGATAATACGACTTAATTAAGATTTAAGGTAGCCACAAGCTGACTACTCATAACCCGATGCACACTATAGGGGTAAGGACATAACAAACTGATATTTATTCCTTCCTAGCTCAATTCCACAAGCCTGTTCGCTACTTCCTCTAATTTCAACCTAACTTCCACTTCTCCCCTCTTATCGATTCTCTCAACAATTACAATTGCAAAATAGCGAAGTAGCTCACTAAATCTCAAGCTCTCTAATTCACTTGCATAGAAAAATATAGGAGAATAACAATAGAGAAATCAAAATGAGAACTGTAACTAATGGTAGAAAGAGAACCTCTCTATATACTAAGATTTGAGTATCCAAAGGCTACAGAAAAGCTAACCAATCTGCCACCTCTTCTCTCATTTTTGCCACCTCTATAACAAAAAAATAATATTCCCTTCTAAAACACATTGACTTAGCCAAAAGAATGTATGTGGTTGCACAAACCACAAATATGAAAACACATAACACTCCTGTTTCCTCATGCTAGTCGACTACCTTCAAAAACAACAACCAACTATTCCTTGAAAAAGTCTCCATGCTTATTTCGAGTGGTTTGATGGATTTGAAGACTTCTATTTTCTTTGGTATTCCTTACATGGCATTGAACTTTTCCATATATATAAATTGGTGTTGGTTTTTATATTCTAACTATTATTTTAAATGTAATGAATGCCTTTTATATAACGCAGGATTAGCGCTTCATAGCATTTAAATCAACATTCAATTAATATTCTAACTCCCACACCTTGGTTTTATTGCCACCCCAAGCGCTTAACATAGAGCAACATATACTTAAGCTTGCTGACTTTTATTTAAGCTAAAACCTCCACTAAGGGTTGCGCCATATAATTTGCAAGTATTTTAATATGCATTAGTTATTTAATATAACATATATATATATATTAATGTTTACTATTTTAATATATGTATATACTATTATATATATACACATAAATCACTCTTTAATTTTAAATATATATTAATATATTTATCAATGATTATATACTCACATATATATATATATTAATACATACATTTATTTCATATTTATTAATATATATATACATTTACATATATCAATATCTTAATATCCACACATAATCATATATCTACATATTCATTAAAGGATATATATTATATATATATATATTATGTATATTATATATATATATATATATATTTATACATAATGTCTATATATATGTATGTCGTAGCAAACAATATGCTCACACACACGATATATCTGTACATGAGTAGGCGTACATATGCCTACCTTCATTTACTAATGCACGTATATACTCATATGTATGCATTATCATAAACACATACATATATATTTATTAATTAATATATAAATATGATCATATAAAAAAGAACTCATTCATAACACAAAGACTTACTCACATATTCCAATTGTGATCATTCAAAGACAAAAACCACAAACCTACACAAAACATTCCCAGACCAAGACTGAAGATTACTTACCATTTCGCGACTATCCTGACTCGACTAGACCAGCTAGGGTGTGAGTGTGTGTATGTTCAGTTAGGCTCATTAAGGGTTACAAGACCAAGCTCTTCTCCTGAGTGATACTCCTCCTCTCGTACCTGAGGGCTTGACTCCTTCTTGCATCCAACTTAGTGCATCACAAAGGTAGTTAGCCATTCACATGAAATTCATTTGCATCATAAATCATTTGCATTGACAAAGCATTAAAATATTCACGTTGTAATACATATTCATTCATCACATTTTCCGTCAATTTAAAACATAATTATTCCTTCAAAAGAAAAAACATCTTAATACATATTTCAGTATTTCATTCAGCTATTAGACATATTAAGGTCACAATTTACATTTATCCTTTTATTTACTCATGAAGGTAAAAATAACTTGGTAACTGAGAAATGGGGTGTAACAAAAGCTAACTATAAAGTAGGATTTAAGTGGTGGTAATTCAACTCAAGAGAATTATTACAAAGGTTATTGCCTTATTGTAGTCAAGGAGGGATGATTATCTCATGAGTATATTCTTTCTTAGCAAGGTAGTTCCACTCATGTCATTCACATGGTTAAATTAGAAAGAACAATCCAATAGTGAACATAAACCCACAATAATAAATAAGTTTCTTGGAAGATTCTATGGATGGTTCATGATGATATTTTTACCCATTGAATCATGTAACATGTAAAGGAATTTGCATCTCAAAGATCACATGACTATGGTCACAAGTCAATTGTAGGGTTTGGCTTCATAAGAAAAAAATGATAAAATCTTAATCACACAATCTATTGAATCATTCAATTGACAAAGTTACAACATGCATTCACATTTGAAATGACACCTTAATTGGGTTCATATTGAAACATGACTAAATCGATAACCAAAAAATAGAGGGAAGAAAGGAGCATGATATTGACAGAGGGCACACAAAATTAATACCAAAGAATGCATTGCAACCCTCACTCCAACACAATAGTTGTATCTCAAACTCTCATGACCTTCACTAGTCTTTTCCCTTGTCGTGATAGAATGTAAACTTGTGTTGCCATGATTTAGGAGGCATTTGACAAAATGCCACCATAAGATATGATCCCTTGGAATGCTCTAACACAAGAAGAATTATTTTGATTAAATTCCAGAAATTTGTCTTCCAAATGCAATATACAAATGTGATACTAAAATGTTGTGAATTTTGCCAGAATCTTGTAGCTTGGATCATGAAATGATTTTTGTAGTAGACTGTGGATGCCTATTAACACCTGAATTATAGAGAGATTTTGTGGATGTTTTAGTTGCAAATGATTTGGTAAGAATGTATGCAAACTGTGTAAATCCAAATAGGGCAAAGGAACTATTTAGTGGAATGCAAGATTGGAAGTATAACCTTTGGTTCATACCAATTGTTTTTACCAGTATCTCATAATTCATGCTCTAAGATTGGATGTGAGCGCTCATGCCCCTTATGAATATACATAGTTATCTTAGCTGTTATAAGCTTTGAAAGACATTGAGAGTTGTTTTGTCAAGTTAGAAGGACTACCTTAGATCTAACTCAACAAAAGGATGGGACCAAGATGATCAAACATGGCTTAGTCTTTGTCTTCAATTCAAAATTTTGAACAAATTGATACTTCTTTCACTGCTTTGAATGCAAGAATGGATCACCCAAATGGTGGACTACTTTGGCTAAGAATTTGTGTCTGATTTCAAACCATGTTGTTGTTGGAAAGGAGAGTTTGATGTTGATTTCAGGGCAGCAATAAGGAATCCCAATAGAGAAGGGGGAGCCCTTGGATGAAGTAATCATTGGAGATACTAGTAATGGAGATAAAATAACATAAGTTGAGCTATTTGAGCCTTTATGAGTGGCATATGCTTGTCAAGTTTTAGATCAAAATTAATTTTAAAGAATTTATCTTTTGGCCAAGGCTATGTAAAAGGACAACAATATCTTGGAATTTGTATTAGGTGAGTTGGATGCTTTGGATCAAAAGGTTGTTAGCTTTGGAGGGTGGAGATTTATTTGCTACCAAAATTAAATGCTTAGAATTTTTGGCTCCTGGATTAAACTAATCCAAGCCATTGATGTACTTGTGTAAAGATATATTACTAAGGAAACTACTATGTCAATAAATAGATAGTCTTTGTATGAACTAAAGGGTTGGAAACCTTCGGATCTGAATGCAATATAGATTTATTTTAAGCATGTATTAATGGATATTTGATGAGTTTGTGATGTGTTTCATAATTAGTATCTTGTTTAGGTAAGATGTCTTGTTTCGTCAATTTAAACCTTTGCAAATAAGTCATTAGAGATCTTCTACAATCTATTGTAAGGGTTAGATGGTTGCTGCAACAACTTTCATAGTTGGTTTGCTTTGAAGATTGCACCATCTTATGTGGAGTTTTGGATTTCCTACCTAAGCGAGGATAGGTTTAATTTTGTAATTTTTTTTGTTCATTGGTGTTGTGTGAAATGGGAAAACAAACACATTTTCAATCATTTTCTCTTAAAACCCTTTATCTTTTGTGATTTCTTTTTCCAAATCTAAGTAGTTTAGGATTGGTTTTAGGACTTAAACTTGCAATTTGTTATGATATGGTTGAAATTTTATTATTGCAAGTTGATTTATTACCGGTTTATGAATTGAAAAAGTGATATTTTATGGCAATAAATATTTAAATTTATTTGTACATCCATTGTTAAATATGAAATGCTAATCATATATGTACAATTAACCCCTTGAATATTGGATAGCTTCTCAAAATACCACAAGCTCTTGATTGGAATATCAATATATAGGTCCTTGAGTTGATCTTGCAAATGACCAAGATTTGGTTACAAAGACCTTGGGGCTATTGGTCTTCTTCCAAGAGATTGATCACTTTTTACGAGAGGTGAGGTATTCATGGTATTTCGCCTAAGTTGTTGACTATCAAAACACCCATCGACAACAATCACACCTAGAAGTCTACTTAAAAAGATGATAAAGTATTAGAGGAGATGGACTCAATATTTTGAGGCTACTCTAAATACAACCACCACCAAGGTTAAGCAAGATAGTTTTTAGTAGTGGCTACAAAGGAGAAGTTCAAAGGGATGGCTAAGAAAGAAGATATTGATGATCTATCATTTGACTTCAACCAAACACCCAAATAATTATATGACAAACTATAGGAACTTGTTTCCAAAGATGGCTATGAGTAAGTTTGATGACAAGGGTCCAACTAGTTGACTTTGCTAAATGTGGATTATTTTATCTTCATCAAGTTCCATTTCAACTAAAGATTGCAATGATATCCTTATATTTGGAACTAAATCAATTCATTTAATATCACTATCTATGTGATCAAAATAAAAAGAAGAGATGTTCACATGGTTTTTTTTTTCAACCCTACTTAGCAGATCTCTATTGATGAAGAAGAGAAATAACCTTTGGAGGAGCATGTGCATTATAATAAGAAATAACCAAAAAATTAAGTTCAAAAAATAGGAATATAAAAGAACAAAGATTATACATGAGGATTTAATTTAATAATTGCTTTGATGCATTTATTTTTCCCTAGTTAGAAACCTTATTGATGTGTACAAGTTAGACCTAGTGCAAACCTTAATTACTTAATTATCTAATCAATCAATACCCTTGTAATCTTTATCAAAAACATGGTTTCAAAAAGATGAGAACCAAGTAGGTCTTTTTGGAAATCTAAGGTATCGGTCTAACTCGCTATTGTGGATAATGAATTACTATATTGTTCTCCTTGAGAACATTGGGTGAAGATGTGGGTTCATGCAAGTGGAACACACAAAAATGTCCTAGAGTGGTAGATAACCTATCACTTTCATGCTATCAAAAAGCATTGAACCCTAAATTTTGATGAATCTTGTAATTCACTTCAGAAAAGTTGTACCATTATTTAAATTGTGTATTTTTAAAGTATTACATACATGAAAATCAAATTTGACATACATGACTATTTAGTATAGATCGAGAATGCCTTTAAATGTATTTCCATCAAAAAATTTAAAATGCTTGTAAGTTAAGTATTTATGTTTACAATTTTTTATAGATCATATTCTAACAATTTTTTTATATCTAATATGTTGGTTGTAGGTGAATTTTTAAGGAAAGTAGGGATGAATCTTAAATTGATTTTTTATGGACAACGTAAAATTTTTAAACATTTCAAAAAAGTGAATTATTGTAGACACCTAAAATCATCCACATCCTAACCACACTTGACTTTATTCTCTTTTAGCTTTAATTAAATAAAACCAATTATTCAATTAACCTTTCCCAAACTTCATCCAATCTTGAATTAAACAAGTCTCAATCATTTATTTATTTAATTTATCTTTTATCCCATTTCTTCTATAGTTCACTTGCAAATACATTCAACATTTATTTAATTAAGTTCACCTTCTATCCCTATCTTCCAAAAATTAAATAAATACAAACTATTTATTTAATTCTTTAATTTTCCATATCAAGCCATTAGTTGACTAAAACTAATTAGTTAACCAATAAATCCACTTGAAAATTCTTAAGCATGTCATAATCAAACTTGTATGTATCCAAAAAGTAATTTGTATGTATTTGACCCATCCATACCCCTTCTAAAAAATCCTCTCATTAAATGTTCTCTAAGAAATTCTTGACCGTTTGCATGTCTCCAAAAAGAATTTTTACATCCCAAGAAGATCATTTTTTATCCTCACCCTTTATCTATTTCCAATATAGTATTTACCATTTAAATCTCTTTAATCTTGGTTCTCTTTAGGTGCAACAATCACAAGATAACACTTGGAGGCTTCTCCTTTTTCTTATCCCATCCATCATCCTCAAAAATTGATTTCTTGGATCAAATCTCAACCCTTTGATCAATCATCCTCCCAATCTATAATTAGACCATATTGGAAGCCATTTTCATAAGCCTTCTTAGATGCAAATTCATGATATCAATTTGAGGCCCACTCACAACCATTTCTCAAGAAAAAAACTATTGGAGAGCAACTACACACATCTTGACTTTGCAACAAGGAGTTGTGGGTAAGAGAACACTTGTTTTCTTCCATCTTTTGTTTAATTTATTTACTTAAACAAGGTGTCAATTAGATGTAGAATAGGATTTGAATGCATGGTTTAAATCCTTGATTTGTGTTTTACTTCCTTATTGATCACATTTTGGTATGCCTAGGGGGACACACATCCCTAATCTATCTCTTTTGAGTTTTTTGTGAATTTTTCTATTATAGGATTTTAGATTGATGTGTTCACCCTTGATTTTGATGTAACCCTTGCACAAATTGATATTTTTTCCTACAAAAATTTCTACTACCGATTGAGGCCTCTACTCTAAATTGATGTTTCTACTTGCAAAGTGACATTTGTTCTACACGAAACACATATTAGTGTTTTTGTAGGCATATTTATGCATCTACTTCCCAACATGGTCTTTCTATTTTTGCGATAGGAACCCTTCCTTTCAATGGACCTAACATCATTCTCTCTCTCATTTCTTAGGATTTTGACACATTTTTCACATGTTTTTGTTGAGGTTTTCATTCCCAACCTATTATTCATGATTCCATAATTATTTTCTTGTAGATCTAACTTTTTTTTTATATATTTCATCATGTTTTATAGTCTCCTATGTAATTTGACATTTCTACATCAAAAATTAACATTTCTACCTATAGAGTGGTATTTTTGCTCTATAGCACCTTTATATCTCAACCCCATAATCCTCACTTTTGGCATCTTGGGCCTCATTTTCTCATCTCTTTTGGATTTTTCCACCTCTTGAGCATCTTAACCCACCTTCCCATCAATTTATATAAATACCCACTTGCAGGTTTCTATCTTTTTGAGCTTTTTTTTCCATCATCCTCCATTTTTTGTGGAGGATACACAAATTGGAATTCATGCAAGTAAAGCATCAATAAGTGCAAAGTTCATCCTTTGGTGCTTCTGATTCTATTCCAACACCTTTGTTATGTGCTTTAACATTTCCGCCTCTATTGCAACACGTATGTTTTATACAAAGAATTTCATCATTTCTCTGGGGTTTGAATACTTGACTAACTATTTTTTGTAGCTTAACCCTTTGTTCTTTCCACTCCCCACTTGTCTAAGAATCATTTCATAAACTACCAATTTTTTTCTTGTAGGTTCACTTATCAAAGGACCCATCATTTCACTAAATTTAGTTACACACAATTTTCTAAGATTAAATGAAAACTATGTATAATGTTTGTGAGAACAAAATGGTGTCTATGCTCTCCCCTTGCATTAAAAGGTGACCTTGGAGATCAAAATATCACTTTGGTCTCTTTTATCACTTTCAATCCATAGAAAGTCAAGTTGTGTATGCTCTATCCTCATGCTACAAAGTGAACTTGGAGATAAAATTTGCTTGGTCTTTCTTTCCCCTAGTAGGCCTACCTTGAATTTCATCACCAAGGGGGTGACCTAAACCCTTATATTTTGATGGAGTACACAAATTTTCAAAATAACTTTATACCTTGCAAAGTGACTAAGAAGAGTGGGTTACCCTCTGCACTAGGACATTAGACATACCCTCTCATATCAAAAATTCACGTCCCACATGCCTTAAATAATATTGAGAACATCCCTAACAACCTTGTGCAAGCTTAGATAATAACCTTTTTGTTGTGTTTGGTTTTAATGCATTGGTAAGCAATTAGCCCCAAAATGTTACTCACCATATGCCCTTGGAAACAAGTTTGTAGGCCATGTATGCTCTCCCTCATCTCATTGAGTAGTCTTGGTAATAAAAAATGGTTGGTACCTTATCATAGGCTTTACACTTCATGCCTAGACAAGGCATATTGGTGGGATTACAATCATCCACACACCTACTTGAATAATCTAGGTTGTTTTTGTGCTTGGAATGTTTTCTTATTGAAACTCCTGCTTATCCCTTAAATAAAAAGAAAAAATTGTAAATCTACCTTAAATCCAAAACATAAAAAAAATTCCCCATTATCCATCGAAAACAAACCTCCAACATTTGAATAAAATTCATAATCCCTCAAATAAAATTATAAACCAAAGGTTGAAATCCTTAAATCATCCATTCCTAGCTTTAAATCCGAAATCTAATTCATAATCCAACCCATGAATTCAATCTAAAATGCACTATTCCCAAATCCAACCCTTAACCATAATCCACTATCCTAATCTCATCAAACGAAAAACCAACCTTTGAAAAAACCAAAATCAAAATCAAAATCCTCTCGCAAACTAAAGGTTGAAACCCTTAACCCATCATCTTCATCATAATTCAAATTTATCCTTCTCAACCAATCAACCTAATCCTCCATCTCAATCCCAAAACCCTCCATCTAAATCCATGCATCCCCATCCTAAATTTTTTAAATGTATTTTGGGTCCCTACATCCAAAAACCACCAATCTTAACACCCCCTATCTAAATCCCATAATCCAAAATCCCCTGCCACTAACATCCCACATCTTTATTCAAAGATTTAATGTCCATCACGGTATGTACAATTTCTAGTCTTGGTTCCCCTTGATCCCCTAACAGTTTCTCATGCCTCCACTATCCCATCCTTTTAGGTGGCCATCCTTTAGTACCCCATCCACTATCCAACAAGAATCAACCATCATATCCCTTTAATCCAAGCTTTCACAAAAATCATTATCCATACTTCATCCCCTTGTCCCTTCCACTTCCCTTGGCAACATCATATAATGGCAAAGCTATAATGGTACCAAATTTACATTTTGAAGAAGCCAATTTAGAAAACAAGGTTTTTGCATCATCTATGAGAACAATGACAATCAACACGATCTATTTGACACTATTATTCTACAAGGGATATTATGACATATCCATGGAAACATATGCTTCAATCCTCACTCCAAATTCCTCTACCCCATACACAATAATCTATCTACATCCATATCCATCATCCAGAACCAAACTCACTTATCCTAAATCCAAATCCATCCATTTGGTCCCAATTTTTTTAAAAAAAAAGTAAAGAGAAAAAGCCATCCAATGATGAAAACCATTCCTATGGTGCCTTAAACAAGTGCCATAATGAAAAACTACTAGATAGACATCATACATCAATCCCCCATCTACTACACCCTACACTTGGGTGCAAGCTTCTACTCATCCCTTATACTCACCTACCCATCCACTTCATCTTTATACTTATCCCATGGAATCCAATCCATTATCCATTCCTTCTTTTGATCTTGATAAAAATATGGGCATATTTTCACATGTGTTGACAAATAAAAGCTTTACTTTCTCTGCAATGAACCCCTCTTGTCGCCTTCCATTCTATGAATCTTGCATTTCCTTAAACTATCACACTATCCTCTCCTACATGCAAACTAAAAATTACAAAATAATGCCATAAACAACACATTTAGAGTGGGCCATGTTATTCCTATGCAACATAGTCCTTGGAGATCACACATTGACACCCCTCCATATAATCCCACTTCCTCCTATCTTCTCTATCCATGTCATGGCAAGTCACTCCTTGTGATACTCCCTAGACTCACACTTCCTCAAGTATCCATCCTTAATCTATTCATTGATTAATCCATCCCTCTCCACCCACTATCTTATTAATCCCTCCATCATTCCATCCTTGTCCATAAACCTAGTTTTACCTTTTCATTGCTTCCTAGAAAATTAATACCCACATGCAATCCCATGCATGTTATCCCCAAATAACTCCCACAATAATCCATCCAAATTCCTACAATCCTAATCCATACAAATCTTGCCAATTGACCTGATAGAACATCTAAAAACATCAATCAATTTTGTTCCTAAGCTTGTTGCAAACCTTGATCCAATTAATTCATCATCATTGGGATATATTGTTCCAATTTGTGTTATTCTTATCATCAACACTATCATCATTATCACTCAATTCTTACAATATACTACCACAATGACATCATGGTTTTTCATATCATGGTGTCACACAACATATGCTTGCATGCAACCTTCTCTTTTGGGTTAGTCCTTTATGAACTTGAAATATTATCACCTTAGACCTTATAACTTGGTACACAATGTCAAGTGCTATAAAAAAAAATGTTTCTCAAATTGTCTCAACAAAAGTATCACCCTCCATTTATTTCCAACCCCTCCATATCGAAGTCAACCTTTCCATCCTAATATGTCCATCATTTCATCCACTTCTATCTTTTATCCTCCAATATTTTCATTCATTTTGAGAGCATGCTCGTGTTCTTCGAACCTGCCTATTCTCTTAAGAAGGCATACTTACCTTCCTCCTTGTCACTCTCATCCTCCCAACAATTGGGGCATCTTTCCACTAGTCGCATATTTTCAAAAACCACTATATTTTATTCTTCTTTGATATGGCATTACTTCATCTAGTTGCAACGTCATCTTGAAAAGGGACAAAATGTAGACATCTAAATTCATCAAAATTCAGGTGATTTTATCTTCTTCCAACATTAATTAAAATAATATTATTTAATTAACTTAATCATTGTATAATTGCTACTGAAACTATTCATTCTATGGCATCCTCTAATGATAAGGCTATGTTCATCAAGCTGGATATGGCAAAGGCCTATGGTAGAGTTAAGTGGTCTTTCTTGTGCAAAATTATTATTTCCTTTGGTTTTGCTGAGGAGTGGGTGTAGTGGGTTATGAGTTGTGTTACTTCCACTTCCTTCTCGGTGTTGATAAATGATGAGCCTTCCCCTCTTTTTGGGGCTTCCAGAGGCCTTCATTAAGGGGACCCTCTCTCTCCTTATTTATTTATTTTTCTGGTTGAAGGTTTGGGGAGAGTGGTGAAGTGTGATGTGGAGTTGGGTCTTATTTAGGGTTGGGTGTGGGGTAATGGTTTGCCTCCTTTGTCTCACCTGCAATTTGTGGATGATACTGATTTGATGGGTATGGCTAAGGCTAGAGAAGCCACAAATTTGCACAAGGCCTTGGATATTTACCTTGGTGCTTCTGATCAAAGGATTAATGAAGATAAATCTTCCATTTTCTTCTTCAATATTCCATGACTTATTCAACAGAGGATTGCTCATATTTTGAGGTTTTAGATTGGCTCTCTCCCTTTCACATATCTTGGTATTCCTATTTCTTCTAGTAGTCTTCCTAGGGATTTGTGACGAAATATTTTTGACAAGTTTTGTGCAAAGGCTAATCATTGGTCTCATCGTTGGTTGTCCTTTGCTGGGCATGTTCAGCTACTTAAATCTGTGGTGCAGGCTCTTCCCATCTATAGATGTATGCTCCAGGTGCCTCCGGTTAGGTTTTTTAAGGAATTAGATTTTCTGGCTAGACAATTCTTATGGGCAGGCAACTTGTCTTCTTCTAAGTGGAGCCTAGTGAAGTGGGATATTGTGTGTAGTTCGAAGCAATTCAGGGGTCTTGGATTGTGGTAGTCAACTTTATCTGGGTTGGCATTGGCTGCTAAGCTTTATTGGAGGTGGTGTGTGGAATAGGATCACATCTGGGCGAGGATTTTATCTCACAAATACCTTTGGGGGTTTCCGAGGGAAGAGATTCCCTGATATCCTCTGGCAGGGAAGGGTTTTGTGATTTGGGGAATGCTTAAGAAAGGGGCTGCACTGATCAAGGAGGGTTTGTTTTGGATATGTAATAGGGGGGAGGAGACTCTCTTTTGGTCAGATTCTTGGGATGGATTTCCTCCCATTTTGTGCTAGTATCCTAATTTGTTGAATCTTTGTCAGCACTTCCTAGAGGCTGGCTAGTCAAGGGTGACTGATTTTAAGACTTCGTATACATGTGGACAGTTGGAGGTGGCTCGGTGGAAGGACCCTTGCGATTGGCCTGTTGTTGGTTTGGAGGGGGATTGTGTCGAGCTTCAAAATATTTTGGCTGGTAGGCAGTGCAGTTCTCTTAGGGATAAGGATATTCTTGCCTGGAGCCTGGATCCTAAGGGTACTTTCAATGTGGCTAGAGGGTACCAGGTGTTGTTGGCTCATAAGTTTGGTGGGGTGGAGGTCCCTTGGTGGAAATAGGTTTGGAACAAGTTCTCTTGGCCTAAGTGTAATTGCTTTGTGTGGAATCTGGCTTCGAATAGATGTTTGACTTGGGATAATCTTCGAAAGTGGGGATTCTAGGGCCCCTCTATTTGTGTTTTATGTGACTACAGTGAGGAGGATTCTTCCCACTTGTTTTTTGTTTTTGTTTTTCTATGTTGCTTTTGCATTTATGGTGGAGTGTCTGGAAAAATCCTGGCATTCATGCTTCTTCCCTTGTTAAGTTTTGGAGCAGTATGGGAAGACCTCCTTCTCAAGCCTCCTTCCTCCAAATTCTATGGTGCATTGGTCCTACCTTCATCCTTTGGAAAATTTGGCTAGAAAGGAACTGTAGGATTTCTCGGGGGGAGAGGTTGATGGTTCAATAGGTTTGGCACAAAATTGTTGGTATGATCCAAGAGACGGTGGAAGCTAAGTGTGATGTGGAGTATCTTTTGGAAAGGAGGGATGATGAGATTGTGGTTAGATTGGGCTTATAGGGATTGAATTATGACTCTGCTTGTGTCAGAAGAGGTAGGTAGGCTAAAAAGAAAGTTCAAATAATGAGAAAATGGTTGTCTCCTCCGGTCAGTATATTGAAAATCAATACTAATGGTTCCTCAAGGGGTAATCTTGGACCAACTGGGTTTGGTGGTGTTGGTAGAGATTGTTTTGGCTTGATTATTTTCCTTCTCTATTCATAAAGGGCAACATTCTAATAACTTGATGGAGGGGTTGGCGATTCTTTGGGCTATTGAACATGCTTGGGATTTAGGTTGGCGTAAGATTATTTGTGAATCTGACTCATAAATTATTGTTAATTTGCTGAATGAACAAAAGATGATTGATATTAACTGGTAGCTTGTTGTGTTTGTTCATCAGATTTTGTAGATGGGCTCTTTGATGGAGGTGGTGTCTTTTGCCCACATTCCGTGTGAGTGGAATAGAGTTGTTGATTATTTGGCCAAGTGGGCTTCAAAGCAAGATGATGATTGGAAGATTGAGGGTTGGGGGCAGTTGTCCCCAAATTATTGTAATGAAGTAGAGAGGGTTATTGCTGATGATTTAGATAGATAGGGTGTTGGTGGTTATTTTTGGTTTGGCTGGTTGTTCTTGTACTTTCTCTTCTTGGGAGCCTACTGGTTCCTTGATTCCTATGTACTGTTAATTTCTTGATTTCAATAAATTTTTTACCCCCTTTTTATTAAAAAAACTTAATCATTGTATAATTAATTAAATGAATCCCAATTATTTATTTAATTAATCTACCATTTATCCCCCTTTCTTCTATAGTTTACCTTTAATTAAATTAATTAATTAATTTTGTTAAGTTCATCCTTCATATCACTATATTCCAAAAATTAAATAAATAAATGTTATTTATTTAATCTTTTTTATCCACCTCAAAGCATTAGTTCTCTACAATTAATTAATTAACTAATAAATCCACTTATACAGTCCTAAGCATGCACTTGTCCCATCCATCCCACTTCAAAATCCTCTCATTAAATCTTATTTATCCATTTCTCAAAGAAATCTTGACTCTTCGCGTGTCTCAAAAAAAGCTTTGTTGGATTCTTGAAAAGCTTATTTTTTATCTTCATCTTTCATCATTTCTCAAGACAATCTTGACTATTCAAATTCCTTTAATCTTGGCCTTCCTCAAGTATGCCTCACATGATAATGCTTCGAGGCTTCTCATTCTCTCAATTCTCTCAATCATCCTTAATATTTGATCTCTTGGATCAACCTTAACCCTTGATCAATCATCCTCCCACTCTATACATAGGCAATCTTGGAAGTCATTTTCATAAGTCTTCATAGATGCATAGTCATGATGTTAATTTGAATTTGAGCATCCATATACAATTATCTCTCAACAAAAATCTATTGGGGCACAACCACACACATTTTTTGTATTCAACAAGGAGTTGTGGGAGAACTAAATTTGTTTTTATTTCATCTTTAATTCAATTCCTTTGCTTAAATGAGGTCTCAATTAGGTGTAGAATAAGGCTTGAATTTCATAACTTAAGTTTTTGTTTAGTGTTTTGCATCTTGATTGATCACAATGATTACATGGAAAGGCTTGTTAAAATTTTCATGTATGCTTGTACATAAAAACATTATTTTGATTTTTAAATAAACTATTTCATTAGCTTTCAATAAGATTTCAAGAAATTTGAGGGGCCTACTACTCAAAGAAAGGCTTACCTAGAAATACTCATACATTGTTTGATAGTTCCTTCTACCCTTCTCTTCTAGAACTATAGATAGCAAACAAAAAATTTAAATATTTGATACCTTAGTTGGTTACCTCTTCTCTTTCTTTCTTGGGAATTCTAAAGAGTTCCTTCCTATCTTCCCCTGATTAGATAGTAAGGAAAACAAATAAGGTTAGTAACTATAGCGCTTATAAGGCTTTGGCTTGGCAGGGAAAACTTGATTTATTTATTTATTCTCTTGGCTTGCTTGAGAAGCTAGTAGGAAAAAACTTTTATTAACTACTATATTCTTCCTTAGTAGGCACGAATATTAGGCCTCTCCTA
Organism: Sequoiadendron giganteum; assembly: GCA_007115665.2. Taxonomy (NCBI): domain Eukaryota; kingdom Viridiplantae; phylum Streptophyta; class Pinopsida; order Cupressales; family Cupressaceae; genus Sequoiadendron; species Sequoiadendron giganteum. Next base: position 257,211,596 of record CM021107.1, on the reverse strand, counting down.
TCAATCCTTTATTGACTGTGTGAACTATATTCTCCTATCTAGGTGTGGGTGGGAGGATGAAGGTTATAATGGAGGGCCCCTCCCTACTATCACAAGTTTTCTACCCTTTGTGGGCACTCAACTCAATATCCAAGGACAACTTGAAAGGAAACTACCTACATCCATATGAAAGATATGAATGCACAAATCCATTATCCACTCCCAAAATCGATGGAAACTATAGTGGGTCCCTCATTCACCAAACTGTAGCAGTCAGTCTTATATCTTAATTTTGGTCCTTCCATTCCCATCTTTGTGCTAGAGTAGATCCCCCATTATTTAGAAATTGAATTATCGTTGGTTTGGCTACTTAATAACTACCTCGACACCATTGTTCGAATTAGGTTGGGAATAGTAGTTCCTAGGAGGCCATCATTAGCAACTAGAATTCTCAAAGACTTGGGTCTTTGCTCCATTAGAGGTATTATGACATTGTTCCAATCGAACGAATCATGTTGTTTCCCATCCTAGTTCTTGGAACTCTAATTGAGCGATTTCCACTTGGCTATATCCATTGGTTTAATCCCACCAAAATGGAAACACATATCCTCTACTCATCCACCAAGGTTTTAGTTGGACAGACAATTGAATTCATAAGAATGATCAAGAGGGGCCACCATGGATGGAACTATGAACCCATTTAGGTTTCGCTATCCACTTAAGATCAATGGTTCTTTACATATTCCTTAGAAATAGGTGATCACAAGACGAAAGGGTATGAGGTGGGAAATACCTTTTAGATAGTAGGGGCCAACCAACATACTTTGTTGTACGATATGCTTTATTGTACTATGTGTTAAGGAATAAGATTGTCTAGAAAGAGACAAGATGTTTCTAGAAGAATTAGAATCTTCTAGAAGAGCTAGAACCTTCTAGGAACTAAAAGCAACTAGAAGTTATTCAAGGAAAATAACGTTCCAATTTTAGATTTCTCTAGAATATTAGAAGTTTCTAGATTTTAGAGGATCCAAGTATAAATATGAGGTTGTCCATTTTGAACACTATTGTTGTTGTAATTTGTTGGATTGTATGTAATACAAAGCTAGATCAATATAATTTCTTTCAATCATTTCTCACTATTTTATGCTTTGTTTTTGTCTTGTTTGATGTTGTTATTTTATTATTTGGGCTTGTTTTTACATGGTACTAGAGCTATAATTTTTTTTAACAAAGATATTATATTGTTGGATTGATATTTGTTTAGCAAGATAATATTTGAAGTGGTTTAATCTATTTGTTTAAGGGTGGATTTTTTCTAACATTGACTCTACAAATGAAAGTTTGCCAATATTTGATGGAAGTGGTTTTATAGATTGGAAGATTGCAGTCAAGAATGCTTTGAAAGAAAAGGCCCTATGGAGCATACTAAAGAGATTGGAGAACCTCAACAAAAGAAAGAAAAAGAGTTAAGGAAATGTAAGTTGGAGGAAGGTAGAGGAATTATTGGTAAGGCTTTGAGCTCCGATCTCAAAAGAGGATTTGTTGATGGTAATAATCCAGTAGAACTTTGGGAAAAATTAGAATTGTTTTTATAAAGATTCAGATATTGCTAGTTTGTTTACCATAGAAGAAAAATTGGTGAACATAGGCCCAACTAATTTTGAAAAAATGGCTGATTACTTTAATGAGGTTACATATTTAAATGCTTAGCTGAAGAAAATATGTGCTAAATATGCAAAAAAAAGATTCTTAGTTAATTGCCATGGTTGAAAGAAAATTTCCTCAACCTTACAAGGTATTTAAAGAATCAAGAAAAAGGGTTATTCAATTAAATCCTTATAGCCCCCAACAAACTTTTTATCAATTTTGTAAGCCAGTTTTATATGAAAAGGTTCAACTTATTAAAAAAGATTATATTAAGAAGAATCATGTATATGCAACTAAGGGTAAATCATTTTCTAGATATATTGATGGAAAGAAGAATTGGAAAGTATATAAGAAATTTCAAAATAATGATGGTTCTAACCACCTTTCTAGAAATGATGGTGTACAAAAGCAATTTGAAAGAAAACCCATTATTTGTAGGTAATATGGAGGTGAGAATCACATGGAAAAAATTTGCTTGAAAAAGAGAAACAATGAAAGACAACAATACAAGCCTAAGCAAGAAAGGTTTAGGGAAGGAAAGACAATTAAACAAAGTTTTGTAGCCATCTTTAGGAAAGTAAAATCAAGTGTAGAGGTAACTTCTGAACCTAAAATTAAATCTAGAGTAAAAGGAGGGTACTTTTCTTTAGATTCTAATAAAGAATGGATTTTAGATTCAAGAGCATCTTTTCACATGATTGGAGATAGATCTTTATTTATTGATTATCATGAAGGAAAGAATTCATATCAAGAAATTACCATTGGCAATAAAATGAAATTGTTAGTTCTAGGAACAAGGACTATTAGTGTAACAAATGGAATTTTGAAAATGTTTTATTGGTTGAAGGGTTAGGGGTGAATCTTATTTCAGTATATAGAATTGCTCAAGCTGGATATGAGTTTGTTGTCACTACCGATCAAGTTATTGTAAGAGATAGAAAAGGCCCAAAAAGTGTTATTGCTATTGGTAGAATTGACCATAAAAAGAGTCTCTTTAAATTTGTCGGATTTGTTGATGATGAATACACACTCTCCCATGTTTTTATTGCTCAAAGTGATTATATGTCAAAACTGTGGCATGCTAGACTTGGACATACAAATTATAGAAAATTACAAGACATGGTTAGATGATTAACAAAGATCTCAACATCTGAAGGTGTATGTGAAGGATGTGTGTTAGGTAAATACCATTGAGATCTTTTTGATTCAAGAAAAGCATGGAGAGCCAATTATCCACTACAACTCATTAATAGTGATTTATGTGAATTGGGATATCCTTCCATTTTAGGTGTCAGGTACCTTCTCACTTTTATTAATGATTATAGTAGGCAAGTATGGGTTTATTTTCTTAAAAAAAGAAGTGAAGTGTTTGAGGTATTTCAAAAGTTTAAAGAATTAGTTGAAAACCAAAGTGGAAAAATAATTAAATGCTTAAGAACAAACGATGGGGGTGAATATTGCAATTAAGCATTTGAACCATTTTGTGAAAAACATGGTATTAAGGTACAAAGAACAATTCCATATACCCCTCAACAAAATGGAGTAGTTGAATGGATGAATATAACTCTTTTAGAAATCACTCATTGTATGTTGCATTTTAAAAGTTTGCATAATAAGTTTTGGGCTTTGGATGTCTCTTGTGCTACACATATTGTGAATAGAATCCCTACCAAAACTCTCACAAATGTCACTCCTGAAGAAGCTTGGAGTGGAAGAAAGCCTAACAATGGGAATTTTAAAGTATTTGGGTGTATTGCTTGGGCCCACATCATAGGACAAAATAGGAAAAAGCTATAACCAAGAAGTCATAAGTGTTTGTTTATGGGCTATAGTGAAGAATCAAAGGCTTATAGATTGTACGATTTGGTAACAAAAAATATCTTTATTAGTAGAGATGTAAAGTTTGATGAACATTCACAACTTACAGCCACAAATGATTTCCACATTTCAAATATGTTACAAAGAAATATAAACTCTATTAACAAGGATGATAAAAGCATTGCTACTAATGAAGACAATATAACCAATACTTGTGACCAACTATTTTTTGCGGGTAGTGATGATGAAGAACTTCTAGCTAAACAAAAGACAAGTATTGAAGAGATTTATAGACAAGGCCCAAAAATCCAAGGAAGGAATGGCAATGCTCTCATGGTGAGTCTTACAAATAAATGACCCAATCTCATATGAGCAAGCTAGAGTGAAGAAAGAATGGGAGCAAGCCATGAAAGAGGATTTTGATGCATACTTAAGAATAAAACTTGGGAACTTGTGCCCCTCCCCAAAGGTAAGAATGTTATTGGTTGCAAATGGGTTTACAAAACAAAATTCAAATCAAATGGAGCTATAGAAAAGTACTAAACTAGATTAGTTGCTAAGGGATTCAATAAACGGAAGGAGTTGATTATGAAGAAACATTTGCTTTTTCCATCAAAACGAATACAGTTAGAATTATTCTTTCTTTGGCTGCTAGTCTTGGATGGCATATTCATCAAATGGATGTTAAAAATGCTTTCTTAAATAGAGATTTAGCTGAAGAAATATATGGAATTAACCACCTGATTTTGTAGATGAAAAACATCCTCACCTCCAAATTAAAGAATCACTTTACCGTCTAAAACAAACACCAAAAACATGGACTAAAAAGATTGACAGACACTTTAAACTTCATAGGATTAAAAGGTGTAGAACTGATCCAAATATTTATGTAAAGAAAGTCCAAGATGAGATTATTCTTGTTGCAATTCATCTAAATGATTTACTTATTATTATACCGAATATTGGGATAATCAATGATTTAAAATTAGATCTTAAAAGGGCATTTCATATGAGTTATTTGGGAGAATTAAATTATTTTCTTTGTTTACAAGTTTGTAGACTACATGATGCATTGTTCATCTACTAATCAAAATATTCTTTGGATATTTTAGAAAAGTTTAACATGCTAGAATGTAAGCCAACTTCTACTCCTTTTCAGTCTGGAATCAAGCTTACTAAAATATGTACTTCCAAGAGGGTAGATGCTACTTTATATAGAAAACTTGTAGGCAACTTGGTTTATTTAACTCATTCTAGACTAGGCATTTGTTTTGTAGTTAATCAAGTATTTGGATTTATGTTGAAACCTAAAGAAAGTCACTAGCTAGCTGGAAAAAGGATATTGCAATATGATCGTGAAACAATACACTATGGCATCCACTATGGCTATAAGTCCTCAGTTTCTTTGGTTGGATTTATAGATTCAGATTGGGGAGGTGATATAGATGACATAAAATCTACTGGCGGTTATGTTTTTCAGCTTGGATCAAGCCTTATTACATGGAGCAACAAAAAACAAACAACTATATCATTGTCAATGTGAAACAAAATATAGAGAAGCAAAAGTAGGAAAGAAAGTAGTTTGGATCCAAAATCTTCTATTTGAGCTTGGTTTTCCCCAATGTTCTACTGCTACTTTGTATTGTGACAATCTGAAGTACCATACAAGTTGCCAACAATCCAATTTTTCATGCTAAAACAAAACATATTGAGCTTGATGTTCACTACATACAAGATTTTGTTCAAACAAATATTGTCAATCTACAATATTGTCCAAGTGAAGAACAAATAACTAATGTATTTACTAAGAGTATGACTAAAGCCAAATTTTTGAAATTGCAAAAAATGCTTGGGATATTAGAGGTGAACATTAAGGGGGAATAATAGTATAATGTTCCCCTCACTTTGTATCTTCCCTTCTTCTTTGTATCTTTTTTGTAATATTCTATTCAATCTTAAGGGGGGGATGTTAATGAATAAGGCTGTCTAGAAAGAGACAAGATGTTTCTAGGAGAACTTGAATGTTTTAGAAGAACTAGAACCTTTTAGAAACTAGAAGCAACTAGAAGTTATTCAAAGAAAATGACATTCCAATTTTAGAGTTCTCTTCAATATTAGAAGTTTCTAGATCTTAGAGGCTTCAAGTATAAATATGAGGTTGTCTATTGTGAACAATACTATTGTTGTTGTAACTTGTTGGATTGTATGTAATACAAAACTAGATCAATATAATTTCTTTCAACCATTTCTCATTATTTTATGCTTTGTTTTTGCCCTGTTTGTTGTTATTATTTTATTGTTTGGATCTGTTTTTACATTATGGGTAGCTTCCTTTAGAAACAAGTGATATGATTTCAAGTGCAAGCATCCCCCTATACATATGGGGGAGTTAAACGATTCATTGGTCAATCTTTCTTGGTTTCTTTCAATCTTAACAATCAATGACATATATTTTGTCATTCTCTTCTTGTTTTGTTGTATTCCTCGATCAAGTGATGCATAGAGAAGAAGATTCCTCTCCTTGGCTTAAGAGTACAATTAATTCCCTTGAGCCACCAAGGGCCTAGCTTAAGATTTCTTCGATTCTCTCTCCATCAAGCATGGCTTGTTTGATGCTAGATCAAGTGATTTCGCATGAATCACTTGGCACATGCAAAACCAGACGCTGTCACAAAACAACAGGATGGTAGGTGACATGTAGCTATCTTGCTCCCCTACTCTATATAGTTCCTGAACGGAATGGAATGTGGATCAAAAACCTTAATTGGAATGATAGCAATCAAATGCTTGAACTCTATCGCCCAACTATTGCCACCCACCTAGCCGTAGGAGATATAGGAAGGATAGGGGTGAAGTATCATGGGTCAAGTTTCTTTTGAAACATATAGGAATTGGCAGAGATATGTGTAGCTTGATATAGTACTTGCATGAGGGCTCGATGGTCATGCATGAAAATGGAAACACATAAGCAAGATGGCCTTATAGCCAATTGAGTGATTAGGGTTCAAAACCTGTGCCTGATGCACAACTAATGTATGTTCATCAAATTCACAACTAAAGGACCATATCTTTTGCAATTGAATGAATTGCATAGTTTGATCCCGCTCTTTAGCCAATATTCTCTAAAATACAGATTAGAATGGTACTTAAAGAGCTCACCTGTATTAGTCGATCTATGAAATTATGCATATAAGAATGCATCTCCCACATTCATTAAACCTAATGGGATATGTTCAAAGAATGAGTGGGGAGGTGGCATACCTCTCTTGTCAAATCCCGATAGAAGTTAGTCCTTGGTTTTTGTCCTTTAATAGTGCCAGTGATTGGAGATCTCCTCAGGGATGGATTGGATCTTCACTAGCTTTGGTTTTGGGTTTCAATTGAATACGCTCTACTCGTAGCACTGACATGGCGATTCACCATATTGATGGCTATGCAGTATACATTACTAACTGCAACATCTATTCCACCTTTCTCAAATCATGTTCTTGTTAGAATTGATTTAGTACCAAGCAGTAGAGTAGAGCACCTTTGAAAGAGCAGGATATTACGTGCGTAAGATTGAATGCCTAACCCGTGTCGGCTACCAATTTATCAAGGGAAACCTGCTTGGTAAACTAATGCTATTGCTACCATGTCAATAGCCCACACCGGCTAGGTGGTAGCATCCGGTTGCAAGAAGCCCTACTACTCAAACACAGGCTTGCTTGGGAATACTCATTGGGAATACTCACTATGTTTCAAATCTAAAATATAGATATTCTAAAAAAAGAGATTTTATATTTGTTCTCTAAAAATAAATTATTTTAAGAATTTGGCAAGAATCAAATTTGAGTTAGATCAATCTAGTTTATTCAACATTGTTGCATTGATTAAGCAATAAGTTTGAGCCTTTGTATTGTTGTGACATTTGAGATTGTTGTAAGACTATTCTTACATTTTAATAGATATTCTAAAAACAGATATCATGCATGTTCCCCAAGCATAAATTATTTTAATAATTTGTCAAAAATTTGAGTTATATTTAATAAAAAACATGTTTTAAGACCAATTTAGTTTTATTCAACATTGTTGTATTGATTAAACAAACATTTAAGTTTGAGTTTTTGTATTGTCGTGATATTTGAGATTGTTGCAAGACTATTATTAAGTGTTCTATTGATGCGACAAATTATTACAAGAGTCATCTAGTGCTCATTTGAAGATGGTTGTCTATTTATTTTCTATATAAATATTTAAAAACAATAATTTATAACTATTTTTAATAATTTGAGGAAAAGAGAATTTTATATCCCCAATAGATGTTTGTTATGTAAATGTTGTGAGGAAACTGTTGACCATCTGTTGTTACACTGTCCGTTTGTTGCTGAAGTTTGGGGTATGGCTTTTGAAAGATTGGGTATTCTTTGGACCTTTTGTAAGGATATCAAATCCTTTATTTTGGGTTGGTGTGGTCCTTATGTTCACCCCTTGCCTGGGAAAATTTGGAACCAAGTCCCCCCTATTATCGGTTGGTGTCTGTGGAAGGAAAAAAACAACAGGATATTCAGGAATATTGAGAGGAGTCCTAGGGAGGTCTTTGGTATTGGTGCCCGCCTTATTGAGGAAAACATCTCCCTCTTCAATGAGAAACTTCTAGAGAAGGGCCTATTGAATGTGAAATTAAAATGGCAGAGGCCTGGCATCAGAAGTTGGATGCAAAATCTTTTGACAACTTCAAATCCCTGGCTAGGAGGAACACCAAATGGGATCCTCCGGATAGAGGCTGGTTTAAACTTAATTTTGATGGGGCTGCAAAAAGCAACTCGGGCAGAGCTAGTATAGGAGGGGTGATTAGAGACTCCAGGGGGGAACTTCTTGTTGGTTATGCAGGAATAATTGGCTTCCAATCTTCTATAGTTGCAGAAGCACGTGAGCTACTCAAGGGCCTCCAAATTGTTGTTTCTTTGGGGATAGAGAACCTTCACATTGAAGGGGAATCTAAGTCCATTACCGATGCTGTGAACTTTGACAGATTGATTCGATGGAGTACAAAGGACATTCTGCTGGATATAAGGCTCTTTTTATCTAAGCTAAGATTAAAGAAGGTGACACACAGTTTTAGGGAGGGTAAACAAGTGGCAGATGCCTTTGCTAACTGTGTCACCTTTTGGAGTTGCTCTAAATGTTGGAGAAATATGGGGAATTTACCGCCGAGAATTCAAGATCTAATCTTGAAAGAACAAAACCCTCATTTAATATGATGACTTCAAATTTTTGAATTATGGGGGTCGTTTGGGGGGTCCACATGGTTGTTCTTTGGGTTTCGTGGATGGGTACTAAAGTTGAGGTGGCCTACAAGTGGCATAATTCAAATTTTTAGGATAGTCCCGTGCTAAATGAAGGTGGCTTTACTAAGGAAATTAACGCGTACTCTGTAAATATGAATTTGAAGGGCCGTATATGGCGATATCTCCTCATGGGGATTGTGTTAAGTTATCATCTCATCCTTAAGCTTGTGAATTTAAAAATTGATGTGATGGCTCATTATGAGGGAAAGCTCCCTTTTGGCTCTTTCGCTCCCGCTATTTTAACTCTACGTCCTAAACCTGCTTACTTTATTATTACTAAATTTGGCCAAGCAACCATTCTGCCTAGTTTTTTGTGTAAAGACAACGTGGCCAATGAACCTTGCTCTTCCATCATATCTTGCTTACCTAGCTGCAATCGCCTTAAGATCCACATGTATGATATTGCAAAACTTATGATAGGCGATGTTTCTTTTCACACATGTGATCTGCACATTGTCGTGATTAACTAACAAAGATTTATTCGCCCAAACATCTATTATTTGAAGAAAGCCTATTGCTTAGCCAATTTTTCTAACATTTTACTTTTACAAGTTCTCTGGTTTCCTCTGCAGGTTAATATCATGGGTGGCAATCGTGTTCGGATCGAGTTTGATAACTGCAGAGAATTCCACAAAAACCCGTTGGTTTGGCACATCTGTGTCGAGGGTGGCTTAGCTCCCCTCATGGAGAATCCCGTGGGGCATGACCCTAACTTGTCTGGTCAATTTGCCAATTCCTGGAAGGACCGAAGAGTGACGCTTGGTGGTATATATTTTGAAGTTAGCGAAGAGGTGATTGCACAAACTACTGGGATGCAGTGCACCGGGAAAAAGTATCCGAAGCACACTCAGACTCAGGATAATGACAACATGAACCCTTTTTTTGCGGGGAGTGAGGCGTTGGTCCGCAACCAGTCGGGCTTCGATCAGGAGGCCCTACCACAACCCTGGGACCAAGTCTGTTAGGCCCTCATGAAATATGTGATGCTCGAAGGTAGATTTAAAACCTACTTTTTCTACCACTTCCCTTTTCTGAATCATCTTAGGCACAAAGTTCTGTTAAGTTTTTTGTTTTTTCTGCTTATGGACTTGGAAAATTCGATGGAAAAGTGTAAAAAAACTACTAGCCTTAACCCGAACGACATCCCTCCTTTGCCTCTCCACCAAGGGCTTATTATGAGGCTCTATCATTTCCACATAGCTTTATGTCTTCCTAGGGCTATTTCTATTGTCCGTGTGGAGGATGTTGAACCCCTTGTTGTTGCTAACATCTCCCCTATTGAATCTAAAAGTCCTACCCGAAAACCCCATTTGGGTATTGCCGAAAATCCCAAACCCAAACATGCTGCTAAAAAACTCAAAGGTAGCATGGGAAATGTGTAGACGAGCGCCGCAGTCAGTCTGTGTGAGCTCAAGGCCACTCCAAAGAAAAAGGGCAAAAATGACAAGAAAGGTTTAATGGAGCCTATGGCGAAAGAGGGCAGAGGGAAGAATGTGGTGGGGAAGGATTCCAAAGGTGATATGGTTGTGGAGGCAATGGTTATGACGAGCAGGGAAACAACTATTTGAAGGTCCGGGAGATTGGCAAAAAATAACAAAAAAAGGCAGATTGTTGTGGACTCAGAGGAGCAGACAGATAGTAAAGAGTATAAGGAGGAGATGTCCAAGGAGGAAGAAGAGGAAAATTTGGAAGGTCCCCACACCATCCCTGATAGTAGCAATGTGCCGAAAGAGAACTCGGCCTCTTAGTCTTCACACCCGTTGGACGCTGAGCATGGTGAGGACCTGAAGGTCGTTGATGAGAGAGAGGAGCTTCGTGCACTAAAAAAAAAAATGGACAAGCTGGGTAAGAGATTCAGAGGCCTGACCCGCTTCACTGTGAAGCTGGTTCATTTCGTCACCAAAACTCTATCCACAGTGATTAAGGATGAGCTGGAGGGTAAGAATGCTAAGGAGAATCAAGAGTGGGTCAGGGACGATGTCGTGCACCTCTTGTCTAAAAACTGGGACAATGCTAATTAGTTGTTGTCTTTGGTCTATGTTTTGGTGTTTATGCTGTTAGTCCTTGGTCGATGTACTGTTTCTTTGATGTTTATGTTCTTTTTGGCTAGTTTTTTTTTGGTAAACTTGGACTTAATCCTTTTTGGCCCATGAGGCTCGTCGTGTAAAGGGTACGACACCCTGTAAATGTTGTTTACTTTATCAAAAACAAAAAAGAAGTTGCTTGTTCCTTAAAAAGGAACATGCTAATATATATTCCCGATCCTTTATTTTGCTAATTTAGAGTATTGGAAACTTGTTAAGTAAAAAAGAGAGCAATGCAAACCTAGATTTGCATATCTAATTATTTATATTTTAAAGTTAAAGTATAATTCTTCAATAACAATGAAAACTTATCCATAAATTCACGCTCTTCGTGTAAAGGGTACAACACCCTGTAAATGCTGTTTACTTTATCAAAAACAAAAAAAAAGTTGCATGTTCCTTAAAAAGGAACATGCTAATATATATTCTCGATCCTTTATTTTGCTAGTTTAGAGTATAGGAAACTTGTTAAGTAAAAAAGAGAGCAATGTAAACCTAGATTTGCATATCTAATTATTTATATTTTAAAGTTAAATTATAATTCTTCAATAACAATGAAAACTTATCCATAAATTCACAATTGAACATTATTAAAATATTTATTTAAAAAGTTGAATTTGTCTAAATAAAATGACATGCATGCATTTGATATTGGAAACCAAATATAAAAAATAATATTTTAAAAGTTATTATTTTGAAAAGTTAGAGAAAAATAAAGTTTTTAATAATATATTAAATATTAATTTTGTTTTTTAATTTTATAAATTACTATTTATAAGCAATTTAAGTGAAACATTTTCTTCCTATATCTTTCTTTACTTTGTAAAATTCATTTAAAATTATATTTTCTCACATGAGATATGTGTGCACTTTATTATTGCATAATAAATAAACAATAGATTTGAGACAACTATCCAATCTGGCCTTGTAGTTGGCATATTTTTTAATTGAGAGGTTGATTGGTTAAAAAAAATCACATTACTTAAAAATAAGCATGCTCATCATCGCTTCAATTTTCCTTAACACTAGTTAGTTATAATGGCAAACCTTAATGGTGCTTTCTCTTCCATTCCTAATTACTTAAACAAGCATAAAAATAGTTCGACTATGTAATATTTTGATATATCAAACATATCACCATGTTATAATCATTATATCACCATCACACTGGTAATAAGACCAGGTTCTATTCATTACTTTGTTGTGACTTGTGATTGCTTTTTATTCTCTTTATCTTACATAGCAAAAGGTAAATGATATATCAACTTGATGTTCATCTTACAAGTTGAAATAAATCAATAAGTATATTGTGATAATAATCACTTAAATTATGTGATTATTCAACTCACCAATACCTTCAATTTTCATACGAATAGAGTCTCCTTGAACAAGATGGCGTGGTGGGTTGAATCCCGATCCAACACCTACATAAAATAGTTATTATTTTAAAGCATAAATCCTTCTAATGGGCACTTATGAATCAATCTTTTCAAACAAAATACAAATTACCCACCCCCAAAATAAAAACTTTAAAAATGCTTCTTTTGTAATTAAAGGGTAAATCCACTAAAATGGGTGTAATTAGTCTCAAGAACTAAGTAACACAATTACTATATAATATGGCATGACTTGATAATCCTCTTCGAATCACATGGCTCCTTTTTAAGAAATGTGTATTGTTTAACCAAACAAGCACAACAAATGACAATAATATGGTTACATGTCAAGTATACTATCACTTAGTTGGAAGACATTGGATTGTGCAAAGATCAAAAAAATTATGTAAATCATAAACACCTTTCACAAAGAGGAGTGGTTAAAATGTTTTATATGAATGAAGTAGTATCCCTCCAGAGGTTTATTCGTCAATGAGTTCGCTCTAGGTCGGAACCTAAATAGTCACCTTTTAAGATAACTTTCTTTGTCTCAAACACAACGAACTACACTATCTCAAACTAGTGAATGCATTTGTTTTTAAAAAATGTTCCCATAAAAAATCTTTCAAGCACTTTATGCCATAGTGATAGAACTAATGAAAAACACTCTTAGAAGCATCATGAAACTAATCAAAACAAAAAGATACTCCCTTTATAAACCAGTCCAAAAATTCTTGATCACACTTAATTTCTAATGGGATTTACAAATGTCAAATATATCAAGAAAATGCTAAGCCTAACACAAATGGTCCAATCTATCGGTTTGTAACATAGCATCGAGACTTGGAATCTTGACAAGCCAGTTTTTTACTTGGATTTAAACTCAACAAAAAAAACTTGACCTTAACTCAGTAAATTTTTAAACTATATAATATTTAGAGAATTGTTTTAACATTTTTTATTTGTTAATATTTTTACTTTTTTTCTAGTTTTCTAGCACTCAACGATTTGACAAATACTCTTTGAGATTGCTTGAGCTCGCAACTCAAGAAATATTGATGTCCCAAACACTATGGTTTTTACTTAAGGAATACACCTAGTGTTAGTTGCAACATTCCTTCCTATACAAATGAGCTTTGGTCCTCTCAAACCTACGAATGACTACAAAACAAATTTAATGTCAAAATGAGATCAAAGAATATGTAAGAAGATTTTATAAGTGTAGTTCTCATTTTTATTCAACATCCAATCATTTATGATAAAAGCAAAGGAAGAATGAGAGACAATGTGACTCACAACTAGTTTTCAATTCCCAAAAGTATATTTATGTTTGCAAAGATGTTTTATGGGGGGTTGAAAAGCCTATTGAGAAGTATCCAAAAAATGGAGATGTTTACAAGTACTTTCATAAGTTTCCAATGACCTTTAAGTCAAATTTCTAAAATTTATTTTCGAAAAACATGTAGAGGATGGAGAAGGGAAACATGGGACCCACCACATGTCTAAATTACTAATGGCTATGTAATGTCCCCTTTTGGTGCTTAGTCAATTCGTGCACATTTAGCCAAATTCCAAGTCTTCCAGAGGCTAATTGGTTAGTTAGGGAGAACTCCAACATTCTGGGAGAAGCATCTGATCAGTTTTGTAGGTCAATTATTCTTGGGTTAAAATTTAGTTGGTTAGTTGGAGCCCTTAGATGCTTTTGAAATCAATTTCCAACCTTTTGGGTGCTCTCCAAACTACTTGGAGGAGCAAACTATTTTTAGAAAGTCACCAAGTTGATTTCAATCATCTTTCTACTGCTTCAGTTTCATCACGGTGTAATTAGAATTGGATTCCGATGACATTGCAGTACTTTCTACAACTTGGGTGAGTTATTAAGTTATTTAATTAATATTTCACTAATGCTGTCTAACGTGAGAAATAATTAAAGGACAACTTAGTGTAATAACTCGTTGGAAAGGTGATTAAATGTTTGTACATAATGATTTTTTTAATTTAAAGAAAAAGTGTGTTTTCGGAAAAAAAAACAAAAAAGTGTTTTTTAAAAAAAAAGACAAAAAAAGCCCGTGGAAAAGCAAAAAGCGTTATTAAAAAAGTGCTTTTTCTATAAAAATATATTAAAAAAAGCTATAAAATGAGGTGTTGGGGGCTCATTTGGTTATGTTGAAGATTACACATATTGTAATGTTGTCGGATTGAACTTGCGAGTTCTTCCAAAATCGTTTGAGGACGAAAACCCTCATTTGATTCCTAGTTTCGGATTTGAAAGATAATCCCTAGCTAGTGGAGTGGTTCTATTCAAGAATCTCATTGTGTTTCAATAGAGTTTCAGTTCCAGGGTTTCAAAAAGAAGATAATTCAAAGTATTTTGATTGCAGATTTTAGGATTTATGTTTTGGTGAATGTTTGCAAAGATTTTGGATGTGGTTAGGAGGTTATCTTTGGTGGTTTTGAGGGAGTTTGATGATTCAACATGGCTGTTTTGACCTACAACAGTTGTATATCAAACCCTATAACAACGTTTCTTGTCATAATAGACTTAACACTACACATGCAGCAATCTGTCCAGTGATTTTCAGACCAGCAATGTCCTTTACTTGGGTTTTTGGCATTGCTGGATGAAGGGGATTGCATTGGTAACTACTTACAGCAGTCCATACTATCCCTTGATGAATTGGGTATGCATTCTTTATGATTTTTGGGCCATTATATTGCTGTTTGGGTAAATCTGAGATGAATATCAGACCTTTATGTTTTTGTTTCCATGCATTTTGGAGGCTGTTTGTAGAGTGGAGTATGTGTCCAATTGTTGGGCATCCACTTGGGGTGTCCTTGGTTGCATAAAATGACATTTTGAATGATTTCGGGTGGCTATTTGACCTACAACAAAGGAGTAACAGACCTGCAACCATCCAGTCAGCTCAACCTTGTTCATACCAGCACTCTTATTTCTAGGTATACTGAATTGGTTGTTGTTTTGGTGATTGTTCTGATGTTAGGGTTGATATTTATCATTGTTACAAAAGTTACTTTGCATCAGTAGTAGCACATTTCATTTTATAGATGATTTCCTTGAGCTAACATTGTAACATTGAGTGGTAGTACCACTGGTAATCTGCTCATGATATTTTGTTACTCACCCCACTGAATAAGTGGCTCATTGGTTCTCACTCACTGCTGAAAAGTGGAAGAGTTACTCTTGCTTATTGTATTCACTCATCACTGAAAAGTGGAAGAGTTACTCTTGCTTATTGTATTCACTCATCACTGAAAAGTGGAAGAGTTGGCTTTACATTTCCAGTATTCTATGAGCTTTCCCACTGAAAAGTGGAAGTACTAAGCTAACTCCACTGGATAATTTGATTGCTTTCAACTGCTTCATTTTCAAGTATTATTGTAATCTAGTACACCGTATGCTCTCACCTTGCCCACACTAGGAACTTGGTGATCAGAAAGTGGAAAGGAAAGTTGTTTAGCAATTTCCAATTGTTTAGCTAACAAGATTTTCAATTTTTTTTGAAGGGTGCTTATTACAGGGTAGCAGCTAAACCTTAGCAATAAGGAAAGGAAAATGGGAGGTCTTTTAAGGTCCACAACGCCTTATAGATCATACACTAATTATGCTAAGACTCTTAGATAACATTTAACACATCAGACCATTTGTCAAACTCATCCATGCTTAGATTACAATACATATTTACCATATCCTCGTTTGGTTTTGAAGTTGTCTCTATGTTGAAGCATTAATTGGTCACCATCATGCCCATTTAAGTGCATTGTTTTTTATTTTGCAAAAAGGCTTGGATAAAAAAATTCGGAATGCAAGGTAAGAAAAATGATCCTTTTCCTCTAGGATGGTTGAAAATATTACGCTCTTACAAGTTTCAATGGTCCCAATGCATTGTCCCACACATCCAACCTCAAACCATGAAGTGTGTCTTGTTTTATGGACACACTATTGGTCATGAAATCTTATATTTTGGTTACCAAAAAAGCCAAGAATAGTGGGGGACACAACATAGTTAAATTTTATATTTAAACACAATCCTAAACAAGGGGTATAAGTATACACTTTACAACTTGGAGTCTCAAGGCATCTATTTTAGGATAAAAGGGCATTTACAACATGAAAAGGTCATGGAATTATGACTAATGACAACCTTGAGGAAAAACGCCAAGAATTCATGAGGCCAAATTATAATAGGTTGCCTTTGATGTAAAACAACAAATATGAAGTAAATGAAATTGAGAATGCAGATAAAGAGGAAGAAGTGTGCAAAGACCATATTTTAACTGCTATATCCAGCACTTGTAGAGAAAATCTAAAAAATTGGACACTAAATGAACCAATGATGAGTCTAATAGATATGTACCAAACTCTAAAATGTCAATAGAAAATGAGGATGTTATGTCTGATAATATTCCATTATATCTTGCATGGTTCCTTAAATGAGACAATGATAAATGCTATCATGGAAGCACCTCAAGGCTTCAAGAATCCACCATCCAACAAACCAAGGACCACATTAATTGATAGGTGTTTGAGTGGATCAAATATGGCTGGGCATAAAAAGCTTAGACAAGTTATGGTTGTTCTATCATACTAGAAGGTTAGACAAATAGGAGTAATCGTCCTTCAATGGACATAATCTTGAGCTCTCCGAAAGGTTCATGTTTCATGAAGGCAATGGATTGCTTATGAAAGTATTAAGGACTTTGTTTTTTGATACAAAGTTGTTCACGAGGTTAGAGCTCCAAATGTTGCTCAAATAATAGAAAAAGTGACCCATGTTTGCCAATTTGTTTGTTGGTGCATAAAAACATTTGAGCATATGTTTAGTTCCCCTCTGCATTCTACTTGAGTTGAATACTTCACTGAAGGATATGGAAAAATTGATTGGATTCATTCACGAATCTTGGATGCAAGTACCATACCTTTCTCTCCATGTACAGAGCACATCGATGGGTGGAGTTTCTAAGGCTATTAGGTGACAATCAACCAAAGAAACCCAATTGTTTGGTAGAAAATGAAATGGAGGTCAAGTTCCTAAGATTAAAAATTTGGCATTTTTATTCTTGCACTAATTGTTCTACATGATGAGAATCAGACTGTTACAAGCACATATAAACTCACTCTTTTCATCATATTTGCATATTTAGGGTTGATTTTTTGTTTTAAGATGCTGAGGTGCAGGGGTTTGATGAATGCCACATGTTTTGTATTCTCATCCACGTTACTAATTTGACCACTAAAGAAACTAACTTGGTTGGCACCCTAGTTTGCCATGTTTGATAGGTGGATACACACCACTCACTCACAAGTGATCCTAATGACTCAGGGAGCACTCCACATCAAAGGACAAATCACCAACCTTTTGAACAGTAAAGGCCTTACTCTGACCTCTACGTACCTAGAAAAACTAAAAGGGGTTTCCCAACCTACTATCTTGATGTACTTCAGTATTTATGTAATTTTTCCTTTGGATGTTAAATGTATTCATACTTGGCTCTTCATTCATGTAAATAGTTACTTTTTGGTTTGAACAAGTTGAAAATCATATTAGTCCCTTGAGGCCTCAATGCTTCTATGGATGATAAGCAACTCTATGGACCATGCCCTTCTTAGTCCTTGGATTTTCTCATATTCTTCCTTGTAAATAAGAATTTAATACAGTTAATAAAGAGAATCCTAATGGTAATACATCCATGAGGCTTCGATTTCTCCTTGTTACCTAGCAATTAAGGTTCTACAAAATTGAGCTTACTTATTAGCTGTGTCACAGGATTCGCCAAATTTTCGGCTTAAGGTTCGAAATTCGGCGAACATTTAAAAAACGTCTGAAATTCGTCAATATTCACCTTCAAATTTGAGGAAAAGAGGTCAAGGTTTTTTTTATTAAAATATATGTCAAAAAAAATTGTCATGAGTAGCCGATAGTGCCTATTGGGAGGTATAGGGGCATCGCTGTTTTCTTTGGCGGTCGTTGGCTCGATAGCTTGCTGGTAGTAGGGTTTGTGCTCGATGCCCTACCGTCGGTCGTCAATCTGCTCCACCACCTTCCCAATGAATGCCTAGCTGAAATATTTTGTGTCTGACTCCCCGTCCTCTCGCATCCCCCGCTTGAGCGTTCGTTCCTCTCCATGTCATCTGTCGGCTAAACCATGAGTGGGAAAGGCATGGACGCATTAATAATAATTGTTTTTGGAACAAGCATATAGAATAAAATAATTGTTTTTTCAAATAAATGCCAATGCCATTGCTTTAATGGATATTAAATATAATATTATTTTATTTTATTGTTTTACTTTTATTTTTTAATATTAACATTTAATAAATTAAAATTTTAATATTTTAAAATATTTAATTCAATGAGGGTAAAAATATGATTCTAATATGATTTATTTATATACCTTCATCAAAATTAGATTCTTATGATTCTTATTAGTATATTAATAATATTTTTTTACCCTCATCGAATTAGATTTATAATTGTTAGTATATAAATTTGGTCGAATTATATTTTTAAACATATTTATTATTTATTTTGCTTTGTGTTTAACTTTATTAATATATTTAAACATATTAGTATATTAATATTATTTTTTTACTTATTTTAAGTTTATTAGTTATATTTTTAAAAACTCGAAATTATAGAAGGCGAATTTAATCCATTTTTTTTACTTTTCGAATTTTTTCCTTGCCAAATTTCATCCGAATTTCAATGTTGCCGAACTCGAATTCGAATTCGAACCTTGTGACTTAGCTTATTAGTGTGGCAGAAAAATACTTGTATTGAATAGAGTAGTCATTTTGCTTGGAAGTTGTACTTTGTTTACCACTTATATGAGCAGTGGTCCATCATCATTACAGTTACACAATATATTCTGTATGCAATTTGTTATGCACCTAGCACATACAAACATAGGCACAAATACTGATTTTGCAACTAAAATTTAACATGTGACAGTAATGATGATGGAGCTGTGATATTATAAATTGACATCACTGGATTATTTGAAACACCACTCATTATGAAACCTGTTCAATTATGGTTCTGATCCCAAATTCAGTTGCCCTTGGAAAGTCAGAACTATTAATTCATTCCCAGAAACATCACCTGGGCATTTCTGGGACGGGGACAAATACATGGCAGACTGCTCAATTTGTTTTTTCAATTAAATCAAAAGACGCTTTTTTTTAATTGGTATAATCCAAAGACAAACTCAACCTAACTAACCCTTCATTTATTTCTAACCCCTCCCTTGAGGAGAATGAAAAAGAGGAACATTCGATTTTCAAGAGTTTCATCTGCTGCTAGGAATTATTATCTTTTAGTCTTTTTAAGATATCCAAGGGATTCTTTATTTGCATGCTCACCCTGATCACTGATGCTTGGCTTTGTTTCTCAAGAGAGGGAGGCATGCAAATGGCAGTCCTTATAAAGTTCTTATATATCCCCCTTCAAGTTGCTCTCAGTTAGTGGGGAAGTCATGTGTCTTGTTGTTACTGCAGATGGCATGCTGAAAATAGTAGACCTGTCAGGCTGTGCTCCAACACCAGGGCTTTCCTGAAACTGGCCCCACATCATTAGATCTAGTTGGGGTATCACATATTCACTATTTTTCCCCACATACAATCCAGAAACCATGATCAGAGTTGCAAATCACTTCTTTATTTCTTCAGTCAATCTAATATGTTGGAAGCTAGAAGAGTATCTTCTCTTATGTTTTCTTTCTTTTTTACTTCTTAAGTGATGGTCTCTCTTCCATAGACATTTTTGATGCCACAAATACTGCAACCAAGACAGAGGCATTACTACTTTAAAATACAGTTTAAGTAGGCAACAGAGCTCTTGATGTTCGATATCTAATATGCACACAGAAATGCATGTACTTCCAAATGCGACAACTGATCATCAGTAAGGGTTTTTAATCCCTGATAGAAAATGAAGAATGCGACTATTATAACTTCGAAGAATGCAACTATTATAACTTCCTTGCAGAATTGCATCAGATTTACAAGTCATCTCATCCCATAAAATAGTATATGATAACATACTCACACTAGGAGGAAATAACAGCTTCAAAACAGATAGCGACCCTCCTTAGGTTGGGTCATGGTTCAGCTTAAAAACTTAAATAGCTCAAGAAAAACCTAGGATTTTCTTTAAAACCGACAAAAGAAAGTTTTTTGGCAAAAATAGTTTCTCCATCATGATATTTTTCTTTACAACCCAATTGTGAAATCAAAACCATTTGGATCAACTAGAACTGAATAATCTTCCCAGTGCTTCTTTAGAGGAATAATTATAACATTCCTATCTTGTGCGAAAACATATTGCTAAGCCATAAAATCCTAAGAATAAGATAAAAACATAATGTTTACCTGATGGAGTACCAGTTGCTATAATATCCCCTGGTTGAAGGGTGATAGCAGAGGAGATGGTCTCAATCAACTCCGGTATTGAGAAAATCATGTCAGATGTCCTGCCATTCTGCTTGCACAGAAAATCATTTTAGAATATGTCAGTGTCAGTGCCACCCACAACATGGTTCTCTAATATTTATTAGCTACATACCTTCAGGATGCATATAATACTGTTTTTCTTTCCGTATGAATATTTACTGAAAGAAGTACAACAGATGCAAGCCACTTATTAGAAAAAAGAAAATAAAGAAAAGACGAAATTGGTTTTACTCCAAGAAGTAGACCATCACCACCAACATATTGATATCATTTGATGACCCAAGAATAATTATATAAATCAAAGTCAAACATCAATATACAGAACTCACAATCTTTTGCAATATGTAGAATCTTATGAAATGAGAACAGTTAGGTTTCTTCAATCTCACCAATAGGTGTCTTTAGTGCAATATATAAAATCAATGGAGAACAGTGTTCCATGGGGTCACGTCCCCTTAGAAAAGTGGTGTTTGTAGAAACAGGGACATGCCTGAGACTCGGAGACATTTCTGAGATGTTCCCCTTATTGGGAGCATTGGTGGGGCATTGAGACATCCCCAGGACTTCCAAGAAATTCCCAGAAGTATCTCAAAATTTTCTAAGATGGTTGGCCATCCCCTACGGTAAACACCTCCAAAATGCAATTTAAAAAAGAAGACATTTTTCTTGATGTTTGTGTCCCCAACCCCAACCCTAATAGTTTATGGGCCCTACCCACACCCTAAGCACTCCAAAAAACCTACAAATATTCCTCATACTCTCACTCCAAATCACTATCAAAGTTTGGACGCATTAAGCAAGGCTGTAAGTGCAACAGGTGCATAACAAGAGCGAGAGCAAACAAGGCTGCAAGAGTGAGAGAAACAACAAGAGTGATGGCAACAGAAAAAGGAAGAGCAAGTACCAAGTGTTCAAGTTTCAACACATTCATCAAGCCAAAAGCCCTCAAGCCTTCAAGGTAAGCCACTGTCCTTAATCTTTTGAGATTTGCATTTTTTATTTTAGTTCATTCCTAGATAGATAAATCTGAAACCAATGGTACTTCTTTTTTTTTTTTTCAATTTAGATATACAATAAATTGTTCATAGAATCATATATGGTTATAATATGTTTTTTTAGGTTTGTTAAACAGCTGTTTTTACTGAAAACAGAAGTTAGACAACCCTAAAAACAGCATTTAGGGGTTTAAGAATTAACTTTACTTTTATAACAATAATATTTTAGGTTTTGAATTTATTTATTATATTATTTTTAAACATTTATTTCCATATTCATAGATAGTTGATTAATACTAGTCAAATTAGGATTTTGTCTTTTGTGTATCCTTTGCATTTGCACTTCATGCAACCTAAACTACAAAAAACAGAAAACAAATCCTTTTGTCTTGAGTCCATGCATAATGACATATGTACAGTTCAATATTTAAATCATAAATTTCATTTATTGCAATGTCACTATGAGTTCTCATAGCATGAGTGACGAAGAGGGTCAGCAAGAGCCTATGGGGGTTAAATTTGAGACTCCGAGTACAGTTGGTAGGGGGAGTGTGGCCAGTGAGATAACCACTATTGGGAGTGCACATTTTAATTGTCCTTTCAAGTTATTAGAACAATTTTCTAAGGGTCCCTATGATAAGAAGTCCCCTTTAAGACAATTTGCGACCAAACTAAAAGCAAAACCAAAGGCAACAGGGGGCACTAGGTTTTGGAGATTTCATTTCTATCAACTTGAATTTTTCAAGGCAACATTACAAGAGTTAATGCACACATTCTTCATGTCTGAGGCAAAGTGTGGAGTTATGTGGCAAATTGTCACTCAAAGGACTAAAATAAATAGATTGTAGGGTTGTTGTGAAGAAAAAACATTTGCAGCTTTTAATTTGTCACCTAGGGGTCCTACTACTACTAGTACTAGGACATTCCAAGAGCCACGACTTCCTACTTTTCCATCTAGTTTAGAGAAATAGAGCATAAGGGGAAATATAGAGTAACTAGTAATAGTGATGTTGCAAACATGGGGGCGGTGTTATTCAATGTGCAAAATAAGGATGAGGCAAACAATGCCAAATTCTTCTTTGCCAATGGAATTCCATTCCATGTGGCTCACTCCTTGTTATATGGAGGTTGGGGCAAAGATAATAAGAGCAAGACCATCATATGTGCCACTAGGGAAGATAAAATTGAGGACAACAAGAACCATTCCAAGATTAATTTCTAATGGAGAAGGCTACCTGGGTCACTAATGGATGCAACATAGTCACGGATATGGAGACAAACATCAAGCATCCACTCATCAACATCATGGTCACGTGTAAAGAGGGTCCTTACTTCCTTAGAGATGTCTATTGTTTAAGGCACCACAAAGATGTCGATTTTTAGTTCCAAATCTTTAGAGATTCTATTGAGAAGGTTGGGCCAAAGAATGTGATGGAAGTAGTGACAGATATGGCATACACGTGGAAAATTGCAAGGAAGTTGATTAAAGTAGCCTCCAAGCATATTTGGTGGACTCCTTACTGTGTGCATGCCATGAATAATGTACTCAAGTACGTGGGAAAAATCGGCTGGATCAAAGTAGTTAATGATACTAGATTTGTGTAGAGGTTTATTTGCATCCACCATACTTCACATGGACTCTTCAAAACCTTCTCCAAGGAGATCCTAAAATATAGAGAGACTACATATGTATCATATTTCATTCTCTTGTAGAAGGTGTTTGAGTAGCAAGAGGCATTACAACAAATGGTCATGACAATAGAGTGGAATCAATGGCCCAATTCTAAGTCAAAGCAAGGGAAGAGGGTGAAGGAGGTGGTCAAGAGTGACACTTT
This sequence comes from Sequoiadendron giganteum, assembly GCA_007115665.2. Lineage (NCBI taxonomy): Eukaryota > Viridiplantae > Streptophyta > Pinopsida > Cupressales > Cupressaceae > Sequoiadendron > Sequoiadendron giganteum. Next base: position 257,188,062 of record CM021107.1, on the reverse strand, counting down.
GGGCTGATGCAAAATATATTATCTCCATCATTACTCTAGTCTTCAGATTCATTAGCTATGGGGACACTAATACACCTAGGCTTGGAGAAGTAGATGAGTGCATTGACAATATGCTTAACTGAATGAAGGTCATTGTACAAGAGAATGAACCCTATATTGTAGTTCTACAATGAACACATCCAGCCAATTATTCATTAGAGATTAGAGAAGCTCAACACTCCTTTGCACATGGTTGCCTATGCATTGAACCTGAAGTGTTATGTGCAAAGGCCTAGAAAAGTTAACCCTCTATAAGATGTTGTAGTGAAGGTGAGGTTCGTGAGTATAATACTATAGATGTTGTGGTGAAGGTGAGGTTCATGAAGACTATTTAGAATATGTAGGATACTCTAGATGCTGACATCATTCGTACTAAGTGGTCAAAAGTTGCCATTCTTATGGGATATCTCGAAGAGGCCAAGTTGGATAGGGAGATTATGGCACAAAAGGATCCAATTCTATGGTGAACTATGCACAAGCCTACTTCTTTGCAAACTATACCAGCCACTTGACTATTGTCAAAAGTTTCTAGATCTTTAGCTACTGAGAGGAACTATTCTACTTATAGTTTCATCCACTCTATTAGAGGAATAGGCTTTACCTCTAGTGGGGCAAAGAAGCTTGTAGCTGTACATAGCACCTTGCATCTCATTGACCACAACATGCTTACATACAAGGAAAGTCTAGTAGCCCAATGGGATGTAGAGCCAAAGAAGCCAACATAGGTTGATGGTGATGTAGTATGAATAGGGTTGGTTGGTACTGGTTTGGAGGAGCTTGAGCTCAAGGAGTCCAACAATTTGAGTGTGAGGAGTTTTGCATGGACTTTGGCAATGATTAGAGGCATTGGGCCATTGACCAATTGCACTTGAATTTTGAATGCAATCATCATTTTGAAAATAATGTAAATATAATAATATTCAGCATTTTCATTGCTCAATGCAATGTGTTTTAGTATTTCAAATTTCATTTGTTATTCCTTATACAATTTTTTAAAACTAATTTTTTAAATACTATATATATTTGCACCACCACCCTATTGTCCACTTGCTGTCCCCTCATCATCCCCAAATCAAGGTCCTTGGTCTCCCCATCCTCCCATTTCGAGACTCTATGGAACATAGATGGAGAAGGCTTGCCAATGATCCATTGACTAGTTTTGCATTACAATGTATGTTTTAAAATCTATGCCCTTTCAGTTTGACTGTTAATAAATGCCCTGAGACAATGAACAAATACCATTATATGCCTCTCCAATACAATAACTCTATCTCACATTGGTGTTCCTTTCTAGTCTAGGTGCAGGACCATTTATGTAAATTTGATATTACATGCAACAGGAAATTGGAATATCAAGAAGTGACCATAGGAAACCACAAGTTAAAGTACCAGATTCATATTTCTCATAATAGGTGAATAATTTCATAAAAAGTCCCATCGTGAGCAGCACTTGTGATTCAGCTAGTTTGCAATCACATAAGACAATGGAAATGAAAGTCATTACCTACAATAATTAGCTGAGCTTCTATGGATATAGTTGTTTTCTGCACACATGCATGTTAGAAAAGAATAAAAATAGGACAAACTAGAAGAAGCTCAGACTAGATGAGAAATGACAACAGATAATAGACAATTATTTTTAGTTTCTAGGTTGTCTTGTTTGCAGCGTTCTGTGATGTTAGAGGCTTTTGGAGTCAACTATGTTGGAATTTTATTGTCTAAATGTTTCAGATCCTTCTACTGGATCCATCTTCAGGTAAAACAATGATAATATATTAGCAATTGAGCCTGATATGAAATAGTATACTTGCAATTGGAGGTCATATTGCAGCTAGAGAAGGAGAATACAAACACAAGCTGATGCTTAACCCACTATGTAAACAGTTGGGACACTAGCTACCATTTCTAAGAATGTAAACTGTGTTAATTCATCCTTAAATCACAGGAAGCTAGGAATATAGAATACAGTATACCTCACAACATTTACAATGAAAGCAATGATTTTTTTTGAATTCGTATTTTGACTTTCATTTGGAGTCTCAATTCAGCTCTAGTGTTATGTAATATGGTTATATAAGGTATATGATCAATGCCTTATAAATGGACACTTAAATTTCCTATATTTTAAAAATTTTCCCTAATTTTTAATTGCCATCCCCCAAAAAAGACCTCCTGTCCCCTAACATCTCAAAAAATGTCCCACCATCCCCGTCCCAGAAATGCTGTGGAACATAGCTTCAAATTTGTTCAAAACATTTGCACACACAGTGATATTTAGGGTTTAGGGTTTCGGGTTTTAGGGTTTAAGGTTTAGGGTTTTGTCTGTTTGCATCCTTCTGCAATGAACTATCATGATTCTAACAAATTTGAATGCCCAAGGAAAGGTACATTATATATGTTAACTATGGTCCCATATTTGAAACCAGTAAGGTGTTGGAAGTAAATTAAGAAAATGGTAGACAGGGAGATACTAGTATACAACAATTAGTTAACCTTTGTTTATGTGGAATGTCTCTAATCTATCAGTTGAAGCTAATGGTCAGCCAAATATAAATAGCTTGAAGGCTGTCAGATACTTGGAGTAAGATTGTGATGCTACGATGAAATTCAAATTAGCAAATACTTCATGGTTGATCTTTTGAATAATTTCAAACAAGATATCTGATTATGTTTAGATCAACTAAATTTCTGCACACCACTTATTATAAAACTTAAGTCCACTAACAATGTGATTAACACACCAATGTAGACAGTAGATAATTTCATTCTAAAATTAACTGTAGAATTATCAAACCAACTTATAAATGCCCACAAACTTAAACATTAATTAACCATACATTGAGATATTCAAAAGAACTCCAAGCCAAAAAAAATGATGGTAAAAAGTTAAAACCAGATGAAGTTTATAAGAAGGAAACACAGCACCTGTCTCAGCTCACCATTAACCCAACACTGAATTTGAAGGTCCTCGCCATTTATTTCAGTTGCTGGAACAATCCATGGGCCCATTGGACAGAATGTATCACAACTCTTCCCCATAAACCACTACAAACAAGCCAACAAAGAAGATACTGGATTTTGTTATCCCAATAAAGAATGTTGTGACCAACTTGAATATAAAAAAGTAAACAAGATGAATGAACTTGTGCATGAACATCCAAGCAGCCATAAAAATGAGCAGCATTAATTTACCTGTTGGTGTTTCTTTTGCAGGTCTCTTGCAGTTACATCATTCAGTATGGTGTACCTATTATCAATATCATTCCATCAACAGTCTACTCTGATAGATAAGTAATAAAAAAAGCAGATTCCAAACATTAAAAATGAAATTACAATGATAGAGAAATCCATGCATATTTCTTCTTGTCTCTACCTTTTGTTTTGATTGGATTCAATTATTCTTATCTTATATTCAGATTCAATTTCCCCCCCTTGTCCATTTTTTCTAAAACCTCTCAATAAGCATCAACTTTGTAGTACCAAAATCCTTCTATCAGTCACAGAAGATGTAAACATGTATCAAATCACATAAACCAATTATTGATACAGAAAAACCTAAAGTTTGCAGTCATTTAATTGCACTGCAAAGCAGCTAAATGCAGTGTGTATAGGATAATAGGAGTTGTGAGAGATGAATGATTTAACACTAGTTAAAATTTGGATAATTTCAACAAGATACAATTCAGTTTAAAAATTCGTGCATTGATCAACAATAGTTTCTCCTCTATTTGGTCATAAATAGCATCCAGTTTATAAAATATCAATATTAGTTTATAGTGGTGAACCAGCAGACTGCCACTCTGCTGAAAATTCAATATCACCACAGCATAGGAGTTGTGAGAGATGAAAAACTTCACAATAGTTGGAATTTGGATAATTTCAACAAGATAGAATCCATTTTGGAAATCCACATGTTGATTCACGATGTTGTTTTCTATCTTTGTTCATAAATAGCATCCAGTTCACAAAATATCAATCAGTTTGTAATGGTTAAAGTTTATTTGCATACTGCCATTGTGTTGAAAAGTCAATATCATTAGAAGACATTTAATATAACTTTAGAAATGTAGAAATGTGTCATCATGACTTTGGTGATATGCTAGGATACAAATGTGGCTGGATTGGATCAACTCTTACAAGGAATCTCCCGATTGTAATAAACTGGGATTAAAAGTTAACCATGCATAATTGCCTACCAGCAAATTTAAGATAAAGCAATTCATAAAGTGGAGCACGAGAAAAGATAGACTGCAATGTGGTTATCATAATTTGTGTTATGTTATTACACAAGACTATTCAAAACAAATGTTTCAAATTGCATAGGAGTGCATGTTTTAAGGTTCACTGACCTTTGGAAGGTTTAGTTTTGGAAAGAATAGGAAAAGTTTGAGGACAAATATTAATTGAGAATGGATTTGATTTGAATTTACTTTTGGAAAATGGTAAAAGAGATTTGAACTTTACACTTGCTTTGGGCCTGCCTCAGCCATTAGATTTGCTCAAAATCCAATCCACCTTAGCTTTAGCCCTAGAAACCCTAACACTAGATCTCACTCTTGATTGATTATTGAGTGATCATTCCATACTCGATTGATAACGGGGTGATCATTACCCTCATGACTGAAGAGGGGCTGATACAATCTATATAGTGTTTGTTGTACCTTGTCCAAGAGAGACTTTAAATAACAGTTAAACTTTTCTTTCAGAGGCGCTATTGCAGTGTTTCTTCGAGTTTCCAAGATGGGCGCAGATGTGGGGACATGGAGACTAAAAGTCGGGGATGGCTATTAAAATAATTTAATCAAGGCTGGTATGATGGGAGGGAGAGGGAAAGGACTGGTTTTCCTATTCCAATGCGGATCTTTGTCATAAAATCCTCATGAGCTTCCTTTCTTCTCCAAAATTTTTGAGTTCTCAACTCTCATTCCTTATGATTTCTCCTCACATTCTTGAAATGTACAGATATAGGGTCATTTTTGAAGTCAAGTGGCTTCATTGACCCATATAGGATCAGAAAACAAACACATTCAACAACAGCGTAGAATCAAACTCGGGAGGAACTTCAAGTACAGTGACAGGGCACCAAGGTCATTCCTACCCTTAACACTAGCAGGTGCGCATGTGACAATGGAAGTTGTGCATATGATGGTGGCAGTCTCCCAATTACTAGCATTTGTGCATGGGATAAAAGCCATCTTGCAATAGCTGGAGGTTGCACATGTGATAGTAGCAATCCTTCCTAAATGAGTAACAGTGTTGTTCCACGGGGACGCATCCCCCCAGAAAAACCACCCGTTTCCGAGACGGGGAGATGCCTAGGAAACGTCCCTTCGCCGTCCCCCCCGTTTCCCCGCTGTCCCCCCGAAGTCTCCTCCTGGGAGACTTCTGGGAAACTTCTGGGAGACTTCTGGGAAACTTCCAGACGTCCCCTCCACCCAAGGAAACTTCTGGGAGACTTCCAAAGGCATCAGGCCATTAGCCTGAAGCCATTTACTATTAGTATTTACCATTTCGTACTCTGTTTTTGAAGTTTGAAGTTTGAACATTGATGATACAGTGATACTTGATTGTAATTATGATTCATGAATCATGATTATGAAACTCAAATTATGAAACATCTAGTTCTTGTTGCATTTTCCAATGTCTATATTTTCATTTTGATTTTCAATGTTCAGTGGTTCACTAGTTCAATGAAATGATTTATCATTGCAATGTGTTATTGTGTTTAAACTTTTAAGTTTTTAGTTTTGTTTCAATGTGTTAACTTTACTTATTCATTAGGATTCTATAGTTATATAATTATATTGTTATACATCTTTTTATAACTTATTTTTCAAGTACTATATGTATTTCAGTGCCACCCCCCCGCCGCCGTCCCCAAACTTAGGCCCCCCGTCTCCCATCTTGGAAACGCGTCCCCCGCCGTCCCCGAAACTCCGTGGAACTATGGTACTATTATCTACAATTTGGTGTTTCTTCAATTTCTCATAGGTTGGGGGGTGTTTTGTGCTGATTTCCACTTAATGGGACTTCCAAGGTAAAATAATTTGTTTATGCTCTGTTGTTCTTGTTTGCTTTTATTTTTTATACATCTTGTTTAATTTCAACAACAAACTCACACTCTACAATCTCTAATCAACATCCCAATTTACTAATCAAGTATAATTCAAGTACCAGCAGCACATTTAGTTTCAAATCTGCATGTAATTTCCAGCACATAAGAAATAAGGAAACTACAGATCATATATGTCTTAAAGCAGTTTCATCTTCTGCATATTTTGTAAGTGGTCAAATTGAAGATGACAATAACAAGGCCTAAGAAAGAAGAGTTGTAGCATAATACCAATAAACTGTGTCAATAAGGAAATGAAATCAAGAAATAAGAAAGATAGCTAGAGAAGGAGAAACCTCACAAAAAGGCCTTGGAAAGAGAGTCACCATTATGTAATCAATCTTGGAGAATATACTGAAATCCCAAGAAAGCATGATCAAGTTGTAAAGATCATGGCCAAGTAACAAGCAGCCCCATGACAAAAGAGAGAGAAGAACAATTCATTGATGAAGAAGAGCATCCCAAGCAAGATAAAACAAAATCTGAAGGAAAATATTTTCATCATTCTCCTTTCAAAATTGAAAGAAAAGTACAAACTAAAGCTTTTAAAGGGGAAGTTGATACTAACATGGAAAATAAAAGGTTGAAGCAAACACCTATATGCTTTAGTGTGCATGAAGTTTGTGAGGCACAAAAGATTTCTTTTACATATCTCAAAATGAAGAGTGGTGCTCTAGCTTGGTGAGAAAGTTATGTAGACTCTTCAAAAAACAAAAAGAAATGCGTGGTTGCTACATGGTAATGATTTTGAAAAATCAACTTTATCCAATTGGGATCAGTGTAATGTCCCCTTCTCAAGCCTAGTCAACTTTTGCGACAATTAGCCTATTCCTGAGTTCACGTAGGCTAATTGGCAATGGTTAGGGGACTCTACGGTTTTTGGAGAGCTTAGTAGCAAGGTTTCTCAACATCCAATGGTGTGTTGGCATTCTGTTGGTACTCGTGATGGTGGTGGTGTTCTCTATTGCATTTTTGGCCATTTGGGTTGTTCTCCACATTCTTGGAGAACACAACTATTTTTAGTAAGTGTCCATTTTGGCATTCGGCATCTTCCCTCATCATCAGTAGCTTCTTGGTGCGATCAGTTTTTGTTTCACATTTCTCGTTGGTGCTTTCGTAAGATGGTTGGAATTATTTTAATATTTACACTAAATTATAAAGTAGTGTTTTAATATTACTTTAGTGTTAAATATTATAAAGTGAAAAGGTTATTTCCCCATGTTGGATGCCTAGGGGAAAAGGGGACTTAAAGTTATTTTAAAAAAACGCTTTTTTGGGAAAAAGCAAAAAAGTGCTTTTTCAAAAAAAGCAAAAAAGTGTTTTCCGAAAAAGCAACAAAAAAGCAAAAAAGTGTTTTCCGAAAAAGCAACAAAAAAGCAAAAAGGGTTTTTCTTGAAAAAGCTATAAAAGGAGGTGTGGGGCTCTCATTTGCGTTATTGAAGATTTCACACATAACAAGATGTCGGATTGAACACAGAGTTCTTCCAAGGATTGTTCGAGAATGAAAACCCTCATCAAATCACTGGTTTTGGATCTGAGAGATGATCCCTAGCTGGTTGGAGTGATTCTACCTCAAGAATTACCATTGTTTTCACTGTTGCAGACTTCGGGTTTTGAAAAAGATGAAGACTTTTTAGGTTTTTTTGATGTGCAGTTTTTGGAAGTGTTATTGTTAATCTTTTTTCAGAGTTTTTGATGATTGTTTGAAGTTTTCCCCTGGAGGGGTTTTGCTGGGCGTGAGATTTTCAGACCTAATCACTATGTTTATTGGGACCCTCCTTTGCTGGACACTAGTACCAAGGCCTTGCAAGGGGTTTTAATCAGATATGAAATGTTATTAGATGATTTGGAGGTGTTATTAGGGGCTGTTGCAGACCAACATACCTGATGTAGTCGGCCGAGGGTGTACTTGGTCGGCCGTGAGTCGATGTAGTCGACCAAGAGTGTACTTGGTTGACTGTGAGTCATAAGTAAATAAGACTTTAGTTAATATTAATAATCCATGTACTTATGTTATGTACGTGTCATGTTAGTTAGTTGTCTCAGGAATTAAGTTCCTGACAAAGTAATTAGTTATAATGAAGGGACGCGACGGTTGGTACCTCAACCACCACCAGCGTACTATATGTACTTGAGTCATGTAGTCGGGAAACATTACGGTTCTACTATGCTATGCTATGTTCTGTCTAGAGACATTATGATGTAAGTGTCCAATACTGAATAAAGCAATACATCTATGTTCTGTGCAATTAACATGTGAATATTATATGCTGTCAATGTTATTTTATATTCTCGTTTACTCTGTATGTCATTGTACCCATAGCGAGTAAACACTTGATGTTTGACTGCTATTAACCATTATCAAACCTGCAACATCGTTTAACAGGACCATAATGCTTGGAAGGGAATGAAGAGGGGTTATTATAAGCATATTGTTGTACCCAAACCAAAATTTTTGCTTCATTAAGGCATTTTGCTTAAAATGGTCTAAACCTTGTAAAAATGGGGTCAAAACTTAAATTTTGGGCAAATAAAGTATGGGCTTTGAGTCAATGTCATGCCACGGAGATACTGGCAAAATTTGAAAATTTTGAAAATTAGGGTTTCTGAAGTCTATTTTTAGCCCAAAACCCTAAAAAATAATAACTTGTCAGAATTGGCTGAAATTAATTTTGATTGGCTTATTTCACATCACGGTCACAGTGGTGAAGTCAGTTTCAGTTAAAAGTCAGTTTAAGGTTGGTGGGTAGTTATAACTTTTTCAGGAGAAAAGTTAGGACCTCTGAGGTCATTAATGGCAATTGGCCAGTACCAGGTATTAATATCTAAGCCTGAAACTCAAAGAAGAACACTCTACGATGAAAGATGTTGAAAATTATGCTTTTTGACGGAGGAGATTTTCAACGAGGTAAAAGTACTGTGAAATTGGCTAAGTCTGGATTGAAAATATTCTAAGTCTGGAGTTCAAAAGTGCCACTCTCAGCTAGGGGCGCCCATCATTATGGAAGCCATATTCAACTTTTTGTGAAATTTTCTACCAAGATGATTTCTTCAGTTTCCTGATAGCTTCGCAATGAGCTAGCCAGCCAGTCCGACGGAGGAGTAAAACGCCTGAAAACGAAAATTCAATACAGAACGAGGGAAATGCAAAGTAGATGACTTTGAAGAGAAAAAGCGCCCCTGGAGGCTAGGGGCGCCCATCTTTTGGAAGATTCAGATGAAGTCTTTTGATCAAGTGACACCCAGGAAGTTTGTTTTTATTTTTGGTCCAGCTCCGCGACGCATCTGTCAGTAGGTGAATCTGAGTTGCCGAGTTGCCGCCATCAGTGGTCAAACTTGAGGTTCCAGACTTGATCAGAAACTATTCAGAGAGGACAAAAGCGCCCCTGGCCCAAGGTTTTAAGACCTTTAATGAAATCTGTTTGATGATTTTAGATACTCATCTCATTCATGTCAGCTTCAGCTTTTCGTTCCCTGTCTCAGCCGGTTCAAAAGATGTCTTGGCAATCCGCAGCCAGAAGTTGAGTAATTTTTGCCAGTTGAAGTAATGGATGACATTGGTTGGGAAAAGCGCCCCTGGCCCATCATTTAGGAAGGTTTAAAGATGCTTTTAGAAAAGTGTTCATCAAGAGCCTTTGCTCAGAATTCAGTCTGCTCCGCAGTGAGCCAGTCAGCATGTTCTGAAGTTTTGTCAAATGCCGGGAAACGTCAAGTGAAATATAGTCAAGTTATCAGTGAAAATGATGAAAATGCCTGAAAATATTCTAACACTGAGGTCAAAAGCGCCCCTGGAGGCCAGGGGCGCCCATCTTTTTGAAGCCTCAGATGGTTGAATTTTGAATTGCCACCTCAAGGAATCTTCTTGTCAGTTTTGGTCCTGCTCTTCATCGAGATTGTCAGCTAGTTGATCCGACGTGATAGTCAACCAGAATCAGTGATCGAACATGAGCTTCGTTTGAGGTTTTAGATTCTAAATTTTCAGAAAATGTCTAAGTAAGGAAGGACACCTAAAGTCAAAAGTTGACTTTTTGAAATTCAAAAGTAGAAGTGCGCATGAAGAGAGTTTTCAATTTGCCAAATTTTGATCTTCAGTTAAACTCTTTTTCAGGTCGACTTCTATTTTACCTATTTTTTAGTCATAACTGGCAAAAAACTAGTTTGCATGCATCAGTTAACTGAATCTTCAAGATGGCGCCCTAATTTGGGGTTGTTCTACATCCAGTTAACTGAGTTTGAAGCCAAATATAGGCCATGCGTGAGTTTTGAAGCACCAGTTGTACTTCAAACGCCATTTCCAATGCTTGGCATGCATTCCACACGCCTTAGAAGATATTTTTCTATATATTTTGCTAATGGCGTCCATTATTCTTCATCAGAATTGACAAGAAACATCTTTCTTGAGCATAAAATTGATCTGCAGGTGCTACAGGTGTTAGATTTCAGTATTCTTCGTAGCTACAGATTCAGATTGTTCAAGGGAAGATTATTTCAGACTTGGTTTCTATTTTGCATGCAGGTGTTATCAGTTCTACTTCAAACATAGGTGAATTTTTACAGAAGAAGAGAGAAAACAAAAAATAAAACTTCTATTCTTCTGTCTTACTTTCTTCTATTCTCGTCTTAGGTTTTCTTCGCATGTCAAAGAAAACGGCAGATTTTTCAGAAAAGCATCATCTGGGTTTGAGTATTTCAGCATCAACAACAATACCCATGTCTTAGATTATTTTATGAAAATTGCCCCACTGCCTCTTTTCTAGAAGCATTGTGCTTTTTTCCAGAATTCTCTCTGCATGTGGGCCTAAATCACGTTTTTTCGCAAATCTGTTGATCTGGGTTGTTTTAGGATCCATTTCTACACAAAACCTATGTTCCAGATTTTCGTGGGAAAAATTGCCCCCAATGCCCCTAACTGCCAGTTCAAATCTCAACCGAAAACCTTTTGCATGCAAGCCTAAATCCCATTTTTTCGAAATTCTGACATTTAGGGTTGCATTAGAATTTGATTCTGCACAAAACCCATATCTTAGAATTTGTTCGAAAAAATTCATTTCCCCTTGCTATTTTTAGCCTATCCCCGAGCTTTTTTAGTTTTTCCAAAATTGTCCAAACATACCCGACTTTACAGTAAAAAGTCTAGTTTTTCAGAATGCAGTATAATCCCTTAGACTATAAGGCCAAACAGGTCTTTCTTCATAACTTTCTGAAAACTACCGATACCGACTTAAGTCGTGTTTTTCCCATCGTCAATCTGAACTCATTGGAGGGTATCAACAGTACTACAATCAAAAATCTTGAACATTCAGGGATACTTGCAGCGGCGTCCATTCCTATCTCAGTCTTTGATCTTGAGTTCGTACTTGCTTGTGTCAAGCATTATGACTCGTCTACCAGACAAATCAGATCGACAGATGGAAGGATTATTTGTAGCCTAAGCCGAGGGATGTAGAAAAATGTTTTTCTATTCCTCCACGTTCAGATCATTTCGCTGTATCCATTTCAGATTGTGACAGAATATGGGAGGAGGACAAGGATAGATCACAGAAGAAAGTAGCTCAACGGTGGTTGAAAATTCAGAAAACCAACATGCCAAGGAAGATTGCACATGGGGATTTCAAGGACGAGATTGCTATTTTGATAACTTTCCTTAACCGGTTAGCAGGTTCTGAAGACGCAAGCGTTTTCCGAACATGGATGTTCTACCTCATCTCACGAGTTATTGATAAAAAAGAAACATTTGACTGGGCCATGTTTATCAGCGAGTGTCTTCACCAGCAGATTACAGAGTTCCTAAAGATTCACGAATTCCATATGGTAACTTTTCTGGTTTACTTAGTTGCATTTCAAGGCAGCTTTAAATTACTAAAGACCGATGGAGTTCTGGGTGTTCAGCGAGTGTACGAATACTACCCTCAGTTGGAGTTTTCGAAAGCTAAACAGGACTTTACAGCAGTGAATGATCACTTTCTTATGAGAACAGTCAGAAATTTAGATAACGAGATGCATATGAGGATTTCTACAGAGGCACAATCAGCAATCGAAAGTTGGGCAGATTGGTTTATCCAATTTCCTACTTTCACATATATTCGTGTATATGGATATACAGGAGAGCCTCTGATGCTACCGAGGTACCCATCGGATAAGGTTCTTTTCATGGAGTTCATGAGACAAGCACATGAGGTTCACACTTTTCTTCGCAATCGACATAAGCCAGCTTTCACCTTTCCGTTTGAGTTAGGTATTTACAAATGCAAAACAGCTGCTGATTGCAAGTTAATGGCACACGAGTTAGAGAAACTTCAGCTTGGGTGTTTTCCTCAGAAGCGTGCCTATGATCCGTTGGGTCATTATTCAGCAAGGTTGGAGCGAAATGTTTCACATTCGGCAGCGCTTGAGGACTTTTGGGTCAATTGTGAGGATGAATTTGAGGTGCGCCGTCGTCATTATTGTAGGCTTACTGTTCCACAGATTGCTGATTTCTTATCAGAGGATGTGGAAGGTTTGTCTAATGATGATGGCGAGATACTACTTCATTCATTCATTAGAGACCAAGTTGCTCGCCAGCCACTTCGCCAACCTGATTGGTATGTTCCATTGAACACTTCAGTGAAAGACTTATCCAGGTCTGTTATCAAAACCACCATGTACTTCCTTGAGAGCAAGCGGAAGCGAAGGGTGATCCCAGTTACAGAGCCGCCAGCAGTGGTAGTTTCTTCTTTACCTTCTACTTCTAGAGCTAAACCTCAAGTCAAGGTTACTATGAGGCCGCCTGAAGGGGTTAAGATGGGAATTAATTCAAAAGGAAAAAGCATCACCAAAAGGAAACAGGGTGAGAAGGAGCCAACACTTCCAGTTGAGAAGGAGCCAACACTTCCAGTTACAGAGACAGTATTTCTAGAGCTAGTTATTTCATCGGAACCAGTTATTCAGACTGAGGCCGGTTTGTCATCTCCAGGTTCACCTTTTTCAGCGCACTCATCTCCCATAGATATTGATTCGGAGCCTGAGATTTCGATACATGAGACCTGCATACCAGTGGATTTGCCAGCAGCTGATACAGTAGAAACGACTCCAACTCGGCTTGAGAAGTCATTGGAGAGGGAGAGGCGTATGCCTTCATATAATCTTGATTTATCTGAGTTTGGTGAGCCCTATCAGAACAGGTTGAATAAGAGGGCCAGAAAGCAGATCAATATTGAGAAGAATCTTGAGGCAGAGATCGTCATAGAGGTTGCTATTCCTCCAAAAGACAAATACTTGGATGAAGTTGATGTTGGTGATTTTACCTTCATCAAAACTAATCTGGGTAAGAATACTCGACACACCGACGTGAATCTATTCAGAGTCGTCGCGAGTAATCTAGAGGAGCGCGTCATGAAAGATGGTGAGGATAAGACAGTTCTCAAGGATGAGATCAGACAACTTCGCAGGTACATCTCGGGTTTGCTTCATAGCAACGAGGGGCAAGCACCTTTACTTCCACAACTTCGAGAAACCGCTGCAGAACAGCAGAGGATTCAACACTTGGTTAATCGAGGAAAGCTACTGGATACCTGGATTGAAGACTTTATTGTTGCTGGTCGACACCTCCTCACAGAGCTATATCAGTTGAGGGTTGACGCACATAGTCTTCGCCAGAGAATTCAGGAGCTCGAGATTTGCATAGCCGAGCGTAAGCCGAAGGACCTGATTTTGATATCACAACTTGCAAGAATCTATGACGCCATTGAAGCAGATGGAGATCAGAAGAAGGTCTTCACTTGGAGAGAATTGTATCTTTGCAGGGTGGAGACATATGACAGGATTTCTGCTAAGATGAGCATGATTCAGGAAAAGGTTGTTGCAGCTCTTCGTTTCATCAGCGAGTACATCACTCAGATCCCATGTCATTATCGGCATGAGGATGGTACCTACGCCGAGTTAGAGGCAGTTCAAGCTGAGTTCGAAGAGTTAGTTCGTGATAACCTATGTGGAGGGCCAGAGGCGTCCAAGATGGAGGAGTTTACAATGCTGACTATCAGTTTCAAAAAGGTGACCACAGAGGTTAGAGATAGTCAGAGGGAGATCCGAGATGGAGACAAAGAGTTGGACAAGCAGTTAATCATCGTGGACAGCGTCAAAGTGCCAGATGATGATACTATTGATAAATTCCTGGAGGAGATGATAAACTTGGAGTAGATTTTCAGTTAGATCATGCAGTTGCTTACAATGATGAGTCATCAGAAGTAGTTAACTCGAGGCTTCTTTCCGAGTTAACTTGCTGTTATACATTGCATGCATGTCTTTCTTGGAAACATCTACATATACTTGGAGATTAGATTAGATTTTTCAGTTGACTGATGATAGCATTCCAGTTGACTTGCTTTCAATAAGGACGTGCATGTTGCACCTTGTCCATTTAGATTAGATGTTTCAGTTAACTGATGATAGTTTTCCAGTTAACTGTATAGTTTCATTCAATTAGGGTTTAGGAATAAGATCTTGCATGCATTGCAAGACTTTAGTTGACTCAAGGTGATTTTAGGGTTGCCTACACCTTGAAGTCTATAAATAAGAGCTTTAAGCTCATTTGTAATTTAACTTTTGCTTGATAGCATACATGCTGCGCCTACCTTGCCTGTAGGATTGCTATTATTGTATCTGTTCAAAGAGTAATTGTTGTTATAATAAATTGCTGTGCCTACCTTGCCTTCATGTTATTGTCATGGTGTTTATTCGATCTTAGTTAAATGGGGTTGCTGGTTTGATTGTTATTGCATGCGTATTGCGTCTATACAATATACTGTCCTAGTTGCTTACCTTGTGTTTTGTTTATCATGAGCCTATTCAGAAGAGCAAATAGTTGCGCCTACCTTGCCTTCATGTTGCGAAACTGTACTTAAAGCTTATCGTTTGATGTGTGTGATAGTAGACTCATTCAGCTAAGCAGATAGTTGCGCCTACCTTGCCTTCATGTTGTGAAGCTGTACCAGGTTTACCGTTTATTTGTTTGTTTTAATAAACTTCTTCCCGAATTAGCAAATAGTTGCGCCTCCCTTGCCTTCATGTTGTGAGCCCGCACCTGAAGTTTATTGTATAATACATTCTTGCTCCATTTCCTCATGCTCTGTTTCTTGAGGAAACTGGATAGATTTAAAGAAGTTAGCTTTGTTGTAGTTAGATGATCTGCGAAACTAGAAAATACTTAGCTGCAACGTTCTAAGTTTTCTTAACCTTGTGCCTCTACCAGCTGAGAACAAAAAGATAGGACATTAGTTTAGTTTTCTATTTCATGCATTCCAGCACAACGAGGGAGCTTCCACTCCTAATTTGAAGAGCACTCATTACGTAGTGTGCATAGCTGTCCGTACAAACTTACACTCCAGAGGTGTTGTTCTTACGCCAACACATATCAGTCATTATTAATGTTTGGTAAGGTTCAAGAACGAAGATGGAAGCTAGGTGGGTGCTTTAATCTCACTGCTCTGTGCATTACAGCATGTTTTCAGTCATATTCAGCCTTGTAGGGGGCTGATTTTTTGACTATCAGCAGTGTTGGGTGAGAGGGAATGTTCACCAAGTCAATCACTACAATTTGAGGGTGTTTGTGCTTGTTTGGTGACTATTAACAGAGGTCTCTTTGCAGTTGGGATTGTATCAGTCTACTTGCATACCTGGGCAGTGCTCAAATTTACATATCAGACCTTCATTGATCACCATTGGCTCCAATCTGAGGTATTTACCCTTTGCGGTTATCCTATTACTTGTTCATCAAACCTGTGGGAACATAATGAAGCATTATTTCAAGATTTGTATTATGGAGAGGCAGCAACAGAGCGGGGCTCCTAATTTGAAATCTTTGGGCAATGATGGAGGTGGAGACTTCGATTCTGATCAAGACGATGAGGAACTCTGGGTGTTGGCGGTCCTCAAGCTTGGGTTTTCGACTTTGGGGTCTTTCACAAAGATGCCTCTACTTGGTTTGGTGGAGGCTGTGGCTGGTGGGTGCGACGGGTTTCCTCCTATGTGCCCCTCTTTTGCTTGGCGGGAGGCGAAGTTTGTTTCACTCGCCTTCGCAGGGGCTTCTTTGGTCCGTTTTCTGTTTAGTGTCCCCTGTCTGTTTGGGGTTCTGCTCTTGGATGGGTATGAGAGTGGTGTAGGAGATTTGTTTTCTTCTGTGGCTTATGGTGTTGAAGGGTCTGCAAATGGCTCCTTGGCTACACTTACGTTTTTTGGACTTGCTTGGATGTTTCCCTTCGGATTGGTTGGCATTCTTTTGGCTCTGGTGCTGCTTTCCCTTGCCGTTTTGGTTCTCTGTTGGACTTTATGTCTGGCTGAGGGGTCCATTTTTCTTGGGTTGTGTGTGGTTTCTCCTGGTGGCTTCCTCCTCCTGCTACATCGATTCGGGGGAGCTCATGCTTTCTGGTGTTTGGTTTTGAATGTGCTCGTGGGCGCTTTTGGATCCCATTGGTTTATGGCTGCCTTAGTTTTGGGGCGCTCTCTTTTGGGTTGGTGTGGAGGCCTTGGCTGCTTTTGGGGTTCTGGTGGACTGTTTGGGAGTGTTATCTTTGATAGTGGGGTGGGCTTTGCCCTCTGCTGCTTTTCTTTTGCAGTCCCCTTGGAGACCTTCAAATGTTATGGGCTCGGTATGTCTCATGAGGAGGGGCTTTAAAGTTTTTATTAGCTTGGAGACTATTGTGGAGCGCTTTATTATTTTGGTGGTCAATCTTTTGTCCTCTGTTTTTGTTCTCTTGGCTGGGTGGTTCTCAAAGATTTTATCCTAGACCAGTTTTCCTTGGTGTTGGAGATTGTCTATGTTGCCTGTGTGATGAAGCTGTGTGGGTTGAAAGTGTTTATGCAACTAGAGTTTGCTTTGCTTTCTCTGGCTCCTTCTTTCGAGATGCAGGTTGGGGTGGTATTTGGAGCTTATCTCTTTTCTCTGAGTGTTGAGCCCCCTCAAATGTTTATGCTTATGGCTCAGTGGTTTATTTTTGAGGACTATTGTTTGCAAGTGCTGGTCTCTTTCCAGGTTTTGCCGAAGGGTGTTATGGCGGCTTGTTATGTTATTGCGTTGGCCTTCTTCTTGGATCCTATGGAGGTGGACTCTGCTCCTATCGAGGTGGAGTGGGGAGGTGGTTGTCTCTGGCTTCCTTAGTTGCTTATCCTGTGGAGGTTGAGAGTGCTAGAGTTTTTAGGCAGTTGTGGACTTGTTGGGCATGACATTCTCTCCAATATAGGGGAGCTCCCTCCTTTTTTAGGTGGATCTGGAGTAGGCTTCCTGGTTCGATCGGTTGCTTTGTTTCCAATGGTCTGTGGTGCTCTCTAACTCCCCTATTGAGGTAGAGTTGTTGGAGGTGCTGAAGTTTTTGATTAGGGGTTTGATGGTGTTCTACACAATTAAGCAGATTTTCTCTCCTGGCTCAGTGGTGTCATCCATGAGCGGCCGGTTTGCTAATGCCTGGCAAATGCAGGCAGGTTCTTTGTGTATCTAAAGGGTTTTTGGACCCGGTTAAAACTAGGTTGTAATTGGGGTTCTAGGCCCTTGCTTGTCTATTTACTGCAACGTGTGTAGTCATGTTAATCTATTAGAGGCTGTTGTGGAGCTGCTGTTGGTTTATGGTTTATTTTAATTGCAGCTTGCTTTTCTTGTACTAGGTTCCGGGCCCCATCAAAACCCACTTTTACCTCTAATAAAAAACAATGAAATATATCTGTTTTCTATATCAGATTTAAAGCCAAAAGTGTGTTCAAGTTTGGTAAATTTATATTGTGATTTGATTAACAAAATAAAATAAAAAATAGGGGTGATTGTTACAATCAGAATACAAACAAATTAAGTGGCAATAGTTTGAACAAGATTATTATCAAAGTGTACATGATTATACCACCAAAGTTTGAAGGAAAGGTACACAAATGGGCTTGGACTTGGATAAGGAAAGTTAATTTAACTAAATAACTTGGAGGCCTTCATCAAAACATATAGAGATGTTAATGAAAGGTAGCTTCGGTCAGATATAAATGATGATTGCTGATTGCATCATCATCATTTATATGTGATCGGAATTATCCTTCAAAAATAAATATTTCTGGAAATAAGAGTTTCGAATTTATGAGCATGAATAAAATTCAAAATATTAAATTAAATATTCTAAGTTTGCATTATGAAATCGCAGGAAGGTAATTACATAATGGTTATGTTAAGCCACCTATTGGCATCGGTTGGCTGTAGGAGACTTGCGCCCTCAAGGGACACGTCCCATGAAAGGACGTGTCTCTCCTTGGAGGCATGTTTCTTCTTGGAGGTACGTGTCTCTCCTTTAGATACATAACATTATTGCAAACATTGATTGGAGACATCGAAATTTATAAATGTTCTGCAATCAACACATTCACAATACAGAAAATAAAATCTGACTTAGAATTCTTACACAAAATTTTAGACTTCGAATTTTCATAGATTTCTTAGGATCCTAATTTGATAAGATTTGATTCCATTTACATGGTATCAGAGCCAAGTTGAGTGAATCCAAATCAAATCTAGATATCAGATTGCTTAGGAAAAATTTGTATTTTTAAATCGAATTCACATCACATTCTTCATAATGTCAAGTGTGATCAGATTTGAAGATCGTCTTGCAGGAGCAAACGACTTCACATCATGGAAATTTAGAATCATGATGATTCTTAAAGAGAATAAGTTAGACTCACTTGTGAGAGAAAACGAAAGGGAACCAGAGGCTGATCTTGAGAAAACTCAATGGATTGAGAACAATGAAAAGGCCATGAAAATCTTAGTAGATGCAGTTAGGGATCATATAGTGCCCATTCTAGCAAAACATGAAACTGCATATCTAATGTTCAAATCCCTTGAGAGACTCTTGCATTAAAGAGGCAAATCAACAATGTCCAAATAAACAAAGGAGAAACTATTAATGCATACTTCATGAGGATCATTGAACTAAGGGATCAATTATCCACAATTGGATATCAGATTGATAGCAAAAAATTAACTCTAATTGCACTAGGAGGCCTACCAAACTCATGGGAGTCATTTGTTCAAGGAATAAGTGCGAGATCTAAACTCCCCAAGTTTGATAGGCTAAGAACAAACTGCCTTCCAGAGGAAACAAGACTCTCAACAAAAGAAAATAAACAAAAGAACATAGATGAAGACATTCATGTGCTCAACACAACATCTAATAAAAGGAGTAAGAAAAACTCCTACAGGAAAGGATCATTTAAAAGAAAGAGAAATTCCAATGGAAAGGGATCTTCCAAGAAGAAAGACATCTTTCAAGTACAATGTTTTAGATGTGATCAATATGGCCACTATGCAATGAAGTGCCCTGACAGATCAAAACAACAAGCATCTTTTACTAAAGTAGGAAAGTCAAATTCAGATCATGAATCTGAAAACTTTGTGTTCTATTTAGCCTTATCTAGTCAAGTATCTAACAACACCCACAACTGGGTAATTGATAGTGGTTCCTCTAGACATATCACAGGGTTCAGAGAACACTTAGACACTATGACTGAAAAGACAGATGAAGAAGTAACCATTGGGGATGATTCTGCACACCCTGTAAAAGGGGTTGGAACTTGCTCCATCAAATTGAAATCTGAGCTTTCCCTTCAACTCACTGGAGTCTTATTTGTACCTGGAATAAAGAGGAATCTAATATCCATCTCTGCCCTTGAAGACAATGGATATAGAGTTACCTTTATGGATGGGAAAGTTCTAGCATGGGTTAAGAACTCAACTATCAAGAAAGCCCAAACCATAGGTATAAGACAAGGGTATCTTTACAAACTATGCACTGAGGTTAAGCAAGCCCTTACACTTGACACTTTTGATTCAAATGAAATTGGCATAGAAGATTAGGACACCTTCATTTTCGTGCCCTACCTTCTGTGGAAAAACTTGTAACAGGCTTACCTAAGTTAAAACCATCTCATGAAGGAACTTGTAAAGGTTGTGCACTAGGAAAGAATACAAAGGGATCCTTTCACAATAGCTTGAGTAAAACCCAAAATGTATTAGAACTGGTTCACTTTGATTTATGTGGACCCATGTCTGTACCTTCCAAGGCAGGATTTCTATACTATGTCATATTTATAGATGACTTCTCTAGGAAAACCTGGATTTATTTCCTTAAGTGTAAAGAGTCAATAGAAATCCTTAAAAGGTTCAAGGAGTTCAAAGCCCTTACTGAAAACTTCTCTGGGAAGAAAATAAATATCTTGAGGACAGACAATGGGAAAGAATACACCTCTGAAATTTTTAAGGAATTCTACATGAGTGTTGGGATTAAGAGGGAGTTTACAGTAGCCTACAACCCTCAACAAAATGGGGTTGCTGAAAGGAAAAATAGAACCATTGTAGAAGCTGCTAAAGCAATGTTGATTGACGAGAACATTGAAACTTCTTTCTGGGCAGAAGCCTCTAGAACTGCTATCTACATTCAAAATAGATGTTCTCATTCTCATCTAGATAACAAAACTCCTGAAGAAGCTTTTACCGGCATAAAACTTGATATTAGTCATTTTAGGATTTTTGGTTGCCCTATCTATATTCATGTGCCCAAAGAGAAGAGATTCAAACTAGAACCTTTCAGAAAGAAAGGGGTATTTGTAGGATATAGTGAAACCTCCAAAGCCTACAGGATATTCGTACCCGGGCAAAAACAAATTGAATTGAGCAGAGATGTCATCTTTGAAGAAGACATTGCATTCAAAAGGGCAAGAAGTTCTAGTGAGATAGAAACCTATTCCCCTATAGTACTAGAAATGGAACCTACTCCTGAGATTCAGAGGGAGTATCCTGAGGAAATGCCAAATGAACTTCAATCTACTTCAGATGAGAATACAAATGACAACGGTAGAAAGAGGCCACTTTGGGCTAGAAAGATGATCAAAGAAGTTGAGAATCATACAACACCCAAAGGAACGTTTAGGGAAAGTAAAAGACCCAAACGGTTCTCTAGCTATGTTGCTCTAATGAACATCATAAATTCAGAACCTGTCAATGTTATAGAAGCCTTCAGACATCAAGTATGGAAGGACGCAATGACGGAAGAATATCAGTCCATTCTAAAGAATGATGTATGGGATATAGTGCCTAGATCGAAAGAGAAATTTGTTGTCTCTTCTAAATGGCTCTTCAAAATCAAGCATGCTACTGATGGCAATATAGAAAAACATAAGGCACGTTTTGTGGCAAGAGGTTTTTCACAAAAAAAAGGCATTGATTATGAAGAAACATTTGCACCTGTTGCCCGTTACACATCTGTGAGAGCAATGTTAGCCATTGCTGCAGCTAAAGGCTGGAAGATCCATCAAATGGATGTGAAAACTGCCTTCCTAAATGGAACCATTGAAGAGGAATTCTATCTAGAACAGCCTGAAGGTTTTGTGATACATAAACCTGACTCACATGTGTGTAGACTAAAGAAAGCTCGCTATGGACTTAAACAGGCTCCCAGGGCCTAGTCTGAAAGAATTGACAGCTACCTCTTGGGACTAGGATTTTCCAAGAATGATGCAAACCCAAATCTTTACTTTAAGGTAATCAAAGGTGATATGTTAATAATTATTTTATATGTTGATGACCTGCTGATAACAGGAGAAGATCACCTCATTGCTCAAAGAAAGAAGGATCTAACTTCCGAATTTGACATGAAAGACTTGGGCATTCTACACTACTTCCTAGGTTTGGAAGTATGGCAGAAATTAGATGGCATTATACTAAACCAAGGAAAGTATACTATTGATATTCTGAAGAGATTTGGAATGTTGGACTGTAGACCCATGTCTACACCTATGGAAACCAACCTTCACAAACTGAAAGAAGTAGCAGCAGAATCCAAGTGTGCAGATTCAACCCTATATAGACAAATGATTGGATCCTTGATGTACCTAGTTAACACCAGACCTGATATTTTCTTTGTAGTGAATGCTCTTAGCCAGTTCATGTGTGAGCCAAAGGAAATTCACCTTATGGCTGTGAAACATATATTGAGATATCTTCAAGGCACTATTGGATATGGTCTTCTTTACAAAAATGACCAACTAGATCTACATGGATATTCTGATTCAAATTGGGCTGGAAGTGTAACCGATCGGAAAAGCACATCAGGATGTTGCTTCAGTTTAGGATCGGCTATGATCTCTTGGATTTGCAGAAAACAGTCTTCAGTAGCACAAAGCTCGACAGAAACTGAATACATTGTAGCCTCTATGGGGGCAAGAGAAGCAGTTTGGTTTCGTAAATTGTTTGTGGGACTCTTTGGTGAGCCCTTGAATCCTACAATTATTCATTGTGATAATCAGAGTTGCATCAAACTCTCTGTAAATCCTGTCTTCCATGATAGATCTAAGCACATTGAGATCCCCTACCATTATGTAAGAGACATGGTAGAAAGGAATGTGATCCAGTTGGAGTATGTTAGTACAAATGATCAAACAACAAACATTCTCACCAAACCTCTCTCCTGAATCAAGCTAGAACACTTCAGGAAGAAACTTGGTATGGTTGAAATGTAATTTGATATTATGTTTGAAATTCAAATTGTTTATAAGTTGTACTAATATATAAAGATGTTTAATGTGTAAACTCTTTTGTCATGTGTGTGACTCCATGACCTTATGGGCCTACTCCCCCTGTGTACATTATTGAAAGGTGACGATCTTTCTAATAATGAACACTTGTATGTGACATTGTAAATTGACGACTCTACAATGATGAGTTGAACTATCATGATAGATATCATGTGACTTGATATCTGTGGATCATGATAGTATCTCTTGGACACTTTGATAGCATATCATGGGACTTGATGTCATTTGAAGATCATTGTGATCCTTAAGAGATAATCATGGTGGATAATTATATATCCATGGATATGCCATGAATTATTATGGTAGACATCATGTGACTTGATGTCAGTGCACATACCATAATGAAGATGTGTTATGAAGAATGTCATGTGACTTGACAATATTGAGAAAACATACCATATATTCGATATCACGTGTGAAGGTGATATCTCCACTTATTTGATTTGAAATATCTTCCCTAGCTAAGGAGTGTTAATGAAAGGTAGCTTCGGTCAGATATAAATGATGATTGTTGATTGCATCATCATCATTTATATGTGATCGAAATTATCCTTTAAATAAATATTTTTGGAAATAAGAATTTCAAATTTATGAGCATGAATAAAATTCGAAATATTAAATTAAATGTTCTAAGTTTGCATTATGAAATCACAGGAAGGTAATTACATAATGGTTATGTTAAGCCACCTATTGGCATCGGTTGGCTGTAGGAGACCTACGCCCCCAAGGGACACGTCCCATGAGAGGACGTGTCTCTCCTTGGAGGCGCATTTCTTCTTGGAGGTACGTGTCTCTCCTTTAGATACATAACATGATTGCAAACATTGATTGGGGACATCGAAATTTATAAATGTTCTGCAATCAGCACATTCACAATACAGAAAATAAAATCTGACTTAGAATTCTTACACAGAATTTCAGACATAGAATTTTCATAGATTTCTTAGGATCCTAATTTGATAAGATTTGATTCCATTTACAAGAGACAACTCATGTTTAGCAAGCTGCAAGAGCTTGATGAAGCATGCACGCAAGCACACTACATTGAGCAAGAGATGAAGCAAGGTTTAGGAGATTCTTTGTAAAACTTAAATCACAGGACACACCCAACACTACAATAGAGCATCTATACATAATCAAGTGACAACATAACAAATGTATTAAAAGAAAAATGACAACATGCTCGCAGTGATTGAAACAGTCCACCCAATCTAGCATATTTTAAGAAATATCACATTACCTAATATTCTTAGCATATCTCCTAATGTCTACTGCTTCGAAAGAAAATCAGCCCTAGAAAGAGTAAAATTAACCATCAAAATCCTTCATGAAATGTAAGAAAGATAATAAAAATGCCCCAGCTTTACATATTTACAAACACCCAAGGAACATTGTAGGCATTATGTTAAAATTGGACATATTAAAGCAAAATGTTAGTAGTTGCATCTCAAATTGCATTCCAAGTACCACACCAAAGGGACTACAAGAAGTCCATGGCATCCTTGGTAGAAGAAAAAGAGGTGGAAATAGAGGACAGTTTGGATGTAGAAAAGTTGTGGTGCACCACTGCTAATGCAATTAATGGTGCAAGTCTAGACTAGGATGTCTTATTACAAACTACCCAATCTAGCAGCCCTAAATACAAATCAACATATTCAAAACAAATTGAAGGTAAATACTAAATGAAAAGCTTTTATTAAACTCTTTGTAGCTTCATACATTCAACAAAATGCTTCAGGAAACATAAATCATTTGACAGACTATTCACTTAATAAATGTCTCAACAACTAACAGTCCTCACAAACAAGTATTTGTATAATAATCCTATTCACTACTTTTCCCTCTATCCTATAGCTCCATGATGTAATCCTATTCTATTTGTACTGCACTGATATTCTCATCTATAATTCGTTCTTCAATCTATCATTCTCTTCATGCTAAGAGATAGACAACAAATGGTTGGAAGGGTATCTCAAGAACTATGTATCAGGGAAGCAAAGAGCTTGGATTAAGTGGTTGCATCTTGGGGAATACTGCTGTAATTCCACTTATCACATGTCCATCAGGATGTCACCCTTCATGTCCCTTTATGGATATGAGGCACCTAACTTTTTGGATTAGCTTTTTCGAGATAGTAGAGTGCCTAAGGCACGAGATTTGTTGCAAGAGAGTCAAGATGTTATGAAATATTTGAAGGAGAACTTGCAACAAGATCATAATCAATAGAAGTTATATGTTGATTAGCATGGTGTGGAGCGTAGTTTTGATGTCGAGGACATGGGCTAGGCTTCAGCCTTATAGACAGTCTTCTCTCAAGAAGAGTGGCGTGGAGAAGTTTAAGCCCAGATTTTATGGTCCTTTTAGAGTGTTTAGGAGGATTGGGGAGTTCGCCTATGAGCTTGAGTTACCAACTAGCAGCAGGGTTCATAATGTATTTCATGTATCTAGGCTTAAGAAGGCACTAGGATACAATGTGGTTCCTTCACTAGAGTTGCCACCACTAGATGAGGAAGGTAAGTTGATTATGATTCCAAAGGCCATTATAGATTCCAAAGAGCGGACTGTTCAGAAGTATTTGGTCAAATGGAAAAACTTGCCTGTCAAGGATGCGAATTGGGAAAATGAGCAGATCCTACAACATCCAAAGTTGAGGTTACTTGGGGGCAAGCAATTTTGGGAAGGGCAGACTATAATGTCCCCTTCCTAACATAATTCAATAGTTTGACAGAGTTAGCCTGTTCAGTACTTCCTGTAGGCTAACGAGGTGATGGTTAGGGAACTTTGGTGACAATTTATCCAACATTGTGTGGTTGGGAGTTACGTATCGCCCTTTTCTAGAGTGTTTTTTGTGATTACTTCCATACCATTTTTAGCAAGTCAATCTCAGGCACTAACAGAGCCAGTTGTCTATCCTTTTATTTTTAGTATTGTCAGTGGGAGCGGTTAATATCAATTTTTCAATATTTATAATGGTTCAGTGTATTTATTTTTAATAACGTAAAAGTATTAAAGTTAAATTAAATATTTAACTAACGTTATTTATTTTATAAAGTTGCTTTATAAAAAGGGACCATGGGAGACATAAGGAAATATTAAAAAGTGTAATGTCCCACCCCAAAATAGAACCATTCTTTTCCGATTTCACTTGGTTAATTTTCAGTTTGCTAGATAGGACATTTTGTCAAACAGTTTGAATGCAAACTCATAATGATTTGTTTTAGAAGTACATTTCAGAATTTGATATTTTCAATGCATACCATATGTAAAGATTTGCAATTTACAGTTAAACATTTCAGTAATGGAGACATATTCAGGCCTATTGCAAACAGATTGCTTTCTTTTCTTGCTTCAGCTTGACATATAATACATTCCGTCAAACATGTTGCATGCTAGTTGACCAAGACACAAAACATAAATATAAATGCAAGCTACAGCTAATACAAATATTCAATACAACTCCTTATACACTGTTTGATAAGACAATAGATTTCATACCCGGAAATCAAATGCAATATATATGCAGGTCTGAAATTTATCACAGAAAATTTGGAAATGCACTGTCAGCAGCCTGGAGCCCTCTATCTTGCACGCCTAGCACAGAATTTACTATTTCCCACCAACCATTGTATGCAAATTGGAAGCAATGTCCTAGGTGTCCACAAAGGAGATCAATGAATGCCCTTAAGCCAAGTGTTTCAGCTCAAAGCTTCACACGTCATGCTGATATGAAGAGTACGGCCTGTAGCAGCAGTACAGCCTGTTGTAATGATGACACAGCAGCAATGAAATGATGATGAACAACAATCTCATTCAATGAAACTTCTGATCATAAACAAACCCTTATAAAATTCTGAATATAATCTCTTTCATGGCACTAAATTGCAGATTTCATAGATATCAATGTTCACGGGTACTGTAGCAATTACGGTAGCGCGGCTACTGTAGCATGGCACTGTTCACGCCCCTATAGCAGCTAACCAAACTTCTGATCTGCAAATGATTAACCTTCAAAACCCCTTGAAAACTTTTGAATTTTTTCTCCAATGAAGCACAAATGTGACCTCCGTGTGAAGCCACCAATATCTGCAACCCTTGGGTGATCTTCTCACCTATAGGTAGCATAATCAAAGAGAGGCTACATTCTCTAAGATTGAATTTACAGCGAAACCCTAGGTTTCTTCTCCAAAGCCAAAGCTTCTTCAAAATGGACAAATGTTGAATGATCAAAAGAATGAATTCATTTGCTTTTCAAAACCTTTTTATACTTCCTCCAAATGGGTCGTGTTGACGTGTGTTTTATGATAACGCCAACACATAATAAAATGTTCAACGGTCACTCTATTCTCTCTTGATCAAAGTATTCCACATGCTAAGATTGCGTGAAAGTTCATGTGTTCAACTCCAAGGTTCCTTTTATCGCGAATAGACTCAGTTGGTTGATGTGAATATGCTGGATATTCCAAGGGGACTTACGTAATTGTTCAACTAAGTGAAGTAGATGAAGGATTTGACTATGATGCTCGGACTTCTAAACTAACCGGGAAATGCTGAATTTAAAGGAGATAGGGATAGGGAGTCTACAATCTATTTCTAAGGATGGAATGCAAGGACAGGCTTTGACAATCTTCAAACTGTAACTTTGTTTCGTCTCCCTTTTGGACAACTCTAACAAAGTTGGTGCAATCTTCAAAGGATGGATAAGATGTTCAAATTGTAATTTGACATGCGCACTCTGTCACAATGAAGCAAGTGGACACACAAATCACAACCGAAGTTAGGTACTGATATTCCAGTTGACCACATAGGGTGGACTTACCATCAGCAAGCCCGCTAGTGGTATGGATAAAGGAAGATTTGTCCAAACCAAACGCCACACTCCACCATTAACAGCTGCTTGCATAAAAGAAATCTACCTTTACTTTACTCTACTTGAATTGGAAAGACGAAAAGATCTCATCAACTACCCACAATGCAAGATAGAATCACCAATCAATGAAAATCCTTATATCATGAGTCTTACATAACAATCTTTTACAAAAAAAACCTTCAAAGGGAAAGTCTTTCTTTCCTTTCCAAACTAAGCTAACTCCTAGCTCTACTTTAACTTCTATCTAGCTCAACTCTATCTCTGATATCTGTCTAACTCTGATCTATCTATCTTACAAATGAGGGGGGATACCCCTTTTATATCTAGCCTAGTCCAGTGGACGACTTAGATTCAAATACAATGGAAGGCCCAGATTGAGCCACCTAAGCCCTGATTAGGGTTCTTGCCCTAAAAACCGCCACTGAGAGGAGTGGGGTAATGAATGCGTCCAAGATTCTCCACTCCTCATCAATGAACCACTATCCGCCATCAATGCACATCGTCCCTGTCCAGAAGATCATCATCCAGAAGGGCGTTTCCCCTCTCCTTCTCGCTGGCTGCAAATCTGATGAACTTGTCCAATACTGCCTCAACTTCCTGATCCGAAATGGGAGGAATGTGATCCAGCTGAAATTCTAAATCTGTAACTATTTGCCCATGTCGAGCACAAGATTTCTTCCAGGCAACAAGGGCATCCTGGGTGTTCTGTATAAGGCTGGAGAACGTAGAAGTGTTCTCGAAATCATCCTGTGTGAAGGTCTTCACCTCAAAAAAGAATGGTGTTAGCCTGCTCTTCAATCCATCCGCAGTCACTTCTTCAGAAGTCAGTCTTCGGGCAAAGATTGCCTCCAATGTGTTGAGGACTCCATCCAAGATATTCATCATGGCCTTTCTGACCCTGACAGAATCTGCCTGTGATGCATTGTAGAATCCTCGGCCTGTAACCACTGAAGAATACCATCCGGCGAAGTCATATCTATCCCCCTGCTGAATCACACCTCCCTCAATCAACGTTTGTAGAGGTATGCTCATCAATGCTCCTAAACGGAGAACAACTCTTGTCTGATAGATACGAGTCTCGCCCCAAGCATGGCTAACTGCATCCATCCTTGCCATAATATCGGAGGCTTGCATATAGGCATGTGCAAGATCCTCCATAAACTTTCCTGTTTTAGTACGGACGCTGGCAACCCACTTGTCTGCCTGTTGTGTCATTCTTTTCAAATCTTCTAACCCACTGATTGATTCCCTGGAAAACTCAGCTGGAAGCTCAATTGTCGGATTCTTTTGCCCACAAGGACGGGACAAGTGCTGCACGTAGCCAATCAGTGTCTTGTGCTCTATCTTCAATTTTTTTATACTTGCCCTCAACATAGGACAATCTATCCTTGAGTGTTCGATAGGAATTATCACACTCCTCAACCACTTGTGCTCCAGTAGGGCGACCGAGTTCCATAGTTGTAATCACGTAATTTTCTAGAATGGCCTCATCCCGATCACACTCTATCCGAGGCACTGCCATATGCAAAGTTCGGGATCCATCCTCATCTATTGAGATCTTGGAGAACTTCCTAGCCTTTTTCTTTGTTGGAGGTGCGCTGATCCTCTGTAACAATTCTTCCATCTCGGTTGCAGGATCAGTCTCATCTATAGGGTCATGTCTCATCCTATCCCTCAGCCATTCTGGCACCTCCTGCCGCATGTCTGATATAACAAAAGGCTGCTCAACCTCGGCCTCTACCTCATGAACTTCTCCCCTGCCTTCGTTCTGACGAGGCTCGTCATCATCAATAGGCTCAGTGTCTCTTGAGCTTTGGGCATCCTGATCTGAAGTAGTATCATCCTCGAGAGCTGCCTCAATCTCCTGCTGAAACTGAGTATCCGTGGCCGTCCCCTCATCTGTCTCTTGCTGACTATTTTCTCGGGGCATGTTGATGCTCTGGCCCACTGATTCTCTACGAGGTGGCTGACTTGCCACTTGCACTACCTGTTCTGCCTGCAATCTCTCCCTCTGATCAGCGAACAATGATACCTCCTGCAAACTTGGAGAGTTTGCCTGAGATGGTGTATGCAAGGACTCCTCAACTCTCAAAGGTTCAAGTCGAGCAGGCTCCTTCCCTCTTGGCTCTGGAGTGTGATCTACCTGCCTTCTCTGTCTAGCTGCTGGCGATATGTTATCTCCCATCAAATTATATGTAAGGGGAATTGATCTTCCCTTAAGTCGGCTGACATCCTCTCTACCCAACTCCGTGTAAATGTTAAGACAGGGATACAGAGCGTATCCAAGTCAGTAATCTCTGGCTCTGACCAATCTGGAAGTGGTAGAGGCGTCTCTCTCACTGTTTCGTAGTCACCCTGTACAACATTGATGTCCTCTTCAATTTGATCTAGCGCTGGGACAATCTCGCACTCCTTGATCATCACCAACGGTATCCGAGAGAACATTCTCTTCCTGATCTCGATCTCATCCACTACACTTGCCCAAAAGTCTTCGATTTGTGCCTTGTGCCTAAACTCTTCTGACAATATCCATCTGATGTTCTTGTGGGGATCGTAGTGGTGCCTGCTAGTGTGGTAGGAAAGGTGGAAGAATTGGAGCTCATTTTCTGCCTCCCTAGCTGCTTGCAGCGATGGGCCGATTTCATCTGAATTCTCCATGGTAATTGGGAATCCAAGTCGACCTTTCTTCTTCTTCTTTTGAATCTTATCGTAGGCAATAAGTTGCCTAGATATTTCGAGCATCACTATCCTGTTTGTGGGATACCGGGGTAATCTATAAGGATAAGAAGAAAATCCTTGCAGCCTTATGTAGGTGAACTTCGGAAATTGGATAAACCAACACTCGAACTTCTCAATTAACTCTTGTGCTTCCTGTTGTGACCTTTTTCACACATCACCCCATCCAAGATGGGGACCCCCTAATTTTTGCTCCATTCTGGTCTTTTGGCTTTGGTTCTCTCTATCTCTGATCTTTTGTCCTTCCGGGGATGTCCCGTCTTTTGACCTAGATTGAAATGATTGCCAAGTCTACGAAATTAGGGTTTCCATCCTTTAGGCTTGTTTCAAGTCAAATTGGGTTATTAAGGCGAAATCTAAGTGTAGCAGTGCAATCAGGAAGCTCAAGGCAAGATCCCATTGAAATCCTACTGAAATCCGACAACTTACTATTTTTAGTAAGTACCTATCTAAGGTCTTTTCCTCAGGATTTCGGGATTCTAATTACTTCAACACATTCAGGCAGCTTCAGAGCATCCACACATGAAATTTGAACAGATTCAGACAACTGGCTATTTTTAGCAGTTCAGCCTTTGGAGGCTATTTTCAGGGCTTAAACATACAATTCTCTGATGCATGACTGGAGAATGGATTTGGGTTTTCCAAGACCTTCGCAACGATATAACATGCAAACCGAGATGAGGACTTTCAGAGTACAGCCTTCAGAGGCTATTTTTAGGGTTTGCATGCAGAGTTTTTCAGTGCGTGTCCGGATATTCCATGTGGGTTTTGCGAGAGCTTCGCAGTGGTATGACATGCGAACGGAATGAGTCAGTTTTAAGGGACTTACTATTTTTAGCCAGTGCCGGAACGTTGACCAGTTTTCTGGGTTTTTTGAGATCCCACGGGCACTGTGACATGCAAACTCATCCGACGTCCGATGGACCACTTTCTGGACACTTACTATAAATAGCAGTTTCAGCCCAGTGGTTACCTAGCACTTCATTCCAGCGAGCAGAGTGACAAACAGTAGAAATCAAGGCGATCGGAGCAGTTGGGAGCGAAGGCAAGTCAGATTAGGGTTCCCATGCTATGTCTAAAAATAGATGAAGCAAAATGCAGAGATGTCAAAACGAAACACGCCACCGGGATCAGCATCTTTCAGGCTACCTATTGGCAAATTTTGAGCACGATCTAAATACTTACTATTTTTAGTAAGTCACCTCATGGCTAAAAATAGCATGTCATTGCCAGAGAAAAGTGTGAACAGGTCTCTCATAGCATCAAAAGCAACTGGAACAAATTTCAAAGCAAACGGAGATACAGAAATTGATCAATTCTAAGGTTTGCTAAAAATAGCAAATGGCTAGAAGTAGTATGTACTGTGCCAGATAAGGTGTGAATAGGATAGTAGAACCAAGTGGAGGCACAGCCATACCACCTCCAACTCAGAACTGGATGAGATGCAATGAAACCCTAATTTCTCCGAGTTTACTAAAAATAGAAAGCCAAGGCATGGCTAGGGCGTTGGAAACTTATAAGTGATAACTGGCATGCAGACATGTCATATGCGCCTAGAAAGAATAAAAGATACAAAAATCTCTAAGTGTGGGATTTCCCTGAGCATAGGTGAAATACGCCTTCAAGAGGCATGAAAATTCTTCTAAGGCATAAAGTTTCCTCCTCGTACCCCTAGATGCGCTAAAGGAAGGTGAAAGGTCACCAAAGGCATGGAAATATTCACTAA
The DNA here is from genome assembly GCA_007115665.2 of Sequoiadendron giganteum. NCBI lineage: Eukaryota > Viridiplantae > Streptophyta > Pinopsida > Cupressales > Cupressaceae > Sequoiadendron > Sequoiadendron giganteum. Next base: position 257,155,989 of record CM021107.1, on the reverse strand, counting down.
GGCATAAAAAATTCCTTCTAACATCCTCAAATGCGCTCAAAGAAGGAAGTCTGCATGCTTATATGCGCCTAAGGAAGGTGAAGAGTCACCTAAGGCGTGGAATTTCCCTCTCGCATCCTCAAATGCGCTCAAGAAGGAGGTTGCATAGGCTATATGCACCTAAGGAAGGTGAAGAGTCACCATATGGGCGGAATTCCTTCTCACATCTCAATATGCGCTCAAGGAAATGGAAGTTGCCTAGTCAAAATGCGCCTAAGGGAGGTGAAAAGTCACCCAAGGCGTCGGAATTCCTTCTAACACCCTCATTTGCGCCCACAAGTTCCTCTTCCCCATAGCATATGCGCCCGAGGTAACAAGGTAAAAGGTGAAACGTTGAGTGGTAAAAGGGAAAAGCGCCAAAGTAAAGAAGTTTCCTCCTCACCATGTGAAGTGCGCTTGGAAATAGAAGTCCACCATGTGAAGTGCGCTCAAGGAAGGTGAAGGGTCACCATGCGCCAAGGGGGAAAGATAACACTAAGGGTGGCGTGATTTTAAAAGGCTAAGGGTCAAGTATTTTCCTCCTCACCAAGTGAAATGCGCCCAAGGAGTTAGGACTTAGAGATGAAAATTGCTAAGTGTGATGAAGAGAGTCTGGGCATGGAATTGCCTAAGGAATGGAATGGAAGCATGACATGCTAAATGCGTCCTTCAGAGGGTAAGGTGATAAAATTTAAATTTTAAAATAAATTCCTAAGGCATTTTCTAAAGAGAAAATGAAGAATGCGCCTATAGGTAATGCTAAAGTTTCTAGAGTGAAAAGGTCTTCAGAGGGAAAATCAAAGAATAATGCCGAGGCAAAGAAACTCGAGATTGCAGGAGTGGAAGACATCCGGATGTGAAGAGAAATAAACCTTAGCCATTTTTTATTATTTTTGAATAATAAAAATTAAAAGTACCCCTTCATCCGGATACACATGAAAACGATGGATTCTGAAAGGAATTTTCTTCTGGGTATTGAACGTTTGCAATCCAGAGACGATTCAAACTTACTCCACGCCTCGCTCATATCGTTTCGGTGGATATTTTGCCCAGTGCCTATTTTAAATAAAATTCCTAGGGCAAATTTGAAGAATTTCTCTAAGGCAAACAGATAAAATGAATGAGAAGTATTTCGCTAGAAGTTTGAACTGGATAATTTTGCCAAAGCGAAGGTGAGATCAAATGACTTAGCTAAACAGTTCAAAATTGTTCAAGGAAGTGAATAATTTAATATTTTAAAGGAAACAATGCGATGAGGCAAGCTTGTGTAGAAATGATGAATTCATAATTCTAGAAGTTTGAGATTCAGATGCCTCAGATGACAAGTGTTATGACTGGGAAAAAGAGGGAAAGTGAATTCAAAAATTTGCTAAGTATAGCCTCCGCAGGAATTCGACCTGGCTATAAGATTTTGAAGTCCTCTTCATTCCTCTCACCAGTTGCTAAGTACGAATATTTGCTAGGTTGCTGAAGTACAAATTTGCAGAGGTTGAAGTTGCTGAAGAATTCAAAATTGTGAGAGAGCTGGAGGTTGCTGAAGTACAAATTTGCAGAGGTTGAAGTTGCTGAAGAAGTGTGACTTAGCTTGCTGAGACTGCAGTTGCTGAGAGGTGCGAATTTCCTAGTTGCCAGTTGCTGCAGTTGCTGAGAAGGTACGACTTTGTGAAGAAGTTTCATTCGACTGCTGAGATAAACGACGTTAAGTCTGGACATTTTTCGAAGTTGCTGAGAGATCTGAAGTTGAAAAGGGCTGCAGTTGCCGAGAAGTACGAATTTAAGAGGAAACTTCACAAGGTTGCTGAAAACGCATTTAGGAGAAGTCTCAAGTTGCTAAAAGTACATTTTAGAAGAGAAAGTGCAAATTTGAGAGAGGTCTCAAGAGCTGCTGCAAATACTGAAATTTCACAGTTGAAGTGAACAAGACAGTTGAGAATGGCCGAATCAAGTAGAAGAGCTACAGGCAGGAACAACCACACCGAATCCAGACAAGCAGTGATCAAGAAATTGAGCAAGTCATTCTTGCCAGAGTCAAAATTTTCATCAAAGCTAGGCACACTGGCTGACACAAATTTAGGCTCGTTCAACATGGAGGCATTCAGAAGGAGGATAATGGGGACTAGAGGCCATCACCCATTGGTGACTTCGCACAGTATTGTCAGAAGTGGATTGTATGCAGCTGCCAATTTTCTGCCCACTATCCGATGCCCAGAGTTCATCATGGAATGCGCCCACCATTACAATACAGAGCAGAGGACGGTCACTTCGCCAGATGGCAAGGTATTGGCTAACCTGACACCGGAGGCAATCGGAGAGGCGTTTGGGATTCCAGTGCATGAGAAGATGATCTATAAGACGAAAGAGAGGGCTGAAAGAATGTATTCATCCACAACGGACCGATGTGCTGATTTGATAAATACTAGGTGGATGATCAAACCCAAGCCAACTCGTACAAAATTGCCCAAACAGATAGTTTCAGAAGATTTGAGGCAAGAGTTTGGTGATCTGATTATGATGTTGAGCAGAGTTGGAGGATGCCCCCAAGCGTTCATCTTTGAACCTTGGATGTTTTATTTCGTCAACTTGGTACTAGAGGGCAAAGATCACATGGACTGGGCACTATTGATCAGTGACTGCATTCATGAGCAGCTCCGTGGGGTGAGGAGAACGAAAATGTTTTATATGAGCTCTTACCTTGTCTATATGCTAGCTCGCATGACAAAGTATAGAGGGATCTCCTACAAGGAACCAATTAGATGTGGTTCCCATCAGTTTAAAATACATGAGGCTTGTCCACAGTTGCATTTGACAAGCACAACTAATTACAAAAAGGTCAACGACGCCTTCATGATGCATATCACGAGGACCTTGCAGCAAAGAACCCATCACAGAATATCCAGGGAAGCACAGGAAATGATCGAGAAATTCGGATGTTGGTTTATCCAATTTCCAAAGTTCACCTACATAAGGCTGCAAGGATTCTCTTCGTACCCTTATCGATTGCCTAAGTATCCCACAAACAGGATAGTGATGCTGGAAGTATCTAGGCAACTGATTGCCTATGATAAGATTAAGAAGAAGAAGAAGAAAGGTGGACTTGGATTCCCAATTACCATGGGAAATTCAGATGAAATCTGCCCATCGCTGCAAGCAGCAAGGGAGGCGGAAGCGGAGCTCCAATTCTTTCACCTTTCCTATCACACCAGCAGGCACTACTACGATCCCCACAGGAACATCAGGTGGATATTGACAGAAGAGTTCAGGCACAAGGCACATATCGAGGACTTTTGGGCCAGTGCAGTGGATGAGATCGAGGACTTTTGGGCCAGTGCAATGGATGAGATCGAGGTTAGGAACAGAATGTTCTCTCGGATACCGTTGTTGATGGTCAGAGAGTGCGAGATTGTCCCAGTATCGGATCAGATTGAGGAAGACATAAACGTAGTACAGGCTGACTACGAAACAGTGAGAGATACGCCCCTACCACTCCCAGATTGGTCGGAGCCAGAGATCACTGACTTGGATACACTTTGTATCCCAGTCTTGACATTTACACGGAGTTGGATAGAGAGGCATGTCAGCCGACTCAAGGGAAGGTCAATTCCCCTCACGTACAATTTGATGGGAGACAGCATATTATCGACAACTAATCAAAGGAGACAGGGTAATCCAACCCTAGAGCCTAGAAGAAAGGAGCTAGTTCGACCTGAGCCTGTGGTAGTTGAGGAGTCCTTGCATACGCCATATTGGGCACATTCTCCAAGCTTACAGGAGGTGTCATTGTTTGTTGATCAGAGGGAGAGATTGGATGTAGAGCAGACAGTGCAAGTGGCAAGTCAACCACCTCGTAGGGAATCAGTGGGCCAGAGCATCAACATGCCCCAAGAAGATAATCAGCAAGAAAATCAGCAAGAGACAGATGAGGAGACGACTACCGATACTTAGTTTCAGCAGGAGATTGAGGCAGCTCTCGAGGATGATACTACTTCAGATCAGGATGCCCAGAGCTCAAGAGACACCGAGCCCATTGATAATGATGAGCCTCGTAGAAGCGAAGGCAGAAATGAAGTTAATGAGGTAGAGGCCGAGGTAGAACAGCCTTTTATTATATCAGACACATGACAGGAGGTGCTAGAATGGCTAAGGGATAGAATGAGGCGTGATCCTGTGGATGAGACTGATCCCGCAGCCGAGATGGAGGAATTATTACAGAGGATCAGCGCACCTCCAGCAAAGAAAAAGGCTAGGAAGTTCTCCAAAATATCCACAGATGAGGATGGGTCTCGAACTTTGCATGTGGCAGTGCCTCGGGTAGAGTGTGATCAGGATGAGGCCGTTCTCGAAAATTATGTTGTTACAACTATGGAACTTGGCTGCCCTACTGGAGCACAAGTAGTAGAGGAGTGCGATAATTCCTATCAAGCACTCAAGGATAGATTGTCCTATATTGAGGGCAAATACAAGAAATTGAAGGTAGAGCACAAGACACTGATTGGCTACGTGCAACACTTGTCCCGTCCTTGTGGGCAAGAGAATCCGACAATTGAGCTTCCAGCCGAATTTTCCAAGGAGTCAATCAGTGGGTTAGAGGATTTGAAGAGAATGGCACAGCAGACAGACAAATGGGTTGCCAGCGTCCGTGCAGAAACAAGGAAGCTTATGGAGGATCTTGCACATGCCTATTGGCAAGCCTCCGATATTATGGCAAGGATGGATGCAGTTAACCATGCTTGGGGTGAGGCGCATATCTATCAGACGAGAGTTGTCCTTCGTTTAGGGGCTTTGATGGGCATACCTCAACAGACTTTGGTTGAGGGAGGTGTTATTCAGCAGGGGGATAGATACGACTTCGCCAGATGGTACTCTTCAGTAGTCACAGGCCGGGGATTCTACGATGCATCACAGACGGATTCTATCAGGGTCAGAAAGGCCATGACGAACATCCTAGATGGAATTCTCAACACATTGGAGGCAATCTTTGCCAAGAGGTTGACTTCTGAAGAGGTAACTGTAGATGGATTGAAGAGCAGATTGACGCCATTCTTCTCTGAGGTGAAAACCTTCACACAGGATGATTTCGAGAACACTGCTACGTTCTCCAATATCATACAGAACACCCAGGACACCCTTGTTGCCTGGAAGAAATCATGTGCCCGACACGGGCAAACAGTTACAGTTTTGGAATTCCAGTTAGATCACATTCCTCCCATTTCGGATCAGGAAGTTGAGGCAGTATTGGCCAGGTTCATCAGATTTGCAGCTAGCGAGAAGGAGAAAGGAAACGCCCTTCTGGACGATGACCTTCTGGAGGGAGACAACGTGCATTGATGGCGGTTAGTGGTTCATTGATGAGGAGTGGAGGGCGCATTCATTGCCCTACTCCTCTCAATGGCGATTTTTAGGGCTGAAACCCTAATCAGGGCTTAGGTGGCTCGATTTGAGCCGTCCATTGTATTTTGATTTAAGCCGTCCACTGGACTAGGCTAGATATAAAAGGGGTATCCCCCCTCATTTGTAAAATAGTTAGAAAATATCAGAGTTAGACAGAAATCAGAGATAGAGTTGAGCTAGATAGAAGTTAAAGTAGAGCTAGGAGTTAGCTTAGTTGGAAAGGAAAGAAAGACTTTCCCTTCGAAAGTTTTTGTAAAAGATTGTTGTGTAAGACTCTCATGATATAAGGATTTCATTGATTGGTGACTTCATTTTGTGTTGTGGGTAGTTGACGAGATCTTTTCGTCTTTCCAATTCGAATAGAGTAGAGTAAAGTAGATTTTGTTTTCATGCAAGTAGTGTTAATTATGGAATGTGACATTGGTTTGAGCATATCTTCCCGTATCCATACCACTGGCGGACTTGCTGACGGTAAGTCTGCTCCTGCGTGGTCAACTAGAATCTCAGCACTTAACTTCGATTGTGATCAATATGCCCACTTGCTTCGTTGTGAAGGGGTGCGCATGGTGAATCTCAATTTGAACATCTTATCCATCCTTTGAAGATTGCACCAACTTTGTTAGAGTTGTCCGAAGGGGAGACGAAACAAAGTGTGGTTTGGAGATTGTTAAAGCTAGTCCTTACATTCCACCCTTAGAAATAGATAGTAGAATCCCTACCCCTACCTCCTTTAAATTCTATATTTCCCGGTCCGTTCAAATACCAGAGCATCATAGCTAAAACCTTTCATTTGCTTGAGCCAATAAAATCGAACAATTACGTAAGTCCCCTTGGAATACCCAGCATATTCACATCAACCAACTGAGTCTATTCGCGATAAAAGGAACCTTGGAGTTGAACGCATGAACTTTCACGCAATCTTAGCATGCGGAACACTTTGATCAAGAGAGAATAGAGTGACCGTTGGACATTTTATTTTGTGCTGGCGTTGTCATAAAACACACGTCAACACTTCCCTGGATATTCTGTGATGGGTTCTTTGTTGCAAGGTCCTCGTTATATGCATAGTGAAGGCGTCATTGACCCTTTTGTAGTTAGTGGTGCTTGTCAGATGCAACTGTGGACAAGCCTCATGTATCTTAAATTGATGGGAACCGCACCTGATTGGTTCCTTATAGGAGATTCCCCTATACTTCATCATGCGAGCCAGCATATAGACGATGTAAGAGCCCATATAAAATGTTTTCGTTCTCCTCACGCCACGGAACTGCTCATGTATGCTATCACTGATCATCAGTGCCCAATCCATGTAGTATTTGCCCTCTAGTACCAAGTTGACATAATAAAACATCCAAGGTTCGAAAATGAACGCTTGGGGGCATCCTCCAACTCTGCTCAACATCATTATTAGATCACCAAACTCTTGTCTCAAATCCTCTGAGACTATCTGCTTGGGTAATTTTGTACGAGTTGGCTTGGGTTTAATCATCCACCTGGTATTTATCAAATCAGCACACCGGTCTGTTGTGGATGAGTAGATTCTTTCAGCTCTTTCCCTCGTCTTATAGATCATCTTCTTATGAACTGGAATCCCGAATGCTTCTCCAATCGCTTCAGGCGTCAGGTTAGCCAATATCTTGCCATCTGGCGAAGTGATCGTCCTCTGCGCTGTGTTATAGTGGTGGGCGCATTCCATTGTGAGTTCTGGACACCGGATAGTTGGTGGAAAATTGGTGGCTGCATATAGTCCACTCCTAACAATATTGTGCGAAGTCACTGATGGGTGATGGCCTCCAGTCCCCATTATCCTTCTTCTGAATGCCTCCAGGTTGAACGAGCCCAAGTTTGTGTTAGCCAGCTTGCCCAACTTTGATGAAAATTTTGATTCCGGTAAGGACTTGTTCAATTTCTTGATCAATGCTTGTCTCCATGTGTTTGCCTTTGCGGATTCAGTGTGGTTCCCTTTGGCTGCAGCTCTTCTGCTTGATTCAACCATTCTCAACTATCTTGTTTACTTCAACGTTTTTACTTCAACTATGAAACTTCTCTTCAAATTCGCACTTCTCCTCCAAAAACGTACTTTCAGCAACTTGGGAATTTGTACTGCAGCAATCCCAAATATCAAGACTGAATTTCATACTTCAGCAGGCAAAAGAAACCTCCTCACAAAGTCGTGCCTTCAGCAACTGCAGCCTTAGCAAATCAAATCGCGCCTTTTCCACCTTCAGCAACTGGAGACTTAGAAGTTCGCACTTTTTCAGCAATTAGTAACTTCAACCTCCTTCTCCAGCAGTTCGACTTTCAGCCTTTAGCAACTTCAAACTCTCGAGTCGTACCTCTTAGCAACCTCCAACTCTTTTCACAATTTCAAATTTTTTAGCAACTTAAGGGTATTCTACCTCCGCAAACTCGTACTTCAACTTCAGAAAGTGCTTTGCATTCAGCAACTTGTGAAAAATATGGAGAGGACTCAGAATATTATAGCCAGGTCGAAATCCAGTAGAGGCTATACTTAGTACATTTTTTAATTCACTTTCCCTCTCTTTTCCAGTCGTAACACTTGTCATCTCAAGCATCAGAATCTCAAGCTTCTAGAATTATGAATTTCATCATCTCTGCACAGGCCTACAACATCACATCGTTTCCTTTAAAATATTAAATCACTCACTTCTTTGAACAATTTTAAATCATTTGGCTAAGTCATTTTATCTCACCCTTGCCTTGGCAAAATTATCCAATTCAATCTTCCAGCGAACGTTTTAGTAAATTCACTCATTCTATTTGTTTGCCTTAGAGAAATTCTTCAAATTTGCCTTAGGAAATTTATCAAAATAGACACCGGGCAAATATATCCACCGAAGCGATGTGAACAAGGCGTGGAGTAAGTTTGAATCATCTCTGAATTGCAAACGTTCAATACCCAGAAGAAAATTCCCTTCAGAACTCATCGTTCTCATATGTATCCGGATGAAGGGGTACTTTTAATTTTTTATTATTTTAAAATAATAAATTGGCTAAGGTTTATTTTTCTTCACTCCAGACGTCTTCCACACCTGCAATTTCCAGTTTCTCTGCCTTGGCATTTTCCATAATTTTCCTGAAGAACTTTCCCTCTGTTTGGCACATCTCATCTTGCCTTAGGAAATTTTAATATCACCTCCAGGCGTATTTCTCATTTTCTCTTTAGAAAATGCCTTAGAAAATTTAAATTTAATAATCTTACCCTTGGAGGGCACATTTGAGCATGTGAACATCCATTTTATCATCTTCCTACGCCTTAGCAATTTCTTGCCTTAGGAAAAATTCCTAAAAAATTCATTTTAGATTACCCATGAAGGGCGCATTTCATCTAATGCATCAATATTCACTCTAGTCGCATACCACATGTGGAGGGGGAAAATTATCTAGCCTTAGCATTTTTCAAAATCATGCCACCCCTTACCTTTACCTTTGCCTTAGGCGCAAATAGCATGTGGAGGAGGAAAACACCTTGGGTGCAAATCACACATGACACTTCCACTCTTGGGCGCAAATAGGGGGGTGAAGAGGAATTTCCCTTTACCTTTGTGACTTCTCACCTCCCTTGGGTGCATATTGCATGGTGGGCTTCCACTTCCAAGCGCATTTCATGTGTCAAGAGGGAAACTCCCTTTACCTTGGCGCCTTTTCCTTTTACCCTTCAACGTTTTATCTCCTGTGACCCCCTTGGGCGCATTTACCATGGGTAAGAGTAACTTGTGGGTGCATATGAGGGGTGGTGAAGGAAATTCCACACCCTTGGTGACCCTTCACCTTCCTTGAGCGCATATTGCATGGTGAGCTTCCACCTTTGGGCGCATTTTGCCTAGGCAAAGGAAAGCGCCAACATTCAATGACCTTTCACCTCCCTTGGGCGCATTTAGCCTAGTGTGCTTCCATTTTAAACCTTTGAGGGTGCATATGAGGGTGTGTGAGGGATTTTACTTGCCTTAGTGAATTTTGCCATGCCTCTATCTCATGTGGGCGCATTTGACCCCTGCTCAAGGAAGTTTTGGGCGCATTTTGCCTATGCTGCTTCCTTTTTAGACCTTGAGGGCGCATCTAGCCTAGTGTGAAGGAAATTCCACACTTGGCCATTTTCTTATCAATTTCCTCATGCCTCAGGCGTATTTCTCTTATGAAGGAAGAATTTTCAGGTATTTAGGGGTTTTCAACCTCCTTACTCTTTCTGGGCGTACTTCATGTATCCTCATGCTGGTCATTACTTATAAATTTCCAACGCCCTAGCCATACCTTGGCTTTCTATTTTTAGCAAATTGGGAAAAATTAGGGTTTCCTTGCATTTCACCCTGTTCTGAGCTGGAGCAGGCGTGGCTGTGCCTCCACTTGGCCTTGCTACCTCGTTCATATCTTCTCTAGCACAGTTCATGCTATTTTTAGCCATTTGCTATTTTTAGCAAACCCTAAAATTGATCAATTTTTTGTATCTCCGTTTGCATCGAAATTCGTTCCACTTGTTCTTGATGTAGTAAGTGACCTGTTCATGCTCGCCTTTGGCACAGACGTGCTATTTTTAGCCATGAGGTGACTTACTAAAAATAGTAAGTATTCAGATCATGCTCAAATTTTGCCAGTAGACAGCCTAAAAGATGTTGATTCCGGTGGCGTGCTTTGTTTTGACATCTCTGTAGTTTGTTCCATCTATTTTTAGACATAGTAGGGGAAACCCTAATTTGACTTGCATGCGCTCTGGAATGCTCCCGATTCCCTTGATTTCTGTTGTTTGCCACTCTACTTGCTGGACTGAAGTGTTGGGTAACTGTTGGGGTGAAACTGCTATTTATAGTAAGTGTCTGGAAAGTGGTCAACTGGATGCCGGATGAGTTTGCATGTCACAGTGCCCATGGGATCTCAAAAAACCCAGAAAAACCCAAAAAACTGGTCAACATGCGGGCACTGGCTAAAAATAGTAAGTCCCTGAAAACTGATCTGACCTGCTCGCATGTCATACCACTGTGAAGCTCTCGCAAAACCCACAAGGGATTTCCAGACATGCACTGAAAAATACTGCATGCAAACCCTAAAAATAGCCTCTGAAGGCTGAACTCTGAAAGTCACCATTTTGGTTTGCATATTACACCATTGCGAAGGTCTTGAAAAACCAGATTGATTCTCCGATCATGTAGTGGAGAATCATGTGTTTAAGCCTTGAAAATAGCTCCTGAAGCCAGAACTGCTAAAAATAGCCGGTTGTCTGAATCTGTTCAAATTTCATGTGTAGGCACTCGGAAGCTGCCTGAATGTGTTGAAGTAGTTAGAATCCCGAAACCTTGAGGAACAGACCTCAAATTAGGTACTTACTAAAAATAGTAAGTTGTCAGATTTCAGTAAGGTTTCAGTGGGATCATGTCTTGGGCCTTCTGACTGTACTGCTGCACTTAGATTTTACCTTGAAAACTCAACTTGACCTTAAACAACCCTGAGGGATAGAAACCCCAACTTCGCAGACTTGGTAAATATTTCAACCTAGGTCAAAGGATGGGACATCCTCGGAAGGACAAAAGAATCAAAGATAGAGAGAACCAAAGCCAAAAGACCAGAATGGAGCAAAAATTAGGGGGTCCCCATCTTCGATGGGGTGATGTGTGAAAAGGTCACAACAGGTCGATTTTTCCAAGAGGCCCTCTTAATCATTTAAATATCATTAAATGTGTTTACTTTTAATAATTCTTTTATAACCTCTTAAGTGGGCGCCCAAATCCATGCTTTTAATGAATTGACTTTATAGCTTAAAATAATCCTTTTAAAGCAAGGTCAATAAAGTCATATGATATTCACTCCTTTATATTTTGACTTAAATATCATTAATGACCCCCTTTAATATAAAGTCAACTCAAGTCGTTAATATATGCACCTTAATAACTTTACTTTATAATATTAAATGACCTTTAATAATAAAGTCAAATAACTTTAATGATGTGCACTTTAATTAATTGATTAATTATTACTAAATCTTTACTTTAGTAGTAATTAAACTCCATAAATAATCATCACTCTTCAATTTGACTTCACCATTAGCTTACCCACTGGACACTCTGCCTGTTGATGTTTAGCGTCTGGATGATTACTTCCAGCCTTGACTTGGAGAGACAAATTTAAATATAGCCTTTGGCTATTCAAATTTATCTAAAGTCATTATATTTAATCATGAGGAGGCGCCTCATTTACCATGCATCATTTGCATTATTAATAATTAATATTTAATTATTAATTGAAGCCAACTTTGTGAAAGTCGTGATTTCTAGAAAAGACGTTTTCTTTTGAGGCTGACTTCTCTCATGAAGGGTCACGTCTTTCTCTCTCCCTTGCGTATAAATACAAGAGGATGATCATTCATTTGGAATCAAGTTCATTCATCAAATTCGCATGTCTAGAAGAAGTTCACACCTACAGCAAATCATCATTCTGTAGCAGCAGATCGACTTCAAGGAGAAATATATTCATTTGTATCTTGCATCTAAGAGAGGTGCTATTATTCATTGTATCAGATCGGCATTGTGTTGTGCATGAGTTGTAAGCAGATTTATGCTCTTATTCTATCAATATATAAGAGATATATTGGCTGGCTTTTTCTCCCTCAAGTTGGAGGGTTTTCCCAGGGTATCTTGCTGTGTCTTTTGTCTTATGTGCTGCATTTTCTGATTACTTTTAGTTTTGAATTATCTGATCATTAAAAACTAACATGGTATCAAAGCGGGTATAAGAAGATCTAGATCAGATTTTATTCAAGCAGCGATATCCTCCATTACTGTTCACATTTCAGTTTACATCTATCTTTCATCAAGATGGTGAACGGGCTCAAGGTCGAGGACAAACTTGAGGGTGCATCAAACTTCGCATCCTGGAAGTTTAGAGTGATGCTCGATTTGGAGGAAAATGAATTAGTTGAGTTCATGGAGAACGATGTTCTTGAACCAATTGAAGAGAATGAGAAGCCTCAATGGAAGAGAAATAACACTAAGGCGAAAAAGATGTTGGTTGATGCCATGAAAGATCACATTGTGCCAATCATCTCTAAGTTGCATACAACAAGAGATATGTTCAAGACCTTGGAGGAGATGTATGAAATCAACAACACAAGTCAGGCTCTTGCATTAAAGCAACAACTTCATCATATTAAGATGGCGAAAGGAGAATTGATCATCTCATACTTCATGAAGATCACTGAGTTGAGAGATCAACTCTCTACCATTGGGCATATTGTTGATAGCAAGGATTTGACGATGTTGGCTCTCAATGGTCTTCCTAAATCTTGTGAGTCATACATTCAAGGAATCGATGCGAGATCAAAACTTCCTAAGTTTGATCGATTGAGAGCAGATTGTATTCAAGAAGAATCAAAGTTGGCTGCAAGAGGCATTGGTCAAAGCTCTACAAATGAAGACATTCATGTTCTTTTCGCTCAATCCTCGAAGAAGAAAGGAAAAGGAGGAAAGAAAGGATACTTCAAGAGGAATAGAGATAAAGGATTAGATGGTGCCCTTGCATTCAAGAAGAAGAGGGCTTTATCTCGCGTTCAATGCTTTAGATGTGACAAGTTTGGTCACTATGCAAAGGATTGTCCAACCAGGCCTAAGCAGCATGCTTCATTTGCCGATGTGGATGAGATCTCTCATCAAAAGGATTCAAGGGAATTCTTATTCTATTTTGCCTTATCAAGCAATGTCCCAACAGATAGCAACACTTGGTTGATTGATAGTGGCGCCTCTCGTCACATCACTGGGTTTAGAGAACATCTCTCAGATTTGGTGATGAGAGATTCAAGTGTTCAAGTGATAATTGGAGATGATGCAAGTTACTTTGTGAAAGGCATCAGGATCTCCACCATTCACTTAGATTCAGGAATCACCTTGTAGTTGAGTGATGTACTATTTGTACCTGGCATCAAGAGGAACCTTGTCTCAATTTCAGCCTTAGAAGACAAGGGGTATCAAGTAGCATTCTCTGAAGGAAATGTTCTTGCATGGCCAAAGAACTCTAACATCAAGTTAGCCAGTGTGATTGGTGTTCGACAAGAATATCTCTACAGGCTCTCCACCCGTCCTCTACAAGCCTTGTTGCATGATGCTTCAAGTTCATGTGAGCTTTGGCATAGAAGATTTGCTCACATTCACTTTTTTGCTCTTCCAACCTTGGAGAAGATGGTCACTAGCATTCCCAAATTGAGCCAGCAGCATGAAGGTACTTGTCGAGGATGCGCATTGGGGAAGAACACTGAAAAACCTTTCCATAGTAGTGAAAGTAGATCTAAATGTATTCTAGATCTTGTTCATTCTGATTTGTGTGGTCCAATGTCTGTTACTTCTTTGAGTGGTTTCTTGTATTATGTAATTTTTATTGATGACTACTCTAGAAAGACTTAGATTTATTTCTTAAAGACTACAGAATCTGAGGAAGTACTTGAAAGATTCAAAAAATTCAAAGCTCAAGTAGAAAACTTGTTCGGGAAAAGGATCAAAATTTAGAGATCTGACAACGGAGGAGAATACATCTCTGGGAGCTTTCGAAACTTTTGTATTGAAGCAAGGATTAAGAGGGAATTTTGTGTTCCCTATAATCCTCAATAGAAAGGTGTAGCAGAAAGAAAGAACAGATCTATTGTAGAAGCAGCTAAAGCCATGATCCATGATCAAGATCTGCAAACCTTTCTTTGGGCCGAAGCTTCTAGGATAGCTATGTATGTTTTGAATCGAAGCCCTCATCGCATCTTGGAGGACATGACTCCTGAAGAAGCTTTTACAAGTGTAAAGCCTGAAGTCAATCATTTGAGAATATTTGGTTGTTCTGTGTATATTCCTACACCTAAAGATAAAAGAACTAAATTGGAACTATCTGGCAAGAAAGGAATATTTGTGGGCTACAGCGAGACTTCTAAAGCCTACAGGATCTACATTCTAGGTCAGAAGTTGATTGAGATTAGCAGGGATGTTACATTTGAAGAGGATGTTGCATTCAAGAGATCCAAGGGCACTCACATGGAAATAAACAATGAAGATCAAGAGTCTCCTCAAGATATGGAAGTTGACCATACTCCTGAGATTCAAAGGAGGCTACTGATCCAAAAGAAGATGATGATCCAGTTGAGCCCTTGGAACCTATTGATGGGCCTACCGACATTGTTATTGGTAAAAAGAGACCTCTATGGGCTAGGCGAACAATGCAGGAGGCAAAAAACTTTGCAGCTCCTAGAGGAACTTTCAAAGAAAGCAAAAGACCTCAAAAGTTTTCAAACTATGTTGCCTTGATGAGTCAAATGATTGAGTCTGAGCCTTCCAGTGTTGAGGAAGCTTCAAGTTAGCAAGTATGGAAAGATGCTATGTTTGAGGAATATCACTCTATCCTCAAGAATGATGTTTGGGACATCGTACCTAGACCTGAAGTCAAATCTGTGGTATCTTCTAAATGGCTCTTCAAGATCAAGCATGCAACAGATGGGAGCATTGAGAAGTACAAGGCTAGATTTGTGGCTAGAGGATTCTCTCAGAAAGAAGGGATAGATTATGAGGAAACATTTGCTCCAATTGCTCGTTATACATCCGTCAGGACCATCATTGCTCTTGCAGCATCTAAGGGATGGAAGATACACCAGATGGACGTGAAGACAACATTTCTAAATGGTGTAATTGAGGAAGAGGTATATATTGAGCAACCTGATGGCTTTGAGGTTCATGGGAAAGAGTCTCATGTTTGCAGGCTGAAGAAGGCATTGTATGGCCTTAAGCAGGCTCCTCGTGCTTGGTATGAAAGAATTGATCAATACCTGATGAGTTTGGGTTTCTCTAAGAATGATTCTGATTCAAACCTTTACTTCAAGGTAATTGATGGCGAAGCATTGATTTTGGTTCTATATGTTTATGATCTAATTCTTACTAGAGAAGAACACCTAATTTTCAAAATGCAAGGAGTTAGCTTCTGAATTTGAAATGAAGGATCTTGGTCTCATGCACTACTTCCTTGGCCTAGAAGCATGGCAAAAACCAGATGAGATCATTCTGAGTCAAGGGAAGTATACTATTGATAGCTTGAAGAGATTTGGTATGATGGATTGTAAATCCATGTCTACACCTATGGAAACAAACTTTTAGAAGCTAAGGGAAGCTGCAACTAATTCAGATCTGGTGGATCCCACTATGTACAAGCAGTTGATTGGATCATTAATGTATCTAATCAATACTAGACCAGATATTTTCTATGCAATGAGTTCACTTAGTCAGTTCATGTGTGAACCAAGGAAAATACATCTAGTTGCAGCAAAGCATGTTCTGAGATATCTACGTGGCACAGTTGGATATGGCTTGAGATATTCTTCTGGTGTAGACTTGAAGTTGCATGGTTATACTGATTCCAATTGGGCAGGGTGTGTCACTAATCGGAAGAGCACCTTTGGATGTTGTTTCAGTTTGGGGTCTGCTATGATCTCCTGGTGTAGCAGGAAGCAATCTTCAGTGGCACTTAGCACTGCAGAGGCAGAGTATATTGCAGCATGTGTGGCATCTCGAGAAGCAGTGTGGCTTTGGAAGCTCCTTGCAGGATTGTTTGGACAATCATTGGAGACCATTATCATTCATTGTGATAATCAAAGCTGTGTGAAGCTTTCTGTCAATCTGGTGTTTCATGACAAGACCCAGCATGTTGAGGTCAAATACCACTATATCAGAGATATGGTATTGAGGAAAGCAATTCAGTTGAAATACATTAGCACTGATGAGCAGACAACAAACATTCTCACCAAGCCCCTCTCCAGAGTAAAGTTTGTGTACTTCCGAGACAACCTTGGTATTGTGGAGAATGAAGCTCTAGCTGAGAGGAAGTCTCAACTTCAGTGAACTTCTATGACTTGCTTTAATGCATTTCTCTCTACAAGAGATATTTGAGGTGCAAGCCCTTGTTTCCACCCTTTGGGAGAGCCATGGTGGATGTCATGTGTGTGACTCCATGACAACATCATGTGAGAGAGTTCGTGATGATTTTCTTGTACTTGTGTTTTCACCCTCTGGGAGAGCCATGGTAAACGTCACGATGAGGTGACAACATCACGTTGAGTGATGAGCACTTGTACATACCATACATGGGTGTAGCCATGATGGTTGATATCACGATGAGGTGATATGTTTTTTTTCACACATGGGTGTAGCCATGATGGTTGATATCACGATGAGGTGATATGCTTTTTTTCACACATGGGTGTAGCCATGGTGTTTGTCATCACGATGAGGTGATATGACTTATACAGTTGGAAGTATTCCTCCCTAGCTGAGAGGGAGTGTTGATGTTCAGCGTCTGGATGATTACTTTCAGCCTCGACTTGGAGAGATAAATTTAAATATAGCCTTTGGCTATTCAAATTTATCTAAAGTCATTATATTTAATCATGAGGAGGCGCCTCATTTACCATGCACCATTTGCATTATTAATAATTAATATTTAATTATTAATTGAAGCCGACTTTGTGAAAGTCGCGATTTCTAGAAAAGACGTTTTCTTTTGAGGCCGACTTCTCTCATGAAGGGTCATGCCTTTCTCTCTCCCTTGCGTATAAATACAAGAGGATGATCATTCATTTGGAATCAAGTTCATTCATCAAATTCGCATGTCTAGAAGAAGGTCACACCTACAGCAAATCATCATTCTGTAGCAGCAGATCGACTTCAAGGAGAAATATATTCATTTGTATCTTGCATCTAAGAGAGGTGCTATTATTCATTGTATCAGATCGGCATTGTGTTGTGCGTGAGTTGTAAGCAAATTTATGCTCTTATTCTATCAATATATAAGAGATATATTGGCTGGCTTTTTCTCCCTCAAGTTGGAGGGTTTTCCCAGGGTATCTTGCTGTGTCTTTTGTCTTATGTGCTGCATTTTCTGATTACTTTTAGTTTTGAATTATCTGATCATGAAAAACTAACACTGCCCAACTGGATGTCTTACTAAAAATAGTAAGGTTGGCTTCTATCAACACACTGACTTACTATAAATACTAAGTACATACAAATGAAGCCAAAAACCTCTAGATAACTTAGCCTCAAAATATACCAACAACCCGAAGAGGAAAACACTATCAACTGACACCTAAAGAGCTCATTAACGCCCAACTGGACCCTCTAATCACTGAACACTAGCCTACGAGAGTCACATGATAGGCTAATCCTCTGAACTCTGATGCTCTCAAAAATGGGGACATTACAGTCCGCCCTCCCTGAAATTGCTTGTCCCCAAGCAATCTCCATTGCAAAGAAACTCCACTCCATCAGAGGTCCAAAGGAAGAACTGTAAAATGTCCCACACATCTCTGACCAACTCTTGCAGCACCGACATAATCACAACTACACAAGGATATACATCATATCGACTATCTGACTCATGCACACCAAAATTGTGCATCGTAATCAAAACATGTACAAGTAAATAAAAAATGAAACTACACGCTCTTTGCACATTGTACATGCTATGTAAATCACCAGTAAGCTCTGTCTGAAATCCTGATGCACTAGAAGGATCCCAAACTTTGCGATCAATGCTTAGCTAAATGTCAGGATCCCAAATCACTTTGTAAAAAACCCAACTACTTGTCCACATCGCCCACTAGATAGAGATTGACCCATGCTCAAAACAATTGTGAACAACTACCACAACGTAGAGCAATCTACCAAACAGAAAAATCCATGGATCCCATAACCAGAATGGAGGTTTGCCATGCATATCATCCACTAACCTCCAGTGCACTACTTTGGTATAATCTTCACCATGCTGAGAATGGTGAAGCAACTCTCCAGAATCCAACCGAATTGACGTGCCAAACTAGTCATCACTTGGATTCCAATGCAACCGAAACTCACATCCATCAATCATGAAGAGGTAAATATATCTTGAAGTGTCTGAACCACAACATTCCCCTTCATCCCTTGCCAAACTCCTATGGATTTGTTGACTATCCCACATAGGTGTTGGAAGATATTAAATTGCTATTCCCAAGTCAAGGGAATAATAAAACTCTCCTCCACCACCGCTGTAAGAACTACACACGCCATCATGCCTACTACCACTACAACCTATCTGAAGACATGTCTCTAATGGAGATTTATGAGATTACGAAGTTGCAAACTCTGCCTGGTACACCTCAGCATGAAGGTAACCCGAACTCTGGCTCTGTAAGAAATCCGTTGAACATAACTAAGTCAGATTCTTGTAGTCTCCAGTTCCATCTCCTGTAGATGGCAACTCTTCATCCCATAGTGGATGATAGGAATCCCAAGCCACTCCACACTTATGCCTCATCAAGTCATCAACGTTTGGACTAAAAGAGAAGTGATGGGCACTCCTCACTATGTAGTCAAGATAAAATGCTCCCACCTCTGTCAATGGTTGACTGTCATAGTTATGGGGAACACACTCCACATTGCTCTCATCACTGGAATCAAAAGGTGGCTCACATCTCTGATCCCGAATAGCTAATTGGGTAGATGCTCTGCCAAGTCTCTCCGTGTACCCAATAGCATACTCTATATCTTGGAACAAGTGGAGATAATTTGAGTTTATCGCCTCCAATGCACTCCGGATGAACCTCAAATCACAAATATGAGTACCAACCGAGACCCCATACTGTTTCTCCTGAAACTCTGCTCTCCAAAGTTGGTACTCAATAAATTTATTAGTGCAATCAAAGTGATATAAGGTTGAATCAACCTTCTCTCTTGTAACCTTCAACTACTCTCTCCATCTCTATGGCTCACTAAGTTGTCGATCAAGATCAACCAGATGGGATGTGGACTCTGATTTGCTTCCAGGAGAGGGAAACAAATCAACATGAGAACCAATATCCACACTGAATGACGCCCTGTATATCTCCAATGAAAAAGATGGAGTAATGTTGTGTCCAGTCACACAACTCTCTATAGAACCAACATCCTCATCACACGAGATATCAATATCCAACTCTGCATCGCCTGTAATAGGACTATCCTCAGAGACCCCTAAAGCAACACATGGTTCCCTGCTACTCTCTACCAATGTACTCATCCCATCTAAGTCACTTGCACCAGTAAGAGTAATGGATGTAGTCACATCCTCAAAATGCTCCTTACCACTATCTGTGGGTGTATGGTCATCACCAGTAACTGTCTTAGGCATCGAAACTATATCTGCTGGCGATGAAGGCTGTGGTAAGCTCAACTCCATGGTAAGCTCATCTATCTGTAACTTATACTCTTGAAGGGCTAATTGAGCGCTCTTCAAAGAGTTTGTGATGACCTCGAGCTCATAGGTGAGCTCATCAACCTCCTCTTCCTTTCCCTTCAGTGCATCATAATAGATACCATCGAGCATAAGAAGATGATCTCTATCTGATAATAACTATAAGTAATGATTCTTCATTACCCCAACGACATCTCTAAGTGACTGCAACTTTGCAAGGGAAATTCCATTATCACAATGCTCATCTGTCGCAGGAGTACCCGAACCATAAGCTGCTAGCATTTGCTGAGCAACATCAAAATGTTCCAAGGCCGTAGCAATCATACCATCATTAACCTTCAATTGCCCTCCCAAATGATGATGGCCCTGTGACAAAACATTACCACACAAGTTTTTCGATTTCTTATCAGCACTCTGATAAGAGGCTGATTCATCACCACTAACTATTTGATACCCATCATCTTGTAAGCCATCAGCTCTACACAATTCCTCAATAGAAGTATTGTTGTCATGTACAACAGGGGATGGCTCCAATGACATAGTTGAAGTTGTTGATTGGACATAATCATGGCCACTTCTTCCCCATCACCAACAAGTAAATCTTCTAAGGTCTGATTTGCAAAATTAGACTAACAGTGACTTGTATCCACATCACATAATTCATTTTTAAAACTCAGATCTTGAGTGTCAATGTTAGGGAACTCCACACATCCATCATCTTCACAAGGAATGACTGCTATCTCATGAGTAAGCTCGACATTATGACTTCTGTCATAAAACAAAAAATCAGGAGCTACATCATACTTATCTGTAGTGTCCTCAAGAAACTCAACCAAAACTTAATCCTTTGCTAATTGTCCATTGCCAAGTGCTGGTTCAAAAGGTGTCTTCAAAGGAAAATTGAGTGTATCATGTGCCATAATTTCTGCCCTATGGCTGCAAGGTAAATCTGCATGTGTATAAGACTCCTTAATCTCAATGGCTTCATAATGCGATCCTCTTCGTCCTTCAAAATGATGTGACTCATGAACCCCAACATCTTGATGCAACATGTGCATCTCCAAATCTGCCTCCTTTCTGGCTTCTTCTTCAATGCATCCATGTGTCAAAACGAGGTCTTCCTCTATATTGTCCCCATTTTTAGCACTGCACTCTCTAGTGATTGATAGCCTATCCCCGAATACCCGTAGGCTAGTCAGAGGCAAAATTACGATTTCTGACTGCTTGGTGGTTTCTTTTGAGGTTTCAGGGGTTTTCATGTTGAAATTTGGCAATATGGATTTTGGATTCCTTTTGGGTTTTCAGAAAACTTTGCAGTGGTATGACATGCAATTGCATCAGGCAACTTTTTCGGACTTACTATTTTTAGTAAGTTATTACGGCTGCATGTTGGAGTTTCGCAGTTTGGATTCTGGATTCCTTTTGGGTTTTAAAAGAGCTTCGTAGTGGTGTGACATGCAAATGCAACAAAGGACTTTTCCAGACTTACTATTTTTAGTAAACACGATGGCTGCTCGGATTGTGTTTAAAATGAGTTTGGAACAACTTACTATTTTTAGCAGTATGCTATTTTTAGTAAGTTATATTTTTAGCAGTGCTATTTTTAGCATGGTTTTTGCAGTTCAGTTCAGTGGCTATATTTGGCAAGTCAGTTTGAGCAGTTTGGTCTCCAATACCCTTGGTGCTATTTTTGGCAGGTCTGAGCTTGAGTTGGGTGCTTCACTTGCAGAGGTAAAATATTTTAATAAAGTGAATTTTGATAAGGGTTGGTGGACGCCTTTAGGAGAAATAAGTGATTTTATTAAAGGCATTCACTTTATTATATTTGGACGCCATTTTATACTTTATTAACAAATTTAATAAAGTATATTACTTTCTTGATGTCGGACGCCTTGGAGACATGGGGAAATGAAATGCAAATGAGATAATATTTTGAGGAGAAATATTATTTTATAAAGTGTCTCACTTTATTACCTTTTGGACGCCACATTACACTTTATTGATATTTTTGATAAAGTGTTATGTCTTCATGAAGTGGACGACTTGGGAAGAAGATGAAATGAAATGCAATTTGACAGACATTTGCAGGATGAATGTGAATTTGGATTAGGTTCCCATCTTGGAGGGAATTTGAATTTGAATTTGGAGACAAAAGGCTATAAATAAGAGTGTTGGGCTCTTTGTTTTGTATCCATGAAGAAATTATAACAAAATGCTACCGAAATGGTGATTGCTTTGCTTCGAGGAATGCATACCTCCTAGCTTGGACTTGGTTTCTTGCTTAAAAGATAGCAACTAGCTAAGTGAGAAGACTATTCTTTACTCTGAAGGACAGATTGAGCTTATTGTATTTGAGTCTTATGATGTTTTATAATGTCTTTGGTGTGTTAGTCAGTTTTTAATGTTTCTGATTTTGGTTTGGCTGAAGTAGGTTTTCATTTGCAGCTCTTTAGACGATTTTTGTTGGCTTCTGGATATTGGCCCATTCATTTCCTTGGCTTAGGGTGTCCCTTTGTGCAAGTTTTGGGATTTTTTCGTGGAGCCATTTATTTTATCTTGCACGTCGACTTCTCTCTAGGTCGCACTTTTTCCTGGGAATTCTTGGAAAGCTTTAGAAAAATAAATAGCATTAGTTTGTTGTAGTTTCTCAATACTATCTTGGTCGCCATCTTCCTAGGAGTTCATTGCATTTGGTTTCATGTCATTTGGAGTTGTTTTGAGTGAGTTATGAACATTTTAGTGAGTTCACTAATTGCTGGTCTGATATTTCAATTTGTAGAAGTTGGAGTTTTGGGGTGGTTTTTCATATTTGGTGAGTCTCTTGAAGGTTGGAGATTAATTAATAATATTGCAGCTTCTTGGACAGCTTATCCTTTGGCTTCTTGTAGGATTGATTCTAATTGTAAAGTTGTTTCAGTAGTACCGATCAACTCATATTTATATTCTGCTATTCTCTATTGTATTCCCACTTTTAGTGGAAGAGACAGACCTCGCCGTCTTTACTTTCAGCTTTTCTTTACTGTATTGTTTGTTGAATAAGCGGAAGGGGTCGGCAAGCCGCCCAATCTTTACTTTCCTTGCACTTTGTAATCATCATAATGCTGATCGGTTGAGCCATCAATTTACTCTCGCTGAATAAGTGGTTGAGTTGCATAGTTTTTCTTTCCAACATTGTACTTCTTTTAGTTTGGATACTAACGATCCTCGACGCCATATGCTCACACCTTGCCCAACATTGGGATCCTAGTGTACATTCTTGGTGTAGGGTTACTTTTAGCAATTGATTTGATTATTGATTGGCTAACATTGTCAGGTGCCATTGTTGAAGTGTTGCAAAAATTTGAAAAAAATTATAAGGGGGTCATTTCAGAGGTATCAGAGCCAAGATCCTACCATCTTGTGAAAAGATAGAGCTCGGTTGTCAGATGGCTACAGAGAAGTCTATATCTAAGTTGTTACAGGAGTTGTCCATGCTTATGAGAGATCCTAACATTAAAGGAGTATACTCGAGGATATTTGCAAAATCAAAAGATTTGAATGGAAAAGCATAACATTCTATTGATGAAGGGATAGAGAAAGAAGCAGAAGCCCCTGTTTGTGGTTTGCAACCCACAAGTAAGCAAGTTGAAGAGAAAAATCAATCAACTAGTATTGAAGAAGGTGTCACCTCAAAATGATCGTGAGTTTGATGAAGATACCCTGACAGTTGAAGAGTGTTTGGTAGAACTTCAAAATACTCCCATAGATTTGCATGTGATAGGAAGTGATGAAGATCAGTTCAGTGAAAGGAACATAACAGCAGTCTTGAGTCCTAATGAAGATTTATCCAATGGAGGTCTTGAGACTAAGGGATTCACAGAAGATGTTGGAAATACTGTTGTGTGGGATGAGTTCGTTGAAGAAGAGCTCGATGAAGAAAAAACTAGTGTTGTCCTTCAACCGGCTTATGATCATTATCATGGTGATGTTGTTGGTGGTGATTCCGATGTGTTTACACCTCTTCTTGTTGAAGATTTGGTGTTGGATTATTCCCCTCTTGCTGCTGTTCAAACCTCTCAAGAGTTTTCACAAGACAAATTTATGACAAGTAGCCAAGAAGACCTCTTTGGTATTCATTGGGCTGCTAATGAAGAAATCAGTAACATACCTATTCATGATGGGGTTGTTGAGATAAAAATGATAAAGTAATCAAAGCAGCCAACTTTGATGACTCTTATTCCCAATACAATGATGGTGACATAGGTGGTATTTGGTTTGATCATCAAACTAAGCTCTTGGAGGAAGCTACTAATGAAGATATCAGTTTAAGTGAAACGGGGAGTGACTCATTCAAAGAGTCAACACTTCAAGAGGAGCATGATAAGCATTTTCCTGTTGATCATCTCAATCAACCCATTAGCATTTGGGATCCAGGTGTGTTGGCATCAAGATATGATAAAAAACCTATGTGGGATAAGTTTCCCTTTGATCCTGATGAAGACCAAAAATTCTGATTGCATTGCAAGCTATGAGGTGGCCACCGAAGGAGAAGTTTTTGATGAAGAAGCTTGCCCTAAAAAGCTCCATGATGATTCCCTTGAGTTGGTTGCAGCCACTAAGGAGGAGTTTGTTGCTTTCAAAACTTTCAGAACAACGTTCAATGATTCTTCGTTCGAGTTGGGGGCTGCCATAGCCTTTGATCAAGAAGACAGTGAGAAGGAAGAAGAGCTGGAAGACCTTATGGCTTTTGAAGAAGAAATAGTTAAAGAGGTTTATGAACACAAGTATTTTCCCATTCAAGAAGCTGATTGCAAACATGGAGTCCAAGAAATTGTGGAGTATGATCCTCTCCATGACATTGAGCATTCTTCGCTAGTTGGTGGCGAAATACAAGAATGTTGGAGCAGCAATGAGAGCAACAAAGGCAAGAAACAAAGTTCTGATTTTGGAAAGCAACCTACTAGCAGTCGACCAACTTTGCACATTTTTGAGAGGGAAGATCAAGTTAGAGAGTCCTTTGAAAGGAAAGTGTGAGTTCTATCCCAATTTGATCACACACATAGTTTGATTGAAGAGCTTTACTAGAAGGCTCAGCTTGAAGAGAGATGAAGAGGAGTGAAAGATGGAGTTGCTCTTCCCAATTTGCAACTTATCAGAGATTCCTTGGAGACCTTGGAGTCTGAGTACATGCACTTGATTGAATATCGAGATCATGCCATTGAAGTTGCAAAGAAAACCATTGGTGCTTTCCAAGAGAGTGAGAGAAAGGTTGATGAGCTCACTTTGGAGCTCAAATCAACAAAGGACATGTTGAAGGAAACTCAGTTGGCTCTAATGGAGGTTGAAGATTAGTTTGCTGACTTCAAACTTTCCAAGGAGCAAGAGGGTGCACAACGAACTGAAGAAATCAAGCAAGTGACTAGAGAGCTTGATAGTCTTCAAAAGGAGTTTGATTTTGAAAGCATCTTGTAAGAATTGGCTATGAAGGTAGCCACCCAAGATCTAGGGGCCTAATAAAAAGCACAAGCATAAGAGAGATAGAGACAATATGACAAGAATAGACTGTATTCTGCCAATGATGCAAATAGAATTAATGTGTAAATGTACATAGGAGACCCCTTGGTTATATAGCCAAGGTGAGAATATGGAAGGGCATAAGATTATGACAAGTGTCGTAATCTTATGACATGACACAACTGTGAAAAGCTATCATTTCACCTAAAGTGGAAAAGTGATAATGTGATAATCACCACAAATGGTGGATCACCCACAAAAGGTGGAGAGGTAATCACATGATATGTCCATGAAAGGTGGAAGTGATAAAGTAATAACATGATAAGTCCACCAAAAGTGGAAATGCTCCAACTACCTCCTATGTGGTCCCTAAGTAAACTTAACTAAAGTGTAATCATGACCTAGGACAAGGTACAACACTTTTAATTACACCAACACCCCCCCTTAAGTGCAACTTAGGGAGAATGTACACAAAAGCAAACAATGCAAGATGGGTCCTGACAACTAGGCCATGTTAGGTACCCATGTACAAATGCAATGCAATCCCTTATAAAGCGGAGAAAAGGAGAAAACCACATGGGAAAAAACTCCTCCCCAAAAGAGAGATGAAAACAAGAGAAAAAATTCTCAAATGTACGAGAAGGACAAAACCCCTAGAAGAGGAAAAAGTCCCCCCCATAAGAGAGAATGAAGAAGTCAAGAGACCTCCTCAGATGAAACATCCCACACCCCCAAGAGAGCTTGCAAATGATGATATATACTCTTAGTGAAGGGTTTGGTGAAGATATCTGCAACCTGCTCTGCTGTAGGACAATACTGCAAATCAATGACCTGCTCCTGTATCAACTCCCTGATGTAGTGCATATTAATCTCGATGTGTTTGGTCCTTTGATGCTGAACCGGATTCTTCAAGATCTAGATGGCACTTTGATTGTCACAATCAATGACTGTAGGACGTGGAATAGTGAAGCCAAACTCAGTGAGAATATTCTGAAGCCAAATGGCCTTAGTAGCGACATTAACAGCCCCTTGATACTCAGCCTCAGTCAAAGAAAGAGCAATAGCATGCTACTTCTTACTCTGCCAACAAATGGGGCCAGAACCAAGATGAAAGTTGTAGCCAAAAATGGACTTACGATCATCAACATCGCTAGCCCAATCAAAATCTGTATATCCCACCAAGGTAAGTCCTGTACCTGCTACATAGTGAATCCCATGATGATGTGTACCATGTATGTAATGCGAGATGCGTTTGGTTGCTTTCCAATGAAGCTCATGTGGTTCCTGCATAAAGCGTGAAACCATGCCAACTACAAAGGAGATATCAGGGCGTGTGTGAGTCAAGTAGATGAGACTCCCAATAAGTTAACGATACAAAGTGGCATCAACAAGTGGAGTAGAACACTTAGCCTCAAGCTTGACTCTTGAAAGAAAGGGAGTCGGAGTAGGCTTACAATCAGCCATGTGAAACCGAGCTAGAAGATCAAGAGCATACTTGGGTTGAGAGAGAGATATCCTAGAAGCTGACTGTGAGATCTCAATCCCAAGAAAATAGTGCAAAAGGCCCAAGTCAGTCATAGCAAATCTGTCCTGCAAAGCAGATTTGACACTGCCAATGATGGATGATGTACTCCCTGTAATGATCAAGTCATCAACATAGAGCACAAGTAGCAAATGAGAGTCACCCTGTCGCAAAATGTAGACATTCGGATCTGAATGACACCTGGTGAATTTTGCTGAGAGAAGAAAGGAATCCATCTTGGCATACCAAGGCCTAGGGGCCTGTTTGAGGCCAAAGAGAAACTTCCTCAATCTGCAAACCAAAGAAGAATCCTATATGAATCCCTATGGCTACTTCATGTAAATCTCCTCATGAAGATCCCCATGAAGAAATGCACTCTTCACATCCATTTGATGTATAGCCCAACCATGAGCTGCAACAATAGCAAGTGTCAAGCGAATGGAGTTCATTTTAGCAATAGGTGCAAAGGTCTCTATATAATCAACACCTGGAACCTATGAGAAACCTTTTGCCACAAGCCGAGCCTTAATACTTGGTCCGATAGATCCACTTACATCGAACCATCTTTCTCCCCTTAGGAAGTGGAACTAAATCCCATGTGTGGTTCCTCATCAAGGAGCTATACTCTTCCTCCATTGCTGAATCCCACTTTGGAACTCTTGATGCTTCCTTGAAGGACTGTGGATCGAAAGCGCTAGCAATAAAAGCATGTGGAAAATCTTGATGTTGTGACCGAGTCCTTCGAGTATCTGAAGGATCCCCAACAAGAGAAATTGTTGACACAAGAGTCTATCGAGCCCAACGAGGTCTAGTAGGAGATGAAGGATGAGGCTCCTCAACTGCAAGTGGACCCTGCGAAGGTGTGATCCTGCGATTCAGAGTTGAGGAAGAATCATCATCTGAGTCACTATCATCACTTTCCACTATGAAGGAAGCAAGAGGAGGATTAGAGGCCACGCTAGGAGAGCTATACTCAAAGTGAACACTCCTCTCAATGAATAGCTCATGTGTCTTTAGATCCAAAAGTTTATATGCCTTAACACCTTCAGGATATCCAACAAAGATGCAAGGCCTACTCTGAGGTTCCAATGCCTTGCGCTTCTCTGGAGGTATGCGTGCCCAAGCTGGACAACCAAAAACTCTGAAGTGTCTCACAACCGGTTTTCTACCACACCAAGCCTCAAAAGGAGTCATACCCTTCAAAGCCTTATGGGGAACTCGATTCTGGATGTGAGTGGCACAACTGATAGCTTCTGCCCAAAATTGAGGACCAAGAGAACGAGCATGAATCATGTAGCTAGCCATCTCCTTAAGGGTTCTATTCTTCCTTTCAGCAACACCATTCTGTTGTGGAGTGTAGGCAGCTAAATGCTGAAGATCAATCCCCTCAAGAGTACAAAATTCTTCAAGTCTATTGTTCACATATTCCCTTCCATTGTCTGTGCGAAGAATCTTGACTTGCTTCCCTGATTGCTTCTCAACATGAGCCTTGAAGGCTAGAAATCTGTCAAACACTTCACTCTTGTGAACAGGAAAATAGACCCATGTGAAGCGAGAGTAGTCATCAATGAAGGTGAGGACATAGCGGGCCTTGCTAAATGATGACACTTAAAATGGACCCGCTACATCACTGTGAACCAATTGAAGAACTTCCAAAGCTCTCCAAGACTTCCCTTTGTCAAACTTCTCTTCTGGATGCTTACCCAAGGAACAACCTGAACATACACCTTCGGAAAAGCTGATTTGAGGGATTCCTGTAACCATATCCTTGGAGCTAAGCTGCTGAAGATAGTGGTAATTGAGATGTCCAAACCGCTCATGCCATAGCTTACTTTCTGAATTTGAATGAGTGAGCAAGGTTGTAGAAGGAGATTTAGGCACAAAGTGGGAGAATGAGTAAAGTCGTGTGTTGTGATTGGCTTGTCCCACTGCAACCAAGGCATCATCCTTAAGTTCTTTGACAACAACAAGAATCTGGTAGAAACTCAACTTTCTTGCCATCTCCAAAGTGAGTGATTTGGTAGATTGAAAGAAGATTGGTGCTCAAGTTAGGAACATAGAGAACATTCTCAAATGTTCCATCATCCATGACAATCGGACCTTTGCCTTCAACGTTCACTTGAGTATCATCTCCTATGAAGATGTGAAGTACCTTAGACGGCTCCAAAGAAGAAAACTGCTCCCTTGTAGAACCCATGTGAGGAGTAGCACCCGAGTCAAGTATCCATTGCTGTGAAGAACCTGTAGTAGCCATAAATGCTTGCCCTTTACCTTTTGATTGTGAGGAAGTGGAAGGAGATGAATCCTTCTTCTTGTAGGCGGATGGCAAATTGATGTTGTTCTTCTTGATGATGTTTGTCAACTCATCAATTTGCTTAGTGTGGCAATGATGCTCATCATGACCAAATCTCTTGCAATATGAACAAGTTGGTCTCTCCTTTTTGCTTGAATTTCCCTTCTTGGGAGAAGATGAAGAAATCCCTTGTTGTGGAGAGGATGATTGTGCTTTATCTTGTTGTCTTTGCCTTAGACTGCTTTTGCTTCTTGTTGGAACCCTTTCCTTGAGTCCCTTGATTCCCTTGATTAGCCACTAAAGCTTTTGACTTTGAAAACTTGAGAATCCCCATGCTTATCAACTTTCCTTGCTCTAACATCAACATTTCTGTGAATGCATCAAATGATGGAAGAGTGAAAGAACTACCCACTGTCAAGCAATGGGTTTGGAAGCTAGAAAAAAATGTTGCATATTCGGATGGAAGCTTTTCCAATAAATTGTAGACCAATTGTGCATCCTTTTTGTCAATGCCACAATCCTTAACCTGTGCTCTTAGCTCATTTGCCTTAGTGACATAGTCTTGGATTGTATCAAAATTCTTGGGATCTACCATTGTGAGATCATTGTCAAGCTGATAACCTCTAATCTCATCAACTTGGCCATACAATTGACCAGACTTTTCCCAAGCTTCTTTAATTGTTTTACACTTTTCAATTTGAAAGATTAGATCTTTTGATACATATTTCCTTAAGGTTCCAAGTGCCATAGTATTTTTAGTGAGCCAATCCATATGAGTATTAGGATCAATTTTGGGATCAGATGGTGCAACAAAAGTTCCATCAATATAATGAGTTAATCCTTTTTCCATTAACTTACTCCAAGCATCAATTTTCCAAGAAGCATAGTTATATGGAGTTAACAAAGTAAACTTAGGAGAACCCATAGCAGCAAAATGAAAGAGAAAAAGATAGAGAGAGAGGCACAATCACACAAGACAGCCCCCAAAATTCACTCAATCAAAGAACCCCCCCCCTCCCCTCCCCCGGCCGCTAAAAAAAAAAAGATGATTTGGCACTTTATACTTAGTGCAAGTACAATGGCCACTTGCAAGCCAAGCAAAGTGGGCTTCTGATTTTCAATGTTTTATAACAGTCTTAATTAGGCTATAGCAGACTCAAATGACTGATATAAAAGACCAAACTGAGATCTTATCTTTACAAATGCCAAAATAGGCCAAAAATGACCAAGTGTTGAAAGCACAATTTCTAATCACAATCACTACAAACTGATAGCGCCACTGTGAAGTTCAGAAAAAATCACGCACTTTCAGAAAAAAAACAACACTTGAAAAGGAGTTCATATGAGCCTGAACGAAGCCCTGGAAGTTGCAAAAATGGTGACAACTCAGCTACACCTGCGACAAATTAGATTTTCTAAAAAATCCATGCATCAAAACCAAAAACCGATTGCACCAGCATGTAGAGTGCAAAAAATTAGCCCAAATAAAAAAAAATTCCTCAAAAAAAGAAGCTAAAATGAGCAAGATATCTGCATGTGAAGTTGAACTGCAAATTCAACAATGCCAATGGAGAGCGGTCTGCCAATTTTCAAAAATTGCTGACGCAGTGATGACGTTAGCAAAACACTATGTTAAGTTTGACGGCCCTTTGGCCGTCATGCCAAAAAGCCCTGCCTGCGTGGACAGTCCGTACTGTACGGACAAGCTGACGTGGCGCTAACTATGCATGAAATATTCTCTGGAATATTTCGTTCGCTGGTTATTATGGGCGTCCCCGAATTATTTTGCAGTTGCCGAATTTTGACCGTTGGTTTGAATATTTTTCACCGGGAATTGCCGGCCGCGTGGATTGGCGAGTCTGCATGGGCCAATGTGATGGCACCAAGAGGCGCGGATTGCAAGCCTGCAGAAGGTACTGCAGGTCTACGGTACTTTGTGTACCGGGGCCAATAAAACCAGAAAAGTTCGCAATCTTTAATTTTAATTTTGTTTTTTTTTTTAAAATAAATTTTTTCCAAAAAAATCAATCTGTTTTTTTTTTTAAATTCTATAAAAAAATTTCTAAAATATTCTGACAGAATAATATAATATTTTTGC
This sequence comes from Sequoiadendron giganteum, assembly GCA_007115665.2. Classification (NCBI taxonomy): domain Eukaryota; kingdom Viridiplantae; phylum Streptophyta; class Pinopsida; order Cupressales; family Cupressaceae; genus Sequoiadendron; species Sequoiadendron giganteum. The sequence continues at coordinate 257,124,948 of CM021107.1, read as the reverse complement.
AGAAAAATCGTACCGCTCTGTAAAAATAATGATCCGTACGGCCGAGGAGGGCAAATTTTTCTTTTTGATGGCTCTGGGCAAAAATGTCTGATTCTGATGAATTTACAGCCGATCTTAGGGTTTTTAGCCCTTCCGAAGGCAATGGCAGGGTCTTTTTTGACTGAAAACGCTCCGAAAATATGGCTACCTCCTGGATCTGGCAACCACCTTTAATCTTCAAACCCTTGTAGATTTGGCCTCCAATGTCCAACTGGAACGAAACAAAAGGAAATCTGACTATCTCAGACACTCCGAATGCAATGGTGAGCTCAAATCTAATGCAACAAGCTCCCAAAATGCACCTGCAATACAAGGCCAAAAATGGAGTCCCCCCAGAATCTAGTATTTCTATGAAGAAAATACAAGATTGCAATCAAGATCTCTCCAAAATTTCAATCCAAAGGCACTCCAATAGCTCTGATACCATGTAAGAATTGGCTATGAAGGTAGCCACCCAAGATCTAGGGGCCTAATAGAAAACACAAGCATAAGAGAGATAGAGACAATATGACAAGAATAGACTATATTTTGCCAATGATGCAAATAGAATGAATGTGTAAATGTACATAGGAGACCCCTTAGTTATATAGCCAAGGTGAGAACATAGAAGGGCATAAGATTATGACAAGTGTCGTAATCTTATGACATGAGACAACTGTGAAAAGCTATCACTCCACCTAAAGTGGAAAAGTGAGAATGTGATAATCACCACAAATGGTGGATCACCCACAAAAGGTGGAGAGGCAATCACATGATATGTCTACGAAAGGTGAAAGTGATAAAGTAATAACACGATAAGTCCACCAAAAGTGGAAATGCTCCAACTACCTCCTATGTGGTCCCTAAGTAAACTTAACTAAGGTGTAATCATGACCTAGGACAAGGTACAACACTTTTAATTACACCAACATATCTCAAGAAAATCAGAAGCTGTATATGCAGATTTGGAGCAGCAAGATGAAAGGAATGACTTCCAAGTTTTTGACAATCCTCTCTTTGAAGTGGGTGTAGAAGAAACTTATGATAATCCTCTTTTTGTGATGGAGACGCTAGTTTCACAAGTATGCACTTGATTTTGACCAGCATTCAAAGATGTGTTATGTTTTATTTCTGGAGTATTGGAGATTATTTTCAGTTGAGTACCCATGCTTGGGATTCTCAACATGGGTTGATGGAGCTTATTGCTTGTGGAAAGAATAAATTTTGGAGGGATAAGGATCAAATTTTCAGACTTTTTGGCGTTGTTCCCTTCTTTACCAGCCACTTGATGGCTCCGTTTGTTCATCAACAAATGGATTGGAGAGAAATTTTGAGTATGGGATGGAAAGATGAACGGATGGTTGCTCTTGGGAGTGATCCTTGGCTAAGACAAAGGCAGATTTTTAGACATGAGTTTGTTGGTTGGAGGCAAACCAACCACCTTTCATGGGAAGTTACCCACATTCAGGAGAGTTGGTTCATCAGTTCTTGTCTAAGAGGTGGTAGTTTTCAGTTGGAAATTGCTCTTGTATGTTTTCCAACCACTTTGGAGGTGGTATCTTGCAACACAATGCTCATCTCACATGCTCACACTTGGGAATTCCATTGGTGTTGTTGCTATTCCTTGTGTAAAGCACACAAATCTGATTGTACTTCGTGAATGACAACTTGGAGTTGCAGTGATTATTTGTTTCTTCAAACCTGTCTTATTTATAGAGTTCAACTTATGGAGGTTTGTGAAGCAAAATTTGATAGTTTCCTCCCAATATTGGTTCAGGACAACGAACTTTCACATGTTTTGGTTTATCATTCTGAGACTCAGGGAGTTGGCATTGTAGGATTTTTCAAAAATCTTCATGGTTGTATCTAATTCAGTTGAGGCATAGTAGCTCCATGTGGAGTCATGAGTATGAGTTTGTTGGGCTCTTGCAAACAATTGCTTTCATCTTTGCAAGAAGATTTGGGGAAATTACTTTTGCAGTCGTGGCTTTATGGAGATCTGCTAAGGAGTTTGATTTTGAGTCGAGTAGACTATCTTTCCTATTACCGAGGATTGTGATTGACAGTGGCATTGTTGATATTGATGACTCAGAGTCTTTGGGAAGTGAGATGCTGCAAGGTGTTAACTTCAGTCCTTCTAGTCTGTTCATTTTGAGTTTCATGGATGGTAACATTTTGGAGTTACAAGGGAGGTTAGTGCAGTTTTGGCATGATGTTTTCACTGATGTGATCAGAGTGGTGCAGCATCGGCATGGTAGGTCCTTCTTGAGACAAACATGGGACCCTGGGATCGTACTTGGTTTGGTATGGTTCAGTTTAATTTTTTCTATAGTGGTGGTATTGCTTGCGCACAAGCAATTTTGGGAAGGGCGGACTGTAATGTCCCCATTTTTAGCATTGCACTCTCCAGTGATTGATAGCCTATACCCGAATGCCTGTAGGCTAGTCAGAGGCAAAATTAGGGTTTTCGGCTGCTTGGTGGTTTCTTTTGAGAATTCAGGGGTTTGCATGTTGAAGTTTGGCAGTTTGGATTCTGGATTCCTTCTGGGTTTTCAGAAAGCTTCATAGTGGTCTAACATGCAATTACATCAGGCAACTTTTTTGGACTTACTATTTTTAGTAAGTTATGACGGCTACATGTTGGAGTTTTGCAATTTGGATTCTAGATTCCTTTTGGGTTTTCAAAGAGCTTCATAGTGGTGTGACATGCAACTGCAACAGAGGACTTTTCTGGACTTACTATTTTTAGTAGGCACGATGTGTTGACGTGTGTTTTGTGACCACACCAACACAGAATAAAATGTCCAACGGTCACCCTATTCTCTCTTGATGAAATTATTCCGCATGCTTAAGATTGTGTGAAAGTTCATGCGTTCAACTCCAAGGTTCCTTTTATCACAAATAGACTCAGTTGGTTGATGTGAATATGCTAGGTATTCCAAGGGGACTTATGTGAGTTGCTCATTCAGAAGAAAGGATTTTCAAATTTCGGGAGATCTGTCAATGAAGCTTGGGTTCTTAAACTAACCGGATAATGCTGAATGTAAAAGGATATAAGGATTAGAGATGCTACCATCTACTCCTAAAGGGTGGAGGACAAGGATCGACTTAAACAATCTTCAAACCAGACTTTGCTTCGTCTCCCTTCGGACAACTCTGACAAAGTTGGTGCAATCTTCAAAGGATGAGTAAGATATTCAAATCGTGATTCAACATGTGCACTCCGTCACAACGATGCAAATGAACACGCAAATCATGATCGAAGTTAGGTACTGATATTCCAGTTGACCACACAAGGCAAACTTCCCATCAACAAGCCCGCTAGTGGTATGGATGAAAGAAGATATGCTCAACCACAACGCCACACTCCACAATTAACAACTACTTGCATAAAATGAAGTCTACTCTATTCTATCAATCTGAATTGGAAAGACGAAAAGGCCTTGCTAGCTATTCATAACAAAAGATAGAACCACCATGCAATGATAAACCTTTGTATTATGAGAGTTTTCCACAACAACCTCTTACAAAACTTTCAAAGGGAAAGTTTTCTTTCCTTTTCAAACTAAGCTATCTTCTAAGCTAACTTTCTATCTATTCTAACTTTTGTCCTCTACTCTCGATCTAATATCTACCTCTTTACAAATGAGGGGGGATGCCCCTTTTATAGTTGGCCCAATCCAACGGACGGCTTAGATTGAATTACAATGAAGGGCTCAGATCGAGCCACGCGTGCCCTAATTAGGGTTTTTGCCCTAAAAACGGCCACAGAGAGGAGTGGGGCAATGAATGCACAGAATATTCTCCACTCCTCTACAGGAACCATTATCTGCAATTAATGCCCACTATCTTCTTCTAGAAGATTCTCGTCCAGAAACGTGTTCCCACTGTTTTGTCTGCCAATTCTGTTGCGCTAGGAGGAGAGCAAAAGAGTCTCTAAGATCGTCTCCACAGATAATAAAATTTGAAAGGATTTGACGTTCAGCCCTCCTGTTGCTTTGACTCCTGGACACACCTCTTCCTTGTAACTTTCACATTTCTTTAGCCCACTGCCTTGGGCGCATTTAGCCTCCTTTCACGTCACGTCCTTAATGCCTTGGCCAAATCCTCATTGCCATTTTGCTTTTCCTTGGGAACTTTTTCACCAACTTTCTTCATCTTTACTTTGTGCGACACTTAGCCATTTCCTCCAACATCTTCCTGCAAAACAAAAGAAGAGCATCAGAACACTTATGATATAAATTCACTTTTCTTGCTTGATTTCCATGTTCTGACCGCTTGATCTCCGAATCTTGATAGAGTTCATTATTTCCAGGAAACTTATAACTTTTCAACGTCTAAATGCTTGATGTTCTAGCTTCATTTCATCTTCAAATTCTTCTATGCCTTGGACAAATTTCATCTCTACCCTGTGAGTGTATTTGACCTCTTGAGCTTTATTTTACCATGCCTTAGAAATTTTATCCATCCGGGCCTAAGGAAATTTGTTAAACGAGTGCTAGGCCGAAATCTTTGTCGAAACAACACGAGCAAGGTGTGGAAGAACTTTAAATCATCTCCCAATCGGAAATGTTCAATACCCAGAAGAAACTTCCCCTCATAAATCATAATTTCCATGTGTATCCAGACGAAGGGGTAAGTTTAATTTTTATTATTTTTGAAAAAATAATAAAAAATTGCTAAGGTTTATCCATTTTCAATCTTGGGCGCACTTCATACCTACAGTCTTCAATTTCCTGTCTTGGCATTTCTCTCTAATTCCTTGAAAAATTTCCTCTCTTGTTCATGGGCATATTTCATCCCGCCTCTGGAAATTTTAATAACACCCCCTAGGCATATTTCTCATTTTACCTTAGAAAATGTCTTAGAACATTTTATTTCTTAACTTACCTTGGGCACACTTAGGAAGGCCTTCTCCTATTTTACCTTGCTTTGGAAATTTCTCACACCTTAGAAAAATAATCTTCAACTCTTCTTCATCATGGGCGCATTTGCTAGGCCAAGCTTTCACTTTCACAGACTTAGGAACTTTTCAAGTCTTGCCCTCTTTCAACCTTAGGCGCATTTTTGCATGTGTTACTTCCATTTTAACACTTGGAAAAAATATTTTACTCCCACTTGATTGCTGGGGTGCATACTTTCATTTATTTTTTATTTTTACCACTTAGAAAATTTCTGCCAACACCCTCACCTCAAGGGCGCACTTCAGCTAGTGAGAAGGATATTTCAAACACTTAGAATATTTCTCCAACATTTCTTTCCTTGCTGGGCGTATTTAGGCTCTTTGAGGTTCATGTTTCACATGCCTTAGAGAATATTCAAGCTTTTATCACAAGGTGGGCGTGTTTTGAGTGTGTAGCTTCTATCTTTGCCTTAGAAAATTTTATTCACCCTCTCAACCTTGGGCGCATTTTACCCTTGCTGCTTTTATTTTCAACACTCAAACATATTTCTTGATGCCACCCTCTTCCTTGGGTGCATATGACCCCTTGTACTTTCATCTGTAATGACTTAGAGAATTTCAATGCCTTGCTACCTCAACCACTTGCCTAGGGCGCATTTAGAGGGGTCAACTCTCATTTCAGCTTGCCTTGAACCTTTTCCTCAAGTCTTTCTCCCTCTTGGGCGCATTTTGAAGGTAGCACTTTCATTTTCATTAGTTAGAATTATTTCCCAATGCCTTAGGTATTTTTCCTTCCTTGGGCGCATTTCACCCCATGGACTTCCATTTTGCAACACTTAGAATTTTTTTATGCCTCTTTCTTGCCAAGGGCGCATTTAGCTAGGGGAGCTTTTGTTTTGATGCCTTAGAAACTTTCAGCCACCCTTCTCCCTTGAGGGCGCATTTTGCATGTGCTACTTCTATTTGTGTGCCTTAGAAACTTTCTGAAGTGGATTTCCTAAGGTGGGCGCATTTGAGGGTAGAAGCTTTTGTTTCACCATACTTAGAAAAAATTTTATCTCCACCTCATTCAAGGGCGCACTTAGAGGGGTGAGCTTCTATTTTGTAACTTCAAAAGTTTTCTGGCCACCAACTCATCTTGAGGGTGCATTCAAGGGGGTGAGCTTTCATTTCATACTTAGAAACTTTTTTAAACATCCTCCATTCTGAAGGCGCATTTCAAGGTGTCTTCTTCCAATTTAACTTGCATGCCTTCGAATTTTCACCTGAAGTGTTGAGGAGACTTCTGGAGGTGGCTCTCGAATACTTAGCCAATTTTTCAACCTGCTTGCCCTCATTTTCTATTTTTAGTAAATTCTGGAGGTATGTGCCTCTTCATGGCTTTTCACCTGTTTTGAACCTAGAGTCGACATGATATGCTTCTTGTGGCCTTGCTACCCAATTTATACCTGTTGCCCGAGCTTATCTGCTATTTAGCTCCCATGCTATTTTTAGCAAACCCTAAAATTCATAGACCTCTATAGCTCTGATTGACCTGAAATTTGCTAGGCGTGATCCTCATTGCTTGGTGAACCTGTTTACATCTGCCCCTCGTGCTGACCTGCTATTTATAGCCATGTTCCGGAGACAACTTACTATAAATAGTAAGTGCTCAGATTGAGCCCAAATTTTACCAGTAGATAGCCTGAAGGATGTTGATCGCATTGGGATATCTTTGTTTTCCGAAATTCTAGCTTTTTACCCTACCTTTTAGGAATCAAAGATGGAAACCCTAATCTGACTTGCATGTGGCTCAAATGACCTTAGTTTGACCTCGTTTCTGTTGCATATTGCTTTGTCCGTGATGCTGAAGTGTCGGGTGGTTGCCGGAGCGAACCTGCTAAAAATAGTAAATGCCCGGAAAGTGACCCATTTGATGTCGGATGAGTTTGCATGTCATAGTACCCGTGGGATCTCAAAAAACCCAGAAAAACCCAGAAAACTAGTCGACATGCGGGCACTAGCTAAAAATAGTAAGTCTCTGAAAACTGATCCATTCTGCTTGCCTGTCACATCACTGCGAACGTCTCGCAAAACCCACATGGAATATCCGGACATGCACTGAAAATTACTGCATGCAAACCCTGAAAATAGCCTCTGAAGGCTGAACTGCCAAAAATAGCCAGTTGTCTGAATCTGCTCAAATTTCATGTGTAGGCACTTGGAAGCTACCTGAATGTGTTGAAGTAGTCAGAATCCCGAAATCCTAATAAAAAGCTCCCAGATTACACACTTACTAAAAATAGTAAGTCGTCAGAATGTGATGAAAATTCAGTGGGAGCCTGCTGGAAGCCTTCTAAAAGCAATGTTAAGCTTAGTTGTCAATTTATCAACTTGATTTAATCTTAATTCAGTCTGAAGAACAAAACCCTAACTTCACAGATTCACTTCAGACTTAGCCAAAATTTCAAATTAGGTCAAATACAAAGACATCCCCGAAAGGACAAAAAAATCAGAGAGAGAGAGAGAGAGAAAAAACAAAAGCCAAAAGACCAAAATGGAGCGAAAAATGGGGGTCCCCATCTGGATGGGGCGATGTGTGAAAAGGTCACAACACGACGATTGCTCGGATTGTGGTTAAAATGAGTTTCGAACAACTTACTATTTTTAGCAATATGCTATTTTTAGTAAGTTCTATTTTTAGCAGTGCTATTTTTTGCAAGGTTTTTGTAGTTCAGTTCAGTGGCTATATCTGGCAAGTCAGTTTGAGCAGTTTGGTCTCCAACACCCTTGGTGCTATTTTTGGCAGGTCTGAGCTTGAGTTGGGCGCTTCACTTGCAGAGGTAAAATATTTTAATAAAGTGAATTTTGATAAGGCTTGGTGGATGCCTTTAGGAGAAATAGGACCCCTTGGAGACATGGGGAAATGAAATGCAAATGAGATAATATTTTGAGGAGAACTATTATTTTATAAAGTGTCTCACTTTATTACCTTTTGGATGCGACATTACACTTTATTGATATTTTTAATAAAGTGTTATGTCTTCATGAAGTGGACGACTTGGGAAGAAGGTGAAATGAAATGCAATTTGACAGACATTTGCAGGATGGATGTGAATTTGGATTAGGCGCCCATCTTGGAGGGAATTTGAATTTGAATTTGGAGACAGAAGGCTATAAATAAGAGTGTTGGGCTCTTTGTTTTTTATCCACGAAGAAATTATAACGAAATGTTGCCGAAATGGTGATTGCTTTGCTTCGAGGAATGCATACCTCCTAGCTTGGACTTGGTTTCTTGCTTGAAAGATAACAACTAGCAGAAGGACAGATTGAGCTTATTGTATTGAATTCTTATGATGTTTTCTAATGTCTTTGGTGTGTTTGTCAGTTTTTCATGTTGCTGATTTTGGTTTGGCTGAAGTAGGTTTTCATTCACAGCTCTTTAGGCAAATTTTGTTGGCTTTTGGGTATTGGCCCATTAATTTCCTTGGCTCAGCGCGTCCCTTTGTGCAAGTTTTGGGATTTTTTTGTGGAGCCATTTATTTTATCTTGTAGGTTGACTTCTCTCTAGGTCGCACTTTTGCCTGGAAAGTCTTGGAAAGCTTTAGAAAAATAAATAGCATTAGTTTGTTGCAGTTTCTCAATTCTATCTTGGTCGCCATCTTCCTAGGAGTTCATTGCATTTGGTTTCATGTCATTTGGAGTTGTTTTGAGTGAATTATGAACATTTTAGTGAGTTCACTAGTTGCTGGTCTGATATTTCAGTTTGTAGAAGTTGGAGTTTTGGAGTGATTTTTCATATTTGGTGAGTCTCTTGAAGGTTGGAGATTGATTAATAATATTGCAGCTTCTTGGAGAACTTATCCTTTGGCTTCTTGCAGGATTGATTCTAATTGTAAAGTTGTTTCAGTAGTACAAATCAACTCATATTTATATTCTGCTATTCTCTATTGTATTCCCACTTTTAGTGGAAGAGACAGGCCTCGCCGTCTTTACTTTCAGCTTTTCTTTACTGTATTGCCCATTGAATAAGCAGAAAGGGTCGGCAAGCCACCCAATCTTTACTTTCCTTGCACTTTGTAATCATCATAATGTTGATCGGTTGAGCCGTCAATTTACTCCCGTTGAATAAGTGGTTGAGTTGCATAGCTTTTCTTTCCAGCATTGTACTTCTTTCAATTTGGATACTAACGATCCCCAACGCCATATGCTCACACCTTGCCCAACATTGGGATCCTAGCGTACATTCTTGTTGTAGGGTTACTTTCAGCAATTGATTTGATTATTGGCTAATGCTGACAGGTGCCATTGTTGAACTGTTGTTACAAAAAATTGAATATTTTTATAAGGGGATCATTTCATCCTCAAGCTTTTTTACCTCATTATCTGTGCATTGGTGGTTAGGCTCCCGAAAACCTTTGCAAGTGAAGCATAGACCTTGTCTTCTCATTTCGTTTTTGTTCATTATGGGAGTTCCTGTAACCTGATCATTGAGTTTGGATGTAGAACCATATTCATTATCTGCTTTAGTAGTTCTACCGTACCTGCTCACACTGTGCCCAAGACTGAATTTTGCCCCTTTAGATGAAATCTTCTCCTTATACACTCTCCCAATATACTTCACCAATCCCATCTTTTTAGGACTCAATATGACAACAATGTTCAAATAATCATTAAGAGAGTACTGTGCTTTAAAATCATTTGGCATACTCTGATAGGCCTCAAAGAGTTGAGGGGCTTCCCATTCATAACCTTCCCTAAGCTTGATGACATCCTGTTCAATGTCTTCCCTGGATTTCCCTTCAATACTATAGTAACCAATAACTAAAATTGACCAAAAACTGATGAGTGTTGGTCATTCAAATGCAAGATGTTTATTCACTATATATTTATTTTAACCCAGGATGGCAGGAGACCACTTTGATACCATTGTAATGTCCCACGCCAAAATGGAACCATTCTTTTCTGATTTCGCTTGGTTAATTTTCAGTTTGCTAGATAGGACATTTTGTCAAACAGTTTGAATGAAAACTCATAATGATTTGTTTTAGAAGTACATTTTAGAATTTGATATTTTCAATATATACCATATGTAAAGATTTGCAATTTACAATTAAACATTTCAGTCATGGAGACATATTCAAGCCTATTGCAAACAGATTGCTTTCTTTTCTTGCTTCAGCTTGACATATAATACATTCTGTCAAACATGTTGCATGCTAGTTGACCGAGACACAAAACATGAATATAAATGCAAGCTACAGCCAATACAAATATTCAATACAACTCCTTATACACTATTTGATAAGACAATAGACTTCATACCCGAAAATCAAATACAATATATATGCAGGTTTGAAACTTATCACAAAAAATCTGGAGCCCTCTATCTTGCACGCCTAGCACAAAATTCACTGTTTCCCACCAACCATTGTATGCAAATTGGAAGCAATGTCCTAGGTGTCCACAAAGGAGATCAATGAATGCCCTTAAGCCCGATGTTTCAGCTCAAAGCTTCACACGTCATGCTGATATGAAGAGTACGGCTTGTAGCAACAGTACACCCTGTTGTAATGATGACACATCAGCAATGAAATGATGATGAACAACAATCTCATTCAATGAAACTTCTGATCATAAACAAACCCTTATAAAATTCTGAATATAATTTCTTTCATGGCACTAAATTGCAGATTTCATAGATATCACTGTTCACGGGTATTGTAGCAATTACTGTAGCGTGGCACTGTTCATGCCACTGTAGCAGCTAACAAAACTTCTGATCTGCAAATGATTAACCTTCAAAACCCCTTGAAAACTTTTGAATTTCTTCTCCGATGAAGCACAAATGCGACCTCCGTGTGAAGCCACCAATATCTACAACCCTTGGGTGATCTTCTCACCTATAGGTAGCAGTTAGCACAATCGAAGAGAGGCTACGTTCTCTAAGATTGAATTTACAGCAAAACCCTAGGTTTCTTCTCCAAAGCCAAAGCTTCTTCAAAATGGACAAGTGTTGAATGATCAAAAGAAAGAATTCATTTGCTTTTCAAAACCTGTTTATACTTCCTCCAAATGGGTCGATTTCTCCAAGAGGCCCTTTTAATCATTTAAATATCATTAATCGTATTTACTTTTAATAATTCTTTTATAACCTCTTAAGTGGGCACCCAAATCCATGCTTTTAATGAATTGACTTTATAACTTAAAATAATCCTTTTAAAGCAAGGTCAATAAAGTCATATGATATTCACTCCTTTATATTTTGACTTAAATATCATTAATGTCCCCCTTTAATATAAAGTCAACTCAAGTCATTAATATATGCATCTTAATAATTTGACTTTATAATATTAAATGACCTTTAATAATAAAGTCAAATAACTTTAATGATGTGCACTCTAATTAATTGATTAATTATTATTAAAGCTTTACTTTAATAATAATTAAATTCCATAAATAATCGTCATTCTTCAATTCTAACTTCACCATTAGCTTACCCACAGCACACTCTGCCCAATTGGATGCCTTACTAACAAGAGTAAGGTTGGCTTCTATCAACACATTGACTTACTATAAATAGTAAGTACATACAAATGAAGCTAGAAACCTCTGGATAACTTAGTCTCAAAATATACCAACGACCCGGAGAGAAAAACATTATCAACTGACACCTAAAGAGCTCATTAATGCCCAACTGGACCCTTTAATTACTAAACACTAGCCTATGAGGGTCACATGATAGGCTAATCCTTTGAACTCTAATGCTCTCGAAAATGGGGACATTACAAAAAGTGAATATTTGTGCAACTTAAAGTGGGATGCCGAAGAGGGAGTTATAAGGGGTATTTAAATTAAAAATAAAATATTTTATTTCCTGAGGGCATGGGGTTTTGAGGGAACTATAAAAGTAACTTAAGGAGCTCATTTCATTCTTTATGTTGGATATTTGATATTGGTTTCTTCAGGCTAGAAAAGACATTTCTTCAAGAGGGTTTGTGAGGACGAAATCCCTTGTAGGCGACATCCTCTATGTTGGTGAAAGATCCAATCTGGAGGGTTATATGGTGGTTTCATCTAGGAATCACATTGAGCTTCATGTGGAATTTATATTTCTGATTTTTTAAGTTACTGCATATTAGACTTTGAGGAGGTTTTTTGAGGTATTTTCTAAGAGATTGATGATTGTTGAAGACTTTATTGTTGGTTGTACCCTTTGTGTTGGAAATCTCATTGCTAGTTGTACCTTTTGTGATCATCTGTGCAAGCAGTTTTGAGGCATTTGGATTTTTTGATCATAGTCAGCAGTTTTAGGCAGTTCATTGCAAGTTAAGAGGGCGCCTAGGGGTTGACAGAGCATTGTTGTTCATTTTGATTCATTCAGAGGCCATTTTGGGAGGTGGCGTCTAGGGGTTTGTTAGCCCAGTTTTATGGGTTGTTATTTCTTGTTGTAATCTGAAACCAGCAAATGGGTATGTTGGATTTTGCATTGTAATGCTTTTTCTACATCTGGGTGTCTTTAGTTTGAGAGTTTATTGTATTTCTTGTTATTGGATAGTTGTGGTATTGCTATATTTTGTTGTTTCAGTTTATCTCTGTTCAATATCTTTGTAACATTGCATATATCTGAAAATACAAAAAGGAACAATCTTTCGCATTTCTGTCTCCTTCTCTAAACACAAAACACACAAAAAGAAAAAAGGCAAAATAGGGGTGTATCTTACATCCACACTCAATGTATTATTCAACAATGTAACATTACAATACACTTACAAAGTCTCCATGAATACTCCTGAATCATCAAGCCTCTCCAATACATCCTCCATGTGACCAAGCATGTATCCACACATCCCATGCCATGCTTCACATATGCACAAAGGAGAAGAAGTCTCAATACAATGGCAGGCAAGTCAAAACCCCAACTAGCCAACCTCAACCACCAAACATGTGCTTGCTTTTATAGACACAAGCTCACACAAATACAACCAAGTGATAAGCTAAAACCATGTGACTCAAAAGCATGAGTTCACAAAACCATTGACCCCATGTTTACTTTTTGGTACTAAGTTTTCCAACATTAAACATTTTTCCCATGTGCAACCCACACATAAAATATCTAACCCAATGTTACATATGACTTTACAAGTGGCCCCAAATAAATATTTAATGTGGCTAAACTCATCACCTAGGATCCACCACAAACAAATATTTATTTATTTTACATAATTAATCCATCCAATGTTATGCAAGGTGTACAAGACCTATTCCTGACAATCACCAAATGTGATGTACAAATTTTTATATAAAATCGACATCAATAATCTAACATCACATGAAAATAATAATATCATTATTTGCTTAACTGACAGGTTCACAAATGAAATATAACAAAAATGAGTGCTAATCTTATAAAAAAGTTGATAATTTTGTTGAAAAACCCCTTTTACCCAAAAACATGAGAAATTGCATCCTCCCTCTTTATGCAGCGTCCAGACTTTCCAATGATCACAGCAAGCTCTGCAGTAAACATAGCACCTTAGAATATTTCTAGCAATCCTGATTCTATCCTATCAAGTATTAAAAAAATTATATCTAGAAACTAGATGCTGTGAAATAATATCCTAATAGTATCTTCCCTTTGTTTAAAGAAATACCTTGCATATTTGTCTACACTTGTTAATATTTAGTGTTTTCTATTTAATTTTTTATCTTTAGAAACTTTAAAAAAAATAAAAAATGATTTCCTATAATGTTTGCTGAAATACTGGAACTTTCTTAATTTTAGCTTGAAGGAACTTCTTATTCATGAAGGATTTTTTGAATTTTCCTTTGCCTTCCATTGTGATGCACCTTTTATTCCAACTAGAATTTAGGTGTCGCGCTTCCCTCATTAGTACATCACAAAAGTTCCCAATTTCCCAAAATGAATAATGTTTTTCATTGTGCAATAAACAAAATTAAAACTTCCTGGACTTACGTGTGATGTGCACTGAAGAACATTATATTGTAATATTTCAAATCAGAAAAAAAAAAGATATCAAATGAAAGCATTAATAATGAAGATGAATGGATAGCTTCATGGATTGATTTTTTATGTGATCTAGTGAAATTAGACATTCCTTATTTATATCCAAAGAGCCCTGGTGTAATGCTAAATGGGGTACAATCATTTGTACAAGACCAATTCCAAATCTGCACGCCATGTTAAGGTGATCTACACCTAAGAGGACATTCAAGCACATATGTTAATGTTAGCCATGTTATTGTGGCATTGGCCACAGGATCCAGGGTCCCTGCCTGTGTCCCCAAACAGTCTGGGCCCAGTGATGTCCCAAGTACTGTTAGGAAATTTTTGAAAGAACTTAGAAACTTCTTTGTTCTATAAAAGGAAGGAACTAAGGAAAATAAACTCCAAAATTGACAGCCACATCAACACAATAACTAATATGGACAAAACATGCTGTCAATTCTTATATTCTAATTCTCAAATGGAGGTTATCTCCCCATCCCCCTTAGTATTTAGCAGGACAGTAAGTACTATTTGGAAGAGATTAAAATATTAAATTCCTATTTTCTCAGGTGATGCTTTGGGTTACTGATTTCACCTATAACGCTGCTTTTGAAAGATAGGGATCCAGTATTTCAACTCATCTTTTATACATTTATTGCTTAATATGTACTGGTGGGTATTAATCTTAGAATAACTTGCTTTCGAGCAATTCAAATCAATCTTCAGTGATCTTCAGCAACCTTCAATGTTTGCATAAATATCTTATGCCAGCCCGTTTTAATCTGGGTTGGATTCTCTTTATTTCAATGGTATGTGAATATTTGATATAGTGCATCTACTAGTTACCCTCAGCTGTATTAGCACTCTGCTCATGAAATTATTGGTGAGAAATATTGCATGGAATCATAGAATTGATATTATTCTTCCATGGTTTAATATGACCAATAATGTAGCCACACATCTACCCGTCACATTGTTCTGGTTGTTTGACAGGATCTCCCCCGACTCTTTGCTATATGTGAAAGCATCTTAAGGTACCGTGCACTTATCACCAGCAATCCCAAATTTTGAGAACAGTTTGGTCCCCCTTAATTGTTTATGAATTCAACACTTTTCTCATTGAATTGTTATTAGATTCATCCCTGCCAGTTATGAAACAATAAGTTTAGTAATTGAGAACTTCAAAACTTGCAAGACATTGTCATCATGCCATTATCATCCTGGTATCTCTCTCTATAGAAATCAATATCTTAACCCATAAAATAAAATTGAAACTTGCAAAACGGAAGAAGATTTGCCTCTGGAATCAAAGTAGTTCCATTTCTAAGCCCTCTCACTGATCTTGTATTGCATCATGTCAGTCCATGAGAGATCATAGCCACAAGTCAATCAAAGATACTTAAGGTTATGATATAGAAACCTGCATTCTCTGCATTCAGAATCGAATATTATAAAATTGAAGAACTGTGCCTGATTTTCTGGAAGTTCTATGTGTACAACTGTAAAAAATAGTGATCTACAATTAGAATAGAACTTTTTTCCAAAAAGGGGGATTATCAGAGAACATCTAGCTATTTGACATTTTATCATACAAGGAATGCCACCACCCTGATATCATATGCAGGAGATAAATTCTCAGAACAAGTGTTTAGAATAATCTTTGGCAAGAGTAGATGTCCCTGTGTCGCTGTCTTCCCAAAAATTCAATAATAGTTCTTATCACAAGCTACAAAATTTTATCAGATCCCTGGCTGCCAATATCAAGATTGGGGCTGTCAGAGATTAAGACTGCAGTTTGCATCCTTATATGTAGTCCGTATGCCCAGAGAAAGCTGATATGAGCATGCCTTTATATTGACATGTACACTGATAAATCCTGGACTGTAATAAGGTACAAGGAGCCACATAAGAGCATCATGGAAGGGGACTGAGACATAATTGAAGAAAATTTCTCACTGCAATAAATTAATAAATTATAGAGTTCAAACCCTGATATTTTCATGTACTGCGAAATTTGAGACATACCCAGCAAGATTATTATAACAGAGGACTTACAAAAAAATATGCCTTCTAGAAGAAATAAAAGGAATCATCCGAGATGGGAAAAATGGGCATGAAGAAGCTGAGATCATCTATCAGCATAACTGAACCAAGTCCCACACAATTTGCTAAGTTGGATTTGTCTGAAATGTAACAAGTGTGACTCATATTGGATTGAACACAAATTTTAGGGCTTTGAAACCCACAATGGCATCATTAGGATTGTATTAGATCAGAATGAAAAACCTTAGATGTAAACCAAACTGATAAACAATAGTATAGGAAAGAAAATTGTCACTAGAGATGTAAACACTATTGCTAGGATTCTGAAACTAAACAGAGAAGGGATCTGCATCTTAGAGTCAATTTTCATACAGTGGATCTGGGTATGCCTCCAATGTAGTATTGAAGATGGAGTTCTTTTGGTTCCTGAAATATCCCAACTAGGATATTGATGAATTTTCTGATTTTTGAAACACCAATTTCTGCCCTAATTTCTGCACTTCAAAATTTCTGCTAAAAACCCTAACTGTTGGTGTAAAATTTATGATTTCGAAAATGCAATAACAACAACATATATCTTCCCAATTGCCTCAAATAACATAGAAGATTTATCTAGCTTTACACATGAATATAACCAGAAAAATGAAACACCAAATGTCCATACAAAACATGCCAAAATCTGATTATCAATTTTTCAGTCCTGCTGCTACAAAATCAGGCCTAATATGTATACAAGTTCACCTTAAAATGGGCTCCAAACATGCCCAGCAATGTACAATAATTTACTAATATGAAGAAATCCTGCTAACAAGCCAAGATATGCAAGAAAATGTTGATCTACACTAACCCTAGCTGGGAGAATTGCTCCAGCCACCATAGAATGCAAAGATGAATGCACATATATGATGAAATGCCTCCAAAACCCTACCCCAAAGGTGAGCTGGCCTGCTCGTCTGTAGGTAAGGGTTTGAAACCCCTGAAACTTGTCAAAAACCTCCAATCTTGCCAAATTCGCCCCTCCAAAACAAAGTGCACCAATAGCAACTTAGGCGCCCCACACTAGGTGAAACCTTAGGTCAAATTAGCATCAAATCTGCCCTCAAAAGTTGCTGGTAACTGATCTAAAAATCTAGCATGAAAATTCACATCAAAATCTATTGAAGTGCAAGTGAACCTCCATCATGAAGTCCTCCATTGAAGAGCTAGGTTTTCATCCAACTCCTCTACTATTCACAAGGGTTTTCGTCCTTGGAATGGCTGCAATAATTGCAGATCAGAACTAAAGAAATAATCCACGATGATGACCAAACCTCCAAATGAACCTTGTATATATATCGATCCACCCTTATAACTCCAACTTGGCCGACCCAACTCGGGCACCAACTTCTCCTTCCAAATTTGCTTTTAATTTTATTTTTAACTTCACCTTTTGGGCAAGTGAACCTCCGTCATGAAGTCCTTCATTGAAGAGCTAGGTTTTCATCCAACTCCTCTACTATTCACAAGGGTTTTCGTCCTTGGAATGGCTGCAATAATTGCAGATCAGAACTAAAGAAATAATCCACGATGATGACCAAACCTCCAAATGAACCTTGTATATATATCGATCCACCCTTATAACTCCAACTTGGCCGACCCAACTCGGGCACCAACTTCTCCTTCCAAATTTGCTTTTAATTTTATTTTTAACTTCACCTTTTGGGCAAGTGAACCTCCGTCATGAAGTCCTTCATTGAAGAGCTAGGTTTTCATCCAACTCCTCTACTATTCACAAGGGTTTTCGTCCTTGGAATGGTTGCAATAATTGCAGATCAGAACTAAAAAAAAATCCACGATGATGACCAAACCTCCAAATGAACCTTATATATATATCAATCCACCCTTATAACTCCAACTTGGGCGCCAACTTCTCCTTTCGAATTTTCTTTTAATTTTATTTTTAATTTCACCTTTTGGGCACCAACTTGCAATTCAAAATTAGTGTATTTTATTTATTTATTTTTAATTGTTATTTTCACCTTATAGCTCCCCAAAAAGGGGTCGCCCAGCCCCAATAAAATTTATAAAAATACTTAGGCACCAAAAATCAAATTTAAATGCTATTTAACCTCCTTGGGGTGCCAAAATTCAAAATGATAAAAAAAAATCTTTATTTCATCTTGCTCGCCCAAAAGGAACATTACAGTTCCCTTTTCACTCTATAGTCTATACACATTGTCCATCAAAAATCTCATATAATGATTTTCCACAAAATATTAGATAAAATTTGGACCTTGCTCTTGAGATTGCAAGGCCCTATTGAAGTATAGCTGCTACCGTCAGTGTATGGACAGCTATCTAGGTGGGCCCCTTAAAATAATTTAACACTTCCCTACATCTCAATGTTGGAGCTGATCATTGTATTCTTTTAAGGAGATGGATGGTGTATGTTAGTATCATCGAGCCTACTTTCTAACAGAATAATATCTAGTGAAAAGCTTTCTGGGTGTGTAGAAGGTAAGAGTTTTGGGAGATTCTTAATTAGCTCTGATTGCAGAGTTCCATTGTAATCTTGCATATGTGATAATATTTCAACCAGATTTATTGAGGAGCATCTAGAAAACATTGTGTTGTCTTTTGCATCAATGTTTTGGATCACGCTAAATGATCCATCATCAAGGTGAGAAATAGATAACCAATTAATTTGTTTGGACCATGAAAACTTAATGCTTATTATTTCAACCAGATGATGGTTTTTCCCAATCAACATGTGATGTCCCCGTTTTTTAGTTCGCATTGGAAAAATTAGATTAATTAATTAAATTATTAAATTGTCTTATTCTACTTAAATGATATTTTAATTAATTAAATAATTATTTGACTTTATGGAATATTATTGACAAACTATTGTTTTATAAAGTCAAGAGTTTGGGAAATATTTTTTAGAAGAACTATAACCTTTCCAAAGTCAAGACAATAAATCAGTTGCGGAAATGAAATTAGTTACGGAAATGGAATGTGGCGAAGCTTTAAGAAGATTGTGGGTGATTCCATTAATCATCACAGAAGAATGAAGAATGTCTGGTTCGAATTTTGCACTAGGAACGACAACTCTCAGGCAATTTGATAGCCTTTTAGGACGTAGCCCCTGAGTTGGTTATGCAATAACATCAATAACAATTGATTACTTGTTCATGATGATTGATTATAACTTTGGATATCATTCAAAAGCAGAAACAGAGGAAACGATTCATGGTGGAGGTGCATCAATGAGTTACAATATCGAGCCTTTTATACTATAGTTGCAGGCAGAGTATGTGGGTTGAAGATTGATGGGCACAGAAAGATTATCGAGAGTGTTGTAGCCACTAACTATTCATCTTCAATAGCGGAATCATTTCACGTCAAATATTCTTATGGGCACGGTGACACAACTTCATCAAACTTATGCACAGAATACGTGTTTGGCATATTTGGTTTTCGCTGGAGGAATATTTGGATCTATTTGCAACAATTATATTGGAGGATTCGTGTCTTTCTGGAGTAGAATAATTGCAAGCGTGGTGCGATTATTTTTGAAGAGTTGTCGGGAAGAATACAAGCACCGTTAATGATGTATGTGAAGAACTGATAATCAAACTCTAAGACACGGGAATGCCATTTTGCGGAATCCCTAGCATTGAGTGATGATAGGTATATATACACTGTTGTTGTTGCAAGATTATTCCTTCTTCCCTTGTCGCGTTTGTTGGCATCGTGTGACTCGTGGAGTTCGCGGTCATTAGCGGCACTCAATATTGCTATGGTCCTCACGTGGGGTATTTAACCAGTTTGGGTTGTGAAATGAGTGTTGGATAAACCTTCTAGAAGTAAAAGGGACGGGAATAAAGATTGCGGCCATATCTTGTACTGTTGCTCCAACGCTCTTGACTATAATTGGACTTTGATGCTACAACGGCTATATTCGGGTAATTCCCTTAATGCAATACTGTATCAATTGTTACAAATGTTCCTAATCTGAAAAAGAGTTTGAACTGCACAAAAATACTTTTGAAATGTTAATTACATAGTGATGCTTCAGGATTCTATTGAATATAAGAGGTGTATTTCTGAATTAATAAATGATACTTCGTAGTATCGATTTCTCAGAAATATTTGAATATTCTTACCTGAATTATTATTCAGTTGTGTGTGGAATAATATTCTCTTCAGATTGGTCAATTGATATAGAATGATGATATAGATGTTAGTTACAAATTGCAATTATAGAAGTTTAAGAAATTGGTGCAAGCAATAGATGCTTTATCTTGCATATATCAGCAAACAAATCAGATTGGTTTGAAAAATATCATTGTCAAACCTGGGAAATCGCAACAATCTTGGCCCACAAGGAGCTAGGGTTATCACAGTGGTATCAGAGCCTAAAATCCTGGCAACCTGAGGGTTCATGAGCATCAATGACAAGGCTAGTAAATATTTTGAAAGAGAGCAGAGATAGAGGCAATTTCAAATTGCTGACCCTTGTCCTGAAAAAGATACCTTTTCTGCAATTTTTGCAGCCCAACAATTTCCTAGTGACCCACCAAAAATTGAAACAATGGGGGATTCAGATCGAGAAGGTTCACAAACCAGAGGTAACAAGAGAGAAAATGATAGCATTCAGGATATTCTGAATGATTTAGCACATGGCCAACAACAAATGATGCAACCGTTTATGCAGTCTCAACAACAGTTGATAGCTGCTATTGGTCAAATGTCTCAGGACATGAATACATTGAGAGTAGGTCAGAATATAGGTGATGGGAGTAATGTTGGAAACCATGAACCCAGGGGAACTAATTCAGGTGGATCTAGTAGGCCTTTTCACCCTACATTCATTCCTAGGAATGAGGAGGAAGAGGTACAACTGGAAACAAAGCAGCCTTTGACTAATGAGGTGACAGAAGTTTATGATGAATATCATACTCTTCCTCATGCTATTAGACAAGAGATTACGTTGAATCAATATATGAATCAATATAGGGATAGGAGGAGAACACAACAAGAGCAAAGACCTTGTGAGCCTCACAAAGATTACCAACATGCTTTGGGTAAACTTACACTGCTAACTTTGATGGGAGCGGTGAAACTACAGCCCATTAATGGATTCACAAATTAGATACATTCCTGAATTTAAAACCAATTCAGGCTGAAGCTATAAAGTTTGCAACATTACATCTTGAGGGTGTTGCGTATGACTGGTGGCATCATGGATTGGTGATGCAAAATCATGATCTAATCCAGTCTTATGGAGAGTTTAGCAGAAAATTAATTGCTCATTTCAACAAGAAAGATGAAGAGGTTTGTTTTAGGGAGTTGGCCTTGATTAGACAGCGTGGTGACGTTGATAGTTACATCAACGAATTCCAAAAGGCGGCACTCATGGTTCCTGATATATCTGAGAGGAGAGTGGTAATGTTATTCACAGAAGGGTTGCATCACAATTTGAGAGGGTTGGTGAAGGCTTTTAAGCCAAGGATGTTGCAAGATGCTATCCAGATGGCATTGGATCTTGAGACTTCACATTCTAGTCCACAACTGCCGAAGAAGAGTTTCAAGAACAACGAGCCAATCAATGAAACTTTTGCCCATCCCAAACCAAATCCTCCTAAGCTAGATTTTAAGAGCAGGGGTGAATTACGCAGAAAGAAGCTATGCTACACTCGCAAGGAGCCGTGGGACCGTAATCACCGATGCCTTGGGAAGGGCAAGGTGCATTATATAGAAGTTACTTCTGATGTGGAGGAGGATAAAGTTGATACTAGTTCTGAGATTGTACATGAGCAGTGGATAGAGCATAACAATTCCATGGTAGATGAGACCCAAGGTACTCTTGCTGCATTATCGGGTGTGCCTAAGTATCACCCTTTTCGAGTAAGGGGTGTTATTAATGGACAACAAGTGACTTGCTTGATTGATAGCGGATCCACACATAACTTTACTGACGAGGGTTATGTAGCCAAGAGGAGATTACAGGTGGAAGACTTTCCTGGTTTCAATGTCACAGTAGCAGATGGTTTTAAGATGGGATGCACTACAAAGGTCCCACAATTGAGCATTTAGATGGGAGATTATACAGTCACTGACGATTTCTATGTGGTTGGAATTGAAGAGATTGGCATAGTGTTGAGAGTTCAGTGGCTACACTCTTTGGACAAATACAGTCAAAATTTTCAGAAGATGGAGTTAGAGTTTACATCAGATGGTAAGAATATTGTGTCGAGGGCATTATCAGATGGTGCTCCTACGATAGTTTCAGCAAAGCCTATGGAGGCATTTGGTCATGATTGGTATACACATGCGAGTGTTGAGCTTCAATTGTGTGAACCAAGGTGTGGTGAGCATGAATTTTTTGTGCATTCATTATTGATGGGTGGCTGTCTTGCATTAATGAATTTAAAGTTTTCAAGATATCAAAGAGTTAATAATGATCCTATGGTGATATACATTTATCTTCCCATCTGCAGTACGGGTCCTAGATTGATGTGGGATCCAAGAATTTGTTTAATGGACGGAGTGCTTCATAGATTGTTGCATCATGACAGGGTGCCTGATACCAGAGTAGCACAACAGATTGACAGACCAGTGTTTCTGAGATTGGTTTGGGATCTGGGTATTGCCATGGTTGTTGTGATTGCTTGTGAGCAAGCAATCTCCGAGAAGATAGGAATGTGATGTCCCCGTTTTTTAGCTCACATTGGAAAAATTAGATTAATTAATTAAATTATTAAATAGTCTTATTCTACTTGAAAGAATTTTTAATTAATTAATTAATTATTTGACTTTATGAAATATTATTGACAGACTATTGTTTTATAAAGTCAAGAGTTCTAGAAATATTTTTTAGAAGAACTATAACCTTTCCAAAGTTGAGACAATAAATCAGTTGTGGAAATGAAATCAGTTACGGAAACGGAATGTGGCGAAGCTTTAAGGAGATTTTGGGCGATTCCATTAATCATCACGGAAGAATGAAGAATGTTTGGTTCAAATTTTGCACTGGGAACGACAACTCTTGGGCAATTTGATAGCTTTCAAGACGTAGCCCTTGAGTTGGTTATGTAGTAACATCAATAACGATTGATTACTTGTTCGTGATGATTGATTATAACTTTGGATATCATTCAAAAGTGGAAATAGAGGAAACGATTTATGGTGGAGGTGCATCAGTGAGTTACAATATTGAGCCTTTTATACTATAGTTGCAGGCAAAGTATGTGGATTGAAGATTGATGTGCACAGAAAGATTATCGGGAGTGTTGTAGCCGCTAACTATTCATCTTCAATAGCGGAATCATTTCACGTCAAATATTCTTATGGGCGCAATGACACAACTTCATCAAACTTGTGCATAGAATACGTGTTTGGCATATTTGGTTTTCGCTGGAGGAATATTTGGATCTATTTGTAACGATTATATTGGAGGAGTCGTGTCTTTCTGGAGTAGAATAACTGCAAGTGTGGTGCGATTATTATTGAAGAGTTGTCAGGAAGAATACAAGCACCATTAATGATGTATGTGAAGAACCGATAATCAAACTCTATGACACAGGAATGCCATTTTGCGAAATCCCTAGCGCTGAGTGATGACGGGTATATATACACTGTTGTTGTTGCAAGATTATTCCTTCTTCCCCTGTCGCATTTGTTGGCACCTTGTGACTTGTGGAGTTCGCAGTCATTAGCAACGCTCAATATTGCTATGGTCCTCACGTGGAGCATTTAACTAGTTTGAGCTGTGAAATGAATGTTGGATAAACCTTCTAGAAGTAAAAGGGACGAGAATAAAGATTGTGGCCATATCTTGTACTGTTGCTCCAGCACTCTTGACTGTAATTGGACTATGATGCTACAGTGGCTATATTCGGGTAATTCCCTTAATGCAATACTGTATCAATTGTTATAGATGTTCTTAATCTGAAGAAGAGTTTGAACTGCACAGAAATACTTTTTAAATGTTAATTACATAGTGATGCTTCGGGATTATATTGAATATAAGAGGTGTATTTCTGAATTAATAAATGGTACTCCGTAGTATCGATTTCTCATAAATATTTGAATATTCTTATCTGAATTATTATTCAGTTGTGTGTGGAATAATATTCTCTTCAGATTGGTCAGTTGATATAGAATGATGATATAGATGTTAGTTAAAAATTGCAATTATAGAAGTTTAAGAAATTGGTGCAAGCAATAGATGCTTTATCTTGTATATATCAGCAAACAAATCAGATTGGTTTGACAAATATCATTGTCAAACCTGGGAAATCACAATAATCTTGGCCCACAGGGAGCCAGGGTTATCACACAACATGAGTTTAGCTTTTAAGAAGGCACTTCATCCATAAATTTCAATTTGAATGCATCTCTTTGTTTGCATGTGTGTAACCTTGTACAATTACAAAACCACCATGGTTGCAGAATATATAGATGTTGAATAGCCAAGATTGTAAAGGTAGGAAAAGGGTGCCTTGAAGGGGAAACTGTTAGTTTTAGGATCAGAAATGCAATAAGCAGAAAACACAACTCAGAGACAATGAACACAACATTTTACCCTAGGAAAATCCTCCTACTCGAGGGAGAAAAAAACTCAGCAAATAATATTCTTTCATAAATTAGATGAATAAGTGCAGAAAACTGCATACAAAATCAGGTCCTAGAATAGGCCGAGTCTCATACAATGAAGTGAACCTTAAATGCACTAATGATAACACTTCATCTTGAATGAAATTTGTTGCTTGAAAGTTCGACCTGCTGCTGATGGAAGATGCAAACTGCTGCTGAATATATTCGAATTGGAGTGAATTGATTTAATTAAATGAGAGGACTCTATCCGCTTTATATACCAAGCTAGGCACCCTCCTTTGAAGGGCCAACCTAGAAATAAATATAATTTTGTTTATGAAACAAAATGCCGACCTGCCTTGATTACATTTTATTTAAGAAAATAGCTCCCGAAGCTACAAAACACTAACACTCCCTCTTAGCTAGGGAGGTATTTTCAAATATCCTCATCATGGAGTCTCTCAAGATGACACTCACAATGGCTACACTCATATGTGGAAAAACACATCTCAGTCTCAAAGATGTACAAGAGTTCATCATTGTAAAGTGCCTTGCCAAATCTGATGTAAAAACTCTGTTTGCTGCCCTTAGACAATTTGACAAACACTTTGCATGCAACCCTTGTTCTTGTTGGTTAATGCTTCAGTTTGCTTTGTTTTTGGTTTTTGAGATTGCAATGATGAAATAGAGATGACAAATAACTACTATAATGATTATCAATCCTCCTATAATGCCAATGCAACTCTTTTTGTGTTTTTGAATGCAAATACATGAATCAATAATGCAAAATGCTCACCTACAGCAACTATGCATTTTAGCAAACACTTGGCATACAATCTATCCAAGTAAAATATAACAAGTGAATGAAATGCAAACCCTCCTTATTAATATCTGCAATGCACCAATAATTACAATGCTTGGCCAAAACTCTTGGCATACATATGATCTCATGCAAATCTGATAATACTTCAATGGCAGCTTCCTAACAAATGATGTGAAGATGATTACAATCGTAAATGAATGACTATGATGCCTAAAGCTGATATAAGATCCTGCCTTAACAATGCATACCCCTACACAACAATGCAAGTCACTACAATGATTATAAACAAGCAATCGATGGAACCTGAGTATGATGGCAGTTCCCACAAAATGAATTGAATCTCTTCAAGGATAAAGTCAATGCTCTCAAGATGATGCGCCTAGCTTCCTACGCCATCCACCATGCCTCTAGATTTTTCTTAGGAATTATGGAGACCTCCAAGCATAGAATTGAACCCTTGCCTTGGCCGCCCCTGTTCTGATCAGAATATGAAAAATATGTAATGTAATGGTCAAAATCGACCCTCCACCAACATTGAGAATGTTCTCCAAGTCGCCAAGAAGATAATGATATGATCCATGATGAAGTTCAATGGAAATCAAGGCTGGAATGATGTAGTCGACCTCCTCCAATGGCTGCTAATAAACTGAGATTACCACATAAATTCCTCTTTATTTCACACCAACCAAAATTGGCCTTAGGCCAAAAATTTTGCTCCAATGTGAAAGATTGAGATATCTCTAACTCTCAACTAGCTAGGGTTGGTGTCACACAACCGAAACCAGCAATACAAGAAGGTATAAACCCTCAGGCCAAGTCAAGCTCTCAAGCTCTCCAAATCTGATATATGAAATATGTTCTCAAGTGATGATGAATGACAATACAAAAGCCCCTTATAAAGAAAACATTAGCCGCCCCAAGAAGCTTCTAGAAACATCAAGTCAAATAAAAGGTTTTCTAACACATAATGTTATCAAACATGTTAGAAAACATAATGGCCAGTATGTTATCAAACGTGCTGGAAAACATAACTTGATGTAGAATTCCCTTATAACTCCTAATTAGCCTCGGCAATGACTAAGGCTAAATGATCGCAAGGTGGCTAAGGCGAAGGGGACATTACAATCATGGAGTCTCTCAACATGATGTCCACAATGGCTACACCCATTTGTGGAAAACACATCTCAGTCTCAGAGATGTACAAGGGTTCATCACAGAGTCTCTCAACGTGATGTCCTCATGGAGTCTCTCAACATGACGTCCACAATGGCTACTCCCATGTATGGAAAGAAACACATCTCAGTCTCAGAGATGTACAAGGGTTCATCACGGAGTCTGTCAACGTGATGTTGTCATGGAGTCTCTCAACATGACGTCTCATCTCAGTCTCAGAGATGAACAAGGGCTTGCACCTCATATTTCTCTGTCTCAGAGAGATATACACTACAAGGGCTTTCACCTCATATTTCTCCGTCTCAGAGAAATATACACTACAAGGGCTTTCACCTCATATTTCTTTGTCTCAGAGAAATATACATTACAACAAATCTTCATGATGATGTGACTCCCTCTGAAGCTCCAAGTACTTGCATCAACCTCCTAACCTCCTTGTCCAAGATTGCCTACAATGCTTGCCTTAGAGGAATGGTTTCCAACACACACTTCCGGCACTACTAACTTGTGAGAGTTCAGGACTGTCCTTCTTGACCTCTTCCCAGATCACCCTATTCTAAATAGGTTTGCAAAGCTACCAATGTCAAATCCAGATTGACTGTCTTGTGCAATTTTGTTCTCTATAGCTGAAGAGGTCTTCCAAGGACTTTAGCATCTGGCCTTGCAACACTACAACCCACTTAGCTAACACCTTCACTTCTTCTCAGTGAGTCACAAAACTCCCTCTTGATCCCTACCTCGGAGATTGCAAAGAAATCCTCTAGAAGTGAACTCCCACCCATTGACTGATCTCAGAACCTTAATCCTTTTCCCGAACATGTTCTCAACTCGTGCCTTGAATTCTCGGAATTTAACTCCCTCTGAATGTCATTTCTTCCTCTTCGAAGTAGCTAATCGCGATGACAATCTGTATAGGTTCTACGTTGTTTAGTGTCTTCATCTTTCTCAATCTTCTTTGCTGATGCAAATTCTCCATCCAAGACTGACCCAACCTTGTGCCCTCAAGAGATGTCTCCAGTGAAGAATCATGAGAGTTATGCGCCACCAACTCAGTCCCAAGGCTACAAGCTATGTCTCCATGTTTGTTCATTTCTCCAACCGGCATGACTTCCTCACAGGATACCTCAAGCTCTTCCTCCCTTTGAATTCCTTATGCAATCTCGGATAATTAATCCATCATCCTTTTGCTCCTTGATCCATCCTATATTTTAAAGAGATTAATAATAGTTCATGAAATCAAACTACCCCGAAGAGGAATATACAGACCAATGCTAGTAGCATACATGATTCACTATTCCCAATGTTATTGCATGAATTATTATTAACTACATGATTATTTAAATCCATGATCATTATTAAAATGTACAAATATAAAATACTTATCTTTATTGATTCTGTTGCAGCCATTTTACTCTTCCTGACAACCATCATCTTTGCCCGATGATGTACCCTGTATTTGCATGAAGCAAACACCTACAACTCCAAAACATTTCAACAAACTCCTGGCATGCAGATTTCAGACCGTACTCTAATTGATGGCTTATGTCAAACATTTCTTACGCAACCTTCCAACTTCATTGCTATATGACTCCAAGCTGAATTACAATATGCAGATCACAATCTGGGCAAAGATGAATGATGACATAAAATATTCTCTCTCAATTTTTTCTTGTTTTTTAGTGAACATTTACAACAGAATCAATCACCCGTTAAGGTTAGCATATCCCAAACGAACATGAAAGAACTCTAACCAAAAATGCGCCCTAAAACCACTTAAGGAGGAGGGGTGGGCATATGGTCAGAGGATCCCTAGGATCTATTGAATCAAAGAGTACGAGATTACACTGAAAGAGAGATATTAAACTCGACATCAAGAATGTGCACTCAAGATCCTTTGACAGGCGAGGTGCTAACATATGGTGGAGTACTACTACTGAATTGAAATAAGACAAGGCGGATAACCAGCCAAAGAACTTTCCACGCTACCACCAAACAGTGGGGGGAAAAGATTACAAAATTAATACTTCTTCTGCTGCGGCAGGCATCCACTAAAGAGTGGGGATTCACCACTTGAAAGTGGGCATGAAAAAGATTACAAATCAGATTATCCACACTGACAATATACCATCCAGGGGTGCTTAATGTGAAGTTATTAAAATAATGCAGCAATAATAAAACTGAAACAGTACTACTGTTAACAGTTTTTACAAAATAAAAAGAGCTGCAAATTACAAGGATTTCACAATCATTTCAAGCACCAATATATAGAGTGTTTACAATTCATATCATAACGAGAATTGATGAAGAAAGATAAAAGGAGCAAACTGAAATAATGTTGTTTTAGAAATCTGCAATTCCGGAAATGAGTTATCAGCAACTGCAGAAATAATCAAATGCTCATAACTTAAGCAATATACCTTCGAATTGCGTGAAACTAAATGCAAAGCACCTCTAGAGGATAGGCGCCCATGTCATGATGAAGAAACAACACCAAAAAGCCTTCATTATTTAACTGGCACAATTCCCAATGCCATCCAAATGGTACAGCCCTTGAGAGGGGCGATTTTGCCACATAAAATCACACACTCAAAATTAAAATCTGAAACTTGTTGGAAATGGTCACCAAGACCTTAGGAACAGATGGACCGAATACCCAGAACAAAACAAAATTCGTACAAGCTACTGTGAGTGAATTCGACTCTCAGTTGTGTACAATCAGCAACTGCAAAAACTGGTAAAAACTCCAAAATTTCACCGTGAAGCTCTATCTGCTAGTCTGAATGAGAAGCAGCAACAAATCAACTAGGTGTTATCTTACAAACACGAAATTGAGATAAGAACTAGGAGGTCAGCATTCCTCGAAGTATAAAATGATAAAACATTTTGACAGCATAAGTTTAGCAAAATATGAGATACTGAATGCTGGAGCAAGGCCACACTTTTAAAGAGAAAGGGATGACTGTTCAATTCCCTTAGATGGTACGCCAAAAGCCATCTCTCATTTTACCTTTTTCAAAAAAGAATTAAACCTCTCAAAATGGCGTCCACTTTAAGTCGAGAGATAATTTAATTAAAAAAAACATTAAATTCCTCTATGAAGGCGTCCCCCTTCAAGTCCCCTTTTAACACAACTTTAAGTTATCACTTAGGCCAAGGGGTCAACTTAAAATTAGAATACTTTGCCTTTTAAAAGAATTTTATCAAAATAATATTTTCCAAAGGCCAAAGCTTAACTCTGAATAACTGCTCCAAATGACAGGATGAGTTGAAGGCTGACAACTGCTAACTGCCAAAAATAGTATTTACTATAAATAGTAAATACTGAAGAAAGACCACAAAACCCTCCAATAAGGAAATCCTGATTTGCACATCTAAGTAGCCTATGGTTTTCCGGAAATAGGCTAAATCCAAATAAAGAGCGTAGGGCGAAAATGGGGATATTACAGTCCGCCCTTCCCAAAATTGCTTGTCCTCAAGCAATGCGATAACTCTCCAAACTGATCCTACCAAATCAAATAGGATCTCGGGGTCCCATGTCCCTCTCTGAAATGTCCCACCATGCTGATGTTGCTCTTTTCTGATCATACAAATGTAGTCATTGCACCAAAACAACACAAACCATTCTTGCAACGTCCAAGAGATGACATGCCTGAAATTCCAACTAAACAACATAGAAGGATTTAAATCAGAATCTAGCAAGGTCTCATTCCCAATAAACTCTGAAGAATTGACATCTGCAATGTCAATGTCAATCACCATTCTAAAAAATAAGAAGAATAATCTAAACAACTCAAAATTATTCTCATCAAAATAACTTCTCAAAGCATCAAACCAAATCATGACAACAAATGTGACTCCTTCATAGCTATTTGCAAAGGAAACAACAGCTCTTTGCAAAGTCATAGCAACTGCATCCTCAAAGCTCCTCAATATACAATGCCTCAATTGAGTGATTCTGACATATTCAAGAAAATCTTTGAAAACTTCCACCAATCTCTCCCCCAAGGTCTCAAAAAGTTGGACCGAATCAAGAAAAGGTCCGCTGCCCCAACCACAAGTGCAAGAGTTTGTACAAAGAAAATCACCGGAAAAGAACTTAAACATCATACAAGTTTGATCCGTAGCACTATGAAACATCATTCCCCACCTTTGAAACCAAAAATCATCATTGATAAGAGATTGAGGAGAAAACAAATGAGTGTACCAGTTGTCCATGAAGTCTGAAATAAACCAATTAAAGTCTGATTTCAAGAAAGTCAGCATACAAGGAATTGAACAACTGCTGCAACTTTGGAAATCAGTGTTCATAATATGACAACTGTTCATGCCCAAGGCTGAAAAAATTCCCTCAAAGAACTTCAATCCATTATTATACCATCTTTTGTTCGAAGTAACTCTCCAATCCACCAATAGATGAACCAAAGGAATCATCAAATGATTGGTAAAGATGGGAGCAGCATCAAAGATTCTGAAAATTGAATCCTTATCTCTCCAAAGATCATTTTTTCTACTTGCAGCAATCTCCATCAAGCCATGTTGAGAATTCCAAACATGAATTCCCAACCAAAAATAAATTCCAACACTTTGGAAAGAATTTCCAACATATCTCCAAGAGTTATAGTGAAAGTCTTGAGCACACAAATCCATGTAATCAGCTACAACCATCAATACAAAGTTTGAACCTTCCATGACCAGCATTTTAGAATAATCACTAATCAACAATGCACAATCTAGAAACCAAAGGGGCAAGCCTGAAAATCCTCCTACAATTTGATGCATATTTTTGAGACTTGACCAAATCAACCATCGTAGGATAGATGGTACTCTTCCATTGGTTAATGCTGGGTGAGGACCAACCAGTTCATGTTTGGACATCATTAAATGCTCATTTACTAACCATCCCCAAAGAGTGTTGCTTGACATATAGAATGGATCCACCAACATTAACTCATGCTTGACTATAAAATCATGCATGTCAAAACCATAAAACCTCTTACCAACGCCAATCACATAGAAATTTTCAATCACCACATAATTTAACAAATCATGTGAAGATAAAGGATTATTGTACACCATCATAGAAACAATATTTCCTTCATCCCTTTCGTTGCTGTCATCATAGAATTCATGCACATCTTCTTCATCCACTCGAGGATGCTCATCATTAGTTGCTGATCCATATAATGTAACGTGATGAATACCACACACATTACCAATCACTACATCTACCTCATGGCTGCAAGCTATTCCTTCTTGTAGCAAATCTTCGTCCCTAACCAAGAGCTCACACTCTTGATATACCTTCCAATTACCATCATCATATTGAATCTCTTTGGCCTTATGCGTTGTTTCAACATTATGGAATTCATTTATTCCTTCAACTATTTGCTTGATCTCCATTAGCCTTGTATTAGCTTCTTGTTCCACAAGTGTGGCTGCAATAGGAAATTGGTTTTTTGTTTTGCATAAAGAATGTTGAGCTAAGGTAAGATCAAGGCAAAGCCTATCAACGGCTTTCTCCTTCTCTTGATAGGCATCATAGGTTTCCTCTGCAAACTTAATGGCATTATCCCTATCAAAGAGCAAATGCAAATAATCTGTCTTAATTGATTCCAATGCTTCTTTGATGGTTTGCATCTTGGATAGAGTGTCTCCATCCTTAACTCCATTTTGTCTCTCTTCAAACTAGAACTTCTAGTAGAGTTCTTCAATACAATTGTGGGTGCTATCAATTCTTGATAACACTTTAACAATTTTCTCTTCTGAAACCAATAAGTTATCCTTCAAAACTTGCGGCTCTTTAGGCCCTTGATCACAATCAGCAAAGAAGCTTTGCTCATTAAACAACAACTTTTCTGATTCATTTTCATTGACATGATTTTCAAAATCAGCCTCCTCCCTATCCTTTTCATTGCATAACTCCTGAATAGAAGGCTTGTCAATAAATTCTTCAAACAAATTAGTATCTCTATCTTGACCTTTCAAGTTCTCATACTCTTCTTGTGTGTAATTCTGAAAGGCACCCAAACCATTTTCTGGTTTTAAAACTTCAACATAAGAATTCACGTTCTTATTGGCATTTGCTGCGACTTCTCCTCCAATGACCTCAACAAATCTTGCAATGCAAACTGAATTTTGCACTTCATCAGGATCAAAGGGGAATTTATTCCACTCTGGTTCTTTATCATACCTTGGTGACATCACGCCCAAATCCCAATTGTGAAAAGTTTGATTGTAATGATCAACAGGAGATACATCATCATGCTCCTCTTGGATTGTTGACTCTTTGAATGAATCACTTCCCATTCCACCTAAACTGAAATCTTCATCTATAGCTTCCTCCACAGGCGTAGTTTGATAATCAAACCCAATACCATCCATGTCGCTATCATTGTATTGGAAAAAAGAATCATCAAAGCTGGCTGCTTTAAAAATATCATCATTCTCTATTTCAATGGACCTTCCATGAATAGGTATGTTATTGATTTCATCATTAGTAGCCCCACACATAACAAGGAATTCTTCTTTTTCATACAACAGCTCTATAGGTTCATCTCTTCCCTTTTCAACATGTTCTTTGTCTGAAAATTCAAGTGAGCCAATTTGATAGTCTCTATGCTCTCCTGAAACTATGGTTGCTTCTTGACCCTCTTCTGTTGAATACATGGTCAAATGCACACTTGTAGATTCTTCCTGAGATTCTGCTACCAAATCCACGGGATGCCAAATTTCAATTTTTTCTTTGGTGAAGGAATTCTCCACATTATTTTGAATTGTCTTCATTAAAAGGGGCTTCAATTTCTCCTCACATTGATTGAGCAATTCATGTAACAACATATCAGCAATAGGAGAAAGTTTTTATTTTTGTTCATATACTTCTAAAACGAGTAATTGGACATTCGGTGGAATTTCATCTACCTCTTTAATAGTAAGAACAAGAATATTCTTTACTGCTGCCATTACACTTTCTTCTTGTTCACTCCAAGTGGATATGACAAGGTAGTAGATTAAGTGATCAATCTAATTATGCATTTTCAAGTCAATTAGCAAGTTACTTGTCCTGAGATCTGAAAATGTCTTCAAGATAGCAGCTCTTCTAGGAAATTGACTACTACAAGTTTCATCAAGATCTTGGAAATTTTCAACAATCTTATGAAGAATCTTCTTCATAATTTCATCTTCATAAGGCATCAATGGTGCTACAATCCTTATAACTTCACTAAAGCATGAAGTAACCAACAAACTTATTTCTTCCTCTGGATGCCCTATCCAATAGGGATGAATCAAAGCAGTTACTGCTGGAGATAATGCCTTATTCAATAATTCATTAGGAGATTGTTGGACTTGGCTCAAACGATATTCCAACTCGGACAATATACTCACTTCTTCACCTCTTGTCTGACATTCTTCATTGAGCCTTGCACCTGCAATGGAAAGTGACCTTGCCAATCTTCTTTCCTCTTCAGAAGCCATAATCAAATCTGACTTCTCACAGTTCCGGGACCTTAGATAACGTAACATCTTCGACACTTCTAAAATTCGAACTGAATTCAGTTCTGACCTCATGTGTAGAATCTGATTTTTCTATCACTCTTCTGAGCACTGAGCTCCATTTTTCACAGGATGGTAGGAAAACAAGCTCTGATACCACTAAAATATTCTCTCTCAATTTTTTCTTGTTTTTTAATGAACATTTACAAAAGAATCAATCACCCGTTAAGGTTAGCATAACCCAAAACGAACATGAAAGAACTCTAACCAAGAATGCGCCCTAAAACCACTTAAGGAGGAGGGGCGAGCATATGGTCAGAGGATCCCTAGGATCTACTGAATCAAAGAGTACGAGATTACACTGAAAGAGAGATATTAAACTCGACACCAAGAATCTGCACTCAAGATCCTTTGACAGGCGAGGTGCTAACATATGGTGGAGTACTACTACTGAATTGAAATAAGACAAGGCGGATAACCAGCCAAAGAACTTTCCACGCTACCACCAAACAGTGGGGGGAAAAGATTACAAAATTAATACTTCTTCTGCTGCGGCAGGCATCCACTAAAGAGTGGGGACTTACCACTTGAAAGTGGGCATGAAAGAGATTACAAATCAGATTATCCACACTGGCGGTATACCATCCAGGGGTGCTTAATGTGAAGTTATTAAAATAATGCAGCAATAATAAAACTGAAACAGTACTACTGTTAACAGTTTTTACAAAATAAAGAGAGTTGCAAATTACAAGGATTTCACAATCATTTCAAGCACCAATATATAGAGTGTTTACAATTCATATCATAACGAGAATTGATGAAGAAAGATAGAAGGAGCAAACTGAAATAATGTTGTTTTAGAAATCTGCAATTCTGGAAATGAGTTATCAGTAACTGCAGAAATAATCAAATGCTCATAACTTAAACAATATACCTTCGAATTGCGTGAAACTGAATGCAAAGCACCTCTAGAGGATAGGCGCCCATGTCATGATGAAGAAACAACACCAAAAAGCCTTCATTATTTAATTGGCACAATTCCCAATGCCTTCCAAATGGTACGGCCCTTGAGAGGGGCGATTTTGCCACATAAAATCACACACTCAAAATTAAAATCTGAAACTTGTTGGAAATGGTCACCAAGACCTTAGGAACAGATGGACCAAATACCCAGAACAAAAAAAAATTCATACAAGTTGCTGTGAGTGAATTCGACTTTCAGCAGTGTACAATCAGCAACTGCAAAAACTGGTAAAAACTCCAAAATTTCACCGTGAAGCTCTATCTGCTAGTCTGAATGAGAAGCAGCAACAAATCAACTAGGTGTTATCTTACAAACACGAAATTGAGATAAGAACTAGGAGGTCAACGTTCCTCGAATTATAAAATGATAAATCATTTCGATAGCATAAGTTTAGCAAAATATGAGATACTGAATGCTGGAACAAGGCCACACTTTTAAAGAGAAAGGGATGACTATTCAATTCCCTCAGATGGTACGCCAAAAGCCATCTCTCATTTTACCTTTTTCAAAAAAGAATTAAACCTCTCAAAATGGCGTCCACTTTAAGTCAAGAGATAATTTAATTAAACAAAACATTAAATTCCTCCATGAAGGCGTCCCCCTTCAAGTCCCCTTTTAACACAACTTTAAGTTATCACTTAGGCCAAGGGGTCAACTTAAAATTAGAATACTTTGCCTTTTAAAAGAAGAATTTTATCAAAATAATATTTTCCAAAGGCCAAAGCTTAACTCTGAATAACTGCTCCAAATGACAGGATGAGCTGAAGGCTGACAACTGCTAACTGCCAAAAATAGTATTTACTATAAATAGTAAATACTGAAGAAAGACCACAAAACCCTCCAACAAGGAAATCCTGATTTGCACATCTGAGTAGCCTATGGTTTTCCAGAAATAGGCTAAATCCAAATAAAGAGCGTAGGGCGAAAATGGGGATATTACATGAGAGTTATGCACTCTTCAATGATGATTGATAAAGTAATACTTTTCCAAACCAACTGTAGAAGTTCCTCCAGTGCTGCATCTACAGCTCCAATTCAGCACAAGTCGAATATGATGCTAATGTTTGACTTTACTTCCTGAAGTGTGAATTCCTCAAACACCAACTGCGACTGGGTTGCCACGTTGAGCTTTCAATACGTCTCTTCCCCTCCCGTGTATTCCCCATGATTTACTTGCATAAAATATTGATGTGTTGCTTAAGTACCTTATACTCCTTCAATATTTGATTTCTTAAATCTCTGTAAGTTGACTTGTCTTCATTTGAATGAAAGGCATCTTTTTTGACTTATTGAATACACTTTCTCTTTTGACTTTTAGCAAGTAGCTCATTCACCAATCTTTGCGTCAGCTTCATACGGTATTTGAACACTCTCCACAGTGCCATGATTTCTCCACAATATAGAACGATTACTTTTCTCCTCCCTTATTATATGCCTTCGATGACCTAGTGACTTATATATTGTCTTGGACGGCAGTCTTGTCTTATCCCTCTGACTTTGTCTTTAGCTGCACCTAGAAGTTGCTCCAGCAACTCTCTTGTTGCTCATAAGTGGCGGAATATTAATATTTATGCTGGAATCAAATATTCCAACTGTTGTTTCTATCGCTGGCTTCAAAAGATTGAGACCCAGCTCACAAATCTTGTCTCCTTGAATCATGACCCGCATATTGCTACATAATCGTGACTCCTCTGATAGATGCAGAGCACACACAGTGCTAGCAACCCCAAAATCCTCCAAATGTTCCTATTGCTGAATGAACCCGACAATACCATTGAACACAAATATATCTCAGCACACATTGAAGTTTGAATCATCTGCGAGCAGGATCATCGGCTTGAATATCTTGTTCTACGGCACACCCATATTGATAGGTCGACAAGTATTCACAGGTTCCGCCAATCTCCTTGACTCCTTGCTATCGTACACATGACATAGTCGGTACCAATGTTGATGCTCGCGATGATCTTCCATTGATTTTGCCTTCAAGATGTAAAGTACCTGTATATATCTTTCCTTCCATGATCGAGCTTACTCGTCCAGGAGTGTCTTCTTCAAATATACACCAACAAAATGAGTATGGTGAAATGAAGTCATATGTCCGATATCAGGTTGTCACAAATAGCGAATAGTAACATACTCCTTCGTCAATCACCTTTCTCATCGCTTCACATAAATGGTGCCAATATCCTCCGAACAAGCTATCACCTCCACCACACAGAGAAAGTGCCTTTAACTTCAATCGTTGTTATTAATTAACCTCGGTTCCTTCTATGTTTGCTCCGAGTCATTGGACTCAAGATTTTATCACTGATGAATCAAAGGTTATTCAACGTCACCTTCGCCATCGCGTATATGAAGAGATTGACACCAGATTATCACGCTTCAAGCTTGCTCGATCCCACAACGGTCAGCAATAAAATACACAGAATGATTTATGATGTGCATATCGATGTCTACCTTCAATAATGCTTTACCATTAACAATAAGCAAGAGCCTACCAAAGAATATTTGAAAACCATTTGTATTTGGTTGTCAAAGCATCGAACCACTAAATGCTCCACCAGGATGAAACAATTATGCAGATTAGATGTGTCGGGGCTACGTCCAGGCATGACCTCTACCATCTGAGATTTTTCGTTCTCAGATTTCCCATTGCCAGAAACCAATCAAGATTCAATCTCCCCGTTGATTGCATTTTCTCACCAGCGACCTCAAATATCATCCCACTTCAGAAAGTGCTCAAATACTTGTTTCCCAAGGATTAAAAAAATTCAAAACGCCCTTCAGATTGCTTAAACAAATCTGATCAAATCTCTTCTAAACCCGCTCTGATACCATGTTAGTTTTAGGATCAGAAATGCAATAAGCAAAAAACACAACTCAGAGACAATGAACACAACATTTTACCCTGGGAAAACCCTCCTACTCGAGGGAGAAAAACCCAACAGATAATATTCTCTTATAAATCAGATGAATAAATGCAGAAAATTGCATACAAAATCAGGCCCTAGAATAGGCCGAGTCTCATACAATGAGAAATAACACTTCTCCTTGAAGCGAACCTTAAATGCACTAATGATAACACTTCATCTTGAATGAAATCTGTTGCTTGAAAGTTCGACCTACTGCTGATGGAAGATGCGAACTGCTACTGAAGATATTCGAATTGGAGTGAATTGATTGAATAAATGAGAGGACTCTATCCTCTTTATATACCAAGCTAGGCACCCTCCTTTCTAGGGCTGACCTAGAAATAAATATAATTTTGTTTATGAAGCAATAGGCCGACCTGCCTTAATTACATTTTATTTAAGAAAATAGCTCCTGGCTACAAAACACTAACAAAAATTACATTGAAAGCATTCATACCCGGATGACATTTTTTGTTCTTGAAAGCTCTGTAAAACCCTGAAGGATGATCTCCAAGAAACTGATGAAGCTCTGTGATAACCTATGAATAAGATTATCTCTCAGAATGTCCTTGGGTGATCTTCCACACTTGTAGATATTGTTCTCTTTGAGGTTTTCCGTCCTCAAGAAAATCTAAATCTTCAAAGTTCAAACTACCAGCAAACCCTTGTTGAAGCTCTTCTCCAAATTTCTCCAAACAAGAATAATAATCCAGAATTCCCAAAATGACCTTCAAATGCCCTTTTATAATATTCAATTTGTATTTGACTTTATCTCATTTAATTTACTTTCATTTCATTTACTTTTCCCTCCTTTTGGTGCACAACTTATAATATAAAGTATACAATAATTACTTATATCTCCCTTTAAATTGGCACTTAAGTTTATATTATGAAGTGCACATTAAAATCACTTATATCCTTTAAATATAAAGTCCCCTTTTAATATATTTTAATAATGCACTTTATTATTTGGTGCTATTAATACTAAATGCAAAGGACCAATATTACCAATATAATTCCAAGATATAATTATGCCACCCTGCCAACTGACCATACTAGTGACTTACAATAAATAGTAAGTATGCATCAAAGTCTCTTGAATGGCCTCCAAAAGGCACACCACAAATAAAATGGGATGAAGGGCCGAAGAATACTGAAATAAGCACCAAAGGGTCTGCTGTCAAACTAAAGATTACCCTCAAAAGGGTCCCCTGAACACTTTGTTAGCCTACGAGGACCAGTTGGTAGACTAATCGCTGGACCTGACCACTGCCTAGGAAAAGGGGACATTAGATTGGCATTGTTGTAAACAAGGTCAAGCCCATAGTTTGAAGGCTGTAATAGCTAAACTGCATTTGTATGTATAAATAGTGTAAACTTTGGGGAGGTCGTTTGTGTTTGTGTACTTGAATAGTGGATCATGATGATTGCAAAGCATGATATGCATGTCACCACTCATCTACTGTACAGTGGCCAACGTCAGTTATATTGATTTGACAATAGTCCATTCACCTCCTATACCATGTGCATTGCTGTCCTATCATGCGGTATTTAAATATTATGAGCTGTCTTGTATAAAATTGGAGACTTATGAACCATGAATTGAATGGAGGCTGAAAATAAAGCCCATAATCCATTGATAAGCATTCATACATCTTGATTCAATCTTTTTCTCTACTGATGTGAACTATTATACTAAAGAGACTTGTGCAAATGGCACCTAGACAAAAGACAACTGCCTTAAGGGGGTGTACCCGGGATCTCAAGAACCCTCCTGTCCTACCCTAGTTGAAGGATCTTTAGGGTTGATCCAATTTCATGATAATTAAATTGACTATGTTGTATGATGAGATTCTACTGGTGTCTTTCGTGATCTGATGGATTTGTTATCATCATACACTCTTCTCGGAGTTAAGTGATGCAATACATATGAAAGCATTTGATGTTTGAGACATCTAACTGCAATTTATATGGCTTAGGGACTAATCTCAGGATGGTGGTTAAGGATTTGCTAGTCTGTGATAGGCCAGTGGCTAGTGTGCGTGAACCTGCATGGACAAACCAACTAGCACCCAGTGTTATTCCCCATCGATTAAACTACTGTTTTTGTCTGAATATGATGAGAAGGCTGGGATGCAAATAAGTCGTAAGTTTTAGCCTCTTTGAATCACTTTTTTTAATTTAATGAGGACCGCTACCAACTGGGGAAAACCATGAACGTTAAATGGCACCGAACACATTAGCTGAAGCTCTTAAGTGAATTTGAAGAAAGTTATGTTTCTTCTCTTCAATTGGGTGTGAGCAATGGCTTAACCATCAATTCCCATTTATTGTTTTAACGGTATGGTTTGCAAATAAACACTCTTGAAAATAATGTCTAGCCTTGATATGTGTATCCTTGTACAGAGGAGGCAATTCACAACAGTGAGTGTCAGAGCCAATTTAACCCCCGGACTGAAATCCTATAAACTTGTCAAAGCTTGAAAACAGATATTCTTGCGGAAACGAGCAATGAACGCAACTCCAGCTTGAAAAAGTTTGATCAAACTCGTCTGTGAATGCAACTACTAGCAAATCTAATTAATTTCCCATTTAGCGTAAAAATACGAGAACCAATTCCTCATTGCATATAAAAGGAAATAGATTCTGCTAAAAGGACCGATAAGTCTTACTTGTTCAAAGTCGTTCCCATGAAAGTGTCTGCACACCTGCATGAAGAATAAAATAAAATCCCACTTAGTTAAGATAAATATAAAAGCTCCCCAGTTATTTTATTCAGCACATATTTGAACTTTATTATTCAGCTGATCAATGGTCGGAATCTCATTCTCGCGGTATATAATTCATCAAAAGATTATTTTGCAGTATTACTAAAAAGAAAGCGGGGCGAATTACCGTAGAAAGTAACACAAGCAAATCCTTTTCTTTTTCCTTTGAAACGCCATTTGCGACAATGTCCTGCCATTCATGAACATTTACATAACTGTCCAAATTGAAGAAGGGCAATGTTTTAAATTAATGAGGAAATCGCTACTGTTGGTGTGTACGACAGAGGCACATGAGTAACTCACAGAAGAGAAGGTAAAATCGTGTTGAAAAAAATTGCAAACCCAAGAAAGGCCTGGAGAACACATGAGGCCTCGCCTGAAAACCTTGAATTCTACCAGAAATAAGCAAGATAATTTCTCTC
The DNA here is from genome assembly GCA_007115665.2 of Sequoiadendron giganteum. Classification (NCBI taxonomy): domain Eukaryota; kingdom Viridiplantae; phylum Streptophyta; class Pinopsida; order Cupressales; family Cupressaceae; genus Sequoiadendron; species Sequoiadendron giganteum. Next base: position 257,083,796 of record CM021107.1, on the reverse strand, counting down.
AAAAAGCTTGCCAAGCAAATGGAGTTTTTGAACTCCAATTAATTTTTTGAAGAAGTGGCATTTGAAATAAAACTTGCTTCCTTGCTTCCCCCTCTCAGCTTTTAGTCAATTGTCTTGTTAACCTTCGGGAAAATTAACCTCTTAGCATAACAAAATTAGATTAAATAAATAAATGTAATTAAATATAATAATTAATTTAAATAAATGAATTAAAATGGAAAATAATAAATATAAATGTAAAGAGAGATTTTGGATATAGAAAAAGATGTTCAAGATATTAGGAGTTAATTTGTCATAATATTGGAATTTTATGGTATGTTCAAATGAATATTATAAAAATTGATTCTATTTCGTTCTAATTTAGAACTAGACTTGCAAAATTAATCTTTCTACTTTTGGAAATGAACTAGTGCACAGAACTAAACTTGTATCCGCATAAATGAATAGGTAAAAGTCTAACTATTAGAATTTTTCGTCATGATCATCTAATATCAAAATTTTGGTAAGGATTAATGGTGTTTACAAAGACCTTTGGGGTATTTGTTGAATCATGAGGATCTTATTCTCCTTAATTAGACTCTTAGATGGACTAATTTAACAAATTTGGAACACAAAGCAAGGGTGGTAAGCAAGCATGTGATGGATCTAGGATGATGTCATAAGCAAACAATGCAAAATTGATTCCTCTTGAAGCACATTTGGCCTAGGTGTCCTATCAAATTCCAACATTATTAGATAATTTCAAAATAAATGAGGAAATATCCTTAAATATGATAACAAAACACACACACACACACACACACACACACACACACACACACACACACACACATTCTCTTGGACAAATCTGCTCCAGGGTTGATTTCAGTTGATCAATCTGAAACATGCACTAGGTCAATCCACAATGATTAATAAGAGGAAAATCAATAAGACTTCTTTTGAATTTGAATTGTAAGAGCTCATGGTTCATATCTACAACTCTCAAAAAATGACCTAGGTCAAGTTTGCACTTGCAGAACTAATCCAAGATGAAAGATGGGGGAACTAGGGATTGAGGTCAATCTCTTGTGATGATTGATAATGGGATCAAGATAAGAAGATCTAATAAATCAAATTTACACAAGAATATGCCATTTATACACATGTTATTATATAAAGGAGACTTTAATCAAAACAAGCTTAAAACATAAGGCAAAAGGGCATTGGTATACAATTTTCACCATTATATTTTGCCCTCATTGTGATGTTCATGCAAACTACTAAATGTGTGCATATCAAAGTTAAACAAGCAATAAATATGCAAATCAAGCATTAAACACCCAAAAAGATATGAATCTACTTAAAGTATATAGATCATTCTTGGATTCTTCTTGCAAGGAGCACTTCATCAAAAACCCATAAAATAGAAAAAGCACATAATCAGTACCATATGTCACACATTTAAAGTAGACACTTATTAAAACTTGCTTGAAAAAGAACTATCCTAAAAAATAATAAGACTAATTTGGAGGATAAGAGAGTTCATCTAATACAAAAAAAATTAAGCATTGACCAAGAAAGAATGTAAGAGGACTCCAACCAAACAAATGAAATTGTTAAACCTCCCCTAGAAATGGGAATCACTGCAAACCTATCACTATAAAACATAACCAAAATAGAATGTTAGTGATATTTAAACACTAGAAAATGATCATATAACTAATAGTAAAATCTAAGAGAGGCATGATAAGGATGTAATCATTGAAAGGAATTTGATAGTGAAAACACTTACACTAATCAATCAGAAAAATGTATGTCAAATATTATCTTGTAGTCTCAGAAGAAAATATAAACACAAAAACCAATACCATAATGACATAATATTATCCTAAGAAAAACCTTTCAAGAAAAAACCTAGCCTCCAAATATTGAGTTAATGTATTCATAGTACCAATCCATTTACAATACATCAATAAGCTCAAGCCTTCATAAGGGAAAAATGAGCAAACATATTGAGATATTTTAGTGGTATAACCTACTATAAAAATTATAGCATACCACATCTCTATACTGGGCACTAAAATATAAAAGATATAAAATAGGAAACCAAAAATCATAAACCATGAGATTGTACCACCCTAAAATGGTGCCCAAATCCTCATGAGAAATTCTAATTCTAAACTCCCATGATCAATCAACATGTTAGATCCACTTACAATGCCATAATTACTCATAACCAACTCACCAACTTGGGTGCTCCACTTTGGCTCCATTTTCCCCATTCAAAGATGCCTTATGACACATCATAATGTTGGTCAAGATTCCAATGTAACAATGAGTAGCCCAGAATAAGGTTTTAATGATTGATAAGTTAGTTTGGAGGGGTTTTGTTATCACTATTAAATATTTTTAATGTAAATTGACATAATAATCAAATACTCGCTTATTGATAGAATTCTCTTTCTCTTGGGAGGTGTAGATGTGATTCTCTCCCTCTTCAAAGTTATATGGGGTTTTACTAAGTAGATTCAAAATGTGATTAAACTATGAAAGGCTCCCTTTATTAACTCTTCCTTAATATTTTAATGGGAAATTTTACCATGTATTCAATCGGGCCTTTACAAGGAGAGAAATAAGAAAAAAAAATAGGGAGCAACCATCAAAGAAACTTTCTTGAGGTTATGTATGAGAAGGTGACCTCTTCCAAGATTGTGAAACTTGATGTTTATGTTGTTTGGAAGATGGAATTTAACATCTC
>CM021107.1:257066894-257080959 GCA_007115665.2 Sequoiadendron giganteum | reverse complement strand
AGAGGATAGAGCGTCTCTGGATTCTTTATTCTAGAGTGTTGTGTGTGTCACAAAACACGCATCAACACTTCCCAAAATTGTTTGTCCTCAAGCAATTGCACAATACTCCAACTGATCCCAGGGTCCCATGTCCATCTCTAAAACGACCCACCATGCCGATGCTACTCCACTCTAATCACACAAATTAAGCCATTGATCCAAAAATGCACTAACATTCCTTGCAACCTCAAGGAGTTAACATGCCTGAAGTTCAAATCGAGAAACATGGAAGGATTGAAATCAAAATCTAGCATCTCCTGCCCAATAAACTCTTAAGGAGTTAACACCTGCAATGTCAATAACTGTCACCGTTCTGAAAACAAAGAAGAATAATCTAGTCAACTCAAAAACAGTAGCATAACTTCTCAAAGCATCAAACAGGATCTCAAAAGTAAGAGTCTTGAAATGCCAAGCCCAATCGAGCAATGGTTCGTTGTTCGAGACATTTGTACAAGAGAATGTACAAAGATAGCCACTAGAATGAGCATGATTTCTATCCAAAAGCTGATTATGCACTGTCCGAACCACCATTTCTCTCATTTGAAGCTATAAACCATCTCTGGAAAGAGATTGGAAAGTTTGAAATTGAATGCACCAGCTACCAAACAAGATTGGAATGATCAACTTGAGATTTGATTTAAGGAAAATCAACATCCAAGGAGATAGATAGCTGTTGCAAAACTGAAAATCAGCATCCAAAATATCATTTCTACTCATATCCACAGCTGAAAACAACCTCGCTGAAAATTTCATCACAGCCAAGAACCATTTCTTGCTCAACTTTTCTCTCCAAAACTCTAATTGAACATTATAAATAATCTTCAAATGGCTGATAAAGAAGGTAACAACAGCCAAAGAATTGAAAATTTGAGGCTTATTGTTCCAACATACCTTCTTGTCACATCTCAAATGCAAGTTGATACCAGGATCCCAAATCATAAGTAAAGAAAAACCATTTTGCAGATGGAGGATTACTCTGACTAGAACGCTTTGATCAATACGTTCTATTTGAATCATCACTTCTTGAAACTCCAAAAACTATTCAACAAATCTGAATTCATTGAGCAAGTTGAATTCGAAATCATGAGACAAGAGTTACTAGAAAGATTCAAGGAACCCTTCGTCAAACTCCATTCTGAATTTAGTTACTCTTAAAGAAGGTGGTGCAAGCATGAAGTCCAATAGGAATCTGACAAGCATCCGCATTAGATAATGAATAAACTCTTCATCGGAGTGCCAATCAACTCTTTGTTGCCAGTCAAGATTAGTGACTCCATTCCTCCTTGATTCTTGATTTTCCATCTCCTGAAGGGTGGATAGGCTAGGAACAGCAATAAAGTCTTCATGTATCGTCATCCCACTGTTGGAAGAAGTGCTAGAACTTTCCCCTTCGACATTAGTGTGAAAAGAAATTTCTTCTTGGTTTGATGTCACATCATCCATCACAAAGAGAGGATTATCATAATTTTCTTCAACACCCACTTCAAAGAGAGGATTGTCAAAAACTTGAAAGTCATTCCTTTCATCTTGCTGCTCCAAATCTGCACATGCAACTTCTGATTTTCTTGAGATGCTTTTAAGATCAAACTCCTCCTAAAGACTATCAAGCTCTCCAATCACTTGCTTGATTTCTTCAGCTCTTTGTGCACCTTCTTGCTCCTTGAAAAGTTTGAAGTCAGCAAACTGGTCTTCAACCTCTGTTAGAGCCAACTGAATTTCTTTTAGCATGTCCTTTGTGGATTCGAGCTCTAGAGTGAGCTCATTAGCCTTTCTCTCCTTTTCTTGGAAAGCACAAATGGACTTCTTTGCGATTTCAATGGCATGATTTCGATCTTCAATCAAGTGTATGTACTCGGACTTCAAGGTCTCCAAGGAGTCTTTGATGAGTTGCAAATTGGGAAGAGCAACCTCACCTTTAACTCCTCTTCGTCTCTCTTCCAACTAAGCCTTCCGGTAGAGCTCTTCAACCAAGCTATGTGTGCAATCAAATCTTGATAGTGCTAGTACCTCTTCTTCAACGGACACCATGAATTGGCCTTCCCACTCATAAGATTGCAAAGATGGTGAATTGCTGATAGGTTGCAAGAAAAAATCAGAACTTGGTTTTTTGCCTTTGCTGCCCTCATTGCTGCTCCAACATTCTTGTATTTCAACACCAACTAGCGGAGAATGCTCAATGTCATGGAGAGGATCATACTCCACAATTTCTTCGACCCCATGTACCGGAAACATGTCCCACCATCCCCTGCCGTCCCCGTCCCCGAAACTTGGGGGAGCATAGGTTACTATATGTTCTCAATCATCACATATACAATAGTTTGACAAGATATTGGAAGTCTTATGATGTGCTTCACTCTTTGTTCAAGGTGCTTCAAAGTTGATGGTTTGAATTTTGCCAAAGGAGAACATGTGAAGATGATCATACCTTGTCATGATAGATTTTTACAGTTAGATTTGACGAGGTTTAAGTTCACTTAGTGTTGCATGTCTTTAAAGGAGGTTAAGGCTTGTAACAACATTCTCGGGAAAGAATCAGATACAAGTGACTAGGATTGTTGGGTGAGTCATTAGGGTTTAAAGTTTCGTTTAAGGATTTGTCATGGTTAGAATGAAGGTGTTGCACGAGATTCACTAAGAAGAGCCAACTATTAAATTGGGTATTTTTCGCCATTGTTGTTATCGGAGTATTTCTATTCTGAGATAATATTTTAGAAGATTCATTCAAAGGCATCTTATTTCAGGATTTCTTGTTTTAAAAGAGCTATTTTAGACAATTTTGTATTTTGGGCTTGCTTGAATTGAAGGAAACTTTTCTTTAGTGTAGGAACTAAAGAATTCTTATTTATTTATTTACTGACACTTTTATGTGTACTTGCTGCAAAGGTTATTGTTCTGTAATGTCCCCATTTTTTAAAGTCAGCATTGTGAATTAAATAATTGATTTTCAAGTTGTCGAAAAGGTTAAAATTAAAAGAAATTAATTAATTATTGGTCCAAAAGTAACTTAAGTTCAAAAAAGTTAAAAGTATTAATTAAGTTATTTTTTAATGAATTCTCTATAGAATTAAAATAAAGTAAAAAGCGGGAAAGAAGAGAATTCAAGGAGTCACAAGGAGTTACGTAAAGGAAAGAATAAAGGATTTCAGGAGAGCTGTTTGCAACTAGGATGGTTTTGATTTTGGGAAACATGTCTTGGTTGGTTGAATACTGGTTCACCAAATCCTTTTAGAGGATGAAAACCCTTTGAGAGAAGATTAGCTCCGGTGGTGAGAAATCCACCTTGGCTGATGCGGGAGAAATCACTTTGGTTTATCGCTTGATTAAAATGATTGGAGTCGTGTAATTTTGTGACATCTAGTCAACAACAAATTTCTGATTTCATGTAAAGTATTTAGACGAGAATAAAGATGAATTTGGTAATTCTTGTATTCTCGTTTTCTGTATACTTTAGTGGGAGGAATTAAAAATTGTTATACTTGAAACAATAAAACATGGTTGATGCTATTCTGGCTACACCGCCTCTTTGGAAATGTTTGATAGAACCTATTTGAATCTGTGAAGGATTAATCTGTGTAATTATATATCTGCAATACAGTGCATGTTGATTTATATATTATGTTGAAACAAATGAATGTTGAGCTTCTATATAGAGCCGCCTCATATATATGGAGGGGGAAGTTGGTAGGTGCTGCCTTTGCAAACAAGATATGCCTGTGAATGTATTTATCTCTGTGTCAATATAAGAGGACTTAGCGCTTGGAATTAAGACAACTGTTAATATAAATTAATTGATAGCTTCAATTTTTCCTATCAATCTGAGTTTGAAAGAGCCTCTACAACAACAATAGTGTTATCAAGGAATACCAAAGGTCATGTGAGTAAATTGAAGCCAATGAAAGGAATGAATACAACCATATGAATTGCATGTCCTCAAACTCTAAATAAAGTATTCAGGCCATTAATTTAATTGGATAATTCATTCAAAAAGTTGCTTTCTTGGTTGTGAGTCGGGAAAAAAGGAAGAAAGAACTGTCAGGAGATAAAGAAGCTTGGAAAAGATGTGGTATAAACTAGACAAAGGGAGACATGATAGGCGTTGAACCATAAGCTGGTGAATTAAATTATTTGCCGACTCAAATCTTCCTTCCTAGCGAAAATATAAGGGGAAGGTGCAAAAAATAATGTTTGATTTAAATTTTGGTGCTCAGTAAATTAGTCGGAGTTTATGAATGGTGTCGTATATAAGGTTTGGGTGTATTCGGAAAAATTCAAATGGAGGTGACATGGAGATTAGAATCCAGAAAATAAGAAATCAATTGTGACGTCTCTATCTGGAGAGGGATGATAACCAATTTCAACTCAATTTTCTAAAGCTCCTGAATCATTGGTAATAGCAACTTGTATTAGAGCCGGCCAATTAGACACTGTGGAGTATAGGAAAGAGCCGGGGAGATATAAGGAGTTGACATTTAATTTGGAAGTCCCGTATGAGACTTGTGTGCCTTTGAAGACTATCGGCCAGGTGAGAAGAAGCACTTAATTGAATACTAGCGCCACCATTCTGCTTTGTCCTATCGGGCCAACAACCATCATAGGTTTCTACGATCAAAAGGTAGAAAGAATGGTATATGACAGGGGCGGTATCTATGAGTTGGCAGAAATATAATAATTAAAAATCTTTCACAATCAAAGTTTGGTTAGCAATACTTTCAAATGGGACGCCAACTGTCGGGCCATTATTAGCCCATAGTATTTCTTACCGGGAGCTTTAGTGCCGAGGTCGAGTAGATAGAGGAGATTTGGAATATTCAAAGGAATTATCTATCTTTTGCAATAGGTCAGCCAAGAAATACCTTGGTTACTGTATTTGCAATAGAATTAAAATGTTATTGAATAATAATACTCTTTGAGTCAAATAGAGTTTGTAAAGGATGTTGTATTTGTAAAGAACTATATTATTCTTGAATCGCTTGAGGCAATAGATTTCTGGGAAAAATACACTAGGCAACATATGTAGAACAACAGCATGGAAATGTTTGATAAAATGCCAATGCTTGGAAGATACGAAATCAAAAAAAAATAATTTGCATACAATTTAGTTTGGAATTTAAGGAAAAACGTTTGAGGTACAATTGGGGCAGGTCTTTACATGTTCAAGCTTTTGTGATCTTGCGTATGTGTTGATTAGGTAGATTGATTTTTTTTTTTTTTATGTTATTATTATTGCAAATTGCCTTTCATGATAGTAACATATGCCTTCTCAAATAACAAAAGACCCTCAAGTTCCAAATACTGTCCAAACTAATGGAACCCCCTCAAGTTCCAAATACAGTCCAAACTAATGGAACCCCCTCAAGTTCCAAATACTGTCCAAACTAATGGAACCCCCTCAAGTATTGGTCCCCTTTTCTCCTAGTAATTGATTTCAAATCCCTCCTTGATCACACCAAACTATGAAAAATAATTGGGGAAGGGGGACACTCATTTCTGTTAGTGTTTTGTAGCTTTAGGAGCTATTTTCTTAAATAAAATGTAATCAAGGCAGGTCAGCCTCTTGTTTCATAAACAAAATTATATTTATTTCTAGGTTGGCCCTAGAAAGGAGGGTGCCTAGCTTGGTATATAAAGAGGATAGAGTCCTCTCATTTAATTAAATCAATTCACTCCAATTTGAATATATTCAACAGCAGTTTGCATTTTCCATCAGCAGCAGGTCGAACTTTCAAGCAACAAATTTCATTCAAGATGAAGTGTTATCATTAGTGCATTTAAGGTTCGCTTCAAGGAGAAGTGCTATTTCTCGTTGTATGAGACTCGGCCTATTCTAGGGCCTGATTTTGTATGCAGTTTTCTGCACTTATTCATTTGATTTATAAAAGAATATTATTTGTTGGGTTTTTTTCTCCCTCGAGTAGGAGGGTTTTCCCAGGGTAAAATGTTGTGTTCATTGTCTCTGAGTTGTGTTTTTTGCTTATTGCATTTCTGATCCTAAAACTAACATGGTATCAGAGCGGGTTTAGAAGAGATTTGATCAGATTTGTTTAAGCAATCTGAAGGGCGTTTTGAATTTTTTTAATCCTTGGGAAACAAGTATTTGAGCACTTTCTGAAGTGGGATGATATTTGAGGTCGCTGGTGAGAAAATGCAATCAACGGGGAGATTGAATCTTGATTGGTTTCTGGCAATGGGAAATCTGAGAACGAAAAATCTCAGATGGTAGAGGTCATGCCTGGACGTAGCCCCGACACATCTAATCTGCATAATTGTTTCATCCTGGTGGAGCATTTAGTGGTTCGATGCTTTGACAACCAAATACAAATGGTTTTCAAATATTCTTTGGTAGGCTCTTGCTTATTGTTAATGGTAAAGCATTATTGAAGGTAGACATCGATATGCACATCATAAATCATTCTGTGTATTTTATTGCTGACCGTTGTGGGATCGAGCAAGCTTGAAGCGTGATAATCTGGTGTCAATCTCTTCATATACGCGATGGCGAAGGTGACGTTGAATAACCTTTGATTCATCAGTGATAAAATCTTGAGTCCAATGACTCGGAGCAAACATAGAAGGAACCGAGGTTAATTAATAACAACGATTGAAGTTAAAGGCACTTTCTCTGTGTGGTGGAGGTGATAGCTTGTTCGGAGGATATTGGCACCATTTATGTGAAGCGATGAGAAAGGTGATTGACGAAGGAGTATGTTACTATTCGCTATTTGTGACAACCTGATATCGGACATATGACTTCATTTCACCATACTCATTTTGTTGGTGTATATTTGAAGAAGACACTCCTGGACGAGTAAGCTCGATCATGGAAGGAAAGATATATACAGGTACTTTACATCTTGAAGGCAAAATCAATGGAAGATCATCGCGAGCATCAACATTGGTACCGACTATGTCATGTGTACGATAGCAAGGAGTCAAGGAGATTGGCGGAACCTGTGAATACTTGTCGACCTATCAATATGGGTGTGCCGTAGAACAAGATATTCAAGCCGATGATCCTGCTCGCAGATGATTCAAACTTCAATGTGTGCTGAGATATATTTGTGTTCAATGGTATTGTCGGGTTCATTCAGCAATAGGAACATTTGGAGGATTTTGGGGTTGCTAGCACTGTGTGTGCTCTGCATCTATCAGAGGAGTCACGATTATGTAGCAATATGCGGGTCATGATTCAAGGAGACAAGATTTGTGAGCTGGGTCTCAATCTTTTGAAGCCAGCGATAGAAACAACAGTTGGAATATTTGATTCCAGCATAAATATTAATATTCCGCCACTTATGAGCAACAAGAGAGTTGCTGGAGCAACTTCTAGGTGCAGCTAAAGACAAAGTCAGAGGGATAAGACAAGACTGCCGTCCAAGACAATATATAAGTCACTAGGTCATCGAAGGCATATAATAAGGGAGGAGAAAAGTAATCGTTCTATATTGTGGAGAAATCATGGCACTGTGGAGAGTGTTCAAATACCGTATGAAGCTGACGCAAAGATTGGTGAATGAGCTACTTGCTAAAAGTCAAAAGAGAAAGTGTATTCAATAAGTCAAAAAAGATGCCTTTCATTCAAATGAAGACAAGTCAACTTACAGAGATTTAAGAAATCAAATATTGAAGGAGTATAAGGTACTTAAGCAACACATCAATATTTTATGCAAGTAAATCATGGGGAATACACGGGAGGGGAAGAGACGTATTGAAAGCTCAACGTGGCAACCCAGTCGCAGTTGGTGTTTGAGGAATTCACACTTCAGGAAGTAAAGTCAAACATTAGCATCATATTCGACTTGTGCTGAATTGGAGCTGTAGATGCAGCACTGGAGGAACTTCTACAGTTGGTTTGGAAAAGTATTACTTTATCAATCATCATTGAAGAGTGCATAACTCTCATGTAATATCCCCATTTTCGCCCTACGCTCTTTATTTGGATTTAGCCTATTTCTGGAAAACCATAGGCTACTCAGATGTGCAAATCAGGATTTCCTTGTTGGAGGGTTTTGTGGTCTTTCTTCAGTATTTACTATTTATAGTAAATACTATTTTTGGCAGTTAGCAGTTGTCAGCCTTCAGCTCATCCTGTCATTTGGAGCAGTTATTCAGAGTTAAGCTTTGGCCTTTGGAAAATATTATTTTGATAAAATTCTTCTTTTAAAAGGCAAAGTATTCTAATTTTAAGTTGACCCCTTGGCCTAAGTGATAACTTAAAGTTGTGTTAAAAGGGGACTTGAAGGGGGACGCCTTCATGGAGGAATTTAATGTTTTGTTTAATTAAATTATCTCTTGACTTAAAGTGGACGCCATTTTGAGAGGTTTAATTCTTTTTTGAAAAAGGTAAAATGAGAGATGGCTTTTGGCGTACCATCTGAGGGAATTGAATAGTCATCCCTTTCTCTTTAAAAGTGTGGCCTTGTTCCAGCATTCAGTATCTCATATTTTGCTAAACTTATGCTATCGAAATGATTTATCATTTTATAATTCGAGGAACGTTGACCTCCTAGTTCTTATCTCAATTTCGTGTTTGTAAGATAACACCTAGTTGATTTGTTGCTGCTTCTCATTCAGACTAGCAGATAGAGCTTCACGGTGAAATTTTGGAGTTTTTACCAGTTTTTGCAGTTGCTGATTGTACACTGCTGAAAGTCGAATTCACTCACAGCAACTTGTATGAATTTTTTTTTGTTCTGGGTATTTGGTCCATCTGTTCCTAAGGTCTTGGTGACCATTTCCAACAAGTTTCAGATTTTAATTTTGAGTGTGTGATTTTATGTGGCAAAATCGCCCCTCTCAAGGGCCGTACCATTTGGAAGGCATTGGGAATTGTGCCAATTAAATAATGAAGGCTTTTTGGTGTTGTTTCTTCATCATGACATGGGCGCCTATCCTCTAGAGGTGCTTTGCATTCAGTTTCACGCAATTCGAAGGTATATTGTTTAAGTTATGAGCATTTGATTATTTCTGCAGTTACTGATAACTCATTTCCAGAATTGCAGATTTCTAAAACAACATTATTTCAGTTTGCTCCTTCTATCTTTCTTCATCAATTCTCGTTATGATATGAATTGTAAACACTCTATATATTGGTGCTTGAAATGATTGTGAAATCCTTGTAATTTGCAACTCTCTTTATTTTGTAAAAACTGTTAACAGTAGTACTGTTTCAGTTTTATTATTGCTGCATTATTTTAATAACTTCACATTAAGCACCCCTGGATGGTATACCGCCAGTGTGGATAATCTGATTTGTAATCTCTTTCATGCCCACTTTCAAGTGGTAAGTCCCCACTCTTTAGTGGATGCCTGCCGCAGCAGAAGAAGTATTAATTTTGTAATCTTTTCCCCCCACTGTTTGGTGGTAGCGTGGAAAGTTCTTTGGCTGGTTATCCGCCTTGTCTTATTTCAATTCAGTAGTAGTACTCCACCATATGTTAGCACCTCGCCTGTCAAAGGATCTTGAGTGCAGATTCTTGGTGTCGAGTTTAATATCTCTCTTTCAGTGTAATCTCGTACTCTTTGATTCAGTAGATCCTAGGGATCCTCTGACCATATGCTCGCCCCTCCTCCTTAAGTGGTTTTAGGGCGCATTCTTGGTTAGAGTTCTTTCATGTTCGTTTTGGGTTATGCTAACCTTAACGGGTGATTGATTCTTTTGTAAATGTTCATTAAAAAACAAGAAAAAATTGAGAGAGAATATTTTAGTGGTATCAGAGCTTGTTTTCCTACCATCCTGTGAAAAATGGAGCTCAGTGCTCAGAAGAGTGATAGAAAAATCAGATTCTACACATGAGGTCAGAACTGAATTCAGTTCGAATTTTAGAAGTGTCGAAGATGTTACGTTATCTAAGGTCCCGGAACTGTGAGAAGTCAGATTTGATTATGGCTTCTGAAGAGGAAAGAAGATTGGCAAGGTCACTTTCCATTGCAGGTGCAAGGCTCAATGAAGAATGTCAGACAAGAGGTGAAGAAGTGAGTATATTGTCCGAGTTGGAATATCGTTTGAGCCAAGTCCAACAATCTCCTAATGAATTATTGAATAAGGCATTATCTCCAGCAGTAACTGCTTTGATTCATCCCTATTGGATAGGGCATCCAGAGGAAGAAATAAGTTTGTTGGTTACTTCATGCTTTAGTGAAGTTATAAGGATTGTAGCACCATTGATGCCTTATGAAGATGAAATTATGAAGAAGATTCTTCATAAGATTGTTGAAAATTTCCAAGATCTTGATGAAACTTGTAGTAGTCAATTTCCTAGAAGAGCTGCTATCTTGAAGACATTTTCAGATCTCAGGACAAGTAACTTGCTAATTGACTTGAAAATGCATAATTAGATTGATCACTTAATCTACTACCTTGTCATATCCACTTGGAGTGAACAAGAAGAAAGTGTAATGGCAGCAGTAAAGAATATTCTTGTTCTTACTATTAAAGAGGTAGATGAAATTCCACCGAATGTCCAATTACTCGTTTTAGAAGTATATGAACAAAAATAAAAACTTTCTCCTATTGCTGATATGTTGTTACATGAATTGCTCAATCAATGTGAGGAGAAATTGAAGCCCCTTTTAATGAAGACAATTCAAAATAATGTGGAGAATTCCTTCACCAAAGAAAAAATTGAAATTTGGCATCCCGTGGATTTGGTAGCAGAATCTCAGGAAGAATCTACAAGTGTGCATTTGACCATGTATTCAACAGAAGAGGGTCAAGAAGCAACCATAGTTTCAGGAGAGCATAGAGACTATCAAATTGGCTCACTTGAATTTTCAGACAAAGAACATGTTGAAAAGGGAAGAGATGAACCTATAGAGCTGTTGTATGAAAAAGAAGAATTCCTTGTTATGTGTGGGGCTACTAATGATGAAATCAATAACATACCTATTCATGGAAGGTCCATTGAAATAGAGAATGATGATATTTTTAAAGCAGCCAGCTTTGATGATTCTTTTTTCCAATACAATGATAGCGACATGGATGGTATTGGGTTTGATTATCAAACTACGCCTGTGGAGGAAGCTATAGATGAAGATTTCAGTTTAGGTGGAATGGGAAGTGATTCATTCAAAGAGTCAACAATCCAAGAGGAGCATGATGATGTATCTCCTGTTGATCATTACAATCAAACTTTTCACAATTGGGATTTGGGCGTGATGTCACCAAGGTATGATAAAGAACCAGAGTGGAATAAATTCCCCTTTGATCCTGATGAAGTGCAAAATTCAGTTTGCATTGCAAGATTTGTTGAGGTCATTGGAGGAGAAGTCGCAGCAAATGCCAATAAGAACGTGAATTCTTATGTTGAAGTTTTAAAACCAGAAAATGGTTTGGGTGCCTTTCAGAATTACACACAAGAAGAGTATGAGAACTTGAAAGGTCAAGATAGAGATACTAATTTGTTTGAAGAATTTATTGACAAGCCTTCTATTCAGGAGTTATGCAATGAAAAGGATAGGGAGGAGGCTGATTTTGAAAATCATGTCAATGAAAATGAATCAGAAAAGTTGTTGTTTAATGAGCAAAGCTTCTTTGCTGATTGTGATCAAGGGCCTAAAGAGCCGCAAGTTTTGAAGGATAACTTATTGGTTTCAGAAGAGAAAATTGTTAAAGTGTTATCAAGAATTGATAGCACCCACAATTGTATTGAAGAACTCTACTAGAAGTTCTAGTTTGAAGAGAGACAAAATGGAGTTAAGGATGGAGACACTCTATCCAAGATGCAAACCATCAAAGAAGCATTGGAATCAATTAAGACAGATTATTTGCATTTGCTCTTTGATAGGGATAATGCCATTAAGTTTGCAGAGGAAACCTATGATGCCTATCAAGAGAAGGAGAAAGCCGTTGATAGGCTTTGCCTTGATCTTACCTTAGCTCAACATTCTTTATGCAAAACAAAAAACCAATTTCCTATTGCAGCCACACTTGTGGAACAAGAAGCTAATACAAGGCTAATGGAGATCAAGCAAATAGTTGAAGGAATAAATGAATTCCATAATGTTGAAACAACGCATAAGGCCAAAGAGATTCAATATGATGATGGTAATTGGAAGGTATATCAAGAGTGTGAGCTCTTGGTTAGGGACGAAGATTTGCTACAAGAAGGAATAGCTTGCAGCCATGAGGTAGATGTAGTGATTGGTAATGTGTGTGGTATTCATCACGTTACATTATATGGATCAGCAACTAATGATGAGCATCCTCGAGTGGATGAAGAAGATGTGCATGAATTCTATGATGACAGCAACGAAAGGGATGAAGGAAATATTGTTTCTATGATGGTGTACAATAATCCTTTATCTTCACATGATTTGTTAAATTATGTGGTGATTGAAAATTTCTATGTGATTGGCGTTGGTAAGAGGTTTTATGGTTTTGACATGCATGATTTTATAGTCAAGCATGAGTTAATGTTGGTGGATCCATTCTATATGTCAAGCAACACTCTTTGGGGATGGTTAGTAAATGAGCATTTAATGATGTCCAAACATGAACTGGTTGGTCCTCACCCAGCATTAACCAATGGAAGAGTACCATCTATCCTACGATGGTTGATTTGGTCAAGTCTCAAAAATATGCATCAAATTGTAGGAGGATTTTCAGGCTTGCCCCTTTGGTTTCTAGATTGTGCATTGTTGATTAGTGATTATTCTAAAATGCTGGTCATGGAAGGTTCAAACTTTGTATTGATGGTTGTAGCTGATTACATGGATTTGTGTGCTCAAGACTTTCACTATAACTCTTGGAGATATGTTGGAAATTCTTTCCAAAGTGTTGGAATTTATTTTTGGTTGGGAATTCATGTTTGGAATTCTCAACATGGCTTGATGGAGATTGCTGCAAGTAGAAAAAATGATCTTTGGAGAGATAAGGATTCAATTTTCAGAATCTTTGATGCTGCTCCCATCTTTACCAATCATTTGATGATTCCTTTGGTTCATCTATTGGTGGATTGGAGAGTTACTTCGAACAAAAGATGGTATAATAATGGATTGAAGTTCTTTGAGGGAATTTTTTCAGCCTTGGGCATGAACAGTTGTCATATTATGAACACTGATTTCCAAAGTTGCAGCAGTTGTTCAATTCCTTGTATGCTGACTTTCTTGAAATCAGACTTTAATTGGTTTATTTCAGACTTCATGGACAACTGGTACACTCATTTGTTTTCTCCTCAATCTCTTATCAATGATGATTTTTGGTTTCAAAGGTGGGGAATGATGTTTCATAGTGCTACGGATCAAACTTGTATGATGTTTAAGTTCTTTTCCGGTGATTTTCTTTGTACAAACTCTTGCACTTGTGGTTGGGGCAGCGGACCTTTTCTTGATTCGGTCCAACTTTTTGAGACCTTGGGGGAGAGATTGGTGGAAGTTTTCAAAGATTTTCTTGAATATGTCAGAATCACTCAATTGAGGCATTGTATATTGAGGAGCTTTGAGGATGCAGTTGCTATGACTTTGCAAAGAGCTGTTGTTTCCTTTGCAAATAGCTATGAAGGAGTCACATTTGTTGTCATGATTTGGTTTGATGCTTTGAGAAGTTATTTTGATGAGAATAATTTTGAGTTGTTTAGATTATTCTTCTTATTTTTTAGAATGGTGATTGACATTGACATTGCAGATGTCAATTCTTCAGAGTTTATTGGGAATGAGACCTTGCTAGATTCTGATTTAAATCCTTCTATGTTGTTTAGTTGGAATTTCAGGCATGTCATCTCTTGGACGTTGCAAGAATGGTTTGTGTTGTTTTGGTGCAATGACTACATTTGTATGATCAGAAAAGAGCAACATCAGCATGGTGGGACATTTCAGAGAGGGACATGGGACCCCGAGATCCTATTTGATTTGGTAGGATCAGTTTGGAGAGTTATCGCATTGCTTGAGGACAAGCAATTTTGGGAAGGGCGGACTGTAATATCCCCATTTTCGCCCTACGCTCTTTATTTGGATTTAGCCTATTTCCGGAAAACCATAGGCTACTTAGATGTGCAAATCAGGATTTCCTTATTGGAGGGTTTTGTGGTCT
>CM021107.1:257038208-257066794 GCA_007115665.2 Sequoiadendron giganteum | reverse complement strand
ATACAATATTTTCTCCATTATGGATCAATCTAACCAACAGCTTCGTTACAAATTCCCAAGATGAAGTGAATAGCTCAACATTACTCAAATTATATAGATCCAACCCATTATTCTATCATTAAGTATCATCTCATCTGAAATAATGAATCCAGGGCTATAAGATCCCTAGGAGAAGATATGCATTGCCTTTATGAAGAGCCCTTTCAAACCCCTCCGGGGAATTAAAAAGTTGCAATATTTTTTTTTTTCCTGGCAATGCCTTTGAACATAAATTATGGATTTTTCATTTTTGTCAAGTAAACTGGTGAAAACTTAGTTTTCCCATTGTCATAACAAAAAATATGCAAACTAGTTTAGATACAATACCCTCCAAAGCAAAATAATGTTGTTGAGTTATTGTATTAACTAGAACACATTTTCTCATCTTGGCAGTTCCAAGAACCATAGTAGAAAACCCTACCCAATATGTCCCCTCAAAAATGGGGAACTCTGTGTTGTTTTTGAATTTTCCAAGGATAGTTATGAGCTTTTCAAAAAGCTTCAAACAGTTTTCTGGAAATTGTATGTAATTTTTCCCCTGCTATGAAGCAAAGTGCTTCCTTTGCCGTGTCCGTGCATTTCATCTATTCATGTGCATATAATATCTAAATTTTTTAACTCATGTTTTGGATTGAGATTGACCCTAACAGTATCTGTTTTGTTTCAAAGTTGCTGATGCAAATACTTGGTGCGAAATACATTTCAAAATATTGATATTTTCGAACTCAATTGAAGTGTTGGACCATACTAGAAGTTCATGAAGGGATGAAGGCAGTAAGTAAATAAATACCAACAACCATTACTAGTTATGAAGTGTTTCTCCATGTTTCCAGCATGGGGAGACGCAGTTTTGAGAATGGTGAGGTGACAGCAATTAAAATAACTTAGACAAACCAAAAGATACTGAAATTTTAAAAAGTAAATACAATGTGCTGAATTTTAAATGACAATCCTCTCCCTTTTAGCTGTTTTGGGGGTTAAGCATTCTTGCTTTTAAATGCTTACTTTCTTATTTTTATGCATCAAATGCATAAAAAAAGGATATCCCTTCCAAGTCCCCAGGATGTCTGGGATGTCACTCAGACTCCTAGGATCTCGTCTGTGTGAAACAATGTGGTTGTGTGTGTATGTATGATTATATATACGCAAAAAACAAATGTATAGGCATACGGATACATGTCTGTATTTATGAGAATCAATGATATTAAACTCATGGATACTGGTTTATACTTCATTATCAATATTTGAGAAGAAGTTTTAGCTAAGTAATTCCTTTCTTTTTATAAGCACTCATTAAAATTTAAAACCAACAATACATGTGTTCAATCCTAAGTAGCGTGAACAATATTCCCCAGGAGAAAACTCTTAAGACTTCAATTTTAACCATCTGCTGTAGCTTGTGAACAGAAGCTTCCCCCTCTATTGTAACTCCAAAGGGATATGGTTTGCTTATGTCCCTTGGAATATATAAAGACGATTCATGGAAATCAATATAGCATGGAAACATGATTAAAACCTACCAGTTTCATAGTCCACTTGAGTTGTTATTGCTTGTGGGTATACTATTGCAGCTCCTGGTCCAATTACAGACTGTGGTGCCTTTGTGAAGACAATAGGATGCTGGATTAAAAAACAAATGACCATTAGCATGAAAGCCTTCATAAGGATTTGTTTTGATACGAATTAATTGATAATCTATCTGCTTGGTTATGCATCCAACCTGTCCTCCAAAAAATACTAAAGAAAGAATCCCATAGAAACAAATATATATGATGGCATGGCAGATTATCTAGTGAACTCTCTAAATGGGACAGAAAGGTACCACAAAGAAAATAAAGAATATATGTGTGCAAAAAATAGACAAGTGTGCATGCCAATAACTCGATAGTTATTCATGAAAATGCTAGAGATTTCAGGCAAAACAGAAAACAAGTAGTCAAAGAGGATACCAAAACATAGATATGAATCCTTACCAAATATTATACTTTACTGTGTGGAGTGATTGCTTCTGATTGTAATACAATTTACCTTCTCATTCTATTAGCAGTTATACTAGGAAACTCATTCCCAAACAATGGGTGCCTGTGATTTTGGGGCAACCTCATTCTGGGAACTTGGAAAACCTGTTGGGAATTTCTCTCCTGACGTCCCACCCCCTCATCCTCTACCGTCATTCCTAAAAAGAAGGCGATTCCAAGGAGACTTCTCATTTTCCCATTTCAAGGAGAAATGCCCCCAAATTCGGGGGACTTATCTCCCCTTCAAAGAGAAACTTGACGTGATCAAAGATTAATTGAAATAGAAAAAAAGCCAAATAAAATTGTAAATATAAGAGCAATAATATTAAACAAGTCGTACCATGTTTTGAAGATAAAGACTATATCATCCCAGTATATTTAAAAGAAAGATAAACACTATATAAAATGTACAAATATTACTATATTACCAACAAACAAAAAAATGAAATGATAGTCTTACCTAAAAGTAGTTTAGGTCTTCTTGTCCAGCCACTCTTAAAGAGTTTATTGAAGTTTTAAAAGGGTAAACCAATCCTTTCTTCAATGGGCTACCAAGCCACCCAACCATAAAATAAAGGTGAATAGCAGAGATGGGAATGTAATATTTGCAAGTATCCATGGAAGTGAAGATAAAGCGGGCTTAATTATCATTTTATGGGCATCACTAGAGGAGCGATGACATCATGTAGCAGCATATCTAATGACCAAAGCAATGAAATAATTAGGCTGCAAAATGCAGAAAATTTTAAGGTAAAATTTTCTAGCAGGCATGTCAGAAACATTGATGTGCTAAAGCAGAAACCATAGGTGACATTGCATCTCAAGAAACTACACTACAGCTCTAACTACTAGTTCATAGAGGAAGGTCCCTCTTAGAAAATCACTAAAGAGAACTCATAATATAAAGGATAAAAAGTAAACTGATGATGCTCTTTCCCAGATCCTTTTTTCAGATGGCATTTTGATGTTGTCTTCTCTCCTTACTATGAAGAGAAGGTGAATCATATTATAAGTCAAGAATAAGCTATGTTCCACCAAGTAATTATAAGTTGAAAATGAAGCTTGTTGGAAGATAACTTATGATTCACCAACCAATCAAAGATGAGAGAAACTTAGATTAGGACAGGATGCTCCATTGTTATGAATGAGTGAACAGAAATTGCCAAGTGACCACTCGTGACATGTCCAAAGGGTCCCTTAATTCTTAAGGTAGTTGATTATTCAGGGAAGCACAAAGACACTAATCTCTTATTGGAGCTTATTAGGAATGCTATTATAAAGGTTGGGCATGACAACTAGGGATGTGCAAATGTTTATCTACAACTACAATACACACTTAGCAATTTATAGGTCCCACACAAGAAAGCAATTTCTCAAACCCACCAATGCTGGGTATGCCAACTACTTCATCTTATTGGAGAGGATGCTTGAGGTGCAGCAGTCTTTGCTAATTATGCTCTTGAGAGGTGAGTGGTTCAGGTGGACAGAATTTGAGTCCAATGAGAAGAAAAAACAAAAAGGCTCAAATGTTGAATAGTGATTGATGGAAAGTTTGTAGAAATATAATCTCATTTATTGGCCCCATAGCCTACATGGTCTGTTATATAGACACAAGACATTTCCACTCTTGGAGAAGCATATGAGACATTTGTTATCAGATAAGGCCAAGAGGGCTAAGAATTGTTAGGGATTCCACAATGTAGCTCATTTATGAGATGACTAGACCAATCATTCAATGTAGCCGTTATTTTATGAACATACCCTTATATATGGAACCCTTTGCATTCAACCCAAAATGGTATATTGTCAGGCCTTGGAGAGTGGCTCCCATTGACGATGAAGCAGTAAATCAAGGTTTCTGTGCTATCATCCACAAGTTGTGCACTAGAGAGGCCATGAAGCTTCAAGGTCAATTTCTTTAATTCATATAAGTCAATTGCCCTTTCAAGTACATGGATGTTGGGGATAAAACATGGGTGGAAGGACACACACAAACCACTAGCCAGGCTTACTCAATGTTTATCTGTTATTTCTGTAACTTCTACTTTTTTTCCAACACACACATGAGCCACTAGCCAGCCTTAACTAAATTTTTAATTGTTATTTGTTCAACTTCTACTTTTTTCTATATAGTATTTAGTGTGTAGCAGAAATTACTACAATTTCATGTCTCAATTTGAATTTTCCGACTTGTCGACTTAATTTGAATTTATTATTTTAAAGTTCCAACTTCAGGCTTGTGAATGTCATTTAAATTACAATCAAATGATTCATTGTGTTTCATTTGTTTTTATTTTGAATTATCAATTAGTTTCAAAAGATGAGATTGGGAAGTTAATAATAGAATTCATTGTATTTAAATTTTACTGATTTAACTAAATGATAAATGTATAGTGATTCTTTTATCTTGAATTTATTTTATATTGTTTATCTAGTCATTTACTTCTAGTTATACCAAGTAAAATCTATGCTCTTAAAGAATTTTTTATGCTTTTTATCATAGAGAGAGATGGTCTATTAAAATTAATTTTAAAAAATAAAGAAATAACAACAAATTTTAGATTCAACACTCCAAAATGTGTATTGGAAGTTCAAACTATAATGGTGACTACAAAACTAGATTTGTAGTGCATAGATTGTATTTGCAGTGCATATTTGTAAGACAAATTTCTGGATCCAACTGCATAGTAAATTTACCACACAGTTGGATCCAGAAATGTATCCTATAAAACTAGATTTGTTTCAAATTTGAACTTGAACATCCAAACCCCATTTAACATATAGCTTACCAATAAGAGGAAAAATTGCAAGCAATTAACATCAAAATTGAACCAAAAGCTGAGACCCAAATATAAAGCCAGAAATGCTAGCAGCCAACTTTCCACATAAAGTCAGAGAAAACTAAAAATTAAATATGATCTATTATTAGTTGGAATAAAAAACTGAAGAACCTTCAAAGTAATTAATGTTAATGTGAGTAATGATTTCATTCAAAATGAAATTTGTGTGCTAACCTTTGGTATACTGGGTGAAGTTATGTCAGGTGCTGTTTTCCATGTATCCACTTCTTTAACATGATCAGCGTAGTTTTTACCAATACACATTATAGCTCCATGAGGCTTTGGTATTGGAGCTAGTAATTTCACATTTTCCAATTTGATACCCGGTCCCTCAAATTTTATACTATCATCAAGGAAAAGGTTCCAAGTAAATATAGTACAAGGTTCACAATTAAGTGTCAGAATAAATAAAAATAATCTCTCAGAATTCACTATCTTCAAAAGCATGAATGTTTACTTTGGGCTTATTTTTAGTATTGATTTTTTGCTTACCAATTATAAAGCAAATGCCAATGATTGATAACATCATGCATATCACTGATGTGAGCTGCACTAATGTTGTGAGATGAATTTAGAATCTGCTTCAACGGCCTGTCAAAACAAAAGCGTGTTGATTACATATATGGCCAAATATCTTCTAGAAAGTGGTATTTACAATATTCACATAATTAAAGCACTACAATTGAGGTTTGTCATAGTTTCCTTGCATAAAAGCTCATGATTCAATGATATTACAAAGTAAAAACTAGATATTAATATAGGAATATGTTAGGAATGTGTTGTGTAATTTACATGTTTGAAGGTGGTTTTTTGTCGCATGGTTTTATACTCATTGTTTTATAATAGTGCTTAGTAGTTTCCTATAGTAACATGCCTATAATAATTGTGCATAGATTAGCGTTATGATGGCCGACAAATATCTTAATGTATTGTGAACAGTTGAGTTAATACAGTGAGTGCATGTTTTTGTTGGCTTTTTCCTACAAGGGTTTTCCAGGGTATATCTAGTGTTTCATATGTGAATGCTTTGCTCTATTCTTGTGTAATGTGCATTGCTTTGTTGTTATGTTGCTGAAATTTTAAATATTTTATAACCTGACCTGCAATACTTTGTTTATTAGATTAGTGCAATTTTTCATTTAGTATCAAAGCTAGTTTGCTTATTAGACCTGTGAGAGAAGAGCATCTTGGCTATGTATTAATTTTGGTTTGAGTAGGAACTTTGTGTAGGTGAATCTGCTTTTAGGTACATCAAGATGGTAAACACTTCTAGAAACAAGGAAATTGAAAAGTTCAATGGTCAGAATTTTGAGCTATGGAAGCTCAAGATGAAAAATTGTGTTGAAAGAGACCTATGACCTGAAATTTTTCGTCAAAAACCCTCTAGCACATTGGCAAAAGACTAGACAAAGGTTGATAGCAATGCAAGAAGCTTGATTCAGCATTGCCTTGTTGACTTGTGCTCTTAAATGTTTCAAGATAAGGCACCACCAAAAAGCTTTGGGATAAGAAAGGGGCTTAGTATCAAATGAAGTCCCTGGTAAACAAACTCTTTCTACAGCATAAGTTGTATTCCCTGCATACATCTAATGGTGATTCTGTGACTAAGCATCTAAATGTTTTTAACATTGTTATCAGTCAATCGGCATCTGTTGATATCAAAAAGGATGATGATTAGTGCATAACCTTGTCGTGTTTGTTGTCAGATTTGTGGAATAACCTTGTTATGGTGATCAGCTCTACTTTTTCTAAGTTGAAGCTTGAGGAGATTGTAAGTGTCTTGTTGTAAGCAGAAATAAGGCAAAAACTTCAAACCCATTTAGGATGCCTTGGTCATCAGTGGTCATTCGAAGGAAAAGGATAAGAACAAGAAGCAAGACAAGAGATCTATGTCCAAGGGAAAATCTAAATTGAAGATGAGATGCTGGAACTACTAAAAGACTGACCATCTCTGGAAGCAGTATAATGAAAAGAAGGCTAAGAATGAATCTATTGTTGAATCAAACTCAAAGACCTCCAATGAAGAATCTAGAGATGTGCTCCTAGCATCTTCTATTATGCATGCATGTGATGTTGCATGGCTTATTGATTCTGGTGCTTTGTTCCATATGACTCCCCACAAGGAGTAGTTTTCTGTGTATGAGAGCTACAATGAAGAAGTCTTCTGAGGAGACAACAAGTTTCATAAGATTAATGGTCATGGAAACATCAAGCTCATGTTCAAAGATGGGAGGAAAAAAACTCTATCTAGAGTGCTGCACATCCCTAGTTTGGCAAGGACCTGATTTTTTTCAGTAAAATGAATGACTTAGAAGTGCAGGTTGTTTTCAATAAGGGTGTAAATGGTCAGAGGAGCAATTGTGTTGGCAAAAAGAGTTCATACTAGAACTTTGTTTAAAATTGATGCCAGCTCATTAATTGTATGTAATAATTTTGAGGTTCCTGATACTGAGAACGATAAGCTGTCTATTCAAAAGACCATGCTGCGGCATGAATGCATGGACCACATTCGTGGGAAAGGCCTTAGAGCCTTGCAGTAAAATGGTTTGGCTGAAAGTCTTGTTGACTGCTCTTTGAATTTTGATTTTTGTGAACACTGTGTATGTGGGAAACAAAATCATGTTAAGTTTTATTCAAGCTCTACTAAATCTTATGGGATTTTATATTTGGTTTGTAGTAATGTGTTTGGACCCGATTATGTTCCTTCTTTAGGAAAATCCCTACAGAGATTTAAAATCCTCAGCAGATTCAAAGAGTTTAAGTCTCTTGTGGAGAACCAAATAGAGAAGAAGATCAAAGTCTTGAGGAACAACAATGGTGGAGAGTTTTGTTCTATAGAGTTATGTTGTGTACCTAGACACAGCATAGGATTAGAAGTATGTTCATACCTATTTTGTATAAAGGCCCATGGTTTATGCATTAGTTTAAGATAATATTGTGTTATGTTATATTGCGGGTAACCAGAGTTAGTGAGAAGGTTAAGTATTGACTTAAGTAGGTTTTCTTTTAGTATAAAAAGTGAAAAGAACCCTAAAGGATGTATCTTTTATCATTTCAACTTCTAATACAACAGAGAACCACCATTGTGTGAGAACTCATGTTACTAACAGATTTGTAGGTGCAATCCACCTTCAATGAGAAGGTGCTCCCCTTTTGTTTCATTTTTTAATTCCTATTGTTTATTTTCAGCAGTTTGTTTTTCATTTTAGTTTAGGAACATTGCAAGTGGTATCAAAGCTTAGTCAGTTTTCACTGTCATTGCCAAAATGCCAATGGGTGTCTATCAAAGAAATAATCCAGACTATGTGACTTAGGATGAGCAGAAAGAACTATACATAAATGTTGCTGCAGAGATTAAGGATGGGCTGAAGTATTTGGGAAAGCAGCGAATTGATCGAGATCCAAAAATATTCAAATACTAGAAGCACTATTTTTGAAGAAAACATGGAGGATACAAACCCTAGGGGAATCCCTAATGATGATCAAAATGCTGAAGAAAATGGGGAGGAAATGGAGGGAAGAGCCCACCACCCCTCATTTAATAGGCAAATGAAGATCCCGCCATATGACTTTGGGGGCACATTAGAGGTTCATACACAATTGAGCAAACTCAAATTGGCTTTTTGGGTGCAGAACATCTGACTCCAGGAAGATAAATTGAATGTGGCTCTGCAACATTTGGATGGGATTGCTCCTACACGGGGAGAAAGATGGGCTCTTCCAAACACTAGGAAGGGCTTTGGAGATTTTGCAGATGCATTGACAGGAAGTGTAGATTGTAACTAGGATGAGCCATATGATACTTAGCTCATGCATTTTTCCAGAGGAATATGTTGGAGGAAATACTGAAATTTTTCAAGTCATATGGAGTCCAAAGCTAATCGTTCCCCAAATCTCATACAAAAGATTTATATTTCCAGCCTGCAAGCAGAGATTCAAATAGATGTAACGATGTTTGAACCAGAATCTCTTGAAATTATTATTGTAGCTAGAAGAGCAGTAAAACACATTGATGCCCTCAAAAAGAAAATAGTATGAACTACTGCTCGTAAGTCTTTTACTTCTGATAAGAAACCCAAGCTTGAAGGGAAATCTGAGTCTTCACTATTCAAAAACCCTAAGTGTTCACAACCATGGAGTAGAGGTCCTGTATGTAATGCAAAAAAACAATTATAGCTGGGGATACGGGTTTGTCTGAACCTAAGTCTGAGTTGTACAATGAGGATACTATCAGTCAGCCTGATGTAGAGTGTGAACCAACAAATCAGTCTCCTTCTGCAGTAGAAATAAGGGGACCATCAATCTCAATTTTTGCAATGATAGGGTTGGATCATTTGGACACTATAAAATTCTTTGCTCATATTAAAGAAAGCTCAAGTTTTGGTCATGGTCAATCCAGGGAATAAAATTAAAATTTTGGATAAGAAACAAACTCATAGGTTGGGTTTTCATTTAGACATCTCTGAGAGTTTTCCCATTTATGTTCTAAGGCGTTGAAGCATTGAATGCCTAGGAGTAGTACACAACGTAGAGCTATGAGTGGTAGACTATGTTCTAAAGGATAAATTCTATGTTGTTGATATAGGGGGAGTAGATGTTGTTTTGGAGGTTTAATGGTTATACTCACTTGAGACATACTCCTAATGATCTATGTTGTTGATATAGGGGGAGTAGATGTTGTTTTGGAGGTTTAATGGTTACACTCACTTGAGACATACTCCACCAATCATTAGGAACGATTCTTGACATTCAAGAAGGGGAGCCATGACTGTACTATCAAATCCTTCTCCATGAGGGAAATCAAAACTATTGATTCTAGCCAAATGAGCTAAATTCTTAAGAAGCAGCATTTCAGATTAATCACTCACCTTTACTATATGGATGTAGACTCTTCTGCCTCACATG
The DNA here is from genome assembly GCA_007115665.2 of Sequoiadendron giganteum. Taxonomy (NCBI): domain Eukaryota; kingdom Viridiplantae; phylum Streptophyta; class Pinopsida; order Cupressales; family Cupressaceae; genus Sequoiadendron; species Sequoiadendron giganteum. Next base: position 257,056,992 of record CM021107.1, on the reverse strand, counting down.
ATCAAGCTCTAGGGATTTCAAAGTTGCTCTATAAATATAAGGCGGTTTTCTAAGATCTACCAAAGAGCATACCACCAGATAAGGACTTGGAGCACATCATTAAGCTTGATCCTATCTAGGGTGCAATTGCAGCACGCCCTTATAGATATGGGCATTTTCAAAAGTTTGAGATAGAATAATTGGTAAGCAAACTCTTGGAGGTTGGTACCATCATCCCTATTAAGAGACCATGTGCTGCTCTAGTAGTACTTGCTAGGAAGAAGGATGGGTCATGTTGGGTCCCAAAATTGATGCTCCACTTCCTAGAACCAAATCTCACTCACAAGGCCAGGGTTGTCGTCATGCAAGTGAAATCGGCTCATTAACAGGCTAGGAAGAAGGATGGGTCATGTTGGGTCCCAAAACCGTTGCTCCACTTCCTTAAACCAAACCTCATTCACAAGGCCAAGGTTGTTGTCATGCAAGTGAAATCAGCTCATCAACAAACCATGGAGGGTTGAAGGCCAACTCAACAAAAGTGGGTTATATCTCCTATGCTTTGAGCTCAACTTAGACTTGGGAGGGTATTCCCAAGGGCATACCTTAATAGGTATTGAAATCACATAAAATGAACAATAATAAAATAATGACAGTCAAACCCAACTTGATGTCTTGGTCCCAAAGACTATCACTGAACCAAGAACAAATGGCTGCCTCAAATCCCATATATAGCTGCTACAATTGTGCAAGCATGACCCACATAAAAATATATCTATTGAGTGTTCACTTTAAAATAAATCCTTGGTCATATCACAGGCTCATGATTGCACGCAACTACTACTACTCCTACACTATTGATTTATGGTTTTTTTAATGGTGTGAGATTGGTTCATGGTTCCAAACCAGTGCCTATCTATTGGGCAACAGAGCCGCAACACACTGAGAAGAGAACAAACTAGCAAAGAAGAACAAGGAGCTATGTATTTGTATACAACAATGATCATGAAATCTTGCAACAAAGCATACTTAGTAATCTAGAGAAAAACTGCATATATCCATACATAAAATGAGAAAGATCATTACAAGCCTTGCAATGTTCCCAAAATGTTGTTGCGTTCATCTAACCCAGCATTACATTCATGCCAACAAACGTGGCAAAGGAAAACCCCTAGTTGCGACTAAGAAACCTTCCTCAAACATACTTGCGCCATGGAGACATTCTGCAACAAAATCCCCTTACAATACTAGTCTTCTTCTATTTTGTAGGTCTGCAATCCCTTAGCAAATTGGTCTGGTATCAATGGTTGTCGTGCAACATACTGGAAAATCTCTAGTGTCTAGTGAACCACCATTGAACCAACTTCCTTGAGAATGATAAAAAATTGTGCCTTAATACCTACAGGGGCATCAAACCCTAATCACTATATTGTAGCACATTCAAATCTACAACTGAGAATAAATCTTGCCCAAAATGGGTGTTCCAAATCAATGGAGGACATCTGCATTCAATTTTGGTAGTTGGGTGAAACAGTGTCATTAATGCCAGTTAGCATAGCAGGTGGAAGAGAAGCGCACCGTTGAAAATTGTGAAAAAATCACTTCAAAAATTATCAGTTCTTTGAATGATTTGGCATTAAAATTCTCAAACCCCCGACAAAGGAACAAGGAAGTTGTCAAGGATCAAGCCTTGGTCTTACCACATACTACATGCCAAAAGAGGAGGGATGGAAGAGGGACGTGGAAATTTCAACCTCCGACGAAGGGTGAAGCTTCAGGGAACAAAGAATGGATGGAAGGTAGGAAGGTAGTTGAAACCTCAAAAATCTACTAAAATGACTTAGAAGAATTTGCTATGAGCAGAGGGAATGAGTTGGGGATCAGGGGTCGGGAAGGACTCATACTATATGCTAAAATGGTATTAGGGGAGGAAGATCTCCAAAACTCCAACAAGTTAAAGACTGAGGCATTTTTACAAAGACCTTAGCAGGGTTTCGAGGATCAAACAGACGAAGAGAGGCATGCCTAAAAGAGGCGAAGGAAACGAAAACGCCAATGACCTAAAAGTTCGATGGATCAACACTTAGTTATTTAGGGACTTAGACTTCGAGGGTTGAGGAACCGAGAAACCCTGGAATAGGAAAACAAGTAAGAGGGATGTTGAAACGTTGATCTCCGAAAGACTTGGGAAAATGTTGAACAAAGAAAATCCGGGAGTCGAAACATTAGAAGAAGATAGGAAGGCACAAGAGCAAGGGAGTCATCAACAACTTGAAAGTCCAACAAGAGGAAGACTTAGGCATTTTAGGCTTTGAACTTCAGTGATCAAGGGAGCTAAGGAGATGGTAGGGAGGCAAAGGAAACCTCAATGACTTGAAAGGCCAAAAAATTTGACACTTGGCCACTTTTACAAGGGTATGAGTAGGGAATCGAGGCCGATAGAGAAAGTGTGCAGGCATCAGGAACACTGAAAACCCAACAAACCAAAAAACTCCATACTTAGCCAATTTTGGATTTTTAACTAGGGTATTTGACCAAGACATGAACATGGAGGCATTAATACAACATCTAGAGGCACCATAAAAAGTAAAATGAACCATTCAAACTTTCTCAAATCAGTTATCCACAATGGGTCACACACTACTAAGACACACAAAAAGGGACTAAAGCAAAACAGGACATGACAAAATGATTCCCAATAGACCATATGGACTTTACACTAATTATATGAAAAGAACTACCCCAATTTTGTATGCAAATTTTTTTCGATTTTCACCAATTGGGTTACTCAGGCATTTCATCAAATAGTTTGATTGAATTATGATATTCTGATTTGAAGATATAAACACTTGGGGAGTTTGATTCCAATTTTCAAACACAATTCTCGGATGATTCTTAACTCAATAAACACTAGTTATTTGCAATGTTAACAATAATCAAATTCAATTCTTTCGTAATATTGGAAATGAATAATACAGATTTAAAATATTGCTCCAGAATTACAAAAAAAATATAACTAAATAATTTTTAGACCTTTTTAAGTCCCAATTGCAAACTCCTAAGTGTGGCGGCTCCCTTCACTAGTTCCAACTGACTTGGGTAAGAATGGCATGATACCCAGAAAAGAATATTTGAAGTAAATTTTACTTGAGAATGTTACTAGAACTTCTTGTTCTGCCCAAAACGCTTTCCAAACCACACGGCACCCACAAATTTTTGGCAGCTCCAAATAAAGCATTGGCTCTTTCTTGGATGGAATGAGTATGAAGGTTGTGCTAGGGAAATGCCTCGATATCTATAAGTCTTAGTCTAATATTTGAAATGGAATGCCTCCCTATTTGTAAACGACTTCCAGGTAAGACATATTGTGACGAGCCCAACTGGCTCCCTCTCAAACCCCTGCTGTTTTTGTTAATCTTTTGTGTTTTTAAGTTTTTTAGAGAATGTTTCTAGAGAGAAATAGAAGGGGTGACAGCATATAAAAGCTCATAAAACGAGAATCTGAGCTAATATTGATCAAGTGTAAATGCAAAGAGTATTAAATAACCTTAACAATAAGATTACAAACGATAAACATACCCGTAAGCCTCCAGATTATTTAATTAAGAAATTATCCAAGCTTGCCAGCCGGAAATGGTGAAAACTGGCAAAATAGGACGCCGGAGCTACAGATCTGACTTCTCCCCAACAGAAACTGGATGCAAGCAATCTTGAAGGGTTGATGCCAAGAAAGGGGCACTAAAAGATGCAAGAAAAAAGGCGATTCAGCAAGAAACTTCACATGCCTAACCTCCTGGTGACACGTTTCCCAATGCTGAAAGGTACGACCAAGCAAGAAACTACTAATGAACACTGCAAACTGTAGAGGAACCTGAAGGAGACGTCTCTAATGAAGAATCCCTCTTCTTTATTGTAAACTTAAAGAACCTGTACAGAAAATCCTGTTTAAAACACTGTAGAACTCCTGAAGTGAAGCTCACATGGTTGCAATCATTCAACTGATCTTTCACAATCTCACAATCACCAATCTGTGAAGAATTGTCACTCTCCAGAGATAAAATTCCTTGAAACCCTCGTCTCCGAGAAATCACGTATTTCGCCAAAGCTAGAGAAAATGTCAAATAATCAATAATAGAGTTCAAATTTTCCTTAGCTTCTATATAAAGCCAAAAAGGCATGCATTTCTAAAAGTGACGCCAAAATTACTTTAAAATACATTTAAATGTATTTTATATCCTTTCAATAGTCAAACGATTAAATAAGATGGCGCCCTTTTTGATAAAGTGTTTTAATTTTTCACTTAAATAAATTTAAGTGATACTTTATTATAAAATCAAGTTGACTTTATAATATTCCATCAAATAAAGTAAAACACTTTAATACACTGGAAAATTAATATCTCCCTCATAACTCAGCATATTGACGTGTCGTCAGAAGCTGTCAATCATTGCACTGCCAAGGCCTGTTGTGAGCCAATCACTGAACTCAAGGGATGGAAACGACAAAACCCACCAGATAAGGCCACTGACCCTCTAACCCAATCCTGTTAGCCTACAAGGGTCCACGAGATAGGCTAACTCCACTGCTCCTGAGAACTGACTAGAGCGGGGACATCACACATATGGCGAGCATTCCTTTTAAATTGTGGCTTCAACATATGATAAGGAATATAAGTGGCGATAGCAAGGTAAATCATAGTGGTAGTCTCTTGCAATTAAAACTTCAGTATTAATGATGTGCTATTTAGCTTGGTTACACACCCTCCTAAACAAGAACAACACCTTCAACACTTTATTTAAATTCTTTAATATTTTCCAGATTCACTAGCTCTTAAATCTGTTCGACATCATTCTTTTAATTAAATGGCAGGTATCCTTGAAATAAATGACTTCCTTAGCAGTTGTGGCTAAACTATTGCCAACTGCGATTTGATTTTCAAATCCTGAATAGAATATTCATACGCCTCCTTTTTAATCATAGATATTGAATTAAAATGGCCCACACATAGATTTGAAATGGTTCGTGTTATTTTAAATGCATGCTTCAAATATAAAGAAAATCAACCCCCTTGGATTTCGGGTCATGCACTTTTGGCTTAGCAATGCTCTAGCTACATTTCAAGGATTGGCAAACATAGTATTTGGTAAATTCTTGCATAAGTTTGTATGATGATATCCTTGTTTACAATAATTCTTGCATGACTTTTTTGATGATATCCTTGTTTACAATAATTCATTAGCATCCCATCTTGAGCCTATGGACATTGTGTTGGATACATTGGCCAAGGAAAAGATGTATGCCAACTGCCAAGGCATCTAGCTACAAATTTGCTAAGGCATCTATGGAATACCTTGGGTGCATTATTTCTCTTGAGAGAGTGAGCACTCACTGTTACATCCCAAATTGTGAGGTTACTATTTACTATTACTATATAGGGTAAATATGAATGTGATGTGAAATCTGGAGATACTTGTACCTTGTTATCAATGTGTATGTTATCTCATTTGACGTTGTTTCATTTGATGTTATCTCAATTGATGTTATTCATGTTGAATACTGCATATATGTGAATAGATGGTTATTGAAATATTGTTATTCTAACTTTAAAAATGTTTATATATATGTTGCGTATTGTTGTGAACAAAGGACTGCTAAGGTATGTGCTACTGGTTGCAGGTAAATGTTCATTATGCAAGGGGAGGGGAAGTATCACTCGGGAGAGGAGCTTGGTCGGTTAACCGGTAATGTGAACTATTTGAGCATATACACACGTCACTATTGATTGAGTGAACTGAGTCAATTATGTTGGTTCTAGATAAGTCATTTGTAGCTCGTATATTGGCATTAGGAGTCTTGTCTACTTATTTACGCTTTTTTAGTGATGTTTATCTATTTATCTATCTCGTTGTATTACGATCATTATGATGGTAACGTGAATGAATGTAAGTGACTAGGGAGTGGACATATATATACATGTATATAGTATATACACATATCCATATGTATATACATATCGATACAAGCGTATGATTGGCAAATGGATATGCTCATACGGATGCATCGATATGGTATACCTACACATACGTGTACATTGAGGTATATACAGGTATATACATTTATATATGCACACAACCTATTATAAGTAGATATTAATAATATTATATTATTATTGCCTGACAATTTACATATACATATATATGTATATATACCTATCGGATGTATGTTGACTGGCTCATATATATTTGTTTAATATATATATATATATATATATGTAATTATATATTTAAGATTATATATATAAATTATAGTTATATTAAAACATATAGATATATATATATTTATATACTTGGGTATTAATATATATATATATATATATATATATATATATATATATATATGTTTTATATATTTAAAACTATAATTATATATATAATAAAATATATAATTAAAATATTAATCTCTCAATTGTGGAAATTCTCAACTTAGGAAATCGACTTATTTCCTATTCAATTTATTATTGATCATCAAACTATGGAGATCAATTAAATATTTATCTTTAAACTTTGGAAATCGAATTATTTCTTGAATGATTTAATATTTATCTTTCAAACTTAGGAAATCAATTATTTCCTAAAGCCGATTAAATATTCAGCTTTCAAACTTTGGATATTGAAATATTTATCTCTCCACTATTGAGATCGAAATATTTGTATTTCAAACTATAGAAATCAAATGTTTGTCTTCAGCTGGAAATTGAAATATTTCTGCAACCCGTCAATGGAAACCTTGAGGCATGGAAGTGAATTATGGCATTGAGGTAAAAGCGCGCCTAGTAAACACGCGCCTGGAAAAGGCATGCAAATCTGAAACATGACATTTTGATTTGGTCTAATCAATAAATCATTCAAATGCAAAATGAAGCTCTGTTGACTCAAGCCCAAGAAATGGGCGATGTGTTCTTCATTTATCATGGACTTTTTCTCTGTGTATATCTTTACCCGTCATAATATGAATTTGGCGCCACCACTGAGGAAGAAACCTGTAGGTGTCGATTGATACAATTTCACCATGTGCAAGTTTGAATCATTCTTCAATCTGTTGTCAATGATAGAGGTCAACTCACCTCTGGAACTGCTAAGTATGGAGATAGAAATCCGCCACTTATCAAATTGAAACATTCAAACACAGTTCTAGCAGTTTACATGCCTATAGAAGAGGAATTCGATGGGCTTGGGGCTCTATAAATAGCCGCCTCATTTCTTCATTCTTTATACATTCTGTTCTATAACGAATTTATATCTAAGCCTACATTTTGTTTTAATTGAGAATTCATCTTTTTCTGAGAGAGGAAAATAGAGTTTTGGAAGGGAATTGTCGATTGTTGGTAGTGCTGTGAAGATAGGCCGAATCTTCATCATCTGGAGAAAAGCTAAATACCAATTTGAGATTACCATACTGTTGCCATATGCTTATATCTCTAAGAGTCATTAGCTACAGTCATTCATCATTTTCTATGTGACAATTGATACAGTCATCTTCATAATTCTGAGTCATATTCATAACCAACAGTATTCATATTTCCGAGGGATTGTTTACATTTAGAGGAAAATGTATTCTACCCATGGAATACACCCTTTTTTGTGAGTATGTTTTTGAGAGTAAGAAAAAGGGAATTTTGTGAGGAAATTATCATCTTCTGAGGGATTGGAAACTTGATACATGAAATTGGATTGAGCAACCAAAGGAGAAGGCTGCCCTGTCAAACATCATCTGGGAAGCGATAACAGGCATGGGGTTTTTCTACTTCTTAATGTTTGCAAAAGAATTATTGTGTTTTCTTTACTGCATGAAATGTGTTTTCTGCCTGTGCAATATAAGTGTTTTGTTGTCTTCTGGAAAAAGAGAATTGAAGCCTTTAGACTGCTTTTCATGAGATGTTTTTAGGTACTCCATAATAGGAGAGTTTGCTTGACACATATTCTTAATTGTATTAGAAATGTCAGTTCGACACAAGCATTTAACTAGACTAGGTATGTCAAAAAGTTCACTTGCCTGAGGAATTTAACTATATTACATAAGGTACAACATAAGTATTTAATTATACTAGCTATGTTTGAACATAAGATGTTTTATGTTTGTATTTACTGTTTGTACATAGGAAATAAATTGTTGCATTCTAGTTGTATGCTACATTAATTGCATGATCTCCATTTAAGGAGAGTACCGAACGCATTAGTTACTAAATACTAGGTCCGAAATGAGGACAGGAGTCAAGTGAATTCTATCAGCTTTAGTTATTAGGTTAACTTGGATAAGCTTGTGTTACTCCTAGAATAAAGATTTCCAGTATAGGAGGGATTATGTGAATTACTTGTTGTGTTGATTCATTTCTAGCAATTAGTATGTTGTAGGAGTGTCTGGGGTGACTAATTATCCATTGAAGGACATAATCTACGCGTAGTGTAAGATAGCCCTAAGTCAAATCAACCTTGAATAGTGTATGTGATAGATGACCCTCAATAGAAATACTGTATGGAACACTTTGGCCAAAGTAGTGTAATGTACCTACATCCTCTTAGACCGGGCGATGATTACACTGTCAATTCATCGTGATCCTTTATGCTAGTTCGAGATTGTGGGATTACAAGGATCTCTTTATGTAGGACACACCACTATGCTCAGTTGGTTAACAATATCGGTTACTCTACCAATCTTTTCATCAAAGGGAGGGCCATCTATTGAATAATAGATGTGCGGGGGACCACATTATAAGTCCGTGGTTGGCAGAAAAGCGCCCGAATGATGCTTCTCCTCCACAACAGGCTACTGAAGTACCAAGATTTGAAAAGGAAGATCCTAGACCTTCTTACTACTATTTGTTCTAAAGCTCATTGGAGCTATGTTAGTTAAGGTATGTTTTCTTGTTACTTGTTCTTGTGAAGTTATTGTAATGAAATGGAATCTTTATTGTAATTTTAATTTTAATATGATATCTTGTTCATATATTATCAATAGAAGAAAAATAAATTATATTGCAATGACTTGTTAGCACGTTTATTTACTCTTTTGATGTAAATTTGAAAAAAAATATTTTACCGAAGGGTTGGGTCTTACACTCACCCTAAAAAGATTAAAGCCATGTGTGATTGGCCTATACCCAAGACCCTTCTTAGGATTGGCAAGATTTTATAGAAGGTTCGTAAGGAACTTCTAGCAATAGGTCATCCTCTAATTAACCTTACCAAGAAGGATGCTTTCCATTGGTCCGCTAAGGCACAAAAATCCTTTGAGGATCTAAAACAAGTTCTTATCTCCACTCCTATTTTATCCACTCTTGATTGAATTAAACCCTTCATCATCGAATGTGATGCTCCTAGAATTCAGCTTGGTGCAATATTGTCTCAAGATGACCATCCCATTACATTTGAAAGCAAGAAACTAAATGACAAGGAAAAACAGATGTCGACATATAGCAAGGAGATGTTATCCATAATGCGTGTAGAAGCCAAGTGGCATCAGTTTCTTTTGGGAACAATTTTTTTATTAAGACTAACCATCATAGCCTTAAGCACTTGTTGACTCAGGAAATACTAACAAAGGAACAACAAAATTGGATTGATCACCTACAAGCCTATGACTATGAGATCCTTTATAAGAAAGGGAAGGAAAAAGTGGTGACAAATGCATTCTCATGCTTAGAGGAACCTCCTATATTTCAAGCCATCACCATTAGTCAAACTTCTTGGATACATGATCTTCTACATGATTACTCAACTCATTTGCCACAACCAATCTCAAGCAAGAAATTGAAGATGGAAAAGGAGGGAAGGCTTGGTGCTTTTAGAATAGCATTATCGTATTTCTAGGCTGTATCTACATAAGGGATGATTCCCCCTTTTTTTATGAGGCACTTGAGCACAATTGGTTTCAAAAAAAACTTATAGAAATACCAAGTCTAATTAATTTTTGGCAAAATAGGAGCTAATATTTTACAATTTCTGGCTAAATGTGACACATACCAGCGATATCAGATTGAGAATGTTCCTTCCCCATGCCTTCTACAATCAAATGTCATTCCAAATAAAATTGGGAAATTGTGTCTATGGACTTTATCTTAGTGATTCACAAATCAAAAGGCAAGGATGAGATTTTTGTTGTGGTAGATTGATTGACCAAGTATGCCCACTTCATTCCATAACAAAGGTGGGAAGTAATGTTCCTACAATGGCTAAATTATACTACCAAAATATTTTTAAGCTACACGGGATCCCATAAAGAATCATTTGTGATCAAGACAAGATCTTTCAAAGTCATTTTAAGTAGTAGTTGTTTTGTTATGCAAGGGTTACATTCAACATGAGCACTAACTATCACTGTCAATTGATGAACAAAGAGGTGGTGAACAAGTGTCTCAAAGGGTACCTAAGAATGTGGACAAGGGTTAAGTAGAAGTGGGTGGAATAGTGACATTTGGCTGAGAATTGGTACAACACCACCTATCACTTTGTCATCAAAATGACACCCTTCAAGGCTTTGTATGGTATGTGCCACCATCATTGTTAGACTAGATAATTGAGAGGGGCAAGGTCCCAACAAGAAAAGAAGCATTGCAAGAGATGCAAAAAATGCTACAACTTTTGAGGAAAAACTTGGCAATGAGCACCAATAGAATGAAGCAGTAGGCAGATTGACACGAAACAAAGAGGAAATTTGAAATTGGAGATATCATGTTTGTGTGCCTGCAACCATACAAGCAGACCTCATTGAAGCATGCAACGAAGCAAAAAAATCAGCCCAAATATTATGGTCCATACAAAGTGCACACAAAGGTTGGTGAAGTTGCATATGCACTAAGCATACCAAACAAGGGAAGATTGTGTTTTGAAGAAAAAGGTAGGACTGCATATTGTGGCCAAGACAAAGCTTGGTAACAAAGATAAAGAGGGAAAGTTGTATTGGAACCAAAGAGCATTGTTGGGGAGGTGGTCCAAAAGTCACAAAACAGGGTAGTGCAAATGTTTAAGGTCAAGTGGAAGGGGTTTCCTATAGAGGATGCCGCCCTCGAAATAGAGAAATTTCTAACAAAGCATCCAAGTCTAGTACAACATTGAAAAAGGTGCCAAAATTTGTAAGAGGGCCTAGAGGAGTTTTAGAAAAACCGCCCATCTTCATTCATAGGTTAAGTATCCTTGTAGGGTGTGTCAATTTGGGCTATATTTTGTAATTAGGCGATCATGGGTTCAATTCCTATTATGTATTCACTGATAAGTAATAGAATAGCTTAATCTTTTCTCAAGGACAAGAGGTCACTAATTCCAGTCCACTTCTAGAGCAAGCACACATAACTTCAAAAAATTTACTTGCTTTAAGGACAAAACTCCTTAAGGGGAAGGGCATGTTGTGTATCTAGGCACAACATAGGATTAGAGTATGTTATCACCTATTTTGTATAAAGGCCCATGGTTTATGCATTAATTTAGGATAATATCATGTTATGTTATATTTCAAGTAACTAGAGTTAGTTAGGAGATTAAATATTGAGTTAAGTATGTTTTCTTTCATTTTTAGTATAAAAAGTGGAATGAACCCTAAAAATGTATTTTTTTATCATTTTCAACTTCTAATGCAACAAAGAGCTACCATTGTGTAAGAACTATTGTGTTATAGACAGATTTGCAAGTGCACCTACAGTGAGCAAGTGCTCCCATTTCGTTTCATCTTTTATTTTTCCTATTATTTATTTTTAGCAATTGGTTTTCCATTTTAGTTTAGGAATGCTAAAATTTCAAGATGTTTTGTAAGGATAGTTAGATCACAAGAAAAAATACAACTTAATACACCCCTTAATAGAATAGAGTTGTAGAGAGGATGAGCAAGACATTGATGGAAGGAGCTAGAAGTGTGGTCAGTGGTGCCAGGCTACAAAAGAAGTTTTGGGTGGGAAGCAATTAATAATGCTTGTTATCTTATCAATTAATTTCCTAAATCAGCTCTTGTTGGTAAAACCCTTAAGGAAATTTGGAGAAGCAACAAGCCCTCTCTCCAACATCTTGGAGTGTTTGGTTGCAATGCATATGTACAAGTTTCGAAAGAGAAGAAATCTAAGTTGGAATTCAAAGAAAATATGTATTTCATCAACTACAATGGAAGTGGGAAAGGATACAAGATTCAGAATCTTGAGATAAGAAAGATGGTATATAGTCGAAATGTGATATTCAAGGAGATCAAATCTTCTCCACAATTAAAGAAATCAAGGGATGAAGATAAAAAAAAGGTACAATTTGAGTCAAAGCCTACTGAAAGTGCATCTAATCAAGAACAAGTTGAAGAAGGACTAGTAGAGGGAGGTCATCCTAATGAGAAATTAAAGGAAGACAAACTTGCTACTCCACTCATGAGGAGGTCCACTCAGCAAAGAAGAGAACTCAAATTGTATAACCCACCTAACTTTTGTTGTATTTTTGCATTATCTGATAATAATGATGAGCCTAGAATTGTGAAGGAGACAACGGAATCAAAGGAAAGAAAGTCTTGGAAGAAAGTCATGGAAGAGAAGATGGCCGCCTTGCAAAAAAACAAGACTTAGTATTTGATTCAAATGCCTAAAAGAAGAAACCCTGTTGGATGCAAATGGGTTTTCAAAAAATTAAACTATGAGGACAAAATCAAAAATTATAAGGCACAATTGGTGGCAAAGGGTTATTCCTAGGTTGAAGGAATAGATTTTGGTGAGATTTTCTCCCCTATTGCAAAATTAACTTCTATAAGATTTTTTTTATTTGTTGTTTCTACATATGAGCTCCAAGTTGAACAAATGGATCTTAAGATAATATTTTTGCATGGGGATTTGGAGGAAGAAATCTACATGGCACAACTTGAGCACTTTGTGGCAAAAGGCATGGAAAATCTGATTTGTGGGTTGAAGAAGTCTCCCTATGGCTTGAAGCAATCCCCTGGGATGTGGTATCAAAAGCTTGATACCTATGTTTTGATGTTGGGACTTGTTAGAGAAAAATCTATATACTATGTCTATTTTAAACAAGATAATAATTAACTTATTGGTATTGTTTTATATGTTGAAGACATTAATTGATGATAGTAAGGATATGATTAAGATGCTTAAATCTCAACTTTGATTACAATTTGAGATGAAAGATTTGGGGACTACTAAAGTTATCTCGGGTACAGAGAGTAGAAGAGATAGGGTTAACAAGAAACTTTGGTTGAGTAAGAAGAAGTATGTTAACTCTATGTTGTAGCATTTCAAGATGCAAGGTTGTAAGCCAATAAATGTTCATATTTCTATAGGAACCAATTTATCTATGAAACAGAGTCTCAAGACAGAAGATCTAATAAGAGGATATGAGTGTTGTTCTATATGGTTGGAATCCTTATGTATGCAATGGTCTATACAAGACCAGATATTGCCCAAGCAATACGATTTTGATCAAGTTTATTTCCATTCTGAGCAAATAACATTAGACTAGAGTTAAGAGGATCTTAAGACGTCTTCATGTGACTTCAAAGCATTCTATTTGCCACCAAAGAGGACATATTTTGGGTAAGAACTTGAATATATAGGGTTTTGTTGATGTAAATTGGGCTAGTAATATTGACAAGAGGTCCACTAGTGGTTATGTGTTTAACCTATTTGGTGGTGCAATTAGTTAGATGAGCCAAAGGAAAGTTGTCACTCTTTGGACTACAAAAGTTGAATACATTGCAGCAACTCACTTGTAAGGAGGTAGTGTGGCTTCAAAGGTTGTGTTCAATTATTGGCTTGATACAAGATGTAGTGAGAATTGATTGTGATAATTAGAGTGCAAACAATTTGGTGAGAATTTATATTTTCATGCTTGAACAAAGCACATTGATGTTCACACTCATTTGTTCATGACATGATAGAGGACAAATAGGTGTTGATAGAAAAGGTTGGCACTTCAATGGTGTTGTAGACTCTCTAATGAAGATGATAAGCACTAAGAAGTTTTATTGGTGTACATTGGCTATGGACATTTCTAACTCTAGTTTCTACATTAAGTTTCTTTTGTTTGTCCCCTTAAGCATTGTATACAAGTGGGAGATTATTAGGAATATCTTGTATAATTTGCATGTTTTAAGGTGGTTTTTTGGCCCATGGTTTATAACCCATTGTTTGCAAATATTGCTTAGCGCTTTCCTTTAGTGATGTGCCTATAAATAATTGCACATGGATTAGGATATTGATGGGAAAAAAATCTTATTATATTGTGAATGGTTGCATTATTACTATGAGTGCCACCTTTGTTGAGTTTTTTTCCAATAAAGGTTTCCCACAGTATATTTGTGGTTCATGGTTGAAAAAATAGCAAAATAATTAACTCGTGAGTATTCATGGATTAGTTAGGGCCCAAAAGCAACTTGCCCAAAACTCGAAAAATCAGCGAAAAAACTCAATCGGCACTACAAAAAGTCTTTCTACCCAAAAAAAACTCATTTTGCATCATTTTTCAAATATGTTTTTTTGAGCACTAGTATTGGAGCATTTCATATCTATTTCCAAGCATTTGGAAAGCAAGATTGAACAAGATTAGCAAACTTATCAACTCTGATTAAGACACATTTGACACATATGTAACACTTTTCTAATTTCTTTTTGTGTGCCTTCATTCTAAATTTCTAGTGATAGAAATAGTTACTATTTTATTTTTAATTTTTTATTTAGTTTGTAGTACATACTAGGGCTTTGTTTGAACTTTTTTGGACATTTTTTTGTAGGGTGTATTTCAATTTTCCAAAAACAAAATGGAATCCACAAGTATAAATCGAATTGGTGTACCAAATAACTATTCAGCTAGGAGTATTGCTTCTAGAGGTTGTTGATGATAATAAACCTTGTGGTGAGGTGGCTTGACTACTACGTAATAGGAGGAAGAACAAGGTGCGCGCTTCTAAAAATGAGGCTGAAAACTGTCATCTCTAGAGTTGGTGGACTCTAATGCTCAAATAACATGTCTCCAATCTTCATTAAAATGTCCTATTTTCAACATATCACAACTTTTGTTCCTATAATTGTCAACAACTCGACTTCCATAAGATAGGAAACATTAAACTCAAAAATCGATGCTCCCTAGGGATGCATCCCCTACTAAATATGACCCTGTCCACCATAGGGGATATTTTGCGGATGCAAGCACAGGAAAAAATCATCCCCACCTCGTCCCTTTCTTGAAAAAAATTTGGAAACATCCTAAGTACATACAATTTTTTTTTAGGGACACCTAGGTACATTAGGGAACATCCAGGCATTCACCATTTGTCTCATGCCCAAACACATTTTAGTTACTTTTAAAAAAAAATTACAACCTTTCAATGCTTGTTCGGTTTATGAAATGCCCATCTAATATTTACAAAAAACTATGAAATTGGTGTGCACCATGAAGGTCTGTATGGTTTTGAAGATCTAAGCTACCCCTAGACCTCGCAAGGAACCTTACCCCTTCACCTCATTGGATGTGCTGCCCCAAACCCCCCACAAGGGGCATTGCCAGACAACCCCAATAAAGGCGTTGCTCCCAAACCCCCACCAAACTATAAGTCTGATCAAGTAATAGACCAATGATTAATCATGATCACAAAATACATATCCCTTGTTGCAGATCTCTACATTTTCACAATTGAAGTCACAGTCAAAGATTATCTTGTTTCATACATTGGAGTTTGGACAACTTGTTCAATATAAAAGGTCTACCACAGAGAATGTTGGCATGCTACAATCAGTACACTACTAAACACGAGTTAAGTCATTATTGGCAGGAAATGCCACATTCATAATTCAAAAATTTATAAATCATGCCCTGCATAGACAACTCATAAAACAATCCCATCTATTAGTATCCTAGCTGAGGTCAAACTGGAACATAACCAATTATCTTTTTACTTAAATGTTCCTCTTTGTTAATGAGTTTGACGACAAATCATGCAGTCTTGAAGGCTTCAGGAAAAATCCAATAATAAATCCCTCACCTGAATATACACACTTATCAGACATGTCTTTCTTAACTCATGCTCATATACATATAATAATATATATAAAGAACATCATAATTCCTATTCAATTATGCATGCTCACAAAGATTCTATAATGTCTATGATAAATGTATAATCAATGTTATCATAGTTGAAAAAATTGCCAAAAACTCGCAATACTCGCGAGTAATCGTTTTGAAATGTGTTGGGCGAGTAAATCGCTCAATAACTCGCAGACGAGTATTAGGTAAAATGCGCAGCGATTTATTCATGAAAAAAACGCAGAAAATCACGACTAGCAAAGAAAAACGCGGTTAAAAAATAAGGGGTCGATTTTCTTTTTGTTTGCCCTAAATTTTTAGCATAAACATAATGATAAAGCGCCCGCCGTCACTTGCAAACTCGTATTATTCAGATTCAAACAGAAAACGACTGGAGACGAGGGCAAAGAAAACCACGATGGGAGACGAGGGCAAAGAAAAAAAATGGCGACGGTAGAAAAAACGCAGGTGTTTTTAAAAAACGCGACCTCATTTCTAAGAAAATCGTAAGCACCATGATCGATTTCTGCAAAAAATTAAACTCCAGATCGATTGATTTCTGTTCATATTTCATTGTTTTTTAATTAATTTTTTTTTTTAAATTCATTGATTTTAATTTTTCCCGAATAAACTCATATGATCGATTGAATAAATTTATAAAATGTAAACTCATACATCTTAAAAGTTAAATAAAACGTAACAATTAATTATTTTTACCGTAAACTCATACATCTTAAAAATTAAATAAAACACAAAGCGCATGCTCATTGTTTTTTTAAATTTATTGATTTGTAAATAGCAAATACTAAAGTTTGTAATTTAAATATTAAAAGATTTTAAGAATATATGTAAAAAAATTAATATTATATATAAGGTTTATCATTTAGCATTTGAAAAATTGAAAATTGAAAATTTATTTTATTTCCAAAACTTATAATTTAATATATTTGTAAAATATAATTTATAATTTAATATATTACATAAGAGTTAAGAATATTTGTAAAAAAAAATAATATATTATTTTTTATTTATCATTTAAGTATTTGAAAATTTGAAAAAAACTAATTTATTTTATTTCCAAAACTTATAATTTAATATATTTGAAAAAATAATTAATATATTATATAAGTTATTATTAAATCAAATCTTTAAATTAAATAATTAATGATTACAAATCAATAAATTAAAAAAGAAGAAGTTATTATTAAATATTAAATCAATAAGAGTTAAAAACTTTTATTTCCAGAATGTAAATTTTTAATGATTAGAAATCAATAAATAAAAAAATAATTAATTAAAATATTATTATTAAATATTAACCAGAATGATTTTTATTAATGATACATTGATGATTGATATGTATTAAGGTTTTAAACTCTAATTTTGAGTTATATATGATGAAATCAGTAATATGTTCTAAAAATTCAGTTTATATGTGTGGTTTTTAAGAATATTTTTAAAAATTGTGTATATTCAAATGTTCGATAAATTTGCCGAGTTATTGCCGAGTTTTTCCTCGAGTTTTTGCCGAGTCCCGAGTTTTTAAATTTTTTGGGTCTGCCGAATTATTGCCGAGTCCAAGTTTTTCAACTATGAATGTTATCATATGAATATTTGAAATTTCCTTATATTTTAGAACTTTCCCTATTTTTTAACAGTCATCCCTTGCCATCCCCTAAAAAATGGCCTTAAAAAAAACTATCCTGAAAATGTGTCCCCTCATCCTTTGTCATCCCCGTCCCAAAAACTCGGGGGAGCATAGCTTAAAATAAATTCTAATCTTACTTCAAATAAATAACAAACCTCTAAACAATTATTAATTCCTGCATGAAGGGGTTGGAATTAAGGAAAAAGAATTATTTTTTCAAAGAATTTCATGAGGCGATGAGCAGCCTCATCACTCCCCGATACCTAGGTTTTTGCAAGTCCTACAAGTCTATTTTTGGGTGGCTTGGGAAGGCGATGTTGTTGTCTCATGCTCTTTCTTTTTGTTAAGAGTTAAGACCCTCCCAGATGGCACTGTAGTCATAGTCTCTAAGATATTTCTTCCAATTTTCCTTATCAAAATTTGTGAAACCTAGTTTACTATCCACCTGTGTTCTCCATTTAGAAAATTCCCAGTCAAATTGGGCAGTTGTTGCATGTAGTGGTGCCACAGGGGTGAGAATAAGGGGAGACCTAAACTTCATCCCAATCCACTCGTGTTTATACTTTTATACTGATTCTGTCACAGCCTTGGCCCTTCACAGTGACCATAGGAGGTTATTGGGAGAAATAACTACTCTTCTTTTTAGGTGTATAGGCAGTGGAGCATACCTCTCTTCACAAGCTGCAACTGCTGGTTGAATAGCATGTGGGATAGCCTCCTAAAAAGTTACATAAAAAATTCTGAGACTGGTACCATATCTATTTCTCATGTTCTTGTATGATACAGTGTTAATGAATGCTCTCTTGAATTCATGTAGTTTAGGATTCCGATGCCTCATCATCATACCCACATTCTTCTCCTCCTCATAATATTCTTTAGTCCTTTATTGCCAGTTAATCTAATTTACACTTCACCTACAAAAATATTCACAAAGAAATCCACATGTGCCAACAATAGTTGGTGGATAAAGAATTTGAATAATAAATTTCATTGTTCTAGAGGGCTGATTTTATAAGCTTGCAAAAACTCTTTATCATTATTGAAGTCGAAGGGTAGCCCACAAGAGATTCTTAGTACTTTCCATCTCAAGGATTGCTCCCTCAAAAACATA
>CM021107.1:256909183-257038108 GCA_007115665.2 Sequoiadendron giganteum | reverse complement strand
GATTTTAAAATGGAATTCAAGTGATTGTTTTTCTCGCGAGTTGTTTAAATCGCCAAGAGTTAACTGGCAGACTAAGAGGAAAATTCGAAATTTGAAGAAGAAGGAATCATTATTAATAGCAACTGCCATAATGACCGGCTGACGACTAGCCCACTACTGTGCTTGAATTAGAAGATTCCGAACGAAGAAAGTGGAAAATTGATGAAGGTGCTAAAATAGCCCCAGCACTACTTAGCAGGATTCTCCGAGAAAAGTTATTTAAACAATCTCTTCTCTCATTTCTCCTCACATTGTTTCGAAGTTGAAGTTGCTGAAGAAGTTCTTGAGAGATTGAAATATTTTCCAAGTGGTTGAGAAGAGAAATTCTGTGAGAGTTTATTTTATTTCGGAGTGTTGAGTTGCTGAAAGTGCGAAGTGCTGGAGAAATTTTCATTTGCCGAGACTCTTTCTTTCGAAAAGCTGAAAGTGTGTTGCTGCAACTTCAAAGTTGAAGGTTGAAGTTATTTTCCGGAGTTGCTGGAGAATTTAATTCTCAAAGAGCTGAAAGTGGAGTTGCTGCGAAGTTTAAACGTTGAGAAGTTGAGGAAGTTGAAATTTCATATTGCTGGCAACTCTTTATTCCTCTAACTGCTGAAGTTGACAAAGTGAAGTCAAGGTTCGAACAATTTGTGCTGGTGAAATTAGCTACATTGCTGAAAGTTATTAGCTTGCTGCGTTTTTTCTTCACCAGTCAGAAGTGCAGTTGCTGAGAGTTGTCTCTAAACTCAGAGATTTTTATACAGTACGAGGTTTGGAGTTAGAAATTTATGCTGAGAAATTTTATTTTCAAAGCTAACTCCGTATTCGCAGCCATCTCGGGAATTGTTTTATTTTATTAATCCGCAGCCTAGCTTATTCTTCTATTTTATTTTGCAGATGGCTGGCGCAAAGGATGTTGCAGGAACAAGCAGAGCCGCAGGCAGAGCTGCAAACACTGAAGCAGGCAAGGCTGGCTCATCCCGGCAGGCAATGATTAAGAGGCTCGCTAAGCCATTTCTCCCAAAGTCAGCAATAGTTTCAAAGTTGGCGGGATTAAATGACACCAACCTTGGTTCATTTAATCTAAATGCACTCAAATTGAGGATGTTCGGGCTAGGGGGCCATCAACCATCAGTCACGGCACATAATATAATGAAGAGTGGAATCTACGCAGCTGCTAGTTTTCCGCCACAATTCAGTGTCCAGAGCTAATTATGGAGTGCGCCAATCACTACAAGCCAGAACGTAGGACGATTGTCTCTCCGGATGGTAAACTGCTCGCCAACTTCACACCGGATGCCATCGGAGAAGCATTTGGGATTCCAATTGCTGAGGAGATGTTATACAGAACAAACAAGAGGGCAGATAAGATGTACTCTTCCTCTTTCGAAAGAGTCACTGCAGTCATTAACAGAGTTTGGATGCAAAAGCCGAGGCCACCCCGCACTAAGCTCCCAAAGTAGATAATTGCCGAGGACGTGAAACAAGAATACTGTGATTTGATAATGATGCTGAGCCGGGTGAATGGGAGTGCACAGGCTTACATTTTCGAGCCTTGGATGTTCTACTTCATCGAGATCATCTTGGAGGGAAAGGAGTGTGTCGATTGGGCTAGGATGATTAGCAACCACATCGATGAGCAATTCAAGAGCCTGAAGGTGACGAAGACTTTCTACATAAGCTCATATGTAATTTACATGTTGGCCAGAATGACTAAGTACAGAGGGATTTCGTACAAGGAGCCAATCGGCTGTGCCCCTGGTCAATTCAAAATCCATGAAGCCTGCACACAGCTACATTTAGCTAACATTGCCAACTATAAACGGGCAAATGATGCATTCACAATGCACATTGCGAGGACACTTCAGCAAAGGACGCAGCAGAGAATATCTAAAGAAGCACAGACATCGATTGAGGAATATGGGTATTGGCTCATCCAATTCCCGAAATTCACATATATTAGGCTGCAGGGGTTCACTTCGTATCCGTATCGGTTACCACGATACCCCACTGATCACATAGTAATGCTTGAGATATCTAGGCAATTGATTGCCTACGAGAAGATTCAGAAAAGGAAAAAGAAGGGTGGGCTTGATTTCCCTATCACCATGGGAAATTCCATTGAGGTGTGTCCCTCTTTGCAGGCAGCCCGAGAGGCAGAGGACGAGCTGCAATCTTATCATTTGTCATATCGCACAGGCAGGCAGGATTTCGATCCTTACGGGAACATCCGGATGGTACAGAACGTTGAATACCGGCACAGAGCTCATCTGGAGGACTTCTGGGCAAATGCAGTGGATGAGGCTGAGATAAGAAGAAGGATGCTTTCCAGACTTCCTCTCAAGTTGATTAGAGAATGTGAGATTATTCCAGTTCCCGACCAGGTGGAGGAGGATGTCAACGTCATGCAACCCGACTATGGGTCAGTTAGGGATACTCCTGCCCCACCACCTGATTGGTCCGAGCCAGAGATCATGGACTTGGACACTCTTTCTATCCCGGTGATGACTTTTACCAGGACTTGGGTCGACAGACATGTATGCAGACTTAAGAGCAAGTCGATCGCCCTTACTTATAGCTTGATGGGTGACCCAAGGCCGTTATCGGTAAAAAAGGGGAAACAAATTGCTCAGACATCGAGGGCACAAGTGGAAGTGCCAACCCAACCGATACCATTGAGGATAGAACAAGCATCACCCGTGCACTCACAAACTCAGTCTTCGAGTTTAAGAGTGGTTTCATTATTTGCCGATCAGAGGGCAGGATTAGAGGAAGAGCGGGGACTTGGGGAGGTAGATCAGCCCAACGCCCGAGAATCAGCTAGTGTCAGTTTATCCAGGGGCGGCCAATAGGAGGAGGAAGAGGAAACAATGGCCGACACCCATTTTCAGCAGATGTTGGACACGGCTTTGGAAGAAGAGGAAAACACAGAACAAGGGACCCAAGGGTCGGGAGATACCCAGCTTATAGAGGAGGATGAGCCTGAGCAGACCAGTGCAAGAAGAGAGGAAGTGCACGAGATGGAGGCAACGGAAGAACAGCCTCTTGTTGTTTGTAATCCACAGCAGACAGTGCCTGATTGGCTTTCCGACAGAATGAGGAGAGAACCCGAGGATGACACGGATCCGGCCATTGAGATGGAGGAGTTCCTCAGGAGGATCAGTGCGCCACCAGAGAAGAAAAGGGCCCAAAAGTTTTCAAAGATCTCGACTAACGAGTCAGGCTCTCGCACGCTTCAGGTGGCTATTCCGAGGGAAGATTGTGATCGAACTGAGGAGAGGCCTGAAAATTATGTGATCACCACAGTGGAGTTGGGTCGTCCTACGGGAGCCCAAGTTATCGAGGAGTTCGATAACTCCTATCAGGCATTGAAGGATCAGTTGCTCCGCACGGAGGGGAAGTATAAGAAATTGAAGAAGGAGCACAAAACCTTGATAGGATATATGCAGAATCTAGCACGCCCAGGTGAACCAGCAGACCCAGCAGTAGAACGTCCATCGGAGCTTCCGAATGAGTCAATTGTTGCCTTAGAGGAAAATGGAAACGGAGGCGGACAAGTGGGTTAGCCGTGTTCATACTGAGACAGGGAAATTCATGGAGGACCTTGCCGATGCTTATCGACAGGCCTCAAGTATTTTGGCACGGATGGATATAGTAGGTCAGGCCTGGGGTGATACTCGCATCTATCAAACGAAGACTGTACTTCGTTTGGGGGCTTTGATGCATATACCTCTAGAAACCTTGGTGGATGGAGGTGTAATTCAGAGAGGTGATAGGTATGATTTCACCAGTTGGTACTCCTCGGTGGTCACAGGTCGTGGATTTCACGACGCAGCAAGGGCAGATTCAGCTAAATTGAGGAAAGCAATGGGCAACATCTTGGGGGGAGTCCTCAATACATTAGAAGCCATATTTGCTAGAAAGTTGGTCCTAGAGGAGATAACTGCTGATGGCTTGAAAAGTAGACTGCCTCCATTCTTCTCAGCTGCGAGGTCACTTGTCCTGGATGACTTTGAGAATGTCTCCACGTTCTCTAGTATAATTCAGCATACCCAGGACGCCTTGGTGACATGGAGAAAATCTTGCATCAGATACGGACAGACGGTAGCAGTCTTGGAGTTCCAGCTCAACCATATTCCACCGATCTCTACACAGGAGGTTGAAGCAGTATTAGCCCGGTTGATCGAGTTTGCTATCCAGGAGAAGGCCAGTGGGAACGCACTGCTTGATGAGGATCTTCTTGATGATGGTAGTGGGCATTAATTGCTCATTATGATTCCTGCAGGGGAGTGGAGAATATTCTGTGCATTCATTGCCCACTCCTCTTTGTGGCGGTTTTTAGGGCAAAAACCCTAATCAGGGCATAGGTGGCTCGATCTGAGCCCTTCATTGTAATTTGATCTGAACCGTCCACTGAATTGGACTTATTATAAAAGGGGCATCCCCCCTCATTTGTAATATTATTAGATAGAGATTAGATCAAGAGTTGAATCAGAGCTAGAGAGTAGAAGGCATATAGCTTTTAGCTTAGAAGTTAGCTTTAGATTGAGGAGGGAAGAAAACTTTCCTTTGAAAGTTTTGTAAAAGGTTGTTGTGAACACTTTTCATAATACAAAGAGTTTCATTGCTTGGTGATTTCTTCTTTGTTATGAGTAGCTAGCAAGGCCATTTCGTCTTTCCAATTCAAGGTAGATAGAGTAAAGTAGATTTCTATTTCATGCAAGTAGTTGTTAATTGTGGAGTGTGGCGTTGTGATTTAAGCATATCTTCTTTCATCCATACCACTAGCGGGCTTACTGATGGTAAGTTCGCCTTGCGTGGTCAACTGGAGTATCAGCACTTAACTTCGATTATGGTTCATATGTTTGTATGCGTCGTATTGACGGTATGAACATGTTGCGTCATAGTTTGAACACTTTTCTCATCCTTTGAAGATTGCACCAACTTTGTCGGAGTTGTTCGAAAGGAGACAAAGCAAAGTTTGGTTTGAAGATTGTTTAAGTCGATCCTCGTCCTCCACCCTTTTAGAAGTAGATTTGTAGAATCCCTATCCCTATCCCCTTTAAATTCTGCATTTTCCGAGTCAGTCTAGATACCAGAACAATATGCCAAATCATTCATGTCCTAATTGCTTCACAGAGTCGAACAACTACGTAAGTCCCCTTGAAATAACCAGCAAAACACATCAACCAACTGAGTCTATTCGCGATAAAAGGAACCTTGGAGTCGAACACATGAACTTTCAAGCAATCTTAGCATGTGGGACACTTTGATCAAGAGAGAATAGAGTGAGTTGGGCAACTTTGTCTGTCTTTGGCTAATCATAAAAACAATCAACGGGTCGAAATGAGGACAGGAGTCAAGTGAATTCTATCAGCTTTAGTTATTAGGTTAACTTGGATAAGCTTGTGTTACTCCTAGAATAAAGATTTCCAGTATAGGAGGGATTATGTGAATTACTTGTTGTGTTGATTCATTTCTAGCAATTAGTATGTTGTAGGAGTGTCTGGGGTGACTAATTATCCATTGAAGGACATAATCTACGCGTAGTGTAAGATAGCCCTAAGTCAAATCAACCTTGAATAGTGTATGTGATAGATGACCCTCAATAGAAATACTGTATGGAACACTTTGGCCAAAGTAGTGTAATGTACCTACATCCTCTTAGACCGGGCGATGATTACACTGTCAATTCATCGTGATCCTTTATGCTAGTTCGAGATTGTGGGATTACAAGGATCTCTTTATGTAGGACACACCACTATGCTCAGTTGGTTAACAATATCGGTTACTCTACCAATCTTTTCATCAAAGGGAGGGCCATCTATTGAATAATAGATGTGCGGGGGACCACATTATAAGTCCGTGGTTGGCAGAAAAGCGCCCGAATGATGCTTCTCCTCCACAACAGGCTACTGAAGTACCAAGATTTGAAAAGGAAGATCCTAGACCTTCTTACTACTATTTGTTCTAAAGCTCATTGGAGCTATGTTAGTTAAGGTATGTTTTCTTGTTACTTGTTCTTGTGAAGTTATTGTAATGAAATGGAATCTTTATTGTAATTTTAATTTTAATATGATATCTTGTTCATATATTATCAATAGAAGAAAAATAAATTATATTGCAATGACTTGTTAGCACGTTTATTTACTCTTTTGATGTAAATTTGAAAAAAAATATTTTACCGAAGGGTTGGGTCTTACACTCACCCTAAAAAGATTAAAGCCATGTGTGATTGGCCTATACCCAAGACCCTTCTTAGGATTGGCAAGATTTTATAGAAGGTTCGTAAGGAACTTCTAGCAATAGGTCATCCTCTAATTAACCTTACCAAGAAGGATGCTTTCCATTGGTCCGCTAAGGCACAAAAATCCTTTGAGGATCTAAAACAAGTTCTTATCTCCACTCCTATTTTATCCACTCTTGATTGAATTAAACCCTTCATCATCGAATGTGATGCTCCTAGAATTCAGCTTGGTGCAATATTGTCTCAAGATGACCATCCCATTACATTTGAAAGCAAGAAACTAAATGACAAGGAAAAACAGATGTCGACATATAGCAAGGAGATGTTATCCATAATGCGTGTAGAAGCCAAGTGGCATCAGTTTCTTTTGGGAACAATTTTTTTATTAAGACTAACCATCATAGCCTTAAGCACTTGTTGACTCAGGAAATACTAACAAAGGAACAACAAAATTGGATTGATCACCTACAAGCCTATGACTATGAGATCCTTTATAAGAAAGGGAAGGAAAAAGTGGTGACAAATGCATTCTCATGCTTAGAGGAACCTCCTATATTTCAAGCCATCACCATTAGTCAAACTTCTTGGATACATGATCTTCTACATGATTACTCAACTCATTTGCCACAACCAATCTCAAGCAAGAAATTGAAGATGGAAAAGGAGGGAAGGCTTGGTGCTTTTAGAATAGCATTATCGTATTTCTAGGCTGTATCTACATAAGGGATGATTCCCCCTTTTTTTATGAGGCACTTGAGCACAATTGGTTTCAAAAAAAACTTATAGAAATACCAAGTCTAATTAATTTTTGGCAAAATAGGAGCTAATATTTTACAATTTCTGGCTAAATGTGACACATACCAGCGATATCAGATTGAGAATGTTCCTTCCCCATGCCTTCTACAATCAAATGTCATTCCAAATAAAATTGGGAAATTGTGTCTATGGACTTTATCTTAGTGATTCACAAATCAAAAGGCAAGGATGAGATTTTTGTTGTGGTAGATTGATTGACCAAGTATGCCCACTTCATTCCATAACAAAGGTGGGAAGTAATGTTCCTACAATGGCTAAATTATACTACCAAAATATTTTTAAGCTACACGGGATCCCATAAAGAATCATTTGTGATCAAGACAAGATCTTTCAAAGTCATTTTAAGTAGTAGTTGTTTTGTTATGCAAGGGTTACATTCAACATGAGCACTAACTATCACTGTCAATTGATGAACAAAGAGGTGGTGAACAAGTGTCTCAAAGGGTACCTAAGAATGTGGACAAGGGTTAAGTAGAAGTGGGTGGAATAGTGACATTTGGCTGAGAATTGGTACAACACCACCTATCACTTTGTCATCAAAATGACACCCTTCAAGGCTTTGTATGGTATGTGCCACCATCATTGTTAGACTAGATAATTGAGAGGGGCAAGGTCCCAACAAGAAAAGAAGCATTGCAAGAGATGCAAAAAATGCTACAACTTTTGAGGAAAAACTTGGCAATGAGCACCAATAGAATGAAGCAGTAGGCAGATTGACACGAAACAAAGAGGAAATTTGAAATTGGAGATATCATGTTTGTGTGCCTGCAACCATACAAGCAGACCTCATTGAAGCATGCAACGAAGCAAAAAAATCAGCCCAAATATTATGGTCCATACAAAGTGCACACAAAGGTTGGTGAAGTTGCATATGCACTAAGCATACCAAACAAGGGAAGATTGTGTTTTGAAGAAAAAGGTAGGACTGCATATTGTGGCCAAGACAAAGCTTGGTAACAAAGATAAAGAGGGAAAGTTGTATTGGAACCAAAGAGCATTGTTGGGGAGGTGGTCCAAAAGTCACAAAACAGGGTAGTGCAAATGTTTAAGGTCAAGTGGAAGGGGTTTCCTATAGAGGATGCCGCCCTCGAAATAGAGAAATTTCTAACAAAGCATCCAAGTCTAGTACAACATTGAAAAAGGTGCCAAAATTTGTAAGAGGGCCTAGAGGAGTTTTAGAAAAACCGCCCATCTTCATTCATAGGTTAAGTATCCTTGTAGGGTGTGTCAATTTGGGCTATATTTTGTAATTAGGCGATCATGGGTTCAATTCCTATTATGTATTCACTGATAAGTAATAGAATAGCTTAATCTTTTCTCAAGGACAAGAGGTCACTAATTCCAGTCCACTTCTAGAGCAAGCACACATAACTTCAAAAAATTTACTTGCTTTAAGGACAAAACTCCTTAAGGGGAAGGGCATGTTGTGTATCTAGGCACAACATAGGATTAGAGTATGTTATCACCTATTTTGTATAAAGGCCCATGGTTTATGCATTAATTTAGGATAATATCATGTTATGTTATATTTCAAGTAACTAGAGTTAGTTAGGAGATTAAATATTGAGTTAAGTATGTTTTCTTTCATTTTTAGTATAAAAAGTGGAATGAACCCTAAAAATGTATTTTTTTATCATTTTCAACTTCTAATGCAACAAAGAGCTACCATTGTGTAAGAACTATTGTGTTATAGACAGATTTGCAAGTGCACCTACAGTGAGCAAGTGCTCCCATTTCGTTTCATCTTTTATTTTTCCTATTATTTATTTTTAGCAATTGGTTTTCCATTTTAGTTTAGGAATGCTAAAATTTCAAGATGTTTTGTAAGGATAGTTAGATCACAAGAAAAAATACAACTTAATACACCCCTTAATAGAATAGAGTTGTAGAGAGGATGAGCAAGACATTGATGGAAGGAGCTAGAAGTGTGGTCAGTGGTGCCAGGCTACAAAAGAAGTTTTGGGTGGGAAGCAATTAATAATGCTTGTTATCTTATCAATTAATTTCCTAAATCAGCTCTTGTTGGTAAAACCCTTAAGGAAATTTGGAGAAGCAACAAGCCCTCTCTCCAACATCTTGGAGTGTTTGGTTGCAATGCATATGTACAAGTTTCGAAAGAGAAGAAATCTAAGTTGGAATTCAAAGAAAATATGTATTTCATCAACTACAATGGAAGTGGGAAAGGATACAAGATTCAGAATCTTGAGATAAGAAAGATGGTATATAGTCGAAATGTGATATTCAAGGAGATCAAATCTTCTCCACAATTAAAGAAATCAAGGGATGAAGATAAAAAAAAGGTACAATTTGAGTCAAAGCCTACTGAAAGTGCATCTAATCAAGAACAAGTTGAAGAAGGACTAGTAGAGGGAGGTCATCCTAATGAGAAATTAAAGGAAGACAAACTTGCTACTCCACTCATGAGGAGGTCCACTCAGCAAAGAAGAGAACTCAAATTGTATAACCCACCTAACTTTTGTTGTATTTTTGCATTATCTGATAATAATGATGAGCCTAGAATTGTGAAGGAGACAACGGAATCAAAGGAAAGAAAGTCTTGGAAGAAAGTCATGGAAGAGAAGATGGCCGCCTTGCAAAAAAACAAGACTTAGTATTTGATTCAAATGCCTAAAAGAAGAAACCCTGTTGGATGCAAATGGGTTTTCAAAAAATTAAACTATGAGGACAAAATCAAAAATTATAAGGCACAATTGGTGGCAAAGGGTTATTCCTAGGTTGAAGGAATAGATTTTGGTGAGATTTTCTCCCCTATTGCAAAATTAACTTCTATAAGATTTTTTTTATTTGTTGTTTCTACATATGAGCTCCAAGTTGAACAAATGGATCTTAAGATAATATTTTTGCATGGGGATTTGGAGGAAGAAATCTACATGGCACAACTTGAGCACTTTGTGGCAAAAGGCATGGAAAATCTGATTTGTGGGTTGAAGAAGTCTCCCTATGGCTTGAAGCAATCCCCTGGGATGTGGTATCAAAAGCTTGATACCTATGTTTTGATGTTGGGACTTGTTAGAGAAAAATCTATATACTATGTCTATTTTAAACAAGATAATAATTAACTTATTGGTATTGTTTTATATGTTGAAGACATTAATTGATGATAGTAAGGATATGATTAAGATGCTTAAATCTCAACTTTGATTACAATTTGAGATGAAAGATTTGGGGACTACTAAAGTTATCTCGGGTACAGAGAGTAGAAGAGATAGGGTTAACAAGAAACTTTGGTTGAGTAAGAAGAAGTATGTTAACTCTATGTTGTAGCATTTCAAGATGCAAGGTTGTAAGCCAATAAATGTTCATATTTCTATAGGAACCAATTTATCTATGAAACAGAGTCTCAAGACAGAAGATCTAATAAGAGGATATGAGTGTTGTTCTATATGGTTGGAATCCTTATGTATGCAATGGTCTATACAAGACCAGATATTGCCCAAGCAATACGATTTTGATCAAGTTTATTTCCATTCTGAGCAAATAACATTAGACTAGAGTTAAGAGGATCTTAAGACGTCTTCATGTGACTTCAAAGCATTCTATTTGCCACCAAAGAGGACATATTTTGGGTAAGAACTTGAATATATAGGGTTTTGTTGATGTAAATTGGGCTAGTAATATTGACAAGAGGTCCACTAGTGGTTATGTGTTTAACCTATTTGGTGGTGCAATTAGTTAGATGAGCCAAAGGAAAGTTGTCACTCTTTGGACTACAAAAGTTGAATACATTGCAGCAACTCACTTGTAAGGAGGTAGTGTGGCTTCAAAGGTTGTGTTCAATTATTGGCTTGATACAAGATGTAGTGAGAATTGATTGTGATAATTAGAGTGCAAACAATTTGGTGAGAATTTATATTTTCATGCTTGAACAAAGCACATTGATGTTCACACTCATTTGTTCATGACATGATAGAGGACAAATAGGTGTTGATAGAAAAGGTTGGCACTTCAATGGTGTTGTAGACTCTCTAATGAAGATGATAAGCACTAAGAAGTTTTATTGGTGTACATTGGCTATGGACATTTCTAACTCTAGTTTCTACATTAAGTTTCTTTTGTTTGTCCCCTTAAGCATTGTATACAAGTGGGAGATTATTAGGAATATCTTGTATAATTTGCATGTTTTAAGGTGGTTTTTTGGCCCATGGTTTATAACCCATTGTTTGCAAATATTGCTTAGCGCTTTCCTTTAGTGATGTGCCTATAAATAATTGCACATGGATTAGGATATTGATGGGAAAAAAATCTTATTATATTGTGAATGGTTGCATTATTACTATGAGTGCCACCTTTGTTGAGTTTTTTTCCAATAAAGGTTTCCCACAGTATATTTGTGGTTCATGGTTGAAAAAATAGCAAAATAATTAACTCGTGAGTATTCATGGATTAGTTAGGGCCCAAAAGCAACTTGCCCAAAACTCGAAAAATCAGCGAAAAAACTCAATCGGCACTACAAAAAGTCTTTCTACCCAAAAAAAACTCATTTTGCATCATTTTTCAAATATGTTTTTTTGAGCACTAGTATTGGAGCATTTCATATCTATTTCCAAGCATTTGGAAAGCAAGATTGAACAAGATTAGCAAACTTATCAACTCTGATTAAGACACATTTGACACATATGTAACACTTTTCTAATTTCTTTTTGTGTGCCTTCATTCTAAATTTCTAGTGATAGAAATAGTTACTATTTTATTTTTAATTTTTTATTTAGTTTGTAGTACATACTAGGGCTTTGTTTGAACTTTTTTGGACATTTTTTTGTAGGGTGTATTTCAATTTTCCAAAAACAAAATGGAATCCACAAGTATAAATCGAATTGGTGTACCAAATAACTATTCAGCTAGGAGTATTGCTTCTAGAGGTTGTTGATGATAATAAACCTTGTGGTGAGGTGGCTTGACTACTACGTAATAGGAGGAAGAACAAGGTGCGCGCTTCTAAAAATGAGGCTGAAAACTGTCATCTCTAGAGTTGGTGGACTCTAATGCTCAAATAACATGTCTCCAATCTTCATTAAAATGTCCTATTTTCAACATATCACAACTTTTGTTCCTATAATTGTCAACAACTCGACTTCCATAAGATAGGAAACATTAAACTCAAAAATCGATGCTCCCTAGGGATGCATCCCCTACTAAATATGACCCTGTCCACCATAGGGGATATTTTGCGGATGCAAGCACAGGAAAAAATCATCCCCACCTCGTCCCTTTCTTGAAAAAAATTTGGAAACATCCTAAGTACATACAATTTTTTTTTAGGGACACCTAGGTACATTAGGGAACATCCAGGCATTCACCATTTGTCTCATGCCCAAACACATTTTAGTTACTTTTAAAAAAAAATTACAACCTTTCAATGCTTGTTCGGTTTATGAAATGCCCATCTAATATTTACAAAAAACTATGAAATTGGTGTGCACCATGAAGGTCTGTATGGTTTTGAAGATCTAAGCTACCCCTAGACCTCGCAAGGAACCTTACCCCTTCACCTCATTGGATGTGCTGCCCCAAACCCCCCACAAGGGGCATTGCCAGACAACCCCAATAAAGGCGTTGCTCCCAAACCCCCACCAAACTATAAGTCTGATCAAGTAATAGACCAATGATTAATCATGATCACAAAATACATATCCCTTGTTGCAGATCTCTACATTTTCACAATTGAAGTCACAGTCAAAGATTATCTTGTTTCATACATTGGAGTTTGGACAACTTGTTCAATATAAAAGGTCTACCACAGAGAATGTTGGCATGCTACAATCAGTACACTACTAAACACGAGTTAAGTCATTATTGGCAGGAAATGCCACATTCATAATTCAAAAATTTATAAATCATGCCCTGCATAGACAACTCATAAAACAATCCCATCTATTAGTATCCTAGCTGAGGTCAAACTGGAACATAACCAATTATCTTTTTACTTAAATGTTCCTCTTTGTTAATGAGTTTGACGACAAATCATGCAGTCTTGAAGGCTTCAGGAAAAATCCAATAATAAATCCCTCACCTGAATATACACACTTATCAGACATGTCTTTCTTAACTCATGCTCATATACATATAATAATATATATAAAGAACATCATAATTCCTATTCAATTATGCATGCTCACAAAGATTCTATAATGTCTATGATAAATGTATAATCAATGTTATCATAGTTGAAAAAATTGCCAAAAACTCGCAATACTCGCGAGTAATCGTTTTGAAATGTGTTGGGCGAGTAAATCGCTCAATAACTCGCAGACGAGTATTAGGTAAAATGCGCAGCGATTTATTCATGAAAAAAACGCAGAAAATCACGACTAGCAAAGAAAAACGCGGTTAAAAAATAAGGGGTCGATTTTCTTTTTGTTTGCCCTAAATTTTTAGCATAAACATAATGATAAAGCGCCCGCCGTCACTTGCAAACTCGTATTATTCAGATTCAAACAGAAAACGACTGGAGACGAGGGCAAAGAAAACCACGATGGGAGACGAGGGCAAAGAAAAAAAATGGCGACGGTAGAAAAAACGCAGGTGTTTTTAAAAAACGCGACCTCATTTCTAAGAAAATCGTAAGCACCATGATCGATTTCTGCAAAAAATTAAACTCCAGATCGATTGATTTCTGTTCATATTTCATTGTTTTTTAATTAATTTTTTTTTTTAAATTCATTGATTTTAATTTTTCCCGAATAAACTCATATGATCGATTGAATAAATTTATAAAATGTAAACTCATACATCTTAAAAGTTAAATAAAACGTAACAATTAATTATTTTTACCGTAAACTCATACATCTTAAAAATTAAATAAAACACAAAGCGCATGCTCATTGTTTTTTTAAATTTATTGATTTGTAAATAGCAAATACTAAAGTTTGTAATTTAAATATTAAAAGATTTTAAGAATATATGTAAAAAAATTAATATTATATATAAGGTTTATCATTTAGCATTTGAAAAATTGAAAATTGAAAATTTATTTTATTTCCAAAACTTATAATTTAATATATTTGTAAAATATAATTTATAATTTAATATATTACATAAGAGTTAAGAATATTTGTAAAAAAAAATAATATATTATTTTTTATTTATCATTTAAGTATTTGAAAATTTGAAAAAAACTAATTTATTTTATTTCCAAAACTTATAATTTAATATATTTGAAAAAATAATTAATATATTATATAAGTTATTATTAAATCAAATCTTTAAATTAAATAATTAATGATTACAAATCAATAAATTAAAAAAGAAGAAGTTATTATTAAATATTAAATCAATAAGAGTTAAAAACTTTTATTTCCAGAATGTAAATTTTTAATGATTAGAAATCAATAAATAAAAAAATAATTAATTAAAATATTATTATTAAATATTAACCAGAATGATTTTTATTAATGATACATTGATGATTGATATGTATTAAGGTTTTAAACTCTAATTTTGAGTTATATATGATGAAATCAGTAATATGTTCTAAAAATTCAGTTTATATGTGTGGTTTTTAAGAATATTTTTAAAAATTGTGTATATTCAAATGTTCGATAAATTTGCCGAGTTATTGCCGAGTTTTTCCTCGAGTTTTTGCCGAGTCCCGAGTTTTTAAATTTTTTGGGTCTGCCGAATTATTGCCGAGTCCAAGTTTTTCAACTATGAATGTTATCATATGAATATTTGAAATTTCCTTATATTTTAGAACTTTCCCTATTTTTTAACAGTCATCCCTTGCCATCCCCTAAAAAATGGCCTTAAAAAAAACTATCCTGAAAATGTGTCCCCTCATCCTTTGTCATCCCCGTCCCAAAAACTCGGGGGAGCATAGCTTAAAATAAATTCTAATCTTACTTCAAATAAATAACAAACCTCTAAACAATTATTAATTCCTGCATGAAGGGGTTGGAATTAAGGAAAAAGAATTATTTTTTCAAAGAATTTCATGAGGCGATGAGCAGCCTCATCACTCCCCGATACCTAGGTTTTTGCAAGTCCTACAAGTCTATTTTTGGGTGGCTTGGGAAGGCGATGTTGTTGTCTCATGCTCTTTCTTTTTGTTAAGAGTTAAGACCCTCCCAGATGGCACTGTAGTCATAGTCTCTAAGATATTTCTTCCAATTTTCCTTATCAAAATTTGTGAAACCTAGTTTACTATCCACCTGTGTTCTCCATTTAGAAAATTCCCAGTCAAATTGGGCAGTTGTTGCATGTAGTGGTGCCACAGGGGTGAGAATAAGGGGAGACCTAAACTTCATCCCAATCCACTCGTGTTTATACTTTTATACTGATTCTGTCACAGCCTTGGCCCTTCACAGTGACCATAGGAGGTTATTGGGAGAAATAACTACTCTTCTTTTTAGGTGTATAGGCAGTGGAGCATACCTCTCTTCACAAGCTGCAACTGCTGGTTGAATAGCATGTGGGATAGCCTCCTAAAAAGTTACATAAAAAATTCTGAGACTGGTACCATATCTATTTCTCATGTTCTTGTATGATACAGTGTTAATGAATGCTCTCTTGAATTCATGTAGTTTAGGATTCCGATGCCTCATCATCATACCCACATTCTTCTCCTCCTCATAATATTCTTTAGTCCTTTATTGCCAGTTAATCTAATTTACACTTCACCTACAAAAATATTCACAAAGAAATCCACATGTGCCAACAATAGTTGGTGGATAAAGAATTTGAATAATAAATTTCATTGTTCTAGAGGGCTGATTTTATAAGCTTGCAAAAACTCTTTATCATTATTGAAGTCGAAGGGTAGCCCACAAGAGATTCTTAGTACTTTCCATCTCAAGGATTGCTCCCTCAAAAACATATTGTACACACAAGAAGGTTTCCTGCAAGTTAGCAGGGACTCCCCTATTTTACATGCTTCCATTAAGTTATGTTCTAATATCTCATTCTTTGTTGCAAATTTGTCACCTACACCTCTAGCCTAGAGATTTCATCCCCTACATGTCTTTAGGAAATGGCAACAAGCAATTTAAGTCTGCAACGCCTGAGAAATCCGTACAGTGAACCATTGAAGTTTTTTAGGTTCAACCTATTTTTGTTTATCTTCTTTAGCAGGTACATTTTGCCACTCACTAACTCTTCCTCGAGTTCAAAAAAATTATTCATGGAATTTTTCATGTGCAACCTATATTTGTTTATCTTCTTTGATAGGTATATTCTGCCACTCACTCTACTCTTCCTCAAGTTCAAAAATTTCATTCATCATAGTAGTCAATTTATTTTCATCATCTTGGTTTATTTTCCATGAATGTCATTCACATACCAGATTCTCAGTAAGTGCCTCAAATCTCTCTCCATTGGAGAAGCCATTTCAGACAATTTATTTAGCTTTTCATTTAATCAAAGAATGGCTACATCTTTTTCCATGTTTGTGAAAAAGAATTTAGGGGCAGCTACACAAGAGTTAGGTCTCATTTTTTGGGTGAGGTGGGCCATGGAGTTAGAATGTGTCCCGCATTAAAAGATGATCAAGCATTAGAGTGCCAAAGAATTCAAATGGAGTTGGATGGCGTTCAAGGTGGGTCACCTTCTTTCCCAAGTGCACAATCATCTATGCCTAATCCTATTCCTTCCACGGTTGGTAGTAGTGGAGTTGCCTCAAGAGGAAAGAGGAAGGTGAGTGGTAGTGGGAAGGCATCTTCAGCTGAGTCTATGTTTAATTATCAAGCACGAGAAACCACTGAATCTTCCATTGCCAAATTCTTTTTTGCCCATGCCATCCCATTTCATGTGGCCCATTCATCTTATTTCAAACAAATGGTGAAAGATATAGCCACTATTGGTCCTTCATTCGTACCCCCTAGAGATCATAAGCTACGCACCACCCTCCTAGAAAAAGAGTAATCCAAAGTTAATGTGTCAATGGAGGAGATGAGGCAAACGTGGATGAGGACGGGGTGCTCTATAGTGATGGATGGGTGGACTGATGTTAGAAATTGGCCACTCATCAATGTCATAGTCACATGCCCTACTGGTTCTTATTTTCTTAGAGCCATAGATTGTTCAAGGAGACATAAGGATGCAGACTTCCAATTTTCCATTTTGAGAGATGCCATAGAGGAGGTTAGGGCTGCTAATGTGATGCAGGTGATCACTGATTCAGCACGTGTGTGCAAATCGGCTGGGTTGATGGTGGAGGGTACTTATAGGCACATATTTTGGACCCCATGTTGTGTTCATGCATTGAACAATGCATTGAAAGACATAGGGAAGTTGGATTGGGTGAAGCAAACGGTGGCAAAAGCTAGAGATATTCAGATGTTCATTTGCAATCACCACACCTCACTTGCTCTCTTCAAATCATTTTCAAAAGAGTTTCTCAAACTTGTTGAGACAAGGTATGCCACTTCATTTTTTTCACTTTCAATTTTTCAAATTTTGAAACTTCAAAGTTCAAACATTTCAATTTGTATTCATAATCTGATTTTGTTTTAAATTTTTGTTTTTTAATGAATCGTTGAATCAATGAATGTAGATATGCCACATACTTCATCTTGTTGGAGAGGATGCTTGAGGTGCATGAGCCTCTACAATTGATGATGGTCAATACAAAGTGGACTAGATGGCCTAATGCAAGTTCTACTCAAGGAAAGACCGTCAAACAAAAGATCCTCGATGATGATTGGTGGGCCAATGTGAGGTAAGACATATTAGATGGCTGATTTTCATATTAAATTTCTGATTTTAATATTTTTATTTTATTTTCCAATGTTCCAATTTTTGAAGTTTCTAACATGTCAATTAACTTGTCAACTACAAACTCTCCTAGTCTTGGAGAGATATATGAGACATTTGATAGTATGCTTGGGAAGATCAAGCAAACTATTTTGGCAAAGGATCCCACTTTGGATTTATATGAGCAACACATTAGGCCCATTGTGACGCGGAAGTGGAATACAATGAGCACCCCGCTTCATATGGCTGCCTTTGCTCTAAATCCCAAATGATATGCACCAAGGGATGGTAGGGTGCCTCCATGCGATGACCCTGAGGTTTTAGATGGGTTCACACAGGCCATTGATAAAATGTATCCAGCAAAGCAGGCTTCACTACTTTAGACACAATTCCTAGACTTTGCAAATCTTAGTGGCCCAAACTTGAGTAAACCACAGGCGAGGTTGGATAGAGCTATATTAGCTCAAACAAACCCTATTGGATGATGGACCTATCATGGGAGGGATACACCGCATTTGAAGACACTTGCTACTCGCCTTTTTGCACAGGTTGTCAGTTCCTCTGCTGTAGAGAGGAATTGGTCCACATTTAGCTTTATCCACTCCCTCAAGAGGAATAGACTTACCTCTAGACGAGTGGAGAAGCTAGTGGTCGTTCATAGTGCTCTTCGGCTTCAGGATCGGTAGACTCCAGAGTATCGACAAACTCCAACTCTACGGTGGGATATTGGTCCTGAGGACGTGGCCCAGGTAGATGAGGAGGAGACAACTAAGGGTTTGGTTGGTGTTCCGTTGGTTGAGGCTAAGGTGGACCATCACAAAGGCAGTGACTCAGAGGATGACTCTGATTTTGATGCGATTATGGGAGATCCTATGGATTAGGGGCAGCAGTGCTACTGCTCTTTGTTTATTGTATTTTGATTTTCATATCATACTTTAAAACTATATGGCAGAATGTAGCCTTTGGGCATTTTGATATAAGTTTATAAATTATAACTTGGAGGTTGTCTCACGATTCATGTATATTAATTTTGAATTTTGAATGCATACTGAGTATTGACATAATGTTGAACACAAATGTTATATGTTAAGGTTCTATAATGTATATTATGCATGCCTTATCCATGTTATCATATGAATATTTAAAATTTCCCTATATTTTTAAAATTTTCCCTATATTTTATATAGCTGTCCCCCCACCGTCCCCAAATTTTGCCTCAAAATCCAAAAACTTGGGGACTCGTCTCGCCATCCCCTGTCATCCCCGTCCCGGAAACTTGGGGTAACACTGAAAAAAATTATTCACCGTGGATTTGGCCTAATAGAGTTTTTCTAGCTTCATCCACAAGGCAATTGCAATGAGTTCTCCTAAAACATTCAAGATCCACTAACTCCACCAAATAGAGTTGAATGGGACTCCTCACTTTTTTGTCCAACACATCTCATACATCTTGTTGCACTAACGTAAAATTTACTTTCGAAGACCACATCCTATAGAGCCCAATCTATCAACAAGTCCTCCATTTTAAGCTTCCAACGCTCAAAATTGCTATGAACTTCTCCATCTCCATCTAAGACATACTTGCTATTTTTCTTGTAAACAAAATATATTTCGTGCATAGCTTCCACTCAAACCAAGATTAATATGAAAAAAAATCTTTACTAATAACCAATAACCAAGTTGATTGAACTCTAATATCAAATGAAAGGAAGTAGGATGAAACTTTCACAATTAATCTAAAAGAGGAGAAATGCAAAAAGAAAAAATTGTATAGTTTACAAATAATGAATGCACAACCATTACACAATGATATACCATAAGAGAATCCTTTCAACAAAAAATATAGCCTCCAAAACTCAAACCAATTGTATTTCCAACAACATCAATACAATTAAATACAAATTTAGGCCCAAGCCTTCATAGGAGATTAAACCAACATGAAAATTTGAAGATATTTTGGCAACATAACAATACCTGCAATACAACTATATGAAACCTCCATCTCAAGCACCAAATAAATATAGAAGCCTAAAGGGGAAAACTACAAGTGGTTTTACAAA
The DNA here is from genome assembly GCA_007115665.2 of Sequoiadendron giganteum. Lineage (NCBI taxonomy): Eukaryota > Viridiplantae > Streptophyta > Pinopsida > Cupressales > Cupressaceae > Sequoiadendron > Sequoiadendron giganteum. The sequence goes on along the minus strand of CM021107.1, from coordinate 257,018,260 downwards.
CCATGAGCCAACAAATGAGAGATATGGCACCCAAACCCTCATGGCTCAAATTATAATGCCCTGTTCTCAAGATTGGTCAAGAGATTATATTTAACAAATGCTTGTACATTGTCATAACCCATCATAACTCTATCATAACCCCCACCAACTTGGATGCTCCAATTTGAACCCATTATCTCCATTCAAAGATGTTATGACATGTCATAATGTGTGTTATAAGTTGGTTGACAAGTGAAGTCAACAATATGACTCCCTTCTTATATGCTCTTATGTGTGTTAAAGAAATGTCATAGGATATGTTACGCATCTTACCATGTCACAAGATGCTCTTACAAATCTCTATGATATTAGATGCTCTTATAATTTCTCACACATCATTTATTACATTACACATGGCATTATTGGCCAAGTCAAAGTGGGACACCCTTTTCCATGAGTGCACAATAATTAAAATTAAATAATAAATCAAACATTAGGTTGCAAGGTGTAGGATGGCTAAACCCAACAATTAGTTTCTATCCCAAGAAACATTACACAAGGCTCAAGATGCAAGGCCAATTAGTTTATGCTAAGATATTATTCTATGTACGTGTGCTCACAAGCATTATACAAAACATGCATGATACTAAACAGACAAGGTACATTCTCTTTGCTTGATTGATTACGTTGTAAGACTATATTGAATCTTCCAAAACATCTTCTGACTACTCTTGGTACTTGACTCTCATTTCATTCTATGCCTTTATTTCACTTCATGTCTCATATGCCTTAATGATATTGTCATTACAACAATTGACACAACCCTTGCATACAAAGTCACAATTCAATTGAGTAGCATTAAATAGTCTAAGCTAATAGCAGCACGTGGTATACTACCCCAAATGTGCTATTGACAGCAATTGCTTTTTAAGAAAATATTTATCAGGTCAACATTGCTATTAGAATCATTACCTCAATTCATCAATGTTGCAATAAGCAACAAAAGCAATCATTAACAAGCGAGTATTAAAAATGAAAATATAACAAGAAATCAAAAACATCTTACTATATTGTACAAAACCTTATTCAAGATAATGTCAGTTGTTCTAAACTTCTCTTCTAAATACTTCATTGACCCCTGCTTAACTTAGTCTACACGTGACTAGCATCTACAGAAGGCACAAACATATGGTTCGCTCGCTACTGGGAAAGAACCTTTTAGCTATACTTGCAAGGTAGAACTGTTGTTTTAAGAAAGAATAAAAAAGATAAATATTCCTAGACTTTACTGAACGATGACTGTTTAAACACATGAAAGATACATTCCTAAGGCAAAAATGAAAAGTCTATGAAATTCTATATTGGCCCAAGAATCTAAGCAATATCAAAGATTTATCAAAGTCTCTTTGAAAATGAATATGCACCACAGAAAATTGTTCAAAGAAAAAAGAAAAAAATTTCTTAGATGACATAATGATACAAAACAGCCAAAATTTGCCTACCAAATGTACCCATGACGAACAACTCCAACTTGAGTTTCTTTCTCTCCTATAACAAAGGTTGCCAATTTCAAGATCTCATCTGTAATTTGACATCCAAAAAGAAATGGCCTTTAATTAGTCCAATCCCAATAATAGAGTTAGAGTGAAATCACTTTCTACCATGCAGCGGACAGACCAAAAATATTATCAGTAAGAACTGGCTTTAAAACCAAACATCATTTATTTGAGGGGAGAAAAATGACTATGCAAAGCACCTCTCAACATATCTTTTTTGCTACAATAATATTGTTCGACACCATATGATTTAGGATTTTTTCTCATTCAAAACGAATATGCATTAAAGAATGTGATTTCAATATCGGCAATGCAAGACTGCATAGAATAAAGAAATATGCAACCAAAAGCTACATGTCAATTTACCAACTTTCTATCCTAGTACATTCTATCGAGGAATAATGAAAAAAATCTAAGATAAATATCATACAAAATTACAAAGGTCAAACTAATGGATTTCAAGACATTGAACCACAATCGCTTCTTCTATAAACCATAATTACATAGCTTGGGTTAGATAAGCAATTACTTGCGATTTACAATCAACCCAATTAAAAAATGAGATGGAGAGTCAAGACATGGAGTTTTACCAAGAAATCCACGCTTACACTTAAGCAAGCCTCAACTGAACTTTGTGAAAACTCGGTGTGACATGGCTGAACTAGGAAAAACTTGGCACATTAGAAAATGCAAAAAATAAAAGAAAAATAATAAAAAATTAAAAAATAAATATTTTATGTACTTTTATATGTTGTGTTGTTGCCACGTACCAAGTCAAGTATTAATAATCATTTGTTGGCTTCTAAAGCGTTTACCCTGGCTATGTCATGAAAATCTTCTAAAAATGTACATAAAAGTACAAATCTACAAAACTTTTCACTGTGAAAGATTCAATTCAGCATCAACAAATATCTTCTAGCTAAAGCCATGAATTTCAATCGTTACATGATTTCTTCAAGTACGGACAAGTTCTGAGCTCCAGTATAGACTAAAAAATATTAAGATTTATAATAAAAAATATTAATACACAATTAAGCACTACCTTCCGTGATTAAGATTGCCTGTTCATATAAATCGTGATACAGAGGGATATATTAAGAGAACAAATATAGTCTATCTATAGAAGATGATGCAGGTTTTACATAATAGGATGAGATATAATCAGTGTACACCCAGGTGAGGGCATCCTGGAATGTTTTGGGGACGGGAGGAAACGGATAAAGCATCCCCTCCTCATCCCAATTCTGCAGAAATTCAGCAGAACGTCCCTAGAATATATCCCAAAAGTGAGAGATGTTTCCTAGGATGTCCCCTCACTGTTACACTGTTTTGGGGATGGCCTGCCATCCCTAACATTCCTGTGAAATCATGTTAGGGCATCCCCACCCATCACATGAAGAATGTTATAAAAATAAAATTTAAAAGAAAACTTAAAATCCTTAAACCTTTTTTGAGGGGCCCTAAACATTTGTTATTTCACATCCAAAAATGGCATGCACTATGAATGTCCCTGTGGCCTCGAAGGACTTAATTTGAGCTTGATGGTGGGGCTCCCAGACCACGCAAGGACTGCTGCCCCACTTGACCTCATCGGAAGCTGCTGCCTCCAGACCCCTGCCTTGGTCTTAAAAACTAAATAAGTTTGTTTTGTACTGCATGGATGGAAAAGCAGAATTTTGTTCCTGAGTTTTTCCCAATTCCATTTATACTTTTCGTTTGCCAAGTCAATCCCAAGCAATGCTACTATAAATCACTTCGATTTATATTTGACAATTGACTTTGAATTATCAATTATCAGCTGTTTTCTTAACTCTCTATTTAATTTTGTATAATTTCGTGCACATTATAGTTTTGCCGTATCCAAAACCCTGTCCCTGCATCCCGCCATCCCGAAACTCGAGAAATACTGGATATAATCGTGCGAGGAGACAGAAGCAATGTAATTTGGAATCGAAAGAAGAGAAACGTTGGAATCAAATTCTTTCTCTTCCTATTTGTGGATGTGTCCACTGTGTTTTATGGATTTGGAATGATAATTTACTTTTATGTTATGATGTATGATCTTGCTTGAGGTATGGGGCATACTCTGCATTACTGAAAAAAGATTAAAACAGATAAGCTGTAGTATTCAATTTCACAGCTATGTATAAGGCTCTGCCATAAATAGATTTTATCGTCAGAAACTGTTTATTGCAGAAAATGTTGCAGAAAATGCACAAATAGAACTGCGTGGCTTTTACTCAACTCGTACGATGCAAATATTTTTGATAGAATGCACAATTACAATAAGAAATCAAACAAAAATGTTCAGTCAATGCTTCTTTTGCAACGGCAAATAGACTATCCATGTAACCCTATTGCAATATTGACGCAAGTTTTCTGCTCTTTAAAAATAATATAAGATGCATTTCTAGAAAGAAATTCTAATTCAATTCAATTCAACAAACAGTTCTAAACAACTGAAGACCGAATACTACAAAACTTTAAACTATTTGAAACGATTCAGAATAAGAGATGTGTTAACCCGAAAAGAAAAGGGAATAATGAAATACAACAAGCTCACTGAACATTAAAAATAATTGCAATCGATTTTCAATAAAGATGATATTTTCCTGAAAAGAAGAGAATAGAACCTGTGTCGCTTGAAGATGCAGATGCCATTGATCTTGGAAGATTTAAACTTGCCCGTCGCCTTAAATTTGGATGAGCTGAAAACAAGAGCTTAGTAGTTTTTACTGTGCTACGATCTATGGAGGATAAGTATACAGGAAAGTCGTTGAAAGTGACTTGGAATTTTAATTTAGTTTGGGTAACAGAGGTAGTGTTTGGATTTAAGGGTCGAACAAACATAGAAAGTGCCATTATTCGAGATGAGAAAATAAGCTCGTGCGCTGTGAGCTTCGTTTTGGCTTTGTATGACGTTATTGACGGGGAGACAGGCCTGGAATTTCAGGCTGTAATTTGTTTACAGTTGCAAATTTTAATTACATATTTTATTCATATAAAAAAATTAAAAATAAATCTTTTTCAGCCTTTTATTATTGTTAATTTAATTATTACGTCGAAGGCGTGTCTTTATATGAACCTTCCAAGTTTATTTTCTCCTTCAAGGGTTGAAATGTAACAAGAGGTCCTAGTTGACAGTGAAACAAATCTCATCCATCCATCATTTTTCGTCATTTTTCAGTTGTTTTTCTCCGTTTTCCGATTATTTTTTCCGGTTGCTACCATTTTTCCGACTGAATCTCAGCCATTCATCATCTCCAGCTTTTTCGTTGCTTTCCCCACCACCCCATCTCCAATTTGACGAGTTGCTGCTGAAAATAAGGCTTTGAGGAGGGTTTTAGAGTATGTTTATTAAAATGAAAATTACGACTTAGATCTTAATAATGAGCATAGTTAGGTTTTCAAATAAAATGAAAATTACAACCAAGATCTTAATAATGAGCACATTTAAGTTTTAAAATTAGGGCATCCTTTACCCTACGTAGTTAAGTATAAATTAGCATAATTAATATATAATGTATATTTTATATAATTATATTATTTATTATATATCTTATTTTTTAACAAAATTATCAAATACATATATATTAGGTTTAAAAATTCCAGCATCTTTTATTCTACATAGTTAAGTATAAATTAATATAAATTACAGCCCTAATAACAAGCACATTTAGGTTTTAACATTACCACATAATTAATTAGTTTTATATAATAAATAATTTAGTTTATAATATATAATGTTATATTATATAACAATATAATAGTTAATACAATAGTTATTACATAACTAATAAATATAATAGATTAATATAATAATGACATAAATAATACATATTTATATAATAATATAATAGTTAATACATAAAATTTAAAAAATATATAATAATATTATTCTATAATTAAAAAATAATAATAATAATATTAAAATAATTTTCTAAATGATCTACCGATTGATCTCATTTACTATACAAATGTGTGCAAAAAATAAACCATTTTTTTCCTAATTGACCTTCCACACCTCTTCGGCATACCCATTGCACAAGGTGTCATAGCTAGTTTAATCAGCATATAGCCTTGAGATATACACTAAGAAATAGCCTTGTTTTTTGTCTTGTATTTTACAAGTATATAGATAGATATAAAGAATGATATTCAAATACAAATTTATTTTTTTTAAATAAAAATAAAAGTTTGATGTGAGAAAAAGGAATATAGGGTTTAAATCACACCTTCTCCTACATTACAATGGAAGGAATAAAAAATTATCACAAATATTCATCAGGCTACTAATCGCTATGGAAAAGTCAAAATGGTGGATCAGGGTTTTGGTTCTTTCTTTGAGGGTTGATTAATTGATTAATGATTGATTCTAATTTGATGATGCAAATGTATATCTAGGTTAGCTATTGAATTACAGTAAATTGTTATGTTTTTAGAGAAGTATAAAACAGAAACACATGAAAGGTTCACAGAACAACAAAGTGCAAAGGTAGAAGAATCTGGTATATAAATATGAGCTCAAACTTGGTAGACAAGGGTGTTGGCCCCCTAGACCCAGAAGTGCAAATCTTTAGAATCAGAAATCAGATCTCAGATGGTCACTGTTTGCAGGTTCTTCCTTTTTGGACTTAGTGTCGGAACTTCGTTTATCGATGATTAATTCCACTTTCCCTAATTTGTTGACATGTGAGGCTTGAATGCTTGATCTCGCAATTAGATCTTCAATCCTTTCCCAAATTCGCTTCAGATTTGTCACCTGTGCACAAGAAAGGAGAGAAAATGTTGTGTCATCTAGGGGCTTACCTAAGTCAAACCCCATTTTGGTATTTCTACCTCCACAACAACTATGATAATGTAAAAGAGTGTTTACCCTAGATCAAGTAGAGGTAAATGGATGAAAGAATGATAAATTGACAAGTGTTACAACTTACCACTCATGTTTGTTTTCCTTGATGAATTGAAGTGATTATACTCATCACCTTCAAGGAGAATTGGATGCTTAATTTGAACTCCTGCAAGTGTTAGTGCTCACAAAACAAATGGACATGAAATATGAATAAACTCACATAAAACCTTGATGCATTGCTAACATGAATCTTGGTTGAGAATAATTGTTGTAAACTCTATTAATTCTTCTCTTGACTACTTTTTAATATGCTCAATTAATTCACTAGTAATTACCTTAAGATTTCAAATGGTGAAAAATACTTTTATTTATATGTGATGGGCTTAATTTATGGCTAGTTTTTCTTCATTTGTTTATGTTTTATTATTTCAATCTGCCAAGTTTCACAAACATTCCTAGGACTTCATACATCTTTTATATACCTTTCATGCACTTTGATAGACTTAAGTATTTGGAAATACAAATATGATATGTTGACATCTATATGTGTGAATATATGAATGTTCATGAGATATAGTATAATTATATGCTTAAATTATGATTGTTAATGATGTGTATGTCTTAGGGATGAAACTAGCCTCTTGTAGCTAGAAGGACTGTAACCCGCAACAACTAGATTTCCAGCTTGTAGCATAAGGACTACAGAAAGTTGAGGGGAGAAGTCAGAATGGTTGAAGTGTGACAACTCTAGAGGAGAATGAAGGTGACTATTGAATGGTCAATCATGAGTCACCACTGTAAACACATTATTATCCACTGGATAAGATGACTGGAGGAAGAAGAAATTTGAGCAAGAGTAACCTATGACATGAAATTCCCCAGGAAACATGTCTTTGTCATGGTGGTTAACCGTTAGGGCAGAGTTCCAATTTAGTTTATCTTCTATTTTTCAATTATGGTTTTCTATTTCAAGACTAAGTCATCTTCCTATCTTTGAGGGAGAGTGGACAGATACATTATGGTTCTATTTTCAGTCCTAGAATGAATAAGACTCCTCGTAGACTATTGTGAGGAGTAAATCTAGTTATCTAGTTAGTTTTTGCTAGTTACCAATTGATAGTTGATCGTTGTTAGTCTTGTTGTTATCAGTTGAACAATAGATATGTATTATTTAATGAAAAATATTTAGTAGATCATTTTCAAATTGTAAGAGTTCAGAGATTTCATGCAATAAAGGAGTTAGTTCAATATCATGATTTTTTGATTAAGTAGTAAGTGTTTGATATCTACTATGGAAGCAGCAACTCAAGCAAGGGCCACTTGAGGTATTGCTATTCACTCTATTTTTTGTTATTAGATTAATTCATGCATTGTTGAATTTAGTTAAGGTAGTTTCTAGTTACATGTATGTGGAATTCATGAATGTGATTCTATAATTGAATTGAATTCTATAGTTTAATGTTTGTTCATTCTTCATAAGTAATTAGTTATAATTCAGATTTAGTAGTTAGTGGTTACAAACTTAAGTGATAAGTACCTGTAGAATAAGTAGCAACTTAAGTTTATTTCCCTTGTTTTGTGAATTAGTGTTTCATTTCCTTTCCAACTTTTACATTTTTTGTACGTGTAATCACCTATACTCCATTGATAAAGGGTGTGTTTAGAATCCATGAATGCATATATAGTGTCAACATTGTCAAAATCTTATGAGCCCCTGGTTGATAATTAAATGAAGCCTCTCATAAAAGATGAACTATTCAGCTAGGAATCCACCCTCTAAATTATGTGTCTACTTGTAGCACCAAGTTAATTAGGCATTAAAGAGGCCCTACATTTTTGGTGTCATTGTCGGGGATGGTGCTAAGATCAAGATTATCCTATGTATTTTCAATTCTTTTCAAGCTTTCCTAGTTTAGTAATTTTGTTTTGAGCATTAAGGTAAATTGGTTTTAGCCATCAAAAACAACACAAGTTACTAACAATGTGCAAGAACTGTTGAACTACAAAGTCACAACCATTGCATGCATAGGTAGCGAGACGCTCTAGGAAGATTTCTCCCCTCAACAAATAAAACATTAGAGGATATTGGTGAACATAGTGAATAGAAAGAGGGTATTCCTAAAGAATAATTATCCCTGACACCAGTACCTACACCAGACACAGAGGAGACTTCCCACATACATATAAGCATCGTGGTTGATGCACTAGTAGAAGACCCACCAAAGCATGTAACATTTGAGTTCTCTATAGCCAACCAAGAAAGGGTTGCTACTTTGAAGAACATACCTCCTTAGCACTGCATGTCTACTATGGGTTGGTAATAGAGGACCCAGATACCTTTCTTTTTGAGTTTGATGTGCTATGTTGAAGTTATGATTATACCACAAATGCTCACAAACTCAAACTGTTTCTAGAAACAATGAAAGATGTTTCTCTAAGATGGTTCATGGGGTTGGGAAGAGATGTTGCTCCCAATTGGAACACAATAAAGACAAAGTTCCTGGAAAAATACCAAGATTATTACAAAGGCATAAATAGAAAGAGGGGTGATATCTTTAGGATGACACAAAAAGAGGATGGATCATTGGAAGATAATATTGAGAGATTTCAATTTTGCCTCAAGAAATCCCATCAAAATAGACTCTTTGATGAATCCCTAAAATTGGTATTCTTAAGGGGAGTCAATGAGGACTGTATGGATGCACTCAACTCATTGGGTCAGGAGACATCTCATATTTACCATTTGATGAGATTTGTAGAGCATGCAGAAATTATTCTAGGTCCTTCACCAAGAAGACCAAGGGAGACGAGACCTCCTCTCTCATCAAATCATCCAATGGAGTCTCAAGGGTGGAGCTAAGCAATATTCTATCAAAAATGAAGGAGGACATCATTAGACACTTGAATATACAACTTGATACCCTTCATAACAAGAAAAGGCAAGAGGAAGCAAAAGTAGCCCTCACAAAATACTGCCACATTTTCGACAAAAGAAGATAAATTGCAAGTGCAATAATTTGGCAAGTATTTATGAAGATAAGCAAGGGAAGCCAAAACTTCATACCCTGGAAGATGAAGATGGTTAGGTGTTTTACATAGCTCAACGCAAACTATGACAGCTAAGACAAGGTATGCCCCAAGATCCCTTACACTATAACATGTCATTTCTAGTTAATAATGCAAATTTCTCTAGTTGGAACCCTCAATCTTGGACCAATGTGCAAAACTCACAATGGCCAATGCCTCAATCCAATTGGAATCAACAACAAAAAAACATGAAAAAATTACCAAGGACCTAATTATAATTCTCAGTGGCCACCCCAACAAAATCAATGGCAACCTCAATAACAAAGAGGTTAGTAGTGGAAAAATCAAAATCTCAAATATTAGTAGCCACACCAACCCTTGCAACCACGACAACAAGCTATAATACCAAACCTAGCAACAACTGCACCATTACCACCAAGAGCACCTCAACTTCCTACACAACCTTCACCTAACCCAAACAATAAGCCTATCTAACAGGCTTATGCTAATGACACTACATAATACCCCACATATGGGGTTGGGGTGAGTGATCAGGGAAAATGTTAGTTGGAGCTTCATCTCCTCACATCATTGAGTTGACTGATGAGGAACTGACAACAAAGCCCATGGAAAAACAACCTAGGGAACCTGAGTCAAATTAGGTCAACCCAACAACCATGAGTCTAGAGCCTCCATTTCTTAAAATATTGATAGTTCAAAAACATCATTCACAAGCTAAAACTGATCTATTGGGATAGCTCAAGGATGTTTACATCAAGATACTCCTCATCCAGGCCATTAAGGAAGTACCCATTTATACCAAAAAAGTGAGAGAGTTATGCATCAAAAATCTAGGCAAGAAGCACAAGGACCCTCATATTGTACATTTATTAAGACAACTTGCAAATATTATGTTGGGAAACATAACTATCCCCAAGTATGTAAACCTTGGGGGCCTTGTAGTGGATGTCAAAATCAATGGTACTCTCATTAAGAATACCTTAATTGACCTTGGGGAAGCCATTAATGTAATGACCAAAGAAACCATGAGATTATTACAACTAATGGATCTTAGACCTACACCTATTGTGCTACAATTAGCAGATAGGTCTATAGTCAAGCCTAATGGAATCATAGAAGACTTGGTAATAACATTAAACTCGTGGGATTACCCTACAAACTTTATGGTGTTGCAGCCTAAAGCTAATCTTGCAAGATATCCCCTCATCTTAGGGAGACCTTGGTTGGCAATTGCAGATGCCTTTATAGATTGCAAGTCTAGTAACATGATCATTTCCAATGGAAATTTGATTAAGAAACTAGTCCTCTATCCACTTTCCCAGCCACATGCAGACTTGGAGCAAACTGTCTAGCCTGCCCTAGATCAGAAAGACTAGTACTCATTACAAACTCTAATGACTATTGAACGCAGTCCCTTGTTAGAAAACCAAGATGAAGATGAACCGGTTGCAAACATCATGCAAAGCAATTATGGTAGGGACCTACAACAACATGACTATCTAACATGTTTGCAAGACCCCCTATAGAACATAATTCTCACCAATACATCTAAGTCCATTTCACAAATTTCCCACACCTTATTACCACATCATTGTATTCCAAATATAACAGTTCTTGATATTTCATATGTTCAAACATCATCCTTGACTTTAGAGATTATCCCAAATAAGACACTAAATGTAAATAGTCAATTGATGGTTACATAACCAACCTCACTATTGAATGTGTTACAAGCACATGCAGCTACATTTGCATGGGATTACCATGACATGAAGGGTATAGACCCAAACCTATGCATGCATCGAATTTACATCAATGAATTCTATAAATCAATTAGGAAACCCCAATGGACAATGAACCCTACAACCTATGACATAGTCAAAGGAGAATTACAAAAAATGTTGGATGCAGGATTCATCTACCTAATCTTTGATAGTTAGTGGGTGTCTCCACTAGTAATTATACCTAAGAAAGGAGGAAAATGGAGAGTTTGTGTAGACTACCATGAGGTGAGTGAAGCAAGTAGGAAAGATCACTTTCCCCTTCCATTCATTGACCAAGTACTAGATTTATTGGTAGACAAGCAATACTTTTCCTTTTTGGATAACATTAGTGGGTACAATCAGATTAAGATAGTCCCAGAAGACCAAGATGAGACAACCTTCACATGCCCTTAGGGTATATATACTTACTATGTTTTTCCATTTGGGTTATGTAATGCACCTGCCACCTTCCAAAGGGCAGTATTGAGCATATTCTCAGACTTTTCTCATGATTCCATGGAGGTTTACATGGATGATTTTGCAACTTATGGGAATACCTATGAAGAAGCACTTGCCAATTTGGATAAAGTACTATAGATATATCAAGATCATCACCTATCCCTAAGTCATGAGAAATTCTTCATGATGATGATTGAGGGAGTAGTTTTGGGATATTTTGTGTCCAATAAAGGAATCCAAGTATATCCCCAACAAAATTGAGATAATATTAACACATCCTATACCCAAGAGACAAAAGGATGTTAGAATTTTTGTTGTCCATGTTGGTACTACAAGAGATTTATACAAGATTTTAGTAAACTTGCAACACCACTATTTGTCTTATTTTTAAAGATGTAGAGTTTGAATGGACACCTGCTTGTCAACATTCCTTTGAAGCTCTCAAGTTAGAACTAACCAAGACCCCTTTCTTAAGAGTATCAAACTGGAATTTTCCTTTCCATATCCATACAAATGCTTCTAATTTTGCAATAGGATCTATGTTAGGACAAAAGGATGGAAATCTTGAGTATGCCATTTAATATATCGATAAAAATCTCCAAGGGACATAACTCAACTATATAGTAACTAAGAAGGAGATGTTAGCAATGGTTCATGAAATCAACAAATTCAAACACTACATTATAGGGTATTTAGTATTCATACATACTAACCATACAACAATAAGGTATCTAATGAACAAACCAATAGTTGGTGGCAGGCTTGTGAGGTGGTTATTGCTACTTCAAGAATTTGATATAACTATTATGGACAAGCCAGGGAAAGCCAATGTAGTTGCAAATTTCCTCTCTAGATTTCCAACCAAATTAGAAGAAGATGTTGTAGATGATTCATTCTTAGAGGATCATCTATTCTCTCTTTCTCTGCATACACCTTGGTATGCAAACATAGCCAACTATCTGGTAGTAGGGAAAACACCACCACATCTCTCACCAAGGGAGAAGAGGCAATTAGCTTAGAAGATTTTTGCTTACTCATGGATAGCTAGATATTTATTCTACACAAGATCTGACAACATAATGAGAAGATGTATCAAAGAAGATGAAGTATATGATATCCTCAAAGCATTCCATGGTGAACCTTGTGGGGGAAAATTTGCAGCAAAGAGAACAACTCTTAAGATTGTGAACATTGACTATTATTGGATAACACTTCATATATTCTTCTTAGCACAATGAATCAATCTTGCATATATACCACAACCAACCAAAACATCAATTAGGTCAGCCTAATTGCATGAAACATGTACCACATAACCTATTGACTTAAAACTTTAACACACACACACACCTTTTAGAATAAACCAAAACTCGTACGCCTCCAAAATAGGTCAGCATGACCTATAATCATTCCCATAATTTTTCTCCTTACATACTTCAACTCCACACGACCCAAAAATCCTTAGGTTGGTACCACATAGCAAAACCAGTGAAGCAATAACTAAATGAACCAGCTATTCATCCACTACTCGACATGTGGACCACCAAAAAACTTGCCACTTGGAGTACACATACTTTTGGCATTTGTAAAAACTTCCTCAAAATCGCACAACATAATTTATTCATTTGCAATGGAATGTGGAGTACTCTAATATGCACTCTATACCTATAACACTATCATTACAAAGCTTGATACTCTGTCAACATTATCTTCAATTATAGAAGAAATACAACCTTAAAACTTTAGATTTGAACACCTTCAATACACATCATCAACACCTGAAAACCACATGACAAGATATTGCATAGTAGAGCTATATAGACCACAAAAATAGTTTGTTGTAACACTGAAATTGTACTCTAAGACTTAGACAATTATCCACACCATTTGGTCTTCTTTGGAGCAACACTTCTACATTTCCACAATGGATTTCCATCAATGACAACACCATGCACCATCATGCTCATGTTGCCAACACTCCTATCTTCCTTAATGATTTTACTTTGAATGAAATCCCCTTAAATATAAGGAGAGGATGGGAAATATCCATTGTGTAGTTTCCACACCTCTTTAAAACATATATAAACAACAATTAATAAGTTAATATAATACTATTCAATTAAATTATTAATTATGTTAATATTTTTTATTAATTTTTTTTATAGTTCTTTATATATTATAAGACAATAATACCTTATATGAGAGCTTTGTATTCTTTTAAAGGTATTTATATATTACAAGACAATAATACCTTATAATACATATGATGAACAATCTTTAGTAGTACCCAATTTTTTGTTTTGATAACAAATTTTGTCACTAGATCAAAATAAACCTACTACTATGACTTTATTAGGCTAACATATATACATAAAACATGACTCTCTTAAAATAAAAAATTTCAATGATGTCCACTTTAGATGTTCCCTGGGTGTAACAATGTTATGAACTACATACAAACCTAATTACTAACTCTACTCTACAGGTGAATGATTTGTTCATTTAATGAGTGTGATTGAATCATTAGTTTCCAAGATCAGTGCCTATATGTTTGGTAAGTGATACAATTTATAAAAGGAAAAATAAGTTGAAATCACCAAGGAATAATGAGAAATGCATTTACATGCACCAAATGTGTGATATTACAAAAAATACATGCTTAATAATCCATCACATAACTACAAAAATCCATGTATACTATGAAAGAGACCACAAAATGTATAATGCATTAGAACACTATCACATTCATCAAATCCAATATTACACTCATGCCAACAAATGTGACAAGGAAGAAACCCTAAATAAAACTAAGATATTACTCTAAAAATATAAAATTTTTCATGGAGTCACCTTATTTAAAATGACACACATTATTTAAACTCATGATTAATCAAATATTTTGCTCTAAAAATAAATTGGAATGGTATAGGTTGAAATCTTAGACTACTTTTCCACTTGTGGGAGTTTGTGGAAACCAAAAAATGACCAACCCTTTTTTTATGATGAATGAACTCATATTTATAAATTTCATGTAACTAGACCAATAGTAGGAGGTGAATGGTCACAAGTAGTCCTTGAAATCATGATATGTTAGGCATATTAAAATCCCACCATGCAAATTTATGGAAAAATCCTTGGGGCCTAGAATTTATGGGAATCCTTGTAGGTGCCCATACTATAGGGCATCCTTCCTTTCCTCAGGCACAACATAAAAACATGGCCAAGGGAATTTGGATACACAAATAGGGCATGGGAAACATTCCTATAGATCTACAATTCCTCCTCTTATAATGGCCTTCATGGTCTTTGTGATACATTAGGAGATGGATATAACATGAATTCGTGAATAAATTAATTGGGGAGCATGTGCCATAATTCTTGGTAGCTAAGACATATCGCCATGGTAGGGAGGTAGGTGTAATATTGGGTCAATTTTAAGATTCGTAGAGGTGTGCCATGGAAATTCAAGTCCAAAAGGTACCTTAAGAACATGTGTAGGAGTGCATGAGAAATATACAAGCTTGGTGGAGGAAATAAGGGAGACATTAGTAACAATCATGAATTTAGGAGGAACATGGAATTTAGAATGAAGTGCAAGAGTGAGGGATTCCTTTAGGGATGATTTGGGGATTTCGAGTTTGAGAGAGGGAGGGAAAATAGATTGAGGTTTAGGTTTAGAAAAGGAATAGGAACTCAGGGCATGTAGGAACAAGTTAGGGATCAAGTTTGAGAATTAGGAGTGAGGAGGGGTCAATAACCCACTAGGTCTTGGGGTCTAGGATAGACCACATACAAGGAATATGGTACAATGAGGGTCCCAAGGTTATATGAAAGTCTAAAACTATAAGAGAGGAAGGGAATACATAATGGGGGAAACAACAAGGCCACAAGGATTGAGAAATTATGGGGATTGGGGATCTTGGGACTTCGTTCCTTGATCATAGATCCAATTGAGGACCTATGACCTTTAGAGGAGGCACCAAAATGAGCAAGGGAAGAGTGGGGGTCAAGGTTCTATGGGGACCTATAACCCCAACAACAAATTTCTTAGTGGCAAAGTCTCATGAGAATCAAAAAACTCAAGGAATAACAAAGGTGAACCCCCAACACCACACACACCGAAGGTCAAAGTTTTTCCTAAAACTCTACTAACTCCACCAAAATAAATTTCAACAATAAACCCTTAATATGAACTCACAAATAACTTCACTAAGGATTTTAGACAAGAACATGCAAATTGATTATCCTTAGGAAATTTTAGATGCAAGGAACCCAACTAAGGATTTTCTTGAATTAGATATCAAAAATGGAAAATATAAGGTCAAAACATACAAATGAGGTGGGTCTTAGAAGAAATTTGGAATCATCAAAATTATTCCCAACACTAGCTTGTATGGGGATGTTTGTCTCATGAAGAAAAAAAGAATATCTAGAACTCTAAGAGAAAACCATAAAATGGGCACAAAAAGAATATGGGATAACACACTTTATCATGATCAAATAGGGATCATGAATACAAAAATATATGAACAACATGATTCTTACAAGAAAAGACACACCATAAAACATAATATAATATGTATAAGGTAGGAAATCATTACTCACATAAAGTAATGATTCAAATGTTGACCATGAACAAGTAGCTTTATCACATTTCCTACAAAATATTTGAGATAAATACACTGTGACTATACTCCTCAATAATTCATATGGACCAATCCATAAGGGATCAAACTTTACATGCTTACCCTTGTTCTTAGATCATGCATTCCACACAAGGACCAAACATCCAACCTAGAAGTTTCTTTGAAGCACCTTCTTATCAAATAAAAAAATTATACTTGCTTATATGACATAATATTCTTATATGCAATCCTCATACTTTCATCCAATTCAATTAGATTCATTATTCTTCGAGAGATTACAACATTTTCTCCTTCATCAACATCTTATAGTAGTTGATATACTATCTTCTCTAAGAAAATCAACATCTTGGCATCCAACCCATATATATGTTCAAAGGGACTCCTACCAATAGCAACCTTATAAGTCACTCTATCAGCCCATAGTGCATATTTAATTTATCATCCCACCTTTCTTATTCATATCCAATATTATTTTGATGATTTTCATAAGGACTTTGTTGTTGGACTTAAATTTTCTATTTCCTTAGGGATGATAAGGGGATTAATGAATTAGATAAATTCCATAATTATTACATAAGATTGAAATATCATATGATCTGAGACACATGGAATTATCTTTAGTGATCCCCATAGGCACACCAAATCTAGTTATGATGTTCAATATGAAATCTACCACCAACTTTGATGTATAATTACAGGTTAGAATTTCCTCAACCCATTTGGTGAAGTAGTTGACAGCCACAAGAATCCACTTGTATCTATAGTTAGATTTTTTTATATATCCCTTATGAAGTCAGTTCTACAATGCTAGAAGGGAGCCTCTACTTTCATAAAGGTAAGAGGAAGGGTATCTAAAAACTTCAATTTATATGAATATATTTAGTAGGCATCACACATTCTCACTTTTCTAGCCACATCTTTGAATAAATTAGGCCACTAAAATATTATCCTGAGGATCTTGTATGTAGTGATCTTGGCCTTGAAATTTACCTCACAAATTTCTTGATGGTATTCTTTTATCACTTGGATAGACTATTCTTGATTAAGGTACTTGAGTAGAAATCTATTTGGATCTTTGCACATCAAGTTGTCATGTATCAACCATACTTCTTGGATTTTAAATTTAGAGTTATTTATTGGTGCTCATTCATCCTAAAGGGGCACTTCATGTTTTGAAGGTAGAAGATAATATTCTTATACCAGGGATAATATTTTCATTGGAAATAGGTAGATGCATAATTAGTATTTTTGTATTGACCCTAGTTATTTCTAAATTTATACTCACCATAAGTTTGGCCAAGCCTTGGTATTTGACCAAATATACTTTTTCTACCTCAATATCATATTCTTGGATCTTTTTGATCCATCTGTAAATATTTCTTAAGGATTCTTGTTGAGTAAAAATATATTTTACAACTGTTTGAGACACATATGCAATTATTTTTGCTCCTATTAAGTATGGCCTATAATTCTTGATGGCTTTGACTAGGGTATAAGTATGTTTTCTATTATTAAATACTACAATTCTACCTCTTGTAAATAATTATTAAAAATACAATAGGTTTCTCATATCCATCCCTATTATTTTGGATTACTACAATAGCAACAATATGAAAGTAAGAAAATGATAAGAGATGAAAGGGTTTAGAGTAATATGGGCCTGCCAAGATCGATGCTTCTTTGATTTCTTACTTGATCTTCATTAGTGTCTTAGTTGGTTCATCACTCCAAATAACTGTTTGTTCCTTCTTTACCATCTTGGATATTGCTTTAATCTTCTTAGAAAAAATTTATGAGCCTCCTTAATAAATTGATTTTCCCAAAAAGGACTGCACTCCCTTGACTATCTTAGACCTAAGAATAAGGTCAATTTATTTTACTCTTTTTGGATATAGGGTAAGTGCACAAAGATGAAAGACCAAAAGGGAGTCTTAAGTGGCCACTTTTTTTTTTGAAATCAGGAAATACTGACCTTGGATGAGAAATTGAGGATAGTTACACTCAAAATTTTAAGATGCAACAAAAACAAGGGTCGTAGTGCTCTGAATCTACTTTCTAAACTACTAATTTTATTTGAAAATGGTAGAGATTAAGGGGTTCAAAAAAGGGATCCACATAAATTGGTCTTGTTTTTTTCAAAAAACATAACATAGCGTCTGTTGTGGCTCCCTCAAAAGGTTAACTTTTTTTTTCATATTTTTAAAATCACTTTAGTGAGAAATGAGCTAACAACATGTAGTTTATGGCTGATTCTTTTTATGATTTTTTAATGAATATATGATTTTTTACTAATTTTCAAAGTGGACACATCTTGAAAACAATATTTTGGTCATGCTACACCTATGATTTTTGAGAACTAATCGAAAATAAATTTATTTTTTGAATATGTAGAATGGAGTCTAGTTTATAAAAATATAATTTATTTGAAATTTTAAAGAAAGGTTAAAAAATAAATTAAAAATACCAAACATTGGTTTTTGAAAAAAATGAACACGCAAACAAAAGAAATTAAAGACGAAAGCCTTAACATAGTCACAATGTGAAAAAAATTGCATTGTTAAATAGTTAAGAGAGAGATTAACATTACCCAAGTTTTTGTTTTACTTGACCTTGAAACATGTGAAAAGTTGATGGTTAGCACAAACTAGATTATGTGAATTTTTGTAGAATATGCAAAAACATGTTTTTGGGTGTTGGAAAGGCAGTCCAAGCCTTTGGGTTGGAAATCCAAAGAAAATCCAAGCCAAAGGTTTGGGGATTCCCAAAGTAGGACAAAATACAAGCACGTTATAACACACTCACGTTTTGGTCTGCATTGAATTTTTTTTCTTCTATTTTTTCTCTTTCTTCTCGTTATCTTTCAAGGAAACCACATACATAAAATAAACATTTAAGTATAAGAATAACATTCTTATACTTTAAGTTATATTTCAGGTATATAGTTCTAGGATGTTTGAGAGTGGTTTTAGATCTCTACGAGTTATAATGCAAATTCTAATTTTTGGTAGATCTTACAATTTTTTAGATGATCAAATTTTAGTAATCAAGAGGTCAAATTTCAATAATCAACAAATTGTATCATTTCTCTCTCTCTCTCTCTCTCTCTCTCTCTCTCTCTCTATCTCACTCATTGTTTATCCCTTACACTCTGGACCTCTATCTCAGTATCTCCATCCCTTTATCTGACTCTCTCCCTCTTGAGCTCAAGAACTCTCTCTCTCTTTCCCCCCTCTAATTATCTCTTACTTGTCTCTCCCTCTCTCCCTCCCTACCTCCTTTCCTCTCTACTTATCTCTATCTCCCTCCCTCTGTCCCTCCCTCTCTACATCTCTATACCTCCTCTCTCCTCCTTCCACCTCTCTTATCTTTCTTGCTCTCTCCTCCCCCCTCTCTGTAGTACATGTTACTGATACTTTGATACTGCTTTGGTGTGTGTGTTTGTTTTGGTTTGATTTCTGGTTATGTTTTGATGCATACTTGGTACTTGGTTAGACTTCTTTTCCGCCATGTGTTTGGTGTGGCAAAAAATTATGTTTATTTTCTTATGATAGTTGGACTTATGTGTGGGATACTCATGTTATGATGATGTTACTGTGTGAGTTATATTGATGATGTGATACTTAGATTTTGATTACTGTATTTGATTCAGGTGAAGGAGACAGGGTGGCATCGCTCATCCATGAGCGCTCTGCCTCACCGTAACTCTCCTTCACAATGTGTTTGACTATGAGTTATATGCATATGTACATGTTGTTTGATGTTTGGTGTTATGCAGGAATGCAGGTACTGGGTGCCGACTCCACCCACATTGTCGGTCTAAGTGCACTCTACATACCCAATGGTTTGATGTGGTTAGGGAGTTGGTAAGAAAGTACCCCCGTCTATGTTAGTGGTTGGTCTAGTGGTTGTTCATGTCTTATCCGTACTTTGTTCGTGTGGGTATGGTTTTAAATTAAGTCATTTTCTTTCATAGTTTTATAAGTTGCGTTTATGGATTTGACTAGTGCTTTATGATTTTAATTTAAATACTATTCTATGGTGCGAAATATTAATTAATTAAATGTTCAATGTTGTTAATAATATTAATACTTTTGGAAAATTCTTGTGTACATTAGCACTTTTGTTATTATTGTAAAATGTTAGTTATCCTTTAATCTAAATGAATAAATAGTTAGATAAATCGTTATGGACTTATTTAAAATAAAGATATGGAAATTATTATCATATTTGATTTTATTAGCAAATGGTAATCTAATAATATATTTTTAAATTTAATTACGATTATGTTGAAATGTTCATTAAGTTAATATTATTTAATTGTTATTTTTCAAAAGTCAATTTTATTTAAAAGGAAATTAAATATTAAAATATTAAAATGGTGCATAATTGGTGTTAATTAATTAAGGAAGATACTTCTTCTGAAATAATAAAAATGAAGAGAATTTTTTGACAAGTGGCAGTTGCATGGGAAATTTTTCAGGAAATTCATGGCAATTTCTGACTTTGCCTTTTTGAAAATGTATATTTCCAAATAGTGCTTTTTCAAAAAAGCAAGAGAGAGGAAAAATAAAAATAAAAATTCTTGTCTGCAACTCAAAAAAAATGGTGAAAATTTTCTGAGGATTAAATCTTCTGTGTGGTTTTTCGTCGAATTGTTCTGAGAGGATTATATTTTTGGTTGTATTGGGATTTGTTTTTGAAACTGTGTTGCTGGGGTTTTGAATCTCTGGATTTTGTTGGAATATGTGCCTCAACTTGCTGGCTTGAACCTTTGTTAAGGACTTGACAAATTCTCTTTCAGTTCATACCTTTACCTCGTTACGATTGGGAGTTTTCAGAAGTGGTGTGGTTGCACGGTTTACCTCCTTACCACAGAGGTCTTTGGTCTGCTTGGCAGTTGTGTGGTGTTACCGCTATACCAAGAGATCTTTCTTCCTCCTTGGCAGTAGTGTGGTGATACCGCCATACCACAAGTGTCTACATACAAAGGTGCGGTAGCGCGGGGCAGTCCATCTGACAGTTGTGTGTTGATACCACCGTGTCGTGGGTGTCTCCAAGTCGGGTCACGGTTGTGTGGTGTATACCACCGCACCGTGAGGGCTTCTCACCTATTGAGAAATAGCGCGGTATATCGCCTTACCTCGGGGGTCTGTTGGATGATGAGCGATGGCGTGATAGAAGGAGCTTGCGATGGTGTGGTGTAGTCACCGCCACACCGCGAGGGTGTTATGTCTTGGCTGCGATAAGCGGTGGGCGTTTGTATTTGTTTGGCCGGATGGAGGACGTTGACTTGGCTGACTGAATGAATGTCCTATGTGGTTGGTCATGGATGAATGGACAAGGTAGAATGTGAACCGTCGACAATTAGACTGGTGCAACCATTGGAAGATTAATAGATTGGTTGTACAAATAATGAATCAATCGTGGAAGTTGCTATACATTGTAATGTACTGGAACAGTAACGGGTTCCATGAGGTGAGAAGGAAAGGATGAGAATGTTGTTCTAAAGGAGGCAACTTCATTCTCTCTATGTGGATCGATTGTGAAACCTCTCTCTATGAATCGGCTCTGTATACTGTGTGAGAGTATTGTAACAGTGCAAAGGTTGTAATTGACTGAGAGGTTGATCAGAGGTCCATGAGAGATAAGATCTACATTGTATGTTGTATTACAGTATTGTAATAGTGTGAACATCGTGTAAGGGGTTGTGTTGTTCAGTTTGTCTCTAGAATGAAACAAGATGTAATCTTTATAAAGGCCTAGTGCCTGAGTTGTATTTGTAGCGGTTTTGTTGCATGAATAATACAATGGCGATTTGGGCTTTTGGAGTGTGGGGTTTTTTACTCGAAAGGGTTTTCCCTACGTAAATCTGTGTGTTTTGTTCCATCTTTCATCTTTCATGTTTCTTGGTTAGAATCTATTAATGTTTGTTGTTGAAACTGAATTTATAGAAGTTTCTCTTAGAAGGATTAATGTGGGAAATGAATTGTGTCTAATTCCGCTTTGTGACATAGTTGTACATGTTTTTGAGGTAATCTATTGAAATTAAAGTTACCGAAGGCACTACAGATCTTAGATGCTTATCTGAGATGACAAAATTTTCCCAAGTGGTATTAGAGCTGGTAAATGGAGGTCAAGGTATTTCCTGATACCAACAAGTGGTATCAAAACTGGTAAAGGGAGGTCAAGGTCTTTCCTGATACTAACAAGTGGTATCAGAGCCTTCTTTTGGTTGTTGGTTCTAGGTATTTCTCCTACGAAGATTTCTTAGTCTGTCAGGCTTGAGGAAATCTGGAGGAATAGACTATTGTTTTGATCCTTTGGTGAATGGAAGTCTTGTGGTATACAAATACAACACACAACTTGAAGGATGGCGAAGGTGGAGACAATGGAGTTGGTCATGTTGAATTGCTGTGATCTGTGTCTCCTAGTTGGTAGTGGTATAACCTTAATGTATGAGGTGGATTTCTTTGCTTCATGGTTGTGTAGCCGTAAAGATTTCATATTGGGTGTTTGTGTGAGAGAATCCCTAGTAATATGGAGAGGCGTGGGTTGTTTCTCAGCCATGGAAGAGAGTGCTTATGCTGGGTGGTGTTTCTTGGTGTTTGAAGGCATTGTTTTCTGTTAACCTCGAATGCATAAAGGCTATGGAGTTAATCATTAGATGATTTGAAAGCTTCTGAAAAATCCTATCTCTTTCTCAGATGCATGTGCATACTGGTGGTTTTGGAGTTGACTTGAAATGGGCCTGGAGTTCCTGAATTGTTGTTCTTTTTTTGAGGATGTATTGTACTTGCATGTTTTTATGGCTTTGCAGGTTTTACATGGTCAAGAAAACTTGTTTTGTGGATATGCTGAAGAGCTATTTTCTAGACTCGTACTTCCTTAGGGTGCTACTGGATGAGATAGTTGCAACTCTATTTGCATGCTTTGTGCATGGTGAGAGAAGGAATGTTTCTTTCTCTGCATATAAATGTTTGGTATGTGATTAGTCACTCATCATTTTATGGTAATGCTTGATGGATTCCTAGACTTTGGTGCTTGGTGTGGACATTATTGGAAAATCAGATTTGTACTTGATTTGGTGTTTTGAGTCAGGGTGTCTACATGTTTGATCTCTTGTGAGACCTCTTATTGTGCAAGACATTGATGTGATTGTGAGTCTTCATGTTTCATTAATTGGATCTACGGGTTGTGCAATGTTGTGGGTTGTCTTTACCCATATGTTTGAAGTGGGATAACCTAGAAGTGGACTATCTATATCCACGTGATTTGATTATGTGTTTATGCAGACTTGTAAGATGGCCTTGTCTGTGGTCACTTGTGCATTGGTGTGGTTGCTTTGAGGTAAGAGGATAGATGACAAGTGAATTATGGAGTCCTGTAGCATGGTGAATCTCCTTACTTATGAGATCTTAGTTTCACTTGGGATAACTAGCAATACAGTTATATGTTTGTGGACCTGAATTTTCCTTTTCAGTTTTGGAGATTGTTGTTCATGATGCTTGGAAAGCTCGGTATCACTGTTCAGTGGGAGCTTCAACAATGACTGTTAATTTTTTTGTCTTTTTTAGTTTGCAGATGTTACTAGGAGGAACTCTTTGATCCTGTTGTTGCAAAAGGGTTCTTTCACATTTGCAGGGACACTATTTGAAGATGGTTAGCATTTTGAAACCGTGGAGGACTTGTGTGTTCTTTGGTTTGAGGTTTTGATGGTGCTTGACAGGTGATGTTGATTTAGAGCTTGATTGTTTTATGTCATGGTATACTCTTGCTTTTGGTTGGAGATTTGACATTGAGCATTGCTCTTGAGACTTTGGTTTCTTCACTTTAAGCATGGTATTTCCTAAGAGGGAGTGAAAAGGTCATGATGTCATGTTAAGTTCTTGATTTTGCAATTGGACCATTGACATTGATCTTGGTATATTCTTTGTGTTTTGGGTGCGTTGATCATTTGTTTGATACTTCATGATGTTATTGTGGTGCATTTAGAGTTTTGCATGAGGTGATTGTTTACAAGTGCTCATGGATACATGGAGAATAAGGTGAGGCTAAATTTCTCTTGAGATAAGATAAGTGTATTGAATGGTTACTCTTGTTGAATTTTCTAGCAGAAAGTTTGAGGAGCCTACAACTTGATTAAACGTGAGTTCAATAAAGACCTATGAGGGGATTGCTCTTGGGTAAGTCATGGTGGCTTGTATATCTTGGAGGAGCATTCTCTTTTCTTATCTCTTGGTCTTCTCAACAATGAAGTCAATTTGAGAGGTATTTGCCCATTATATCTTTCAGATGTGTTTTATGCTTTCTTTCATGATATGGATCTTGAATTGTTGTTTAATGGTTCTGGAGGATTCATAGTGGTAGATGGAAAGCATGGTTTGTCTCCTTGAGATTTTGTGTTATATTATTTATTGATGAGAACAGGTAGGAGATGCTTTATGGGTTGATTTCTTGATATGGGAAATGAATGGTTTGATCTTCTTTGAGAGGCTTACATTCATATGTTGTGTTTGATCTTGGAGGTTGAACAATTGGATTTTGTTAAGGTTTTTCCATTGGGGCTTTGAAGGAGATCATACTTGACACAGTTGGATTTTAGAGGTGTATGTAGGAGGATGTTCTATACGTATATGTTTTGCATAATTTCTCTCTTTGGTCTTGTCTTTATTCCTGGAAGTTTGATTTCATTTTACATTGGTTTGAGATTTGGTCGGAGCTGTAGTGATCACTAGCTTATGGTCATGTGTTTTCACCCATGTTTTTGAGTGGCAACTTGGAGGTTCTTTATATTTTTCTATGTTGGGTGTTGAAGAACTTGGAAGAACTCTGGAAGACTATTGAGAGAAATGTTTCTTGTAGCAGTTTGTTGAAGGTTGTGGATATCATTATGGAATTTTCCTTGGTACTACATGGTTACATTTTCTATGTGCTGAAATTGGTAGACTTGTTATGCCGTTGATATTTTAGATTTGGCATTACCTATGCAGTGGGAGTACCTGGGTGTGTTTGGTCTTCTTTGACTGGTTGGCACATGGTGCTTGTATCTGCGGTTGATGGGTTGGATGTGCTGCTGGCATGAGTTTACTAATGTGGATACCTTAAAGGTATGGATGATTGGATGTACTAGCACTTGTTGTGGGTGCTATTTTCAGTCATGTGGGTTTATCAGTTGGATAGAAGCAGTCTATCTAATTATTGTTCTAGCTGATGTTTTATCTTGTTTTCTGGAGTGATGGCAGTTTCTTGTTGTTGATATCACTGGGATCTTTTTCTTTTGTTCATTGGACTTGTGCATATTAACCTTGGCTTGTACCTTTCTTCCATAGGTGGCATGTTGGAGGATGACAGGGATTGTTGCCTAAACGATGGACATCGTAGATGTTGTTGCAGAAGTCTCGGTGGAGCATGAGAGCATCGTTGAGATCTATGTGGTTTCATGGATGACTATCATTGGTTACAATGTTGCACGATTAGTTGCAGTTGGATACTTGATTTTATTGTAAATTGTCTAGTAGACTATTATCTATGGAAACTTGTTGGTTGGGTGTCCTGAATGCTGTTAAACAAGGTCTGAATTGTGTGCCAGTTCGATGGGTCTTGGGGCCTATGATCTTCAGTAAGATCGAAGTCTGGAGGAAGCCAATAAGTATTCGTCAAGTGGGAGATTGTTGGAATATGTGCCTCAACTTGCTGGCTTGAACCTTTGTTAAGAACTTAACAAATTCTCTTTCAGTTCATGCCTTTACCTCATTACCGTTGGGAATTTTTAGAAGTGGCACGGTTTACCTCCTTAATGCGAAGGTTTTTGTTCTACTTGGTGGTTGTGTGGTGTTACCGCTATACCGCGAGATCTTTCTTCCTACTTGGTGGTAGCACGATGATACCACCATACCGCGAGTGTTTGCATACAGAGGTGCGGTAGCGCGGGGCAGTCCATCTGACGGTTGTGTGTTGATACCATCGTGTTGTAGGTGTCTCCAAGCCGGGTCGCGGTTGTGTGGTGTATATCGCCGCACTATGAGGGTTTCACACCTGTTGAGTGATAGTGCAGTATACCACCTTACTTCAGGGGTCTGTTGGATGATGAGCGGTGGTGCGGTAGAAGGAGCCTGTGGTGGTGCGGTGTAGTCACCACCACACCATGAGGGTGTTATGTCTTGGTTGCAGTAGAGCGATGGGTGTTTGTATTTGTCTAGCCGCATGAAGGACATTGACTTAGCTGACTGAATGAATGTCCTATGTGATTGTTCGTGGATGAATTGAAAGGGAAAAATGTGAATCGTCGGCAGTTAGACTAGTGCGACCATTGGAAGATCAACAAACTGGTTGTACAGAGAATGAATCGATCATGGAAGTTGCTATACATTGTAACGTACTGGAACAGTAACAGGTTTGATGAGGTGAGAAGGAAAGGATGAGAATGTTGTTCTAAAGGAGGAAACTTCGTTCTCTCTATGTGGATCGATTGTGAAACCTCTCTTTGTGAATCTGCTCTGTACACTATATGAGAGTATTGTAATAGTGCGAAGATTGTAATTGACTAAGAGGTTGATCAAAGGTCCATGAGAGATAAGATCTATATTGTATGTTGTATTACAGTATTGTAACAGTGTAAAGATCTAATAAGGGGTTGTGTTGTTTAGTTTGTCTCCAGAATGAAACAAGATGTAATCTTTGTAAAGGCTTAGTGCCTAAGTTGTATTTGTAGTGGTTCTGTTGCATGAATAATACAATGGCGATCTGGGCTTTTGGAGTGTGGGGTTTTTTACCCGAAAGGGTTTTCCCCGCGTAAATTTATGTGTTTTGTTCCATCTTTCATGTTTCATGTTTCTTGGTTAGAATCTATTAATGTTTGCTGTTGAAACTGAATTTAAAGAAGTTTCTCTCAGAAGGATTAATGTGGGAAATGAACTATGTCTAATTCTGCTTTGTGACATAGTTGTACATGTTTTTGAGGTAGTCTATTGAAATTAAAGTTACCGAAGGCACTACAGATCTTATATGCTTATCTGAGATGACAAAATTTTCCCAACAGATTTCAAAAGGTTGCAGCTAGTTGGAATCACGCAACACGACATTTCGTCCTCGAATCAAATCTAGCAAAGGACTCCGGGTAATTTCAATTCCATAAATTTATCTCTGTAAATTTTAGTTTTATAAAGAGAAGAATTTATGTTTGCAAGAGAAAACATTTTTACTGTGAATGTTTGGGAAATTCAATTCTCTGTAATTATATCTACCTGCCTGTAGATTCCTCCTTCCTCTTTGTATTTTTTTTTAATCCTGGATTCTCATTGTGAATAATCAAAATTTTGTCTCCTCTATCTATTGCATCTTCTCAGCTATAAACCTCTGAAATTATCTTCTCGTCTAAGAATCCTCTCTTTCTTGTATTTCCCATTTTGTCTATCTTTGTCTGAAGGATTTGGTTCATTGGGGCTATGCCCAATTTATCCTGTGATTATTCTATGGTTTTCAAATATATTTATATATACATATATATACATATATATATACACACATATATACATATATATATATATATATGTATACACACACATATATATTTGTTGATTTTAGTGTGGCATATAAATAAAATGATTGGCGATATTCTCTATGACCCGTTTATTTTGTCGGGCCTGTATTTTTTTGTTATTTGCTATTTTTTTTTTTGTGTGTGGGGGTGGGTAGTTTATCCCCCATCACTCTCCCATTCATGGAGGGAGCGTTGCCGATGGAAACACCCTCCACGAATATGTGGAGGGAGTGCTGCCCATCATTGGGGTGGGTGGTCGACTGTGTAAATAGTCTGGCGCCCCCCATAAGCTTCATTCACAACTCTTAAAAAAAATTTATGTGACTTCGATTTTTTTTATATTGGGGATTCAAGATTTTATATATATATAAGTAAATGATTATAGTTTTAATAATATTTTGTGGCTATAATATTAATAAATGATTATAGTTTTAATATGATTTTGTTGGATATATATATATATATACATACGTGTTTATATACTCAATGGAATTGGAATATTCAGTATATTACTGTATTTATTTGCAGCAACATTAGATGAATTAATATTTACTTATTTTGGTATATATACATATGTATATATGCATATAGTATATATACATGAAATGAGAATAAATAATTGAAAGGTAGAAATAAGTTATATTCTGGAAAAAATTTAAATATAATGAGGAAAAAACTATTGTTTAAATTCTGATTGAAAATGTCTTTTTAATTAATCTGTATTTAGAAAAAAATAAAAATTGTATTTTAAAATATACTGTAGATTTTGATTTCATTATTATTCTAGTCTAATTGTATTTTGAAATATTAGAATAGTTGTTGAAAAACTAAGTATTATAATCAGATTCTGAACTTAGTAAATCAATGTGTTAAATCTGCTTTTTATTTTGAATTGATTTTTAAAAGATTAGATTTCCACTATCTTAGAAAAATCAGATTTTAGAATAATCTGTGTGGGGAAAAGATTTATTTTAAACCGGAAAATAAATACATAGTTAAAGAATTGAAATTAATAAGTGATTTATAATTGGTTTTAATAAATTAAGTTAATGTCTTTAATTTTTTAAAAGTTTATTTTGTTATGTTTAAATAATCATGGAATTGTCATTGTTGTTCTTTAATTAGATTTTTAGCAAGTTGTAAACTTAGATATTTAATAAATGGATTATTTAAAAGTAGGATGATATTTAATAAATCGATTATTGTCTTGGGTTAAATGGAAATATTAGTGAATTCTTTATTTTGATTTTTTTTAATAGATGAAAATGTGTATTGGATATGAGACTTGTATGATTTATTATTTAAATTCCTTATAGTTAATGATGTGGTGTTATTTAGTTGAATGTGACACTTTAGTTTGTTCTTATGTGGAATTAGCGTTATCTCCAGAGGTTAGGGAAGTGTGAATGTATTTCTATGGTTGCATCTTTTTGGTTTATGTTGATACCATGTGGGTAATTGTGGGTGGTACCTTGTTGTGAGTTAAGATCCTTTTTGGTTGTACATTGTGGTACCTGTTTCTTGGTTTTGATTTTAGGGCAACGATAGGGGAGAGTGGCTCTTCTTGGGGCCAGTGTACAAGTGGTCACCCTTGAAAGAGTTTCCCTAATTAAGTGAAAACCTAATTAATTTACCTAGTGGGTTGGGTTAGTTATCACATAATAAGATAAAAATATACACCTCACCCCTGTCGTTAGTGCTCTCAAAGGCTAAGGATGGGTGGGAAGACCTAGTTGGTAAGGTCACTACCATGTCTCTGTGAAAGGTAAGTGGCTCTGCATGAGTCACCCTATGGGGCAGTGCCTTGAGATAGGCTACCTGGTTAACCATAGATGGAGGCGGTTCCTAGTGTTAGGTAGCCTGGTTAATCCACAGAGTTGGAGTCGGTTCCTGATGTTAGGTAGCCTGGTTAATCCATGTAAGGCCATGCGATGACACTCTCCCATTGTGCCCCTTTATTTTCCCTTGTTTTTTGTTGCCTCTTGAGTTGTTTTAGTTATTGTTGATGTTTATGTTGTTTTGTGGGCTTGAGTCTTGTGATGTGAGTCCTTTATGTTTGAGTTTGTGGCTGAGGGTTCTTTCTTATCAACTCCTTGCATGGGGGGTGTTCCTTCGGTTTCACATGGTCAGGTGGAAGCGTGCAATGCACCCATTGGGTCCCCAGGTGTGATCGTGGCACAGATGTAGTTGTAGTGATCTTGAGCTCACACGGAGAAGATTGTACTTTTAAAGAATTCTCTCATTATTGTACTTTTGTAATATGATTGTACCCTTCCCAATGTTATAAGGGGAGTGGCTTTGTAATGTAACTTTGGTTTTTATATTATGTTGTATCTGTGGAAATATATTCCACATTTATAATTTTGAACTCTGAAGTTGAATATAATAATATGCGATTTATGTTTATGTGTATATATCTTATTCTTGTTGAATGAATGTCATACTTATATTATGTTCTATTCTCGTTTCTTACTTCTGCTTTAGTTAGTATCATTTATCGTTTAATTGTTGGGTTCGTTTAAGTAACACACCATGTACCCCATGGGAACTAGGTTAATACTATGTGTTATATTTATGTTGTATAATTGTTTAATGTTGTTAAATGTAATTGTTGCTTTCAAAAAAAAAAAATTCTATTAATGTTGTAGTTGTCCTATGGGGTTTGTGTGGCAGGGCGTTACACTCTCTCATTTTTTCCTCCCTCCCCCATCTCTCTCTCTCTCTCTCTCTCTCTCTCCTTCCTCTCTACTCTCCCATCTATCATCTCTCTCTCTCTCTCTCTCTCTCTCTCTCTCTCTCTCTCTCTCTCTCTCTCTCCATCCCTCCCCCTCTTTCTCTCTCCACTTATGAGGGTTGAGGGTATAAGGTTTAGAGTTTAAAGTATAGGGTTAAGTATATAGGGCATAGGGATTAGGGTTTAGGATATTGGGTATAAGGTTGAGGGTGTAGGGTATAGGGATGAGGGTTGAGGGTGTAGGGTTTAGGGTTTAAGGTATAGGGTTTAGGGTTGAGGGTATAGGGTATAAGGATTAGGGTTTAGGATATTGGGTGTAGGGTGTAGGGTGTAGGGTTGAGGGTATAAGTTTGAGGGTATAGGGATGAGGGTTGAGGGTGTAGGGTTTATGGTTTAAGGTATAGGGTTGAGGCTTGAGGGATAGTGCTCAGGGTTGAGTGTATAGGGTATAGGGATTAGGGTTTAGGATATTGGGTATTGGGTCAAAGTTTGAGGGTTTAGGGTATAAGGTTGAATGTAGGTTTTAGGGTTTAAGTATAAAGTTTAGGGTTGAGGGTTGAGGGATAATGTTCAGGGTTTAGGGTATAATGTTAAGTGTATAGGGTTTAGGATATTGGGTATAGGGTATAGGGTATAGGGTATAAGGTATAGTGTATAAGGTATAGGGTTAAGGGTTGAGAGTGTAGGGTTTAGCATTTAAGTATAGGGCTAGGGGATAATGTTCAAGGTTTAGGGTATAAGGTATAGGGATGAGGGTTGAGGGTGTAGGGTTTAAGGTATAGGGTTGAGGGTATAGGGTTAAGTGTATAGGGTATAAGGATTATGGTTTAGGATATCAGGTTTACGGTTTAGGATATAAGGTATAGGGTTAAGTGTTGAGAGTGTAGGGTTTAGGGTATAAGGTTGAGGGTATAGGATATAGGGATGAGGGTTGAGGCTATACGGTTTAGGGTTTAGGGTTTAAGGTGTAGGGTTGAGGGTTGGGGGATAGTGTTCAAGGTTGAGGGTTTAGGGTTAAGTGTATAGGGTATAGGGATTAGGGTTTAAAATATTGGGTATAGGGTTGAGGGTATTGGGTATAGGATTGAATGTTTAGGGTTTAGGGTTTAAGTATAAGGTTGAGGGATAATGTTTAAGGTTTAGGTTGTAAGGTTGAGGGTATATGGTATACAGATGAGGGTTGAGGGTGAAGGGTTTAGGGTTTAAGGTATAGGGTTGAGGGTTGAGGGTTGAGGGATAGTGTTCATGGTTGAGGGTATAGGGTTAAGTGTATAGGGTATAAGGATTAGGGTTTAGGATATTGGGTATAGAGTTGAGGGTATTGGGTTTAGGGTTTAGATTTTAGGGTTTAAGTATAGGGTTGAGGGATAATTTTCAGGGTCGAGGGTCAAGGTTGAGTGTATAGGGTATATGGATTAGGGTTTAGGGTATAAGGTATAGGGTTAAAGGTTGAGAGTGTAGGGTTTAAGGTTTAAGTATAGGGTTGATGGTATAGATTTGAGGGATAATTTTTAAGGTTTAGGGTATAAGGTTGAGGGTATAGAGTATAGGGATGAGGGTTGAGGGTGTAGGGTTTAGTGTTTAAGGTATAGGGTTGAGGGTTGAGGGTATAGGGTTAAGTGTATAGGGTATAGGGATTAGGGTTTAGAATATTGAGCATAGGGTTTAGGGTATTGGGTTTAGGATTGAGGGTTTAGGGTTTAGGGTTTAGAGTACAAGGTTGAATGTAGGGTTTAGGGTTAAGGGATAATGTTTAGGGTTTAGGTTATAAGGTTGAGGGTATAGGGTATAGGGATGAGGGTTGAGGGCGTAGGGTACATGGTTAAGTGTATAAGGTATAGGGATTAGGGTTTAGAATTTGGGTATAGGGTAGAGGGTATTGGGTTTAGGATTGAGGGTTTAGGGTTTAGGGTTTAAGTATAGGGTTGAGGGATAATGTTCAGGGTTTAGGTCATAAGGTTAAGGGTATAGGGTATAGGTATGAGGGTTGAGGGTGTAAGGTTTAGGGTATAGGGATTAGGATTTATGATATTCAATATAGGGATTGGGAGAGAGAGAGAGAGAGAGAGAGAGAGAGAGAGAGAGGAGGGGAGGAAGGTGGGGAGATTGAGAGTGAGGGAGGGAGAGGTAGAGATGGAGAGAGGGAGATAGACAAAAGTATATAGGGATAAAATGGTGAGATGTAGAGAGGAAAGGAGAGAGTGATAGAAAGATGGAGAGAGAGAGAGAGAAGAGGAAGGTGGGGAGATTGAGAGAGAGGGAGAGAGAGGGAAGGAGGGAGAGGTAGAGATGGAGAGAGGGAGATAAAGAGAAGTATATAGGGAAGGAGAGATAGAGAGGGATAAGTAGAGAGTGGATGGTGAGATAGAGAGTAGAGAGTAAAGGAGAGAGTGAGAGAAATATGGAGAGAGAGAGGGAAGGATGCAGGGAGAGGTAGATATGGAGAGAGAGAGAGAGGGAGGGAGGCAAAGAGAGAGGTGGAATAGATATAAGTATAGAGGGAAGGAGAGAGTATGAGAGAGAGTTCTATAGCATAAGGTATAAATAATGAGTGAGATAGAGAGAGAGAAAGATGACACAACTTGTTGATTACTAATATTTGACCTCCTAATTACTGAAATTTGACATGCTGATTACTAAAATTTGACTTTTAAAAAATTATAAGATCATCCAAAATCTAGAATTTGAATTATAACTCCTAGAGATCTGAAACCACTCTCAAAAATCTTGAAATTATATACATGAAATATAACTTAATGTATAAGGATGTAAATGTCCATATATAAATATCAACTTATACTTAAATTTTTATTTCATGTCTATAGTTTCCCTAAAAGATAAGAAGAAAAAAGAGAAAAAAAGAGAGAAGAAAGCACATTATAATGTGCTTGTGTTCTATCAATGCATTCACAAAATGCGAGCACGTTATAACATGCTTGCATTTTGGAAATGCATTTAAAAACCACATGCTTTTTGAAACTCAAGCCATAATGTGAGTGTGTTATAACATGCTCATGTTTTCACTATTTCGGGATGAAAAAGTGGAGTGGCCACTTTTTGGCCCCCCATATTTGTGCACCCACTCTCTATCCTTATTTCATACTTAGATATATCATGCCCTATCAACTTACCTTCTTCTACGCCAAATACACATTTTTGGGGATTCAAATAAATCCTATATTCAATGAATCTTTTTTAAATATTTTCTCTAAACGCTTGCAATCATCTTTTCTATCCTTGGAGTAGGTTAATAGTGTTGGAAACACAAGGGCAGACAACTGAGAGGGGGGGTGAATCAATTGTTACAAAATTTCAAACTTATTAAACTTATTAACCTTTAATCTCTTATATGATTAATAACACTGAAAGCATGAATCAACAACACATCAGAAACACACATAACACCAAGATTTTTGCGTGGAAACCTTGTTAGGGGAAAAACCATGGTGGAGGTTAATCCACAAGCTATACCATGTTAAAAGTATAAGAAGAATAAATGAGGAATGCACATGCATTCATGCACACTGCCTAGAGCTCACTGCTTAAAGGAAGACTCATTGTCTTACAAAAAATATTCAAATTAAATCCATCTAAAGAATTTGAACTGAGAAAGTAGCATCTACTAATGCCTGAGTACAATTTTGATTAAGCACATGAACACTTCTTTACTTTCTTTCACTCTTCTTCACACTCTCCTCTGCCTTTGAATGATCTGAAACTTTTTCACACATAGAAATCACACACAAACACTTCACATACTTCTCAAATGAAGAAACAATCACTTATATATATTTGCAACAAGAATTTACATTGCTTTATGTCAGCTTCGACACAATAATAGAATGAATGCAAACTGTCGGCCCAAAACAATAAAGATTATCAATGCGCATCAACTAAGGTCAGACACAATATAGTAGAGACCTAAAAAAATATTATTGAACATAAAACACCTTCAAAGATGCTTCCTCAAAGATCCACAACACGCTTCAAACACCTTATTGGCCATGAGCATGAAAAACGTGAAAATGCAAGAGAAAATATCGAATCACAAGCATAATGATCAATACAGACATACAACAAAGATATAATATGATCTAGAAAGATCCACAAACACCTCAGTAACATACACAACAACTAAGATTATCATAATCACATTATCTTCTTCCATGAACACCATTTGCAGTAACAAAATAATTGTCAAAACACATAAACTTATAACTTGCTCAAATCTTCATGTGCATCTCTGAAACTTTCGAAGTAGAAACTAGATAGGCTTGAGAACAAACCCTTTAATCTACAACATCTAGTTATCATCATACTTAAATTTCTACCATATTGATCTTCACTGCTTCACAGACAACCTGTAACATATTTTATTATAATTTTCTCAATATCCTCAACATATACAGTCTTAAATACATCAATGCTAATAGTGTTGAAATCAATGAAAACCACATATCAAAAACTCGACCACAACATCCAACAATCTACCCCTTTAGCATTGATGGCAACACATGATGTGAAAAAATACACCATCAACACAGCTAACTCTTCTTCCAACAATCTCCCCTTTTACACATTGCTCTTCTCTCCCTTAGTTCACACTGTTCTTCTCTCCCTTTCATTTGGCTCTTCCATAGTTTTTCACATTACTCTTCTTCCCCTTTGACATCAATGTCAAAGGTACACAAGCTCTAAACCACATATCTGAATCATCTGACTACTCCCCCTAAGTAACAACCACCACAACATCAATCTGGATCAAGATATGACTGTGAATGCACAAACTGATGCAAAGACTATGCATCTTAGTTCTGATTAGGAGGGGTAATCACCCCTAACTTCCCTCTAAGATACTCAAAATTATCCTTAGGCAAAGGATTAGTAAAGATGTCTGCAATATGTTCCTTAGTAGGCACATACTCAAGTCTGACTTCCTTATCACTCACTTTGTCTCTCAAAAAGTGGTACTTGATAGATATATGCTTGGTCTTTGAATGCAACACCGGATTCTTAAAAATGTTTATAGCACTTGAGTTGTCATAGAATATGGAAATAGGTTCATCATACACAACACTGATATCTTTTAACATTTGTTTCATCCACAATACTTGAGTATAATTGTTAGCAGTAGCAATATATTTTTCCTTTGCAGTAGACAAGGAAATGACATTCTACTTTTTTCTTAACCATGAAATCAAATTCTTTCCCAAGAAAAATGTGCCACCACTAGTAATTTTCCTATCATTCACATCTCTACCCAATCAACATTAATAAAGGCACTTAAACTAAGATCATCATCTTTAGGATACCATAGGCCAAAATCAATTGTTCCCTTCAAGTATTTGAAAATTCTCTTCACAACAGTCACATGAGATTCCTTAGGATCAACTTGAAATCTAGCAATAATGCATACATCATTCATGATATCAAGTCTAGTTTGAGTCAAATAAAGTAATCCACCAATCATTGATCTATATCTAGTCTGATTTTCCTTCAGAGAATCATCATCTTGTGCCAACTTACATCCAGTCACCATGGGTGTACCGACTAGTTTTGAATATTTCATACCAAACTTCTTTAACAATTCTCTCACATACTTGGACTGAGATATAAAGATCCCTTTATCTACTTGAGTAATTTGCAATCCCAAGAAGAATTTCAACTCTCTAATCATTGACATCTCAAACTCGTTTTGCATCTGATTAGAAAACTTCATGCACAAACCATCATCTCATCCAAAAATGATATCATCAACAAAGACTTCCACAAACAAATCTTTATCATCATCAATCTTAAAATATAGATTACTATTAGCAGTACCTTTGTTAAATCCAAGCTTCAACAAGTATTTATCCAATCTGGCATACCAAGCTCTAGGGGCTTGCTTGAGTTCATACAATGCTTTCTTCAACTGACAAACCATATCTCCTTGATTAGTCAATTGAAATCCATCAGGTTGCTCAATATACACCTCTTCTTCTAATTCACCATTTAGAAATGTTGACTTGACATCCATCTGATAAAATTTGTAGTTTTTGTAAGCAACATAAGCAAGACACAATCTCGCAGCTTCAATTCTAGCAATTGGAGCAAACGTTTCTTCAAAGTCAATTCCTTCCATCTAAGATTATCCTTTACACACCAATCTTGTTTTGTTTTTGATAACTTCACCTTGTTCATTCAGTTTGTTTCTAAGACCCATTTAGTTCCAATTACATTTTTGTCTTTAGGTCTAGGAACAAGAATCCATGTATTATTCTTCTCAATTTGTTGTAGTTCTTCTTTGATAGGTAGAAGACTCCCGCGGTATGGCAGTAACCATGCTACCACACCTCTCTCACAATCACCTAGTGGTATAGCGGTACAAGCAAGCAAGTAACACTTATGCAATACTGAGTTGCTTTGTGACAGAACTAGGGTTATACAAGTGAGTTTGAGACACATTTTCTCAATAATCTCCCACTTGATGAAGAACTCACTGAACCCTCCAGAGTATTCAGAAACTACTGAGATTCATGTGCTTCAATCCAATGTTCATCTTTGCATGCTTCATTGACATTACTTGGCTCAGCCTTTGAAATTAAACAATATTCTTCTACAATTCTTCTCCTAGTATGGACACCTATGTTCTTATCTCCTATAATCTAATTTTTTGAATGATTTAATCTCACACACCTTGGAGTCTTAGAGTGTTCTTGAATTTGAGGCTCCTATGGTCTCTCTTTTATACTTTCACTAGTCTCTGCTTCTTCTTGTTCTTCTTGATTCACCAGAATGATCTGAACTTGATTTGAAGTCTGACTCTTGTTTGTACTATCATTCTGATCATCATAATCATATCCACAAGTTCTAGAGGGTCTAGCAATGTCTTCATCAACCTTAACATTTGCGCTTTCAACCATTTTCTTCAATCTCTTGTTGTAGCACCATTAGGCCTTACTCTTAGTATAATAACCAAGAAAGATTCCTTCATCACTTCTAGCATCAAACTTTCCTAGATCTTCATCTCTTCTAATATAGTATTTACTCCCAAAGATTTTGAAATATCTAACAGTAGGCTTTTGACCAAACCATAGCTCAAAAGGAGTCTTACCAATATTACCTTTGATTTGTACCTAATTAAGGATATAAATAACTATACTCATAGCTTCTCTCCAATGGATATGAGGGACATTTCCTTCCAACATCATAGTTCTAGAAGCATCTTGAACTGTCCTATTCTTCCTTTCCACAACTCCATTTTGTTCAGGGGTCCATGGTGCAAATAATTGTCTCTTTATCCCATGTTCTTCATTAAAATAATTGAACTCACCAAAAGTAAATTCACCACCTCTATCTGATCTTAGACACTTAATCTTCAGACCTGTCTCTTTCTCAACCATAGCCTTAAATATCTTGAACTTTTCTAGAGATTCAGATTTTTCGCTTAAGAAAATAACCCACATCATCCTAGAGTAAACATCAATAAGCAACATGAAGTACCTATAACCTTGTAGACTTTTGATTCTAGCAGGACCACACAAGTTATTATGCACAAGCTCCAACAATTCATTTGAACAATGTTGTTTGTTGTGAAATGAAATTCTAGTTTGTTTTCCCAGCTAGCATTCCTTGCATATGGTATTAGTAGGCTTCACCAACTTAGGAAGATCTCTCATAGCCTATGAGGA
Organism: Sequoiadendron giganteum; assembly: GCA_007115665.2. Classification (NCBI taxonomy): domain Eukaryota; kingdom Viridiplantae; phylum Streptophyta; class Pinopsida; order Cupressales; family Cupressaceae; genus Sequoiadendron; species Sequoiadendron giganteum. The sequence goes on along the minus strand of CM021107.1, from coordinate 256,980,011 downwards.
ACTTATCTTGATAATACTGTCAAAGTTTACATGACACATTCTTCTATGCCACAACCAACTTTCATCAACTTGCGCAATCAGACAACTTTTACTACCAGCATTTAGATGAAAGATGTTACCTTTTGTTTTAGTACCTAAAGCAATCACATTTCTAGAACTTCCCAGTATGCTACACTTTCCATCTTTGAATTGAAGATTGTATCCCTTATCAACCATTTGTCCAACACTCAAAAGATTATGCTTCAAGCCTTCAACATAAAGAACATCATCAGTATTATGCTTACCATCAAAAGAAATACATCCTCTACCATGGATTATACCACCACTATTATCACCAATTATTATAACACCACCATCATACTTCTCCAGGCTTACAAATTTTCTTTTATCACCTTTCATGTGATGTGAGCATCCACTGCCAATTACCCATTCATCTTTTTCTTCAACTTGGGAAGCTAGAGCTTTCTCCACATTTGTACAACTAGCACATTCAGTAGACATAGAATTATTTTCTTTGATAGCAATAAACACAAACTCGTGTTCACTTGCATTCCTTTTGTCAGATTCGTCATTTGTCACACCTTCATCAGTAGCATAGTAACACTTCTTTTGAAATTTAGGCTTGTAGGGTCCTGGCTTAGGAACTCTTTCCGGACACCTTGATGCAAAATGACTTATCTTGTTGCAAGAAAAACATTTAATAGGAAACTTTACTTTATACTTACCTTCTCCTCTAGATTCCCTTTTGACAATAAGTGCTTCAAGCTCATTCAGTTCTATTTCTTCTTCTTCAATTTGTCTCATTTCTTCCTCATATCTGAATACCTTTCTAGAAGAATTTTCACCCAGATCATATCTCTGCTTGTCTCTCTCAGAAGTAGTAGCTTTAAATGCAAATTTTGTCTTAGGAAGGGCATCACCGAATTTAGTCATCTCAAAAGCAATAAGTTTACCAACCAACATATCTTTGGTTATATTTGTTGCAGTTCAGAGCTCCTTAATGGCTACAACTTTGATTTTGTATGCATTAGACAAGGATCTAAGCACTTTAGCAACAACCTATGATTCATCCACCTGTCCACCAACACATCTGATACCACATACAAGTTCATTCACTCTTTGCATGAAAGTAGCAATATTATCATCATTACCCATCTTCAACAATTCATATTTTCCTTTCAGACACTGTAGCTTAGCCATATGCACATTAGCATCACCTTCATATAAAGTTTCCAACTTATTCCAAATCTCATAAACAATTCTCAGATCCATAACATTCGTCATCTTAGAATCAGTCAAAGCACTCAACAATGATTCCTTAGCCCTGATGTTGTATTCAACATCCCTAATATCAACAGTAGTAGTAGGACCATTCAGAGGAATAACATACCTATTGCATGTAATGTTCCAGTAGGATTCACCAATGCATCTCAGATGAAACTCCATTTGAGTCTTCCATAGAGAAAAATTTGGTCCATCAAATCTCAGACTATTCTTCTTGTATGTCACCATCTCAGATCACCTCAAGCTGTTAAACTTCTTCCAAGGAACCTACTCTAATTCCAATTGTTGGCAACACAAGGGCAGACAACTGAGAGGGGGGGTGAATCAGTTGTTACATTCAAACTTATTAAACTTATTAACCTTTAATCCCCGATTTGATTAAGAATAGTTAAAGCATGAATCAACACATCAGAAACACACATAACACCAAGATTTTTGTGGGGGAACCCTATTAGGGGAAAAACCATGGTGGAGGTTAATCCACAAATTATACCCTGTTAAAAGTATACAAAGAATAAATGAGGAATGCACATGCATTCAAGCACACTGCCTAGAGCTCACTGCTCAAAGGAAGACTCATTGTCTTACAAAAAATATTCAGATTAAATCCATCTGAAGAATTTGAATTGAGAAAGTAGCATCTACTAATGCCTGAGTATAGTTCCAGTTAAACACATGAACACTTCTTTACTTTCTTTCACTCTTCTTCACACTCTGCTCTGCCTTCGAATGATTTGAACCTTTTTTGCACATAACACTCACACACACACACACTTCAAATACTTCTCAAATGAAGAAACAATCACTTATATATATCTGTAACAAGAATTTACATTGCTTTATGTCGGCTTCAACACAATAATAGAATGAATGCAAATTGTCGGCCCAAAACAATAAAGATTATCAATGCGCATCAACCAAGGTCAAACACAACATAGTAGAGACCTAAAACAATGTCCTCGAACATAAATCACCTTCAAATATTCTTCCTTGAAGATCCACAACACGCTTCAAACACCTTGTCGATCATGAACATGAAAAACATGAACACACAAGAGAAAATCTCGGATCGTGAGCACAATGATCAATGTAGACATGCAACAAAGATAGCATATGATCTAGAAATTTCCACGAACACCTCAATAACATACACAACAACTCAGATTATCAGAATCACATTATCTTCTTCCATGAACACCATTTGTAGTAACAAAATAGCTGTCAGAACACAAAAACTTATAACTTGCTCAAATATTCATGCACACCTCTGAAAATTTCAGAGTAGAAACTAGATAGGCTTGAGAAAAAACCCTTTAATACACAACATCTAGTTATCATCATACTAAACTTTCTACCATACCGATCTTCACTGCTTCACAAACAACCTGTAACATATTTTATTATAATTTTCTTAATATCCTCGACATATATAGTCTTAAAGACACCGATGCTAATAGTTTTGACATCAATGACAACAACATATCAGCAACTCAATTAAAACATTCAACAATTAGGTCATCTTGGTATACCACCATGATTTCATCTATGAGGTATACAAATATAACATCTATAGCTCTCTAGAATTTTGACACTAAATTATTGAGTCCAATGACATTCTCACATAGATATAGGTTCCCTAAGGAGTTGTAAATGTAGTTAAGTTATTTTGACTCCTTGAACACTACCTAGTTGTATCTTAAGAACCCATCCATCATGGTAATTATTTTTTATGTAGTGAACTTTTACAGTAGGCGAGCCATACTAAGGAAAGGGTAATTATCTTAAAGAGATTTGACATTAATTTTTTGAAGTCCACACATGCATTTATCTCCCCATTTTTATTGAGTAGAACAATATTAGAAACCCACTTAGAGTGCTAGATTAGTTTGATGATTCCCCTCTCTTTTAGCTTCATAAGTTCCTCTTGCTCATTGGGGGAATGATTGATTAGCCTTTGCTTTTGGTAGAAATATTTTTAATTAGGTTAAAGAGGAATCATATTCCATAATAAATCTTCTATATAGGATTTTACTTCATCGTACGAACATGAAAAACATTCAACAATGTTATCAACATTTTTTTCTTAGTTGAACTCAATTAATTATGAATGTATATCATCTTAGGTTCAACCTCAGTACCAATGTTTACACCTTATATATTGCTTTCATCAATTAGCTACCTCCTAATCTTATAGTGATCCACACTATCAAATATCCTCTCAAATTCCATCGATCCTTTGAGAATTTTGTTGGTTTTTAGCTACTCTACTTCATTTCCCAACATCATCTCTTTGGCATCTTCAAGTTTGACCATGGGTCCCCTATCAAGTAATTATCTATCAAATTCATCTACGTAATTTAGAAACTTGTAAATCTATTGATTATCATTAAATACCTACTAGTTATGAATATTATAAGTTGTGCTAGGTCTTGTGAGGACTTTGATAATGGATTAATACAAATAGGAAGAAACAAAATGTTGGAAGATTGAGGAGATGCCATTGATGCATTTGTTGGCAACATGAGCATGTGGTACATACAATTACGCATTCCAGTGTTGCTACGCATTCCAGTGTTGCTATTGATGTCAACACTGTATCTTGATACAAAGACTATGGTGCATATCAATTTGGGTGCCATGAGCATGATTGAAGATGATTATTTTGCAAGAAGGTTTTATCCAATGAAGACAATTGTGATGAAAATTGAAAAAGTGTCAATACTAGTGATTCTGTGCATAGGGGATCCGGTAATTGGGTCCACATTGGTTCCTTGTTGAAGATTTTGCTCTGCACTTCTAGTACAATTTTGTTGGCTAGTAGAAGAACTTAATTCTAGTATTTTAGCTTGTTTTGGTTTCTGGTTTTGGAGTTATGAGTAATAGAAGTTCGGCTTGGTAGTTTTAGACATTTCCAGTTCATTGTATATGAATTGATGATTTCACACTTCTCTTTGGATTGGTTTTTAGATTTGTAGAGTTGTGAAAGTATTGACAGATGTTAGATGAGTGTGCATTCCAGTTGGCATGATGTTTTGAGGTATGCATGTCTAAATTTGGGTATACAACTAGAGAATTTTTGTATTAGGTCCTTTGTGGTACCAACGTAATAAGTTTGAAGGTATGAGAAGATTAAATAATTATTGCGGAGTTATGTGGGATCTTTTATAGGTACATACCGACCTATTTCAAAGTGTTTTGAGATTTGAATCTTGGTTCGAAGCATGTGTGGATAAATCTTGAGCCAACAAGTTACATTTTGTGTATTACATTTAATTAGGCTAACCTAATTGATGTTATGAGTCAAGTCAATATATAAGTTAGATCTTTTTTGATATTTTGATGATGAGGACATGTGATAAGAGTTGTGAATGCAAATTGTGTGAACTTAGTGCGAATGCAGAGTAGATTAGAGTGTTGATTCAAATCAGTATGAAAAGTTTTGAGTCTATATTCTAAGCTTCAATGGAACTATATTCCATCATATTACAGATGCATTTTGTAATAGTTCAACACTTGGTTGTGTGCCACAATATCTTCTATATATTTTCTTTTCTCAATGGACAATGAGTCCAATTGGATAGTGAGTCCACCTGTAGTGAGCACTTCTATAATATACTATAATCGGTTATAATATATTGTGAGATAATCCTCATTGTGGTTTTTCAAATTTTGGGTTTTCCGCGTAAAAATCCTAGTGTTCATGTGTTATGGGATGATATTGTTTTTTTTCATGCTTTCTTTCATTACTGCAATTGAATGTGCTATAAGTATTGGATGCTTAAATGTTTAAGTGGTTTAAAGGAATATTAATTCACCCCCTCTTAGTATTTCAGGTGTTCAACAATTGGTATCAAAGCTTGGTTCCTTGTAAGGATGCTTGGGGAAGATCTTGGAGGTTGAACACATGGTTGTTAGAAGGTTACCTACTCCTTTGAAAGAGATTCCTGTTGTTGGATCTACAAAAGAAGATTGCATATTTGATATGAATAGAGAACTCAAAGTTTGTCTTGAAGATCTTAGAACTAAAGTTGAAAATAGAGATCTGAAGGAAAATGTCAAAGAAGCAAATGAATGCATCAAAAAATTGAGGGAGAAAATCGATAAATTTAGAGAAAGGCATGGGGTCAGTAATTGAAGCAAGTAAATGAAACAATTACCTGTTTGAAGGTGCAAGTTGAAGAAATAAAGAGAGTTGAAGAATGCTTGAATACAATGGTAAAAAGAAAATCTGAAGAATGCATAAGGCTTGAACAAGAAGTTGTGAATCTGAGATAAAATTTGGAAAAAGAAAAGATTCATGAAGACAAATTCAAAATGAGTTCTACAAAGCTTGATGAAATGATTGCAAATCAGAAAGGCTCTAAAGACAAAGAAGGTTTAGGATTTAAAAAGGGCGAAAGTTCAAAATCATATCAGAAATGAAATTTTGGAAAGAAGACTGAAGACAAGAAGAACAATGACAAGCAAATCTAGATTTAAAGGAATGTAGCTAGAAGACCATCAGTCAGACAACCAAATGCACAAAGGTACCCATATTTTAATAGTTTCTATTATTCTTGCAATAAATTTAGATATAAGGCTATGGAATGTAGAAGTAGAATGAATCAAAATATTCCATCTTTTCTGGGCAATTCTTTACATGCAAGAAATTTGGTCATAGAGCTAGTGAGTGCAGAAGTCAAATGATGAATAACTATAACAATGGTAGAATCGTTCAATCTTTTAATGGATATTATTATACATGCTATGTATTTGGGCATAAAGCTAATTAATGTAGATCTAGAATGAATGGAAATAAGATTGGTCAAAAGAATTTTATATGCTACAATTGTAATAGGCTTGGACACATTTCTTGTTGCAAGGTGTCACCCTTGGTCTCCTCGGCATGGGCCAGTGTGGTGCTCGAGCTTCATGACACGGTTTAACCACCTCCTATGGATCGTGGATCTTGTATAAATTTATCGGTTGTATCAGGCATTAACAAGTCAATCTTTTGGTGCAATGAAAACCACCTATGCAACAATTGGTATTAGAGTTGAGGTCACAGGTTCGAACCCCTCACTTGCATTAGGGGTATTGTTGCAAGGTGTTGCCCTTGGTCTCCTCAGCATGGGCCAATGTGGTGCTCGGGCTTTGTGACATGGCTTAACCGCCTCTTACGGATCTTGGATCTTGTATAAATCCAGCAGCTATATTGGGCATTAATAGGTTGATCTTTTGGTGCAACGACAACCACCTATGCAACATTTATAATTTTTTGCAAAAGTAGAAACATGAAGAAGGATAATCTGGTAAAGAAGAATGATCCCGTACAAAAGATTGATTTGGCAGAAACAAAGAAGGAGATGGATAATATTTGGAGAAAGAAGAAACTGATGTTAAGGATGAATTTCTACTAGCATCCGATGCAGATGTTTCCTTTGGAAACTAAGTTGAGAGCTTTGGCTAGGGGGAGCTTTAATGAAAATATTTTATCCCTTGCCAAATAAAATGGTGTTGATGCTTCAACATGAGGATATGTGGTGTAAGTCAACATGCTTGATCTTCTTGGAGAAAATATCGGTAGAAAATGTTGAAATGTGGAAGGCTACGGGGCATTTGAAGGTGATTGTGCACACACTGAAGGGTATATCGGCTTTATTGTTTGAAGAATTATGGAAAATTAGGTCATGAAAAAAGGATTATAGGTGAATACACTTAACCTAAAATCATTTTCAATCAAATTTTCAAGTGAAGAAGAACAGACAAAGAGTTGAGTAGTGTAGTTGAAGCATTTGAGGTCTTGGTGTGTGCAAAACCTAGTTGGAAAAGCATTGAAAGGTAGTTTGTAGTTTCTTTGTTACCCCGTTTCTCATAAATTCCTTTAAAGAGTAATTTATTTAACATTCCCATTGTTCTACACTGTAAAATTTTCTATGTTTTACCCATAAGTGAATAGTTTATGCATCTACCCTTTAAGAGCAATAAAAAATTCTTTTCCTTTGAATAATAAAGGCACATTTGAAACATATTTCAAATTTTCTCATTTTATACAAAAGAATTCCTTTCATTAAATCAAATAATGGTGATACATAATTTCCATATGACATTTAATATTTACAATTCTCATATAGATGGATACAAGTTTCAAATATAGCTTAAACAAGCTTACCAAATATATAAAGTACAAATGGTCCAAGAAGTCCCCCTCAAATCTTCATCGCCAACTGATGAGGAAAAGCATCACAACTCAAGTGCTTTTCCACCGACCACGGACTTACTGCGGTCCCCCGCACATCTACCTACTGGTAAGATGGCCCTACCCTTCGATAGAGAGATTGGTTTGGTAACCTCATTACAATAGCCTTTTCTAAGCTTGGTGTTGTGTCCTATACATATCTAGTATTGACATACAGTGGTTGCAACTTACATGTTTGAATATCCCTTTCCTATTACATAATCTTGGATCACAGTGAAACCGATAGTGTAAATAGTGGCAACTTACACTACTTTGGCCAAAAGTATTCATCACCTAGAAGTTAGAGTGGACGTCACATATTCAGACACCTTCCTAGCTCGATTTGGTTTAATGAACATTCATACTCTATACCTAGGTTACCCCCTTTCCCATGGATGAGATAAATTCCAGGAATAACCCACTTAACATCTCATAAACAAAGTGACTTTACTACCAAAGTAATTCTAGCAACTTCTTACTCTTTGCTACATATGCCTAGTTTAAACATCCTACATATAGCGATGACAACTACGTATAGTATAAATACATTGCATTCATACAAATTCCCATATATGGGGTACATACAAATATAACTAGTAAGATAGGTTCTACAACATAATGCACAACCAAGAGATACACAATCATAAACAAACATATCAACATATTCAAAAGCATTCTTTTTCAACATAGTAATAAAACTAATTAACCTTTCCAACATAAACAACAAAGGTATAGAAACTAGCATGCCTGTATAATGCTCAAATTGATTAAAATCCTTCCTAGTTCTAATCCTCAAACTCACTTGATTCCTCCTTCAAGATCCACTTGATTTCCCTCTTCTAACTTCACACTAACTCTCACAATAATCGAAAATACGAAATAGAAAAATAACTCTGAACTCACTAACTCATAAATCATAGCAAAATAACATCAAGATAATTAGAATGGTAAGTGTTACAATTGGTAGAAAGAGCACCTCTATTTATACTAAATTGTTAGCAACCAAAGGTTACAAACAAGCTCATGAGATTGACACCTTCCTATCGACTTAGCCAAATAAAAGAGCGGTGGCAGCTAAAAACATTAATCAAAAAACACATGCACAACTAGCTTACACCTCAAAGAATGAGTCACTCTTTTTAATGGACAGCAAGAATAACACTAACAAATGCAAGCTAAAGTTTTCTAAATGCATCAACTTGCTTTTGCTAGCTAGTCTAAAGACTAAGTCACCTCTTTCAACTACTGCCATATGAGTTTTGGATTTGAAATAGAGTTTACAAGCCGTAAAGAACTTGGTGCCACATTATGTTTAGTGCCCACATATAAAGGAAGACAAGGTCAACATATGGTTCGCCCCTTGCTTTTATTACATGTTGCTTTTCATAGTCTTTGACTTATTCAAGGTGGTAAATATGGTACACAACAATATAACTCAACAATATGCATAAAGGTCATGCTTTATTATGCGCCTTAGTTAATGCAAAGCATTAATAACATAACAATCAATTATCTCCATCACTTTATATATCAATCGATTCACATTATGATAATCGATCTATAATATATAAATCGATATATATACATATTATACATATATATATTTATATATAACTTCTTGTTAGTGTGAATGGGGTTATTTCCTAACTAATTATTAGTGAGGACCTATTCACATGATTATAAGTTTCCTAGTTGTTATTTCTATAAAGTAGTTATAATGGGGACATGCCTCATTAATTAGCTTATAGTTATCTAAGCATTTAATATTTTACTTATGCATTAGGCATTTAATGTTTGCATCCAAGGTGGTTATCCTACCTTCTCTCACCTTGACTATATAAACAAGGTGCTTTTATATTTGTAAATCATTCTAGATCAATTCATCATGGATCATCATTTGATCAAATTGTCTTCTTGCTCATGTTGCAACACTTCCTAGTTCATGTGGATGGTGTCTTTCTTGGTTTGATCCTTTGAAGTGTGCGCAACTTCATTTGGGTTATTGTTCATTCATATTTCCAACATGGTATTAGAGCATAGGCCATGCAAATTCCATATCAAATTGGAAAGTTGAGCTAAAGAGATTTTCATTGAAGGTTACAGGGTTTGCATTTCAAGCTAGTTGCCACCATCTAGGAGGTAGCTAATTTCTGGAGCAGATTGAATCAGATCTGACCCTTCCATTGTGTACAAAAGGCCCAAAACCCCCCATTTTCATATAAAATACTTCATATTTTGAAGTAAATTTGTTTTTGGTGATTTTTCAAAAATTTCAGGCGACTATCTTAAATTTGATGTCCAAATGACCATCACGAAAGTCCCCTCATGTCTTAATTACGCAGTTTTCTTAAAATTGTCATAACTTTTGACTCAGGTATCAAATTTTTAAAAATGAGATATCATTGGAAAGTTGGTTCCGAGCACTTTCCAGTGGTGTAAGTATTATTATCATATTTTACTATTGGAATATTTTATTGCAACTTGAAGTGAAGATTCCCTTTTGGACTCCTGAGCTCGTATCTTTTCACCAGTTTGTTAGATTTTGGAGATTCCAATGGTATTGTAAGGGTGATTTAGAGCTTTATAATTTTGTCCATATACTTTTTTCAGTTTCAACCCCATGTACATTCTTTTGAGTTCTTGTAATTTGAGGCATTTTCTTGATAACTTGGATATATTGCAATTTGGAGAAGGTTTATTTGCATTGAGAGGCTTCATTTTCAATTACACATCATATTTGAGAGTTTCTACTTGTTGTTGAAGGTTAATGTATTTGTAATTGTGGAGATCTATCATAGTTAGTTATGGGATTTTCATTTCATCCTTCTCTGATTATGTTGAAAAGGGGAAACTATAAACAATGGAGAGATGGTATCATAAAACATCTCAGATGGCTTCATTTGTTGCCCCATTTGTATAATCTTATTCCCCAACCTGGTATTGATAGTAAGAAATTTGGATGGAATTGCAGAAGGGATCATGTCTTAGGAGTTATTGCAATGCATATTGATGATGCCACTTTGAATGCTATTGATAATTTTGAGTGTTCTCATACTCTTTGAACTAAAATTTGGGAGATATATGGAGATCCTGATACTCAACCATTCTTGGGTGATCCTATTTTAGATTGTCTTGTGCCACTTCACTTTTCAGATAGGGTACCCCATGATCTGCTACTATACATGAGTTTGAATATTTGGAATATTTGGAATCTTTCAAAGAGGATGACAAGGGTTCTTCAGATGCTTCTTCTCTGTCAGAGACAGTTAATGTACCTTCACCTTTAGTGATTCATTGCATAGAGTCATTGTTTGATGCTTCCATCATTCCTATTCCTATTCAGTAGGACCATTCATCCTATGTTGATGATTCATTGAGCACATCTAGTGATTCATTACAAACAATATCTCATTGTCTTCCTGATTGGGATTCCTATCTATCAAACATTACATCCTTATTTGTGGAGTCTCACATTTTATATTTGAAGGACACATTTGAGGGGTTATCTCTCCTCTTTGATGACAACCATTGCACAATTGTTTTCAACACATCATGGTCTTTAGATATTGTTCAACATCAGTTTCCACATAGTCTTGATTTTTCACCTTCTTCATTGATTGGGCATGTACCTGATTTGATAGTGGCATCTCCATCTTCAGTTGCAAAGGAGACACATGAGCAAATTTCAGAGACATCATCATCATACATTTTCATGCTTTCTTCCTTCAATTTCTATCTGGAATGGGAAGCATACCAGCATTTGTACTTGGTTTTGTTTCTTTCAAAAGGGAGACAAGTTGTTTGTTGACATTGGATCATGTTTTGTCTTCAGGAACTTACCATTTTTAGAAGTGATTACACATTATGGGGGGGCTACATAGTCTCTCTCTTTCCCTCTTATGGGGGGAGGCTATTTATTACAATAGATATGTGTGTGTGTGTGTGTGACAAAGGGTGTACTTGGTGGGTATCATGGAGTCCTCCATCCTTCCTCACATGATTTATTTCTTATCTCTTTTTTGGAGAGGAGTTTTGTCCCATTAGGTTTTCTCCTTTTCTTTGTTTGTAAGAGATTTTATTTTCATTTGTACATGGGTACCTAACATGGCCTAGTAGTCAAGACCCATCTTTACATATTGCATTTGCATCTTTTGCATAATAACTACACTCCCTAAGTTACACTTCTTGGGGGGTTTTAGTGTGAATGGGGTTATTTCCTAACTAGTTATTAGTGAGGACCTATTCACATCATTATAAGTTTACTTAGGAGTTAATTTTCCTAGTTGTTATTTCTAGAAACTAGTTATAATGGGGTCATGTCTCATTAATTAGCTTATAGTTATCTAGGCATTTAATATTTCACTTATGCATTTAAAATTATGCATTAGGAATTTAATGTTTGTATCCAAGGTGGTTATCCTACCTCCTCTCACCTTGCCTATATAAACAAGGTGCTTGTACATTTGTAAATCATTCTAGATCAATTCATCATAGATCATCATTTGATCAAATTGTATTCTTGATCTTGTTGCAACATCTCCTTGTTCATGTGGATGGTGTCTTTCTTGTTTTGATCCTTTGAAGTGTGCACAACTTCATCTGGGTTATTGTTCATTCATATTTCCAACGCTTCTCATATACAATATTATATAAGATAATAAAATACATATAATTATATATACACACATAATTATATATATAATAAAATACATAATTATATATACATATATACATATACATTAATATATATATATATATCACTATTTAAATAATCATATTAAATCACATATAATCACATACTCATTGATTGATGTATATACACAACAATGTATATATATGTCTTAATTATCCAATCAACATTCTCATGTACACCAGGTTATTCATTCATGAGCATGTGTAGGTACGTCTACCTACGTACGCATATACTCATATTTATGAGTTATTGTAGACATATACATATATATGTATATACATTCTATATATATATTCCATCAAATCACATATTCTTGTAAACATACAAAGAAGAAATTTCACTCAAAATAAAGACTCAATCACATACGTTCAAATCAAAACATTCATAAATCAAGATCAAAACTTAACACAAGACATTCACAGACTAGACTGAAGAACACTTACCCTTTCCTGACTACTTGACTCAACTTATACTAGCTAGGTTGTGAGTGTGTGTGAAGCTCATATAGGATCATTAGGATTACCAAACCAAGTTATTCTCCTGAGTGATACTTCCCCTCTCTTCTAGAGGATTGAATCTATTCCTTCATCCAACTTAGCACATCATAATAGTAGTTAGCCGATCAAAACATAATCATACACATCATACATTTCATAGTTAGAATAAATATAAAATATCAAATTGCATCAATCATTCATTCATCATATTTCCATTCAAGATTCATAAAACACATTCATATAAAGATTCATAAAACACATTCATGCAAAGATTCATAAAACACATTCATTTATTCAAGCAATTTAACCAACAAGGTAATAGTAAATAGGTAATATTACTCAGCATGTAACAGTTTAGAATCTTTTGAGATGGCAACACCAAGGGTTGTTTATGCATTTGAAATACCACGACCTAAGTTTAAAAATCATCCCAACAAATCCATGGAGGTCGACCCTGTATGTGATTTCTTGAGGGTTCCTTATGGACTTTTACACACAAAAGACATTAGAATATACATCCATGATACGCTTGAAGAATATGACCATTCCAAAATGGGGGATGTGTGGATAAAGGAACTTACTAGTGACTACTTCACACTGAAACTAGAATATCAAAACCTAGTTGCAAAGAAGCTTGACGTTTGGGAAGGGTTTCCTAAATTTTTCTATGATGACAAATGGGTGAGAATTATTTTGAGCCGTATTCATGACAAATTCTTGTGGACAAACTTTCCCAGGATGATTACTAAGGAAGCAATTAAGGAAGTCATAGGGTTGTGTGCCACCGAACCCATTCCAATACTGAATTTTTTCAAGAATGAGGTTGTGATGCAACTCACCAGTGCCACATATAAAAAATGGATTTGATGGTGAATAACATTATAAATCTAGTTGTGAAATATGCAATCATGATGATAGGCTATAAGTTGAATCTGCAACCATAATCAACACAACCTATGAAATGGTTGAAAAAGGTGTTGATTATGATATTTGTGAATTATTGAGACAATAGTTAATGAAGAATGTGAAACAAATAAAGGAGAAGAAATATGCATTCAAGTATGGTACTTTGATTGTTTTCTTACTTTTCTATTTCTTGAGAGAACTCCCCGGAACCAAAAGTGTGACATGGTTGAAAGGAAGACCTATTGCACATCAGATTAGAAACTTTCTGAGAGTTCTTGGTGAAGAAAAGGCACAAGATCAAGCACTTGAAGCTTTATTTGCAATATTTTACAAAAGAATGCAAGAGAGAGAAAAAATTCCACACAAAATGGTAGAAAAATATAAAAATGTTATTGTTTTTTATGGTTTCTAAGGATGAATATATCATACAAGAAGTTGAATCAAGAACAGTATGGATCCCAGAGATGGGATATGAGATTACTGAGCATGAAATTACTGCATTTGTGAACTACATACATAGCAAGCCTAAGGACACCACAAAAAGAAGATATGGCACCTATGAAGAAAAATAAATGGATGTGCATATGGAGCAGAAGAAACCAATAATAAGGAAGAAGGTTGAAAAGATGGTTGTCCAATTTGCAAAGGACATGGGCTACACAAAAGAGCAAGTGGAGCAAGCAAGAGCAAGGGCTGGAGCTCTGGGAAGCTCATCAAGCACTAGAAGATTTGGTAGAACAATTACCACCCCTCCTACTATTCAAAAGTCCACTGGGACTAAGCCCCATACAGGAGAAAAGAGAAAATCAACTAAAATTCCTTCAATGAAGGAGAAGTCCCCTCCGATTGTGCAGAGTAAAAGGCCTAAGAAGAAGAAGGCTACTTCAGTAACACCACCTACAACCCTTGCCAAGAAGAGAACAAAACAAAAAGCAGTAAGAGAAAAAGTTACAAGTGTATTTATGTTGAAGAGGTGAAGAAGAAGAGGAGGAAGAAGGAACAAAGTTGGTCCGCAAAAGGAAAGGTGAGGCTTCACAAGGTGAAGCAAGTGTTAAAAGAGAAATTTGATATCATTGATACAAAAAGTGAAGAATAAATAAAGAAGGAGAATAAATATTTTGTAGTCTGCATGCGAGAGAAGAAGAAATAATCCACCAAGAAGGTGTCATTGGAAAAGAAGAAAGCAAAAACAAGTTAGAAGAAGACATCGAAAAAGACATAGAAGAAGAAAGATCTGGTAAGAAAAAACACTCCCATGAAGTTAGAAGAACTCTTCAATGGTATATTACAAAATGAGATGTTAGCCAAAACTGTATCCCTGTATAATGAAGCAAATGAGGTGGATAAGGCCACCATTGTAGAAGCTATAATTAAGTATATTGTTATTCTTGAGGTTGACATGTGAAACATAAAGAAACAAATACTTGTGAATTTATGGAATGTTTTGATAGAAAGAAGGCAAGAAGCTATAGATGAAGAGGCAATGCTAAGATACTATTGTTTGGAAAAGATAAGTTCTCCTCTCTTTGAGGAAAACAAAGCCACTTTGGCTGCAAAGTTCAATAGGGAACTCAAAACTAAGTAGAGGGTAACAACCCTTATGAGCAAAGATCAAAATAATATCATGAGACTCAGGATCCTCAAAGCCACTTTGGCTGCAAAGTTCAATAGGGAACTCAAAACTAAGTAGAGGGTAACAACCCTTATGAGAAAAGATCAAAATAATATCGTGAGACTTAGGAAGGAGAGTATTGAAAAGGCAAAATCTAGATAGTAGAAAGGTTGGGAATGACCCTAGAGAGCAAAGAGGAAGTGAATGTGGAGACACCTGCTCTAGAAGAAAATATTGAAGGTGCTATATAGATGGATGATGCTCAACATGAGCATGAGGTAAATAAGGAAGATGCATAGGATAATACACCTCCAGAAGTGGAAGAAATGATAGAGAATAATGTTGAGGAATCAGTGATTGGAGAAGACATTGCAAAGGAGGATACTCCTTCGGTATCTAAAGAAATGTTGAGAATATGCAACTAAAGTTGGAGACAATTACTCCTCTAGATAACACAGACTGGTCTACTAGAGAAGATAATGCAACTAAGGATGATGAAAAGGAAAATGGTGATGCAGAGAAGAAGGATGATCGAGAAAATAAGGAAGATGAGGAAAATAATGAAGATGCATTTAGAGATGCAAAAAATGAAGTAGAGACACAAGTGAGATTTGGTAAGATGGAAAAGGAGTTGAAGGAAAAGACTACAAAGAGTGCGAAGGCTACTAGTGAATCCTCTGGAACCTCCAGAGATTCATTGAAGAACTTACTAAGCATGCAACTCAAATTTCAGCCTATTGTATCATCCCAACTGCTATAATTACCTATGCAATAGGGGAATGTGGACCTTGATAAGATTTCCCCCCTCCACAAGCTTCATTTGGGAGATGTATTCCATGCATTTTCTCGAAAGGAGATAAAAGAGACTCACCAAAAGAGTGGAGAGTTAATTAAGGAGGCAGTAAAGACACTATAGGAGGCCATACCTGGGATTGCAATTGATAATTCACTATTAGGTATGGAAAACCTTAAATTCTTGATTGATTCATTTAAAGAATATACCTCCGGTTTGGAAGAAAAGTTGAAAAAGGAATTGGAAGGAGAAATGGACAAAAAGATGAGTGAGAAGAGGCTATTAGAAATCACAACAAAGTTTGCACATGCATACAATAAATTCCAAGATAGTCATAAGGGTGGACAAATCTGCATGGCCAAGGCCAAAGCCTTATTTCAATTTTTTATGAAGTGGCCCAAAGCCACAAAGAGTATAAAAAATGAAACAAACTCAATTGAGTCACAAACAAATAAAGCTTCCAATGCATATTATCTTGCACAAGATCTAGATGGAAGCATAAGATCAACAATTGAGGATTTGCATGAGAAATACTTCCAATTGCAAGGAAAAAAGGAAAATATTATCACGTAGTTTGGGAACATCAAGGACTTGGTGAACTCAAAGTTCACATCAATTTCCAATGCCCTAATGAGTGCTGAGAAAGCCACAAAGATCAATCAGGTACCTAACACTTTGGAAGAAGGAGAAAATAGTTTGATGGAGCTTGAAACTCCATGCAGAATGATTGGCATAGCCAAGAGAATCTGGGAAGAGGGAAAACAAGTTTGGAAAGCCCATGCTGAGAAGCTCAAAGGGTCAACCTCCTCTGGTTGATAGTATTGGTACTTTTAAAGCATTTTTTCAATTCATTTTTCAAGATTTATTTGTATATATGTGAACTGTGCACAAAGTGTTCTGGTACAAGTTTTTGATATGGTTTTGGTGCATAACATTCTTAGGGGGAGTTACTTTATTTTTCAATTTGTATATATGAACATATTTGTCAAGGGGAGATCCAGTGTAAATGAAGAATTGATACATATTCCCTTTGCCCTTGATGTCAAAGGGGACAAGTAATTCTGGAGAGTAATTTTAGAGATGTTTTGGCATGTTGTCATCAATGACAAAGGGGGAGATTGTTTGAAGATTGAGGAGATGTAATTGATGTATTTTTTGGAAACATGAGCATGTGGCACATACAATTATGCATTGCAGTGTTGTCATTGATGTCAACATTGTATTCTGGTACAAATACTATGGTGCAGATCAGTTTGGGTTTCATGAACATGATTGAAGATGATTATTTTGCAAGAAGGTTTTATTTGGTGAAGACATTTGTGATGAAAATTGACTAAGTGTTAATACCAGTGATTCTGTGCACAAGGGATTCGGTAAATGGGTTTGCATTGGTTCACTATTGAATATTTTTCTTTGTTCTTCTAGAATTTTTTTTTTGGCTAGTAGAAGAACTTAATTCTATAATTTCAGCTTGTTTTGGTTTCTAGTTTTGGAGCTATGAGTAACAAAAGTTTGGCTTGGCAATTTCAGACATTTCCAGTTTAGTGTATATGAGTTGATGAGTTCACACTTCTTTGCGGATTAGTTTTTGGATTTAAGGAGTTGAGAAAGTATTGATAGATGTTAGATGAGTGTTCATTTCAATTGGCATGACGTTTTGAGGTCCGTGTGTCTGAATTTGGGTATACAAATTGGAGAATTTTTGTATTAGGTCCTCTTGAGTACTGACCTAATAAGTTTGAAGGTATGTGAAGCTTAAATAAGTATTTTGGAGTTATGTGGGATCTATTATAGGTCCATGTCGACCTATTTCAAAGAGTTTTTGGATTTGAATCTTGGCACAAAGCGTGTGTGGATAAATTTGGAGCCAACAAGTTACATTTTGTGTATAACATCTAATTAGGCCAACCTAGTTGATGTTATGAGTGAAGAAGATATATAAGTTAGATATAGTTTGGTTTTTTAATGATGAGGACATGTGATAAGAGTTTTTTGGATGCAAATTGTGTGAAGTTAGTGCGAATGTAGAGCAGAGTAGAGTGTTGATTCAAATCAATATGAAGAGTTTTGAGTTTGTATTCTAAGCTTCAATGGAACTGTATTCCAACATATTGTAGATGTATTTTGTAACAGTTCAACACTTGGTTGTGTGCCACAATCTCTTCTATCTCTTTTATTTTTTCAATGGGTAGTGATTCCACCTATAGTGAGCACTTCTATAATATACTATAACTGGTTATAATATATTGTGAGCTAATCCTCACCATGGTTTTTCCCATTTTGGGTTTTCCACGTAAAAATCTTGGTGTTCATGTGTTATGTGATGTTATTAGATGTTTCATGCTTTCTTTCATTACTGAAATTGAATATGGTATAATTATTGGATGCTTAAATGTTTAAGTGGTTTAAAGGAATACTAATTCACCCCCCTCTTAGTATTTTGGGTGTTCAACACAAACTTCAAGTCAAAATTAGATGCATCTACAAGAAAAATATTAGTGGCAATATTATTTTGATCTATTAGTCCATTCCAAACCAACTACATCAAATAGCCAATGATGTCCTAGATAAAATTTCTATTTATTTTGAACCTTTCATCTTTTACTACATACACATTCTTTACTTATTGAGCAATACATTTTTAATCTCCAAGAATCCTTATGAATTTAATCTAATGTTTGTCAGAAAAAAATAATATTAATACTAGTTCTTTATACTTTGCAATATTATTAGTACATTTGAATTTTAACTTAATCACATACTTGAAGGGTTCATCGTTAGGTGAGACAAGAACAACCATAGACCCTAAACTATCTATTGAACATGCACCATTAAAAAACATGGTCGACAATTCATTTGCATCTTTAGTAGGAGCAAAGGGAAGGGGAGACTTAGTAGTCTAGAATTTATTTTTCACAATATACAATAAAGTGATTAGGTCTTGCATCAATATAATGCACTTCATGGGATATTTATACCTATCCTCAATTTTTTTAAAAATTTATTTTCTTTGTGTTTATTGACCTCTTCATCCTATGATAAAATAATGTCATATGATGGAAACATCTGTACACTACCATCCATAGAGGTTGCTCATTTTTTGGATAGCAACATACCCCACTTGGTTATACAATCAACAATGATTATGCCCATCAAGAAGTATTTATTTGGGTATGCAACTAGCTAAACCTCCATGTTGTTCACAACAACTACAATATTTACCTCTCTATAATTGATAGAAAATCATTTACTATAGGATCTGGACACCTTCAATCCTAAACCATTCATAATCTAGAGGGGCATGAAACTACTTGAAGCCATTGAACTTCCAACATTCAATTGTGAACTAACTATCCATTGATCAACAACATGGTCTAAAAGGGTCAAAATTGGGTTGATTACTAGATAAATAATTTAATATGTATACTACAATGGTTTATTCTTGTTAGTAAGTATATTTGTCACTATAGATTTCAAAGTGGCTTGTAATGTCCCAATGGTTGGAGAAACTGTTATTTGACTAACATATTTCCTAAATGCATTTGAAAGGGGTAGCTCCCTCATATGATAGGTGTTTCTTGAGGTTTTTGTGTACTTTTAACCTAAAAGTACATAAAGGAAAAGGGAAAAACTAAATAAAGCTAAATAACAAAAACCTTAGTGGTAGACATATGAATTCCAACTAGGACTTCACAAGATATGACAAATTACAAGGGGGCTTCACTACGTTTTTTTTTTTATATGAAATGATAATGAAAGAAGTGTAAAAAATCTCAACATACAAAGAAATAAGTTGCTTCAACACATTAAAACCAAGATGAGTGTGTTCATTACATCAATTGCACATGATTTATATATGTTTCAATAGATAATATGATTTCCACCAAGACAAAAAGGATTACCAATTTGACATACTGAAACCAATAATAATAACTTAAAAATACATCTAGGGCATACAAACCAAATGCATTCTAAATTATATTTTTGAAATTATACAATTCCAAAATTCCTTAGATATAAAGTGTCAAACCAAAATTCTTCATACAATTTCTAAATTTTTTTTTCTCAAAAGTTCCCCCTTTATAAGAGTACCCTTTACAATACAAAATTTATCTTGTATTTATAGTCTTTCTTTTGGTAGCCACCTAGTAACTACCTTCTTGAACTACAATAATTTAGAAATAAGCCTTAGTTTGGTTATAATTTACTCTTTAGGGATTTTCTAGAAAGAAAGCTTATTTTCTAACTTCTAATTACAATAAGTGACATAAGTCACTTTTTCAAAAAGGTAACTCGAAACCTATAACTTTAAAGAAAGAACAAGTTATTAGTTTTGTTGAGGTGGGCATTGTGTCTTCTTCCAATCCATGAGTTAGTTGTTCACCAAGAACTTGGCCTTCAAGCATACACACTAGGATTGCATTTGATGATCATATTTTCCTTTCATGGGACTCAATTATCACTCCCTCTACAAGCCTTAAATTGGAGGAAATTCCTTGTTCCTTATGCTAAGATGGATATACATACAATATTCCAAAGTTTGCAATTTGACGCATCAATATGTTAACAAAGATTGTGTAATTGGCCTTACACCAATCGATTACATTTGTTTTGAAAGTTTCAAGAGTCTTTTCAATATATCCTCTTTTAGAGATCCATTCCATGTCTTGTAACTGAAAATATGTTTTAGACCCAATTGTTCTACATTTATTTTCCACATTGGTGGTGAAACAAAGAAAAATAGGGTGAAAAATGATGTGAAAGATGTGATGGGGTTAAGTGCCAATATGAAATGAATAAGGATGATGTACCTATCTTTCTTCTAATTTCATTAGGAAAAGATATCTCCCAAAGGTAGGATTGACTTTCAACCAAAGGGTGAGTCAACCCTATTAGGGGATCTATTGTTTCCTTTATGATAGAAAAATGACTGAAATGCACTTTGGGGAGATAAAAATAAAATGCCCAATGAACTCAATTATGTCATGTAAAAATTGAAATACAAATTTAAAGCATAATATAAACAAAAACAACAATCGAAGGAGAAACTGATATGCACATGTCACCAAAAATAGTTGCTAAGTGTCCGGCTAGGATAGATTCACCCTAGGGTGAATGAGTCTTTGAGTAGGGTTCCAAACTATGATTTCATAGTCCTTTGATCTTAGATCTACACTCCCGATTCCTTTGGATTCCACTGTCAGAAAGTCAAAAATAAGATCTATAAGCGAGTTTGCGAGGTTTGACAACTTTGATGACAACTTTGACAACTTTACAAAATTGCAATTTTGATCAATCTTCAATCCTTCTTTACCTGCAAATATGCAAACACAAAGAGAGGGAAAAATTGTTTATTTTTGGTGAATAGGGGTTTGCCTTAGTCAAACCCCATTTTAGTAATTAAACCTTGATAATGAAAGATAATGGTAAATGGCAAGGATTGATGAATGAACAAATATATGTCACAACTTATGAAACCTTCAATGGTTGCCCTTAGAGGACTGAAGTCCAACATAGATCTCTTTAAGAATTGGATCTTGCATGAATTGGCTTGAATGATAGCTTGATTTGACACTTGAATACTTTCTTGAATGCTTGAAACCTACATCACAATGTAACTTTAACATGATGATATGATCTTGATTTGTTGTTGTAGATGACTGATAAATCTGCTCTTCAATGCTCTTGACAATAATTTTTTCTCTTAGGATTGATCTCTTGATTATGCATGTTATGTTTGAATTAACTATGTATTTATAGGTGTTTATTTAATTTCCCGAAAATTAGATTCCACAAGCCGACATTTGGAACTTGAATTTGAATCATTAAAATGCCGCCAAAAACATATTAAAAATTGGGATCTAGGACTTAAGGAGGACCGGTCCTGAGACCTAAATCCAGGACACACAATTTCCAAGGTGTTTAAAATAATGTTAGCATTTGTTTAATGTTGGTTTCCCTTTTGGAAAATAGGAAAAATAAGGCTAGGAATGCATAATTTAGGCAATTAGAAGCTTAATTAAGTCCAATTAATCAAGGGACCCAAACATAGTGTGAAAAATGTAAAGGAGTACATTTTTCTACACTACAGGTGGTAGTTGCTTTGAGCCCATACATTGACTAAATTGATTTGTGAGTTCAACAAGTCTTATTATAATTGTAGTAGCCAAGCCATTCTTTGATAGGTAAATCTTTTGAAACTTGAATTAATATTGCTTGTTACTTATTGCGCCCTTGAATTCATTTCTGAGTCCATCTCATGGTACAAGCAACAACAAGATTTGTAATCCCTTCCCTTCAAGTCTAGGCTTGCTAGGTCCATGTATATGTTTCTCAAGAACAAATGTCACACCAACCTTGTAACTGGACCGTCAAGTGATATGTTCCTTATTGGGGTTTCTAGACAAGCTAATGCCACACTGTTAATAAAAGAATGATATTTATGTTAAAACACTTTGAGATGTTTGATGAACCTCCCAACGAATTGTAGCTTGTTTTAAAAATCCAATTCAAGCATGGCCAAGAGAATTGTGAAAAATATTATTTAGATAAACAATGCCCCTTAGACCCCCTTTTAAAGCTTATAAATGAGCATAGGATGCCTCAAGTATTATGTAAATCCAATATATTAATAAACAATGCCACACCAATTTCTATACATTTACGAACCACTAGGAAACCTCTCTCAAACAAATTAAGTCCAACTAATGCTATCAGTGGTAGCATACCAAGAAGATGAAAACTAAGAGAAAATTCCCCAAAGCTGGCTGTATCCAAGGATAATCTATATGCTTAGTGAAGCAATCAATGCTTCTTAAATGGCACGCATTATATGAATAAATATATCACATTCATCCTTCTTGTATCGAGAATCTAAGTACACAACTGGACCTTTCAAAGATTCCATTGAATTGGAGGTATCTATTAGAAAACTTTAAGGTGGCAGTAGATAATATTGCCAATGGTTGTGATGTTTAACATTATACCTGCTAAGTGAATTTTCCACACTTTCAACAAATCCATTTTATACATATCTTGCCATCACTGCACTCCATAAGACCACATCCATTTGAACCATTATGTCAAAATGTTAATCTGTTCTATCTAATCTTTCATAGTTCGCATGTATTTTGTACTATGGTGCCTGCTCTACGACCATTGCATTCCATGTAATGGCATTTCTTTGAAGTATTCTTTCACATAGTTCAGTGCCTTGGGTTTGTTTCTATTCCAATGTTGGCGCCAAGCATGCTCCATATCAGTCACAAACCTCTCATTCCGAAGACCTTTAAAACTTGACCAACAAATTCATTTTGTACATATCTTGAAATTGTTGCATTTTCATGAGAAGAAATCTCTTTGAGGTAGTTTGTAAAATAGTTCACGTTCTTTAACTGTGTTTCCCAGGCCTTATTTCTTTGAGTAGTTACTATAACTACCTCAACCATCACCTTTTTGTGAGTTTTCCTGGCAAAGTGGAATTTAGTGTGACACCTTGTTTGTGCTTCCACGCTTTGCATGCATGTCTTCCATCAAGCCTCTTTAATAAACTCACACAAAAATAGAACTTAGAGCTGCTAAATTCTTAATCTTGAGACAATATTTTAGTAGCCTTATAAATGCAAATATGGAATTTGTGTTGTTATTCTGAGCATGGGATGATTTTTTAGATGAAAGTTACTACAACAATTTGATGCAGTTTTTAGTTCGATGTTTTGGATCACACTCGTGATCTATCATCAAAAAGAGGAATGAGTGATCACTGAGTGTGATCCGAAACGTCAAACTAAAAACATACACAGTTAAATCAGAAGCTTGCACAATTTAAACTGATGAACTGTGAAAAACTTATACTAACTCTTTATTTTACCATGCTTTGATAGATCCCATGCACTGTTTCAAAGCATTCATGTAGAGAAAAATAGAAAGGATGTTGGCATAAGTTGTAGAATTCAGTGCTACACTTTGATTGCATTTTCTTGAAAATTTATAAATCTTTTTCAACAATTCTGCTTTTTGTATACCCCAGAATCATTGCGCTCTGTGAGATGAAATTTCCTCAAGTCACTTTATCAAACAATTAACGCGCCTTACAACAGAATGACGCCTTTCTTCTCATTCAATTGGCATGCGTGGGAGCTTGGTAGTTGCCAACAGTTGTCACTGTTTATGTTTATCTTTTTCATGCAGGAGTTTGGCGTCTCTTTATCGATGTTTTTGACCCTATTCATATCTTCATAATTTACCCAAATCAAACCTTGCACTTTGACAGGTGTTTATTGGCTCTTTGTTCAGATCTTTCTTGCAAATTCGTGTATCCCTCTCACTACTGGCAGAATAAACATTAATATATGTGTTTTAAAACCAAGGGAATACATTTCCTTTAAATGTATTACTTGGTCAGGAGCCGTTAAAATTTAGATTCTGATATGATTTTTTCAAAAACTCAAAAACTGTTTGATGTTACTTGTGGATTCTTATGAATTTTCCTCATAAGTCCCTCAAATTAACAAATGAATATTAATGCATAAATTTCAACTGGATCAATATTTTCTCATGAAATCTTCTCATGTTGTTAATAATGATATCAAAAAGCTCTTTGTTAAACCGTTTTGTTCCAGCTTTTATGAAACTTCAAATTTAATTGTTTCCATAAATCATGTCACATAAAATTGAACTTTTAATATCTCATCAAGTATTTAATTTCATACCTAAAAGCCATGTTTAAACCAAGTAGTTGTGCTTAATACTCAACCATATTATTGGTGCATTGAAAGTTCAATTTGAAAGTGAACTTATAATTTATGCCACATGTTGACACCAATAAAATAATTGCACCATATACTTATTTTGAACATGCACCATCCAAGTGTATAATCCATATACCATTATCTTCAAAAAAATAATTTAAGGATAAAAATCAAGATCAAAACGATTACCAATATCATCATCATAATATTCCAGTTTTTTTTATTATCTGTCTAATTAATATACATCATTCTTTGCTTCATCTGAATTCTCCACAATGTGATACATTTTCTTTTCTTTATGTAATTGGACTAATTTTTCTTGTGGAAATATGGTAGAATAAGATAATTAATGCTCAAGATTTCTGGATAAACTATGTGAGATTATTTTTCATCAATATTTCTGATCATACTCCATGATCCATCATCAAGATGATAAGCAGATAGAGAGAGGAATGAAAATTCATATAAGTGTTACCATCAACTGAAGCTACCTATTTTCTTGAAAACATCATACTCCATTTAGCTACATAATCAACGATGATAATATCTATTGAAAAAACCCTACTTTGGTATGCAACAAGCTACACTTCAACATTTTTCACTATACCAATCAAATTCACCTCTTGAGAATCCATAGAAAATAATTTACCATAAGACTTAGAGACTTGTAGGCTTAGCTAGTTCATAACTTCTAGTGGTATCACATTGCTAGATGCCCTAGAATCTAGCATATAGTTGTGTACCAACCAACCCTTTATCAACAAAGAGATATAAAATGGATCAATAACTTTTGGTTATCTATAGACATAGTTCCAAGATAGACTTCTAGTGTTTCTTAGATATTTGCCTCAACCTCAACATTATCTTTAGGATCAACTATAGATTCAATGGGCTAATAAAAAGTAGTTGTGGTATTTATATAGAGAAATACCCTTTCTTTGTTTTTCAAGATCATAAGTAGTTCCCTCACTAACACTTGAATTTTTAATTGACGCAATGTTAGAGCCATATCTATTGGCTAATATGCTAGTAAATTAGTGGGGAAAAAGATAGGTATAACATTAGTATCAAGAATAAAATGCATTACTTTGTCACTAATAGTGACCACCTTTTGACTTGCAAATTTTTAATCCCTCTACTAACCTCTTTGTTACTTGTCTCACTTGATCTTAATTAAAGTTATTTTTTTACAACCTTTAATTTTTTTGCATGGTTGAATGTAACATCAACACTTTTTTTTGGGTTCATACCTTTTCTGCAAGGATGACTTTCGCATATGCTTCTTTGGTGATGATTTTCTAGTAGCTTGATTTACATCATCTTTATTTTATTTTCCCTTGATTATTTGTGTAGTTGATACCTCCCATACAATGACACCTCCAACTTGACCCTTAGCACCTAATTGCCTATTTCTTAGCTTATAATCACTTTGGACCTGTAGGAAAGCCACCTTAGTGAGAGCTTTGATGTCTTAATTTAATGGCTTTTCTCTCTTCTACCTCTATAACATCAATTCCTTGAACTAATTAAAATATTGACTAGATAGCTCATATTGAACATAATGATTGTCATGATCACATTGAAACAACTCGTCTTCACCATACACATCAAGTTGGTCCACATTATAATCTTCATAGTATTTAGGTGTATAATATTCATCATGAAATTATTTCTCTTCCACAAGTGTTATATAAACAACACATTTTATTGGATCATGATGAGAATATCACATCTCACACAAAAATGTATCCTCTTAGAGATTTACATGATCCTTCTTCATGGGATCAAGAGTGTGCCTCTCTTGGTATCCTTGATCTCCATGCCTTGGAATCATCTACGTCTAATTTTACCTAGGTCTCTTATATCAATCATGATTGTAGTGTTCATTATGTAGTCTTTGACCTTCATTGAATGTGTAGCAATGTTATTAGAAGGAAATCCATTCTCATTTCTTGCAACCCTATTTGAGAGACATTTCATTGTCCCACTGAATTATCAAGTTTATCTTCAGCCTTAGAATTTTCACATCAAATCTCTTAAAAATATTCTTGGATGCCCTCATATTGCTCTCAATATTGATTTATCATGTAGTGTAAGTTTCCCTTAATGTGTGAGGGCTCTTATCATGCATGTTATAGGCTGACTTGGAATCAAATACTTTATAATACAATATTAAGCACATAGATTCATCCAACCTCACATGGGGAGGAACCTTTCTCACAGTCATTATAAGCCTACTATTAAAATCAACACTTTCATTTAAACCCCTTTCTTGATAATGGTCAACTCATGGATTACAAATTTAGGATCAATCCTTTCTCCATACTACAATCATAAAAATCTCATAAAATTATCCCATGAGTCTATTTTGTTGTTTGGAAGGATTCTATATCATTATTTTACTCTCTTATAGTGACTGTATGAAGAGTTTCATAATGACATCTTCATTATTTATCTCATACTATTTTTTTTGTGTTGATGAAGTGTCTCAAAAGATCACTAGTGACAAAATGGTTTACCTAGAATTTTTACACTTTCCCCCTAATCTTATTTGGAATCGGATTGGATAACTTGGAGTACCAAAAAATGTAATCTATTTATATATTTCCATTCCAAATGATTATATAACTAGATTAAATCTCTGAGCATGTTTTCTAATAGGTATTCTTACACTTTGTTGAGCATTTTATTATTGTTGATATTGCTAATTAGGAATGTTCTAAGATTTTTTTTGGTTCCTAATCAGTTGTTGAGTTATGTTCTAATTTTAGTTTACATGCTAGGTGTGTTGAGAAAGTTGAGATTGTTGTAGCTCAATTTGGGCCTATATTTTAGCTACCTTTGTCTAAGTTGGTCAATTAGGTCTAGATGTTGATTCAACTTTCTTTCCCTATGTTCTATCTTTGATTGAATGGTAACACCAACATCATGGAAGGAAAGATCTTATTCTTGTTTAGTTTCAAGAGAGGTAGTAGAAGAACTATGATATTGATTGCCTCTCGAGATTCTTGCATGTGGAGGTGAAGACAAGTTCATGTTTATATCTTAAACATGCAAATCTTGTGATGAATTTTATATGTCTAGCATTCACATTCATCTCATTTATATGCATTCCAAAATCACATCTAAGACCTCCTATAGTTCTAACCATATTATTAGTAGTCATATGAGGTGTATTATATTTTGTCTCTTAAACAAATGAAAGCATGACCTTTACCAGATTACCAACTAATTCAGTACCATGAGGATCTTATGTAGATGATTGTTGAACACCCAAAATACTAAGAGGAGGGTGAATCAGTATTCACCGAAACTCATTAACTTTTTCAATTCAAAAATTTATTCAAAGCATCATATTTAACTTACAGTAAATGAAAGGAACATATAAAGCATGCATCAGATCAAGGAACACAAGAACACCAGATTTTATGTGGAAAACCCAAAAAGGGAAAAACCACGATGAGGATTAGCTCACAATATATTATAACTGGTTACAATGTTTGATATAAAATGGTGGACTCACTGTCTAAGGACTCATTATCCAAAAAGAGAATGGATCACTATTGGTGGCTCACTGCCCAAAATAGAAAGAGATAGAAGAAAGGGTGGCTCACTGCCAATGATGAAATGCTAGTATTGCATCTGACATATGTTGAAGATACAGTTCCACTGAAGCTTAGAAAAATGACTTAACACACTTCATACTTCACCACAACTATACTTTGCACTTCTCTACACCAAATCTCTCTCACACACACACACTCTACACACTCTATCCACACCTTCACTCAATAAATCGACCTTATATATATTGCAACTATCAAAACATCAATTAGGTCGACCTAATTAGATGTATTGTGCACCACATAACTTGTCAACCCAAAACATCAACACACACATCTTGCGAAAAGAACCAAAACATGTAACACATTAAAATAAGTTGGCATGACCTATAAGCAATCCTATGATACCGCTCCTTACACAACTCAACTCCACACGACCCCAAAATACTAGGTCGGCACCAGATAGCAAAATTGGTGAAGTAATATCTAAATGAACCAACTGTTCATCTGCACCTTGACGCGTGAACCACCAAAAAGCTTTCCATTTGGCACATATACACTATTGACATCCAAAAGAACTTCCTCAAGATCGCACAGTAAAATATTCATCCGTAGTGGAATACAAAGCATTCCAACATACACTCTACACCACTAACTCTGTCATTTCCAAATTCAATGCTCTATCAACATTATCTTCAATTGCAGAAGAGATCAAGTCATCAAACTCTAGATTTAGACTCTTCCAACATGCACCAACATTAATTTAAACTACATAACTAGATTCTTCATAGTAGAGCAATGCGGACCACAAAACTGGCTCACTTAACACTGAAACTAAAATCTAGGATAGACAATTATCCAAACCATTTGGTCTTCTCCGAACCAACACTTCTGCATATCTATCATGGGTTTCCATCAATGAAAACACCATATACTATCATGCTCATCAATATTCATAATCTCCCCACTCAATAATCTCTTCACATCATCATGCTCATGTTTCCAACAATCTCCTCAATGACAAACAAACTTCCAATAATCTCCCCCTTTGTCATTGATGGAAACACTCCTAGCCAAAACTACTCCCCCTTTGACATCAAGGGAAAAGGGTACCAAAAACATAATTCTTTACTTTTCTCTACTCCCCCTTACATATATATTTACATCAGTGTAACCCCCCCTAACAATGTTATCAGTTACCAAAATGATAAATACTTATATTGCAACATCATCAAACACTTCCACATATGTATATTGCAATTAGGAAAGCTATATATACAAAGAAAAAATGTACAAATAAACTTGTGGAGGGTAAACTATGTGTTGTCAGAAAGATTGCACTCGGATCCTAAGTTTAAATGCTCAACAATCTTGTGAAACATGGAAACATATTCGAGCTTGTGGGTATGCTCATAGTGAAGATGAATCTCCAGATTATGGGTTGGTTCCCTTATGATTTTCTAATGAATAAATGGTTATTTGAAGGAAAAGGGAAGAAATTCTTTGAAATAAATGGATAAAGTGAATTCTAAAGTATGGCGATGCACCTAAATGGAAAAGATGAGCAGCTTGATTCACACCTATCTCTCATAAAATCTGTTTTCACAACTCAAATTGGACAATTTAATCACATAAGTGATTCACAAAAAGGCTTGATAATCTATCCTTTATGAAGGAAAATAATGTTTTCACAACCTAAAGGTAAAGATAAATCAATAGCACAACCTATGATCTCTGATTAAAACTACTTCTATGTACATGTATCCATGAATGAGATGGAAATTTAAAGGTTTTGAGATTAAAAATCATTAAATTTGCATCCAAATCATTCAAAAAGACAAAACACTTGAAAGTGAGAAGGCTAACACTTGATTGTAATAAGAAATGAAGGAAAATCTGCAAGTAACAATGTCAAATAACCTATAAAAGCTATTGTATATTAATAACTATGTAAAATAATGAGTTACAAAACTAATCTCTCTTTGCAGAATGCAAAGGAAAAAAAGAAAGAACTGAGGAAAAAGACTAAGTCTTTTTCATTATATACAATAGGTAACTCCAAGGTGCCAAGAGGTGGCACTATTAGCTAACTGAAAGTGAAAATATCTCCAAAAATCTCTCCCACGAGCAAATATGAAAACCCACGAAAAAGGGGAGTCAAAACTGATGTAAACTGAAAGATCGAGTGGTCAAACTGAATTTGCATGATGGTCGACCTAAAAAGGCTCCTAAAAAGACTCCACCAACTAAAAATGAGACTCAAAACCCCTATTGAACTTCGCATTTAACTCTACATGATTTAAAGACATCAAAAGTACCTGAGTTGTCTCAACCTCTTGATTTTGTATGATTGGTTAAATTCCCTTTCTTCATTTGTATGAATAAATCTTGAAGACAACGCCTCTTATCCTTATTTTGCACTATAGATAACATTAATTAAAGTTATTTATAAACTATCACTTCAATAACATTTCTTTACGTTTTCAAATAAGCTTTATATTTGCGCAAAAATAAGGCATGATTCAGTTTTGGCTTGGGAAACAATGCAAAAATTCTCTAAGTCCTAAAGGGGACCCTTAGACATTTAGCAATTAACATATTTTGCAAAGGGAATTAATTTATGTTTAAAACAAAGGCATAAATTTCCTTTTGGTAGTCGGCCAATTTAGGGTAAACAAAAACCCTAAACCAAAACAAACCCATAGCCTTGTATTCTTTTCATTTCATTTTGCATTTTGCATGCTCTGTTTGGGCGTTGCCATGGAGTTTTGAACTGGAGCTTTCCTGGACGATTTATTGAGCTTTCTTGGAGAACCTTTGCTAGAGATCATGTGGTAAGGGTTTTTTTCTCTATATTGATGTGAAAGAGGAGAAATTTTTGCTTGTTTCTATAAAGAAAAGTTGAAAGAAGCTTTCAAATCTTAGATTATTCTCATACATTCAACCTTTGTTCAATGTTTTTCCCATTTTTGGAAAGCAAAAGATTGGAAATCCTTTTCTTGCTCTACTCTTCGAGCCTCTTTCATGCTTTCCTTTAAGACCATGGTCATGGCTATATTCTTTGCAGAGCTTTGTATGCTCAAGGTTTTTTAAAAAACCTTGGTTGAGATCTATGTTTGCTTATAAATATATGGCTTTTCTGCTCTTTTGATCAAAGAATGAAGAACTCTATTGATATTTTCAAACTGGGCATTCATGCTTCTTCACCTACAAGTAACTTGAGGGCTTACACTTTGTTGCTGGCCGTGACTATGCATTTTCCCTTATAGTGCAAATCTGAGATAGGTTTTAAAAAAAAAAACCCATGATTCCATTATGCTCGACCCTTGGCTCAGCCTTACTCCCTTTCTACTTAAAACCCTCGCACTATACATTATAATGCTTTGTTATTGCTTTCAAAAGATGCATTTTTGTTTCTGAATGTGGTAGAATGGAAATAATATTATTTACTTTTTTGAATAAGACATCTTTTAATCCATTCTGAGTTTATCTTATTCATGGTGGTTGTTGTTCGAAGGTCTCCCCTTTTGTATGTAAAATTCTAGGGTTTTGGTCTTACAAACAGGCTACAACCTTGTTGATCTCATTTTTCTGTGATTTCTATCACTTTTAGTGTTATTCATTCAAATTTTCCTTTTGATGCTAAGGATTCATACATGCATAATATAGAAACAACTTAGGTGACACAACCATTACCCACTACTTTGATGCACTCAGAACCCTGGATGGTCACATATCTCTAATATGCAGACCTGTATTCTGTAGCAAAACATTTTTACATGGAATAAATATCCATATTTTTTTGTATTTTTATAGTTTGATAATACATGGATGCTCCATTATGGTGGAGACTTTGTAGTGACTACAAAAACTATCCTTCTAAACAATGACTACCACTAAAATCAGATGCTCCATTACTCATAATTCTATGTCATGTAAGCTCATTGAAATTACTTTTCACTGTTGTGTGTAATCCTCACCATTGATGCTCAAAAGATACTTCCTCCAAAATGTAACTCCCATCTACATTGGCACGATGACTTATTAACCTGCCCCACCATGGGCCCTTGCTTACTAACCAAGCATCTCTTAGTGATCTCTCGCTGTCTTTTGAGTTTGACTTATGGCTACCCTTTGCAATGGTAACTGATTTATCATGACTTTGTCATTATTTATTTTCTGAAGCTAATGCTTCACATGGCTTATGTTGTCAATGCCAGGCTCCATTTTCATGCATTTTGTGATCTCTACCAGATGATTGAAAAGGAATTTAGCTATGACCTTCACAAACTTGTTTACACTCTTATCCCTCTTAAACCAAGAGGGAAGCATGCTAGGCTCAACCCTCGCGGGAGCCCATTTTCTCTACATGTTGTGATATCAAATGAGATGAAACATAAATGAACCTGTACCTGCACAGTGAACAAACAAGTTAGATAAAACAATGAAACTCAATGCTTTTCTTGATGATTTAACTTTTTGGAGCTCTCTTGATATATGTGACAATTGATAGCTGATTTAATGCATCTTGAATGAAAGTTATATTTTTGTTGGTAGAACATATGGTCAGAGTTTATATCCAGAGCTCTAACAAAGTTTTCATCATAATGTAGGTACATTCAAAGATCAAGAGAAAGTAGGAGCTGAAGACCAAGAGGACCAACACAAGATTTTGCCACAAGCAATGATGGATATACCTACTTTCCATGTGTTTTTCTTTATTCATATCTTCAGATATATAGCTTTCCTTTATGTTGTGTTAAATCAGTTATGCCCATGGCTTGTGTGGGACATTCATTCTTTTGATCTCAATGTATGAAACAACAATTTTTATATAATCTTGTAAATATTTTCATTACAAAATGAATAAAAGACTGCAATATTATGCAATTCCTTTTTGTTGTAAAATCTTGCATAATAAAATGAAATCTCCTTTGAAAGTATCCCTATTGTGTAATGATTTAACTTAGTAGCAATGTTTGAATACCATTCACTTTTAAATGTAATCAACTATTTCAGCTCTACCAAATTGAGCTGTAAGTGAAATTTTGGTAACACTGCCCTAATTAGACACCTTCAATTTTGAAAGGTGTGCCTCCCAATATTTTTTACTATCTACCACTCCTTAGGGAAGGCATGTATACTACATTGACTTTCAAGCTTTGGATGGAGGTCTTCTCCTTCATCCATAGAACTGGGTACCACATCCTTTTGCAACATCTTCTCAACATCAGTCAAAACTCCAGTCAAAGTTGTAAGCCTTGCACTTATCAAGTCTCTGAGCTGACTATACTTCACAATGATTTTCTCTTTTTGTTCTTGCAGTTGGAAGAATGATCGTGCAAATTTTTAATAGCAGCCCTCGTTGCACCATCTACATCACTAATCGGATCATAAAAAACGAAGGCATGAGAAATTTGTGACTTTATTGAGTCCATTTGGTCTTTAATGCTCTTACTAGAATTAGGCCATTTAAATAGAATTGAAATAGAACTTTAACTTTTTCCACATAATTTTGAATATCCTTTAAGTTGTCTTGAAACTTACCATGTGCAAAACTACATTTATCATATATTTCAATCGATCTCTTATCATTGACCTTCTTTGACATCATTCTTCATATCTAGATGGGTGTTATCTGCCATCATTTTTTCTTGTCCACCCTCAGGATCAATCACATGCTTAGATTTCTCATTAATAGGTTCATTAACTTCTAGAAGAGTTGTATCATGTTGCAATTGCTCTTCATTGTCTAGAGACATTCCCTGTCCTTTCCCTAGTTCTGCAACCTTCTGTAGTGTCTCATTCTTGAGCCTTTCAATGTCCTCAAGTTATCTCTTCTCATCAAAGTGTTAACTCTTTTCTTTGTTCTAATTTTTTTTTTGTTGTATAGTTTAGATAATTTGCGTTTATCCTCAACTATAAGAGAAGAACCAGTCTTCTCCAAGGAAAATTCCTTTATATTTGCATCTTCTTCCATAGCTTCTTGCCTTCTTGTAGCTAAAACATTCTTCAAGACATCAGGCAATTGGCCCTCAATCTTATCCAAGTTGGTGTTAAATGCTATCATATACTTAACTATGGCTTCTTCAATGGTCGCCTTGTCTTCATAATTAGACTCTGGATACATTTTGGTCATCTCTTCCAAGAGACCAAATTTTGAAATGTTATTAAATAAAGCATCAAAATTTAAAGGGATATGTTCCCTTATTCAGAGGGGTCTTTTATTTCTTCTTCCCCTTGTCTTTAGGAGACTTCTCTCCTTCTCCTTCTCTTGAATTCTTTTCTCTTCTCTAAATCTTGATATCTTTCTTTTCTCTTTCCACTTCTTTGCTCTCAGTAACAACAATATCATTTTTTTTTCTTTTGGCACTAGTCTCTTCAGTGGAGGCTTGAGACTTCTTTTCTTTTAAACCAATTTAGGTCCTTCCTCTTCTTATTCTTATTCATGCTCACAACCAATGTATTTCTCACTTTTTTCCTTTTCTTTTCTTCTCCTCTTAGGAGTCTTTTGTTGCTAAGGGACATTGGATGTAGCCTTCTTCTTTGAACTCTCTGTAGGCCTTGTTCTAGAGGATTTCACAACAATAGGAGAGGGGGTAGAGGTCCTAGATGACCTTCTTGTGCTAGGAGTATCCTTTGGAGGAGTAGGTATGCTTTTGGATTTCTCTATGGGGCGCTTCGATGAACCAACAATCTCCTACAATTGTGCCTTCATCTTTTCAACATTTTTCTTTGTCTCCTTTTCTTTTCCTTGCAGGTGCACTCCACTAGATTTCTTTGCATAAGTTGCAAAATTTTCCACAAATGAATCTCTTGGTTTTCTCAACATAATTTCTACAAGCTCAGTAAGCTCTTCTATTGTAACCTCATATCCCAGCTCCGGGATCCAAACAATTCTAGGTTCAACTGCTTCCATAATGCAGTTATCTCTGCTGACCATGAAATTGATGTCATTTTTATACTTCTCAACTATACTTTTTGGGATTCTCTCTCTTTCTTGCATTTTCCTTAAAAAGACTTGAAGAAACCCCACAACATATAATTTCAGGTTTCTAGATTCCCTACCTTCTCAAGTGGTCTCTAATTTGAATTGCAACATGAATATTGTCCAACCACACAATATTCTTTGTACCAAGAAATTTTCTAAGAAAGTAGAATAATAAGCATACAATTAGGGTACCATACTGGAAAGGGTACTAAGATTCTTTGGTCTTCTGAAGATTGTCCATCAACTATTATCTCAAGAGTTCACACAGATCAATATCCAAACCTTCCTTCACCATCTGGTGAGCAATATGAATGGTGCTAGCTAACACAAATTTCTCTCTATTTGTATAATAGATCTTATATCCAATTACTATTGATGCATACTTAACCACCGAATCATCAATGTCCTTCACTGTTAGGGCATCCTTATTTAATTTCACACCAGTGAGCTTCATTACCATTTCATTCTTCACATCCTTCATTGTTGGAATATGTCCATTTGAGTAAAACCTGTGACAAACCTAATAGCTTCCTTGTTTATCATGTGTGGCATGCCTAGCCATGTAAACTTATCATGAATTCGGCTCAGCACATACTTAACCCATTCATCCTCATGACATAATTTTAGAAATTTGTTCCATACATCCAACTTCTTCTCCATCATACTTCAAAATTCAAGTTTTAATTCAAAATCATCTCCTATCAAATAATTTCCCCAAAATTCTACAATCTTTAGATGATCATACTCTTCCATTCTTGTGTGAATGTAAATACACAAATCCTCTATGTGCATCACACCATATGGAACCCTCAAGAATTCACCTTTTGGGTCCGTTTTCGTGGATTTAAATGGACGTTTCTTGAAATTAGGTCTCGATTGTTCCAATACATTAACTACTTGTGGAGTATACATCTTGAATCAGTTTTGAAACTAGGCTATAGCAAGAAACTATAAATACCTTTAGAATTCTTTGTTGGTTAGGGTTTCACACCAAATGCTTCAAATTTCCTTTTCTTTGCTTCTCTTCTTCAATTGCTCGATTACAAAAGACTTAATCATATGCCAAATCACATATAAGAACTTTTTAGAAGACCTAAAATGTATTGATTGTAGTGAAAAAGGTTAGGTTAGAAAGCTTATAAACCCTTATTTGTGTTGACATAGTCACCTTCAATCACTTTGTAGATCTCTACAACAGGAAATTTCATTCCAAAAATACCATCATTAGATCAATCATGTTGATCTACACATGTACCAGTGTGTTGAAGGAATCAACACCACATCTTTGGTAGGGGCTTAAGGATTTTTTTGTTAAAACTCCCCTTGAGCCAAAGCTCTTTATCTACTTTCCAAAGGAAACATCTACACTAGGAGCTGGAAAAAACACATTCTTTACTTCACTCTCTTGTTTCTTCTTCTAGATCTTGTTCATTTCCTTCTTCATCTCAATTGGATCCATTTTCTTTACCAGATCAGTCTTCTTCTGTGAAATAGAGGGTTTCACATTCTTGCTTCTACAAAACTTTGCAATGTGTCTTGATTTGTTGCAATTGTGGCTTATGAAAGGTCTTTTTGAACAAGCTTACTTCTAGCCATTCTAGATTTGTATTTAAAACTCTTATGCCTGAATCCATTACATGTATAGTAGTAGTCATTTAAATATTGAAACATCATACCATTATTGTAACCACTCATCGTCTGATTTCTACATTCACTAGCTTTATGACCAAATCTATTGCATGTATAACACTGATCGAGAAATGATAGAACACTATAATACATTTTACTCCTACATTCTACAACTCTATGTCCAAATTTATTGCAGGAATAACAATAACCATTAAAATATGGGTACCTTTTTGCAGTCGGTTATCTGATAGGAGACCTTTTGAATTATTTCTTTTGTTTTTAGACCTATTTGACATTGTTCTTCTTGTCATTATTCTTTTCAAAATTATTTGGAGTTTTATTACCAGTGTGTTGAAGGAATCAACACCACATCTTTGGTAGGGGCTTAAGGATTTTCTGTTAAAACTCCCTTGAGCCAAAACTCTTTATCTACTTTCCAGAGGAAACATCTACACCAGGAGCTGGAAAAAACTCATTCTTTACTTCACTCTCTTCTTTATTCTTCTAGATCTTGTTCATTTCCTTCTTCATCTCAATCGAATCCATTTTCTTTACCAAATCAGTCTTCTTCTGTGAAATAGAGGGTTTCACATTCTTGCTTCTACAAAACTTTGCATTGTGTCCTGATTTGTTGCAATTGTGGCGTATGACAGGTCTTTTTGAACAAGCTTACTTCTAGCCATTCTAGATTTCTACATTCACTAGCTTTATGACCAAATCTATTACATATATAGCACTGATCAAGAAATGATAGAACACTATAATTCATTTTACTCCTACATTCTATAGCTCTATGTCCAAATTTATTGCAGGAATAACAATAACCATTAAAATATGGGTACCTTTGTGCAATTGGTTATCTGATAGGAGGCCTTTTGAATTATTCCTTTTGTTTTTAGACCTATTTGACATTGTTCTTCTTGTCATTATTCTTTTCAACATTATTTGGAGTTTGATTTACGTTTGAACTTTCTCCTTTCTCAAACCCTAAACCTTCTTTGTCCTTGGAAGCCTTCTGATTTGTAATCATCTCATCAAGCATTATGGATCTCTTCTTGAATTTATCTTCTTGATTCTTTGCTTTCTCCAAATCCAATCTCAAAGTTACAATATCTTGTTCAAGCTTTGAACATTCTTCATATTTGTCTTTTAGTTTGGCATTTAGGCAGTCTTCAAGTCTTTTTCCTTCTTCAACTTGCACTTTCAGACTGTTGATTATCTCATTTGATTGCTTGAGTTGCTCATTTATTTCCTTGATTCTTTCTATAGCTTTCTTGAGTTTCCCTCGCAACTTCTTGATACACTCATTTGCATCATTAAGGTCCTTTTTAGATCTCTATTCTCAACTTTTTCTTTATCTAAATCATCAAGAGATGATTTCAATTCTCTTTCCATATTAACCTCACAATATTCTTCAGTAATCCCTTTAGGGATAATCTCTTTCAAAGGGATAGGATACTTCCTTGTATCCATGTGTTCAACCTCCAAGATCTACCTCAACGATCACACCAATTGAAGGAACCAAGCTCTGATACCAATTGTTGAACACTTGAAATATTGAGAGGAGGTGAATCAATATTCATTGAAACTCATTAACTTTGTCAATTCAAACATTCATTCAAAGAATCATATTTAACTTCAGTAAATGAAAGGAACATATAAAGCATGCATCAAATCAAGGAACTCAAAACACCTGATTTTATGTGGAAAACCCAAAAAGGGAAAAACCACGGTGAGGATTAGCTCACAATATATTATAATTAATTATAATGTTTGATACATAATGGTAGATATACTGTTGAAAAATGTCAATAGATCACTGCCAAAGGGATCACTTCCTAAAATAGAAAGAGATGGAAGAAAGGGTGGCTCATTGCCAATGATGAACTGCTAGTATTGCATCTGGCATATGCTGAAGATACAGTTCAACTGAAGCTCAAAAATCTGATTTAACAAACTTCATACTTCACCACAACTATACTTTGCTCTTCTTTGCACCAAATATCACACACACACTCTACACACCCTGTCCACAACTTTGCACAATGAATCAACCTTATATATACCGCAACTATCAAAACATTAATTAGGTTTGCCTAATTATATGTACCATGCACCACATAACTCGTCGGCCCAAAAAATCAACACATGCTTTGCAGAAAGAACCAAAATGTGTAACACATTAAAATAGGTCAACATGACCTATAATCACTCCTATGATACAACTCCTTATACAACTCAACTCCGCATGACCCCAAAATACTTGGTTCGACATTGAACAACAAAACTAATGAAGTAATATCTGAATGAACCAACTATTCATCCACACCTTGACATGTGGCCCACCAAAACACTTGCTACTTGGAACATACACACTAATGACATCTACAAACACTTCCTCAATATCGCACAACAAAATATTCATCCACGGTGGAATGCAAAGTATTCCAAATTACACTTTACACCACTAACTTTGCCATTCCTAGAGCCGATGCTATATTAACATTATCTTCGATTGTGAAAGACATCAAGTCAAGAAACTCTAGATTTAGAATCTTCCAGCATGCAGCAAAATTATCTTAAAACTGCATAACTAGATTCTTCATAGCAGAGAAATGTAGACCACAAAACTGGTTCATTGAACACCGAAACTCCACTTTGGGACAAGTGATTATCCAAACCATTTGGTCTTCTTTGGACCAAAATTTTTGTATCTCTATCATGGGTTTCCATCAATGGCAACACCATATACTGTCATGTTCATCAATATTCACCAATCTCCCCACTCAAAAATCTCTTCACATCATCATGCTCATGTTTCTAGCAGTCTCCTCAATGACAAACAAACTTCCAACATTACCCAACTTTTTTGTTTTCCACTAGGATTGTTGACTCTTTGTGTTATTAGAAACCTCTTCTTCTATATATTAAAATTTGGGTCTTCTTCTAATTTTCATGACTAGTATTCAATTTGCAGCTAGATTTTATATTTTATGATTGAACAAAGTCACCCCTTTCCTCAATTAGGAGAGATAAACTTTCATTAACAATAAATTCCATTTTGGTACCAATCAAGCACTTCTATATTATTAGTTGCATAAGGTAGTGATTAACCAGTCTTAAAATTATGCACTACATTCATACTTCACTAACAATGACCTAGATATTTTATCTCTAACAATGATGCCAATTTTTTAGTGACCAAACTTGTAGGCCCCAAATCCCTAAAGGTTGATCTTCTCCTAAATAATGCAAATCAACCAACTGAATCTTACCAAACTAAGTTTAGTTGCAACAATTTATTTAAAATAACAAGAGTTCAAATTTAAATTGCACTTAATCTAATGGGAAAACACCATGAATTATATGTCTCAAACCAACTCTACATATTGAAATAGTTTAAACCAAATCAACATCAAAAAGTATTTTCCCCGCTCCTGCAACATTCTAAATTATTCAAAATTGCTCCAACATTCTACCATATGCTATGCCCTG
The DNA here is from genome assembly GCA_007115665.2 of Sequoiadendron giganteum. Classification (NCBI taxonomy): domain Eukaryota; kingdom Viridiplantae; phylum Streptophyta; class Pinopsida; order Cupressales; family Cupressaceae; genus Sequoiadendron; species Sequoiadendron giganteum. The sequence goes on along the minus strand of CM021107.1, from coordinate 256,939,581 downwards.
TATGTCAATTACATATACCAAAATTTTCTATCCAACAAAAGTTCGTTGCCTCTACTTAACTCCAATTTCAATGCCTTTCTCTTTTCTTCATAGCCACGTGATTTCTAAGTTTTTTTTTGGTAGATTTTTCCTTCCCAAAAGAGGTTGATTTTCCTGATCATTTCTGTATTTTTACCCTACTATCTTTTCCTCACCTTGGGTGATTAAAATTCCTCTTCTCAGCCATGTATGACCCCTTCTATTCACCTTGTTTAGTGCAGACCAAGAGGCAGCAATATGTTTTTCTTTTCCTACCAAAAAAAATAAGGAATGTGGATTGTCCAAAGTCCCACACCCAAACAAATTACATTACCCAGTTTGAACGCCATAATTTGGCATTATCATATGTTTTTAAAATATGCCTTTTTAAATAATCTACCACATCAATTTGCTTGGACTTTGGGAAATTGAAATTGTTTTAAAATTGACTTCCAAGTTAAATGAAGATTGGACAAGAAAGAAACCATCAAGATTTAAGACCACAACAAAAATTAAAAAAAAACAAAATGGATAAAAAATGATGCAAATTGAAAGGATAGCTAGATGCTCCTGCATCAGATGCACCTGGTAAAATTTTTGTGAGCATAGGCTCAAAAAATGGAGCTAAGTAGTAGAACTACTCTTTCAAGTTGCAAACAACTTGTAGCATGCTCCCATGCTAAAACTGATACCTGCAAATTATTTCTTTTTCCTCTTCTTCCAACATCTTTCTAGAACATTCACCATCCTTTGCCAAAAACTCTGCACTCCATTCTTCTCTCCTCTTGTGGACATGAGTCCACCATTTACCGACCTCCTCCTCCAAATAAATTTTCCTCTCCACTTTTCCTTTGTGGGATCCAACCCACTATGTTATTCGACCTCCTCCACCAAGCAATCTCTTCATCCTTCTCATGCTCTTTTGTGGGTTTTGACCCACCACCAACTGATCACCTCCACCAAGTTTCACCTACAGTACGCTCTATAGCTTCTATATGCAAATATATATTTTCATGCCAACCTGAAACTACATTCTTCTTTCCATCTACTTGCGACTTCTTATTCCTTCAACAACAAGTGATTCCCTATCAACTTCCTCCTCCCAAATTTTAAAAAAATTACAACTTACCTCTGCATACTTTGTTGTTACAACAACCTCATCCTTCATGTTTTTTTTTTCTTCTTCATTTCCCTTCAAGTGTTAATTTCTGAACAACTTCTCAATCTTCTCAATCTCTACCTCAAGTAAGTCATGCTCCTCAACAATAATTAAATCAACAACTTTCTTATACAAACTTGTATGGAAATTGAAGCTCTCCATGTATCTACTTTCTTTTGGGATTGTATGGGTTGTTCCCACACACCTCTCCTTCCATTCCCATTATATCAAAGGGTTACAACAACTCTTCTCATCCTTTGCAACCTCAGTTTCAATCCCTTCTCTTTCCTCTTGATCCTTTTGTACAAGGATCTCCTCTTATTTCTCTTCATTCTTCTTATTTGCTGAAATATTTTCTTTCTTCTCTTCATCCTTCAAAGGATTCTTAGCTACTTATTTCTCACCTATTAAAATTTTGATGTTGCTTTCTTCTTTCATACACTCATTGGGGCATACTGCTGCAATTTATTTTACCACTTCCTCTTGTTTATCCCCCAATGGATTCAACACATATTCTTTCCCATCCTTGATTATGCTATAAGTGTTATCACTACCATTATGTATAGCTTCCCTATCCCAAAGCCAAGGTTGACCCAACACAACATGGCAAATATCCATGGGTACTATATCACATACAATTTCATTCTTATATCTTCCAATGTGAAAATTCACAATGCTTTGTTCACTTACCCGAATTCGATGACCTCCTTGCAACCAAGAGACATAGTATGGCTTAGAGTGCTTCATCATCTTCAAGTTCATCTTCTCAACCATTTCCAACACAATCAAATTCTCTACTATCGATATCCATTGTCACTTTGCAACACTTTCCACTAGAATTACACAAAGTTCAGAACAAATCACTCCTTCAGATAGATTCTTGTTTCACTTTCTGTGGCTTCAAATATTCCTTCTTCATCAAAAAAATCTCTCCATGTCTCCAAGATATTTTTCCAAACAGTTATTGCATACTCTCAGTCTACAACCACAAACAAATTAGAGCCAACGCTCGCTGCCTTTGTAGGTCTCCCTGCAACAAAAATCTCACTACTATCCTCTACCCAACAAGATTTTGGAAGATGCACCTTCAATATCTCTTTTAACCACTTCCTCTCTGTGGAAGAGATTTGCAAACCTACCCAGCTTCATCTCTGTTGGAGGATAGCCAACATGATTCCCATAGAATCAATGGCCTCTCAAGGCTTCTTCACTCTTTACCAATTTTTCACCCATGGTCTTGGTGGATTCTCTACACTCTCAGAATCTTGTGTCTCTGATACCAAATAATGTAGATCAACCAACTGAATCTTACCAGACTAAGTTTAGTTGCAACAATTTATTTAAAATAATAAGAGTTTTACTCATATTTCAATTGCACTCAATCTAATGGGAAAACACCATGAATTATATGTCTCAAACCAACTCTACATATTGAAATAGTTTAAACCAAATCAACAAAATCAAAAAGTCTTTTCCCTGCACTTGCAACATTCTAACTTATTCAAAATTTATCCAATATTCTACAATATGATACGCCTCATATGTCAATCACATATTCCAACATTTTCCAACCAACAAAAGGTTGTTTCCTTTGCTTAACTCCAATTTCAACGCCCTTGTCTTCTCTTCACAAACACATGATTTTTGAGTTTTTTGGCAGATTTTTCCTTCCCAAAAGAGGTCGATTTGCTTGATCATTTCCATATTTTTACCCAACTATCTTTTCCTCACCTTGGGCGGTTAAAATCCCTCTTCTCAACCATGCATGACTCCTTCTATTCACCTTATTTAGTGCAGAACAAGAGGCAGCAATATGTTTGTCTTTTCCTACAAAAAAAAGGAATGTGAATTGTCTGAAGTCCCATGACCAAAAAACTTACATTTCCCAGTTTGAACACCATACTTTGGCATTATCTTATGTTCTTAAAATCTTCCTTTTTAAATAATCTTCCACATTAGTTTACTTGGCCTTTGGGAAATTGACATTGTTTTTAAATTGACTTCCAAGTTAAATGCAAATCGTACGGGAAAGAAACCATCAAGATTTAAGACCACAACAAAAATTTAAAACAAAACCAAAATGGATAAAAATTGATGTAGATTGCAAGGATAGTTGGATGCTCCTACATCACTAAATGTCAATGGTGTCAAACTTGAGAAGGAAACCATGAAAACATATTTAGGTTGGGAAACACTGAACCATTTATTGATATAGTTTAAACTTCCTTCACTTATGGATCTATTAAAATAAGGTGGATTCCCTAAGGTTCCATAATAGATATCACAACATAAACTAAACACTTATCTTGACACAACCATATGCATTACATAGTGTACCCCTATTTTGGTTATCAATTTGTGCCTATATTGGTTTGAGGATTTCATGTTATAGCACCTATTTAAGTAGACAAATTACCACACTAGCTATTTGAAATTCTTTTAGTGATAACCCATAATATTATTTATGCATTCAAACATGGTAGTGGGAACACACTATATTATATGAATTGGAAAGATGATTAAATTAATTTATTTTGAGTGTGTTGTAGGATGATTAGATGGGTAGATCAAGTAGAAAATTGGTGCCTATATCTATCTAAGCAACAAAGTTACTAAATTCATACAAAACATGTAATACTAAAATTAATGGTTATACCTTAATGAATATACCATAATAAATTCTATTACAAAATGCACAAGAAAACTAGGTTCTACACATACATTTAGAAAGATAATATATTTTTGCATTATAATAAATGAATCTACGTAGTAATCCATGAGCATACCCATAAATTTTCTTTACTATCCTAAAAAGATACCTCGCAAAAAAATTGCAAGGATTTTATAGTCATATCACTAGCCAACTAATCAACAAATCTAGAAATGCAAGTTATACATAAGGAGACACTCAATCAAGGTTGATTTTTATTTTAATCATTCACTCTTCAAAGGTTACATATATTTATTACAAATTTTAGATGCATCCAAATCATTACAATGTCAAAATGTTATACCCAAAGCTAGAAGATTTGAAACCCTAGGGCTCCTTGCAAATATCTTTCTTCTACTAGCTCTACAACTACTCTATTTCCCTCTCCCCCCCTTTTATAAACAATAGTCTAACAATATATAGATAATATTAAAAAGATATTCTTCCCATGGATGGGTAACACATGTCAATCAAAAATCACAAGACCAACTAACAAAAAACCTACTTGGGGTAAAACACACGATGAAATCACAATGATCTTAATTCACTAGTAGAAAAAAAACAATAAATGATTAAAAAACTACTAAAAATTGCATATAAATGACTTAGCTTGGTCACATGACTATTATTAGTTTATTGCCAGTCACTTATAATGTGACCAAATTTATGACAGCCATTTTTAGTCATTTATTGGTCGTTTTGATTGATCAATTTGGTAGTATATTTAGTCATTGATTAAGTCATTTTAATCATTATTTTCCCATCAACTGGTCATATATTTAGTCACCGATTTCTGTCAATTGGTAGTATATTTAGTCATTTTAATTGACTGATTTCCATTAATTGGTAGTAAATTTAGTCATTTTAATTTTTATTGTTGTCATTTGGTAGTTTATTTAATTGTTTTTGTTCACAAATTTCTGTCAACTGGTAGTATATTGATACATTGTTTATTAATTGCATAATCATTATATTTACTACTAGTTTAGTAGTAAATTTTCATTTATATGATATGAATATTTTATTAAATGTCATAAATTGTATAATGCAGAAATAAACATATTATTAAACTTGAATTAAAACATAAAAGAAAATAAAAATAATACATATACGAACAAGCTACAACATGCTAGAAGTTAAAAGATTGATTCAACACCATGATAAAAAAAGGTAATCTACAATAAAAAATATAATACAATTTTGATGAACTGTAAGATGCTCATAAATATATATAATCAAAAATGTCAAAGTCTAAGAGTTTCCAACTCTTGCAAATAAACCATTATAAAGATCCCTGAACAACACATTCAAACTACTGCATAAAGAAATGGGCCAAGCTGTCTAATAGCTAGTACATGATAAACATCAACTATGTCAATTTTTGCAAATATTTCAGTGGCCATTGTGTTAAGGTTCCTTCTTTCTCTTTTAGACAGACAACTCCATCTATTTTGTCTTCCTAAACAAGAGGTATGCTACTTGTGACCTTTAAAATATTTACATTTGCATCTCCTATTCCTTTCAAGTTGGCTCCATATATAATAGATAGTGATTGAATCCACCCAATGCCCATAAAAACACCATTAAATGGATCCAAAACCCCAACTTTATCCCCTTATTGAAGTTTATCAATATATTTCTGCAAAAAAAATAAAAAATACGCATAATATTGAGATATAAAACATTCAATAACACATAAATAAACATTCGATGAATATTTATATAAGAAACTAGAAAATGACAATAGGAAACCTGAAACTATGCACTTGACATATTAAACAAAAATTAACTTCCCACTATTTGATACATAACGAATGTTAGATACAAAAGGTGTCCATATGTAAGTTATATGTTCTCCTTTATTTCTATAATCTATATATACCAGCTAATTACAGTTCACTACTATTCTAACTAGCTTCTATCACATAGGTAATGATTACCCTTATTTACATAATAAAAAAAACATTACTTACTTGAATAGTAATTACTTGCACGTGGTTTCATAGCACTCACCTCGAGTTCAACACCACTACTACTATGAATATCATGCACATGCTTGTCGAGTTTAGCATAATCACTATCAACATTGACATGAAGTTGTGTGGCTTTGTAGAGAGCTCTATTGACAGGGCCTTTTTCTTTTTGTTCCAGGCTTTCATATAATTGCTCTGCATGTGGTTTACTCATCATGCAAAAATTAATATAAGTTAAGTAAAAAATGCAAAAGCTATAAATTTTTATCCAAAAGAACATTTTAAGCATGTAGAATCACAAAACATTGGGACAGATTAACTTACAACTTAAAGAATGCAAAAGCTATAAAATTTTGGTCCAAAAGAAGAATGAAAAAACATTGGGACAGATTAACTTACAACTTAAAGAATGCAAAAGCTATAATTTTTTTTCCAAGAGAACATTTTAAGCATGAATAATGACAAAACATTGGGACAGATAACTGACAACAACTATTATACTACCTCAACTTCAACACAACTATGACTGTGTTGCACATTCTTGTCCAATTCATCATGATCACTATCAATATTGGCAACTTTGTTGACATCAAGGCGTTTTCGTTTTTGTGTTGCTTTGATAAAATTGCTTTGCATGTGGTTTAACCATCATGCAAAAAAACATATAAAGCATTCAATAGTCAAGTAAAGAATGCAAAATGCAAGCTATAAATTTATCCAAAAGAACATTTTTTGGATCATTCCAACAATAAAGAAACTGGGTTGGATTCTCCTACACTAAGATTTCAATCTACATATTAAGACGAATTTGTATAAATAATTACCAAACAAGAATAAATGAGATCGATAGAGCCTCTTAACTCATTAGAATCCATGGAATTATGTTCATTCCATGCAAAAACTATAGGCTTAACAGAGGAAACCAATTGCAAAACTTTCTCAGTGAGAACATATATGAAACTCATTACATGTTGGTACCCTTCATTTGAGTTGACATGATCTGGAGAGGCTCTTACTGGGTGTCTAACACATGGTTGTGAAATCTCTGTTGATGAACTAGATTTCCACTTCATCCTACTCTTAGATTTACTAGGATCTAGTGTTGCCATATAATTGACAATATCTTCCGCACCTACTTCTCTATTACTATTTTCTACCTAAAATATAATGTCAATTTCAAAATATAGTCAGTTTAATAAAAAAAATGAAATAAATAACAAAACGTAAAATGAACCAAAAATCCATACACTTACTCTAAATTTGTCCATTTTGGCTTGTAACCCACCTTGACCAAATTTATATCCAGCTATCACATTATCTCTTGATCTCTTGCCTCTGTTACTCTTTGTCAAACATTCTTCAAAACACATAATTTCTTCAATACCTCCCACTATTTGGGAGATACAGTGGAGTCTAACCTCTATTTTCCCTCCATGATTGTTTTTCTGCAATTGTATCTAAAATTGTTCATCAAAAGTCTCATCTTTTGCTTGTAATTTTTACTAGAGATTTGTCCACTAGTAGTCTCAAAAGAATTTTCCATTTTTTGTATAACATTTTCCACACTTCATGGACCTTTCTCTACAAAATTTGATTTGCAAATATCCAAATGGGCACTACATCTTACACCCAACTCAGAGGCCCACCTTACGACATTTGGCCCAATAGGCTCACCATCTCTTGATACCTCAACCAAGAATGGATTCTTTCCTTCTAATTTTCTTTCTTTTGCATTCCTCTCTATAGATCTATACAATTCTTGACTCAATCTTTATCTTTTGACAAAAGAAGACATATTCTGTTAAACCACTACCAATATTTCTAGTTGATCCACTAGTTCCATCAAAAGTTGTAGATGCAATAGGTGCACTCTGAGGCACACTAGATGCAAGCGGTCTCTCTTCATGACTTTCATTAAATGGAACTACATGCTCCTTGGCCACATCAGGTATGTCATTAGTAGGTAGATCAATACCGATCTCTATAGATTTCACTCCAAAAACATCCTTTAATCTTGAATAAATCATTTACAGTCTTACTGTTCCTTTTCTCTCATGTTTTTTAATCATCTCTCTTAGACTTTGTGTTAATATATCATCACGACATTGCACAACATCATGTTCTATATCAGGCTACACATCACCATATGCTATATCAAGCTGCACATCACCATGTGCTATATTAGGTTGCACATCACCATATGCTATATCAAGTTGCACATCACCATGTGCTATATTAGGTTGCACATCACCATATGCTATATTAGGCTGCATATCATCACAACTATTATTTTCACCAACTGCATTTGTTGAATCACAAATGTTTTGGCTTCTACGAGTTGGTGACACTTTATATTTTCTTTCCTTTTGTTTTTTATTTGCATTTTCTTTGCACTCTTTTTCTTGCCTATAAAACAAAACAAGATATCATATTATGTTTTATATGCATAAAGCTCTTGCCTGTAAAATTTCATTAAACACTATTAAACAAATAATATACTACTTAGTGGATTTACAACTTTCTTATTTGTCAAACTAGAGGATGCGATAAATATTCATTATTCTTGGCCACTTTTTCTCTATGAAATCACTCATAATCTCACTAAAATTTCAGCATTATGATCAGTATCATCTAATTTGCACCTTAAAGTATTTTTCCTCATTTCCTGAAGTCTAAATAAACGATAGTGTATAAATCACATAGAAATAGCAAATGTTCCCTAACAAACCAAACATATACTTGATACACTTGATCTGAATAACAAAGAAAAATCAAACTAGAGACATCCACACAATCATATTCAATAATATCAACAAACAACTAAAACCAAAAGTTTAGCCACCAAATTATAACTTCTTCTCCATTGATTTGATTCAAAATGATTTTACAATACGTATCAGAAGTCTTTTCTCTTCAAAAAATTATCCTAATACTAATGATTTTTTTATTTGGTCTTGCTTTCCCTTTTATAGACAGATAAGGGAAGCAACAAGCTTCAAATTGTTTCATTTCAAAAAATATCTTTTCAATTACCTAAATCAAAAGGTCTTAATTATCATTATTTACATGTGGTTACATAAAAGTAATGAAAGATAAAAAAATAAAGACAAATCATCAGATATTGAAGTCCAGAGCACTCATTAGACACCAAAGTTTGTTAGTCATCGTAAGGTACCCATGATCATTCAGATCTGGCAAGGTCCTCTCTCCATGATAACATCTTCAATGCTCAATACTTCACGATTTCTGACACTAGGCCTATTCTTCTAGGGGAGCCAAATTTGTTTGCTCCCATTCGAACACCGTATAGTCATTAGGCCATTCATATTCCTAGATCTCTGATATGTTGGAAAGGTGAATTATCCAAATGCTATCTAACAATCCTCTAGAAACTACAATAAACTTTTAGTATCCAAAATCCAGTGCAATCATCTCGTCCAACATCAAATTAAAACTATGGATATTTATATCATGATCTTGTTGTAAATGAGCAATGCAATTTGGGACTACTTGTTTGAACTCACTTTTCCAATTGGTGAAATATTTTAACTGATCATCTTTTCTAAGAATCCTAGGCACAAACCATTGTTTGATTGTATGGAAAGATTCTATTCTTGTAGTGATCTTCTGGCTCTCCCTTGACACATACTAGGACTCATGAATCACCAGTTTCACCATCCTCTTTGTGGGTTTAAAGTTGTAGGTGCATCCACACTTCTCTATAATACCTTGCACAATATGCTTAGTGTATGATGGATGGGTTTCCATTTTTTAAACAAAGGATCCAAAATGAGAGCATGGGATTTCATCTGTTTTACTACTTGGGACAGGGAAGTATAACATTCATGCACATTTTTTTCCTTGTCTATCACCATCTTGATTTTGTGCTCCGAGACTTTTTCTAATGCACCATAGATTTATTTCCTTACTTTGGTCTCCTTATTTCACTTCTTTAAGCTTTCTATTTTTTTGCTTCAAGGCCTCTATTTGATTAGTGAAAACAACTCCAGTCTTTTGGGTTGAGGGCTAGTACACTACCATTTCAATACTTTGAGAAGGGCCCGCCCCCTTTCAATTGTTGCTTTAGCTTCACATTCTCTAAAAACAACCTATTCACTTCATCATTCATATCTATTTGTGCTTTTTCATATTCTGTAAGTTTATTCTCCAAACTCTTGGTAGCTGCTCGGGTGAACATAACAAAATGCATAGTCATGGTAGCTGCTTTTAAGGCCAAGTTATCTTTGAGGGTCTTAACCATTGCACTCCCTCACAATTCTTGCACAATATCCAACAATTTTGGCTTCTCTATATTTTTTTGCTTAGCCCAAAAGGCTAAGGTCTCAATTCTTAGATTATATCTTGTCTCTCTCATGCCTTCCTCTGAATCAAACTCATCCATTAACATGGGGTCTTCTTGATTTCTTACTTGATCAAGCAAGAACATCCTTTTCAAATCCATCCCAAGTATAAGCAAGATATTGATTCTAAACACCATTTTCCTAACTTCTTGTGGACTAATTTCAACATCATTTATCCTCAATCCATTTAAATTTTGGGCCACAATTTGATCATGCTGAGATTCAACACCCATCTTCTTTATCTCAACTTTGTCCTCAAACTCTTTAATTTACATTTTAATCCAGAAGTCTTTGAATTCTGGGGTGTTGATAAATTCATCATCCTCCATGAATCTGAGGGCTGCAATCATTCTTTTATCATCATGCATCTCTTTCTCACCTTGTGCATACATATCCACCCTTACCTCTGGCTTGTGTGCTTCATTTTCATGCTTTTGGAGTGGTTGATTGACTTAAACATCATCTTTTAAGTTTCCTAGCACACGATCCACCTCCTTTATATCTCCAACCTCTTCGCTTATCTTGTATGATACAAGGGGATTTGGCTCCTGTACCCTTTGTCTCTTGGGCCCTGATGGCTTTGGAGGTGATTCTGGTGAAGCATATTGCATTGAAGTAGTTTCTGGAGGGGCCTTAGAGATTACAGCTCCACTTGGTCTTTTGGTAGGCAATTTGGCGGGCTTCTCCAATTCTATTGTTTATTTACCATATAATTTCTCAAAATTATCAATCGTTAGGTTGATCCTCTTAAGGGGATCTATTTCATCTCTATGAAATCCTAAGAAACTGATGTTTCACTTCTTCTTTTCTTCCTCTAATTTTGTTAATATCACCCATTTTCTTCTCCTCTAAAATACTTCTCAGAGAGTCAAGCAATTTATTACCACATCCTCCTTGTAATCAACCTCATGGGTGACCCCAACCTTAGTGAGGATTTTTTGCCTCACAAAATTCATGTGGCCTTCGTGGTCAAAGACCCTTTCTCCCCTAGACTCCAAATAATATCTTATTTTCAAATAATGTTGCAACTCCTCAAGAGTATCAGATCCAACAGACAATTCTTCACATACGATCAAGTTAGGAAAGAATGTTCCTTTCTTCTATTTATGCATGACCTCCTCCATCCATAAAATTTTCCACATAAACTCTAAGAAAGCCAACCGGAGAGGAACAAACTTGGGCAAAACATGTGGGGCTTGGGGACATCCATATACTCTTATTATTGTAACATCTAGAAAAACCAATCACCAATGTTGTGGGTATGCCCTTTCTCTAGCCTCAATGTCAAGGGTATTAACAATTATTGTAGTATTGGTGTATGTAACCTTGGTAGTTTATGACCAAGCAAAGACAAAATTCTTACTAGAAAATCATCATGAAAAATCACATAGTTTCTCCTCTTGCATCTATTGTCCCATATATAACACCAATTTTGAATAGGCAGTTGATCACCCTGTTGATCAACCATTCCCAAACACATTATCCTAGTCCACATATCATTGTTCTGATATAGAATTAGGTGACAATTCAAATATTAACATCTAAACATGATGGGAGCTTTATCTTCTCTTACTTGCAAAAATCCTTCATGCAATGCTCTCTCAATGAATGAAGCAAAATCATACTCAATACTTGTTAGAGGGTTTTGGATCCTCATGGCTATCATCATTAGGTCAATTGGCATCTTCTCTTGAGCATCCATTCCAAGAATTTGACACTAGGAAAAATAGGTTCTCTTAAAATATATTTAAAAATCTTCTAGAGGAAATGGCTCAATGTGGGAAGAGATGATAGGTATTCTTCTGCTATTTTCACCCTTCTTCATGTGCATAGGGAGTTCATCACTCCTATAATTTTTCCTCAACCTATTGTACTCCTCACTTTTCTGCAAGTCAATTTTAGAAAGGGCTTGTTTATTCAAGTTGAAAAACTCTACAATGGCATACTTGGTTAATACCACCTGTGATGAACCATCTATCATCCTTACGATTCTCATGGCTAGATGATAGTTTTATGCCAATACTCTAATGAATTCACCATCTCTAAAGACATTTGGGACTATTAGCTTGGCTAGGTCTAGAGTCCAAGGGTTCGCCACTAGGATTTTTCCATCTCTTTCATCATAAAAATACCAAAACAAATCCCACCCAAAGATGGGAATGACTGCATCCTGACACCCATGAGCTATGTCTCTAAGCAGTTTCTTAAATCATCTATTTGTTGAATCAAGTAAAATTTCTAGTATGGATTGTTGCAAAGGCCTTTTCTTCACCTAGGGTTCTTCCTTCTTACTCATAGGTTCACTCTTCTTAGGTGGCATGGTGTAAAATTTTTACTTCCTTTTGAATTTTATAAACCCTTAGTTGCAGATCCTATTTGACCAAATGCTTTAGAATTTCTTACAAAGAGTGTTCGTTCACTTACCCGATGATATAGTAGTTGTAGAGCTTTTCTTCCTCAAACTCCTTAGCTCCTGGCATGATGATACTTTTGAAAATAATTGCAAAAAATGGTGTCGAATTATAGATATAAATGCTTTTGAACTTAGTCATTTCGACATTAATGTCTACTTCGTTCAAAATATTTCATAATCTATCCCTATTTCAATTTTGAATATATGTTGTTGATCTTAGAAGATCAAATGGTTCATGATAATCAAATAATTATTGTCATAGTTTACATAAATGATTTTTCCAACCTGTACCGTAGTACCATTGTCACTTCTCTTAACCATTGCGGGATGGTGGTGTCACGTAATATACTCATTTTGGCTATCTCGCTATATCATAGGCTTTATTTATGTTATCACTTTTCTACTGTGAGACTACGATTCTCATATCGCCATACTACACACTTCTTTTATGTTGTAGTTTTTTCACTATGGGACGGTGGGTTATACATCCTTATACCACCATACCACAAGTTACTTTTAATTTTAAAATATTTTTATTGTGGGGTGGCGGGTTATATAGCTTTATACCGCCATACCATGTACTTACTTTTACTTTACATATTGTTGATCGCAGGATAGCGGGTTACATAACTTAACACCTTCATACCGCATGTTATTTTAATGTCATTGTTTATTGACTGTGGGACAATGGGTTAACCTTTGATAGTTAAGTTGAGATCATATCGCCATATCATATTTTTTATTTTATATAGTCACTGCTTGCCGCAGGGTAGCGGTATACTTCTATACTCAAGAGACATATCACCGCCATCTTGTACAAATCTTTTATGATTGCCGCTATATAGCAGTATATGATTACATCTTAGTTTCTAGCCTACCATATCGTCGAGGACCCTTATAACTGAACAACTACTCCTGTGGGGTGTGGTAATGGATTTTTACGAATGTAAAGGTGCTAGACACATCTTATTTAAGCATATATGAGGATTTATTAAATATTTGGAACTATGGGGCTTTTTAGTGTTAGTCAGACCTAATATTAAGATATCTATGTTAGAGTAGATGTATGTACTCCCACAGCTCCAAGAATCACCTGCAATGATAAACCTATCACACTATGAAGAAATAAGCAAGATATTATTGCTCAACAACTTAGATCTGATAAAACATCAAATATGCATTATGTGAACAACTGCTGCATTGAATATGCTGTCGTAGAGAATGAATAATTACAATAAGATCAATCCTTAAGAAATGAGATAAAAACCTAAAAGAAACCCTAGTGTGCACACTTAATAATTAATAAATAATTAATTATTAATGTGCCTAAGTTTAGCTTAAGTAAATTTAAAGTGATAAGTGACTTAATTAATTAACCAATATGATTAAATTAATTAAGTGAAATAACTTATTACTCTAACCCCCCCCCCCTTAAGATGAACTTAGGAAGTAGCTAAAACACTAAGGAAAAGATGCATGAAAGCAAAGATGGGTCCCAAAAACAAGGCTTGATCAGGTACCCATGTACAAATGCAATGCAAACTAAACCAAACGGGGTAAAGGAGAAAACCATGTGGGAACAAAACTCCTCCCCAAAATAGGATGCAAAAACAACTAAGTGATGAAATATGGGGACCTCCATAAGACCCCCCAAGGACACCATCCATCATAAAGATACATGAATATGTTCCCCCCATAGGAGAGAGAAAAAGAGGATATGAATCCCCCCCACAAAGAAATAGCTCTTGTATCACTAGCAAACATCTGAAGACAAAATATGATCCACTGCCTGCAAACAACATTTCTCCCCTTAGGAATAAATAGGCCAACTGATTAAATGTGAAGCCAATCCAAAAAAATGGGTGAATCTGGAATCCAAATCCAAATGGCAGGTGTCTCTGAAAACTGCTCAAGCGTCCTCAAGTTGGAAAGAGAAAATACCAATCCTGGAATCTGTGAAGATTGATGAAGCACATGCTCCAAAGGCGATGAACATGATGGGCCAACAGTGGTGATGTGGCTATCAAAAAAGAGGAGATGAATGTCCTCAAAATAATCCTCCAAATCTGCAATATAGGACTCCACAAACAAGAAAGATATGTCTACAACATAAGAGTCCAAAGTAGCTATGTCTGGAAGATGAATGATGCCCTGTTGCACTGAATCGGGAACAACATGAGATGCTGATGAAGTCTCAATATGAAGAGTGGGAACATGAATACAAGTTTGAGAACCATCGGCACATGCAAGACCTGTGATATACTCAAGCTCCTCTAGAGTACAGTTATCATAGGGTATGAAATCTACATTTGCAAGAGGGATGAGACAATTTGCAGCGGGATCCTCTAGGAATGGAGAGATATTAGAGTCTCCAAAAATATCTCAAAGATGTTGCCAAAGTGTGCAAGGAAAACTAATGTCAGATAAAGAACACAAAGTGTCAAAATCAACACTACAACCAATAACCCCTACAATATGATCTCGAATAATAACCCATGTGGATAAACTCCTTGATGTGTCTGGTGTAGGTATGAGTCCATACAAATGAGGCAAAATACCAAGCCACCTGAGATGTGTCAGGATGCCATGACGCCAAGACTCATAGTTGTCCTTATCCAGCTTGATCACATAAGGGTGAGTAGAAAAAACTCACGATCCTCACTCAAACTAAAGGAATCAAATACTAAAACTCTCAACAACGATAAATCAGATCAACATAACCCATCCAATGCAAACGGATTAATGTAGGTGCCAGAACATCCAAGTAATTAAGCAAAGTGTAAAAACACACAAAGCTGAATAAAAATCACCTGGTAAATTATCTGATCAAACCAACTGCAAATCTGGAAATATCATTCGAACACCTTTTCGATGCCTATTCATTTGCAAAAAAATGGAGTCCGGATGCAAAAGTTATGCTCCCCAGAGTGCAAAAAGTATGTTCCGAATTTTACTGGAAAAAGACATCAAAACAAAAAAATGAGAAAATCAAACTTGCACCATTGGATTGGGCTCGGAACCTGCTTTCTAGTGATATTTTGTTTTCGAAAAACTGAGTTCGTATGCAAAAGTTATGGCCAAAATACCAAAACTGCTCCAAAAAGGTTTGGGGGAAAGCCCGGTGGTTAGACTAACTGCTAGTGGTTTACTGACGGTGGCACCCATTTAACACTGTTTTATTATTTTTTTCTTGGATTGCATGCCGTACCAGGTTGTATGACCTAGAAATGAATTTTTTTTGCCTCCCAGAGTCACTGTGTCCAATTTCGACGATTTGACAATCAATTTTGCAGTTTTTGGGCACTCCGAACGTGATGGTGAGGTTTGTTTGGGCTCAAAACGTTCCAAAATTTCAGGTACACTTTGGATCTGGAAACCCTCATAAACTTCAAACCTTTGCAGATCTGACAAATGAAGGCCTTTTTCGATGAAACGAAAGGCAAACCTGACTGTTCCGACAACTCTGGATCTAATGGAATGCTCAAAATTTGACCATGGATCACGAATACTAATGCATGAGTTGATTTCTTTGAAAAAAGCAGACAAGGCGACTACAAATCTGGTGCTCTAATACCATGTTAGAGTAGATGTATGTACTCCCACAGCTCCAAGAATCACCTGCAATGATAAACCTATCACACTATGAAGAAATAAACAAGATATTATTGCTCAACAACCCAGATCTGATAAAACATCAAATATGCATTATGTGAACAACTGCCACATTGAATATGCTGCCATAAAGAATGAATAATTACAATAAGATCAATCCTTAAGAAAGGAGATCAAAACCTAAAAGAAACCCTAGTGTGCACACTTAATAATTAATAATTAATTAATTATTAATGTGCCTAAGTTTAGCTTAAGTAAATTTAAAGTGATAAGTGAATTAATTAACCAATATGATTAAATTAATTAAGTGAAATAACTTATTACTCTAACAATCTATATGTATTATTAAATCACATATGTTCATTATTGTTTTCTTCACACAAGCATATTCAATGCATGTGGAGGCTAGAAGTTGTATTACAAACTAAAGCTATCCAAATATCAGATAAATGACTACAATTTATTTCCAAGATTTTAAAGAGTTGTTTACTTTCATAGGTATCTTGTTGCATTATTCGATACCTTTGGACCTTGCTTGCTTCTTTTCATATCTAGTGGTTCTAAAGAAGTTAGAAAAGTCTAACATCTAGAAAAATATAGGACATACAAGAAATTATATTCTAAATAAATAAAATTAATTTCAACCAAAGTAAGAAAACTAAGAAGAATGAGTGAACCTAACTTTAAATGCACTTCAAATCAGCAGTGAACATCTCAGGTTTTGTATACAATGTACTAGCAAAATAATGATGATTACATTAAAAAATGTATCAGTAAAACAACAGTGAGTAAGCACACCTATACTCAGATCTTTATTACATTCAATAATAAATTAAACCATACATATAACCAAATTTTAGGTGACAAGCTAACAAGTTAAGGTGGCGGGCTAGTTAGGGTGACAAAATATCATCATAATCATCTACATTGCCAGCAAGATCAAAATATTGATCACTCATGTCTACATCTACTTGATTTTCTTCCTCATCCTCATCTGTGACGTGCAATACATTCTCTCCCAATCTCTTCATTGGTAATCAAAATCGCTTCTTCAAACATTCCATCATCGTCTTCATCCACTTCTTCGAATATTTCTTGTAAATTAACATATTGCTGATTAGGCATTATATCGACTTCCATGAATTTTCGTTTTGAATGAGACTTTGTTTGAATGGAATATGACCATCCTAGGCTTCTTACATCATCAATTAGAAATGATTGGTTAATTTGAAGAGGGGAAACATATGACTCATCTGTCTCTGATAAAAAATGTCGTGTATTTACGTGTACAAATCCATACTCATTGAATTGTACTATAGATGGTTGGATCCACTTACATTTTAATAATATAGGACTATTTTCACCAAAATCCACTTGAATGATTTCTTGGATGAATCCAACATAAAATTTCTTCTCAATTTTGTGAAGAAATTCAGCACTAACAACACAATCATAATTTGTCTTTCCTTTGTCTTTTTCTTCCACTCTTAAATGACTACCATAGGCCCACATTCCACTAAAATGCATATCCCATAAATGTGGAGATTGTGAAAGCTCACTTTCCTTTGTTGTTATATCTTGGCATTATTTTTTTGCATTATTGATTGCATTAGCAATCCATTCTTCAAATTTTGGAAAAGAATCACCTCCAATCAAATCATGATGTCTACGCTTTTGAGGTTGATGTTGCATCCAAGTTTGATTCTCTTCTTCATATTTTATACATAAAATATTAACGTACAAATAGTAAGATTAATAATATAAATGTGTAAATGAAATTGAGTAAATAAATTATTGTGTAAATTTTTTTACCTGCACCACTTATCGAATGAAGACATGTTTTGAAGAATATAGCCATGTATCACACTTCTTTCTTGATGTGATAGCTTGAAGCGACATCCATTTCCTTCTAATACTTCACTTGCAACTCTCTCATCTTCACTATCATCTCATACACGTCAATTTACATTTTTAAAATCCTTCATTTATTATGTGCAAAACCCCATGGCCTCTTGCATTGAATATCCCTCAAACATGCTACCTTACAATTTTTCCCTAGTACGAACAATTTTTTTCAAAACCTCCATATACTGTTCTATAGGATATATCCATCTCATTCTTACTGGGCCACAATGCTCTAGTTCATATTCTAGATGTATGAAAAGATGCATAGAAAAGTTAAATATTGTTGGTGGAAATTCCTGTTCCAATAGACAAAGGACTTCAACAACCTCCTCCATCAAACTATCAAATTTCAAAGGGTCTAATACATGTAAACTCATTCTCTTTAATATTAGGACCAACCTTATAATTTCTAATCTTGGCCCCTTTGCCAAACTTGATATATTTACCAGAATAGGTAAAATATTCTTGATTATGGCATAGATAGTCATGGGTCTTGAGGCCTCTTAAGCTATTAATGTCAGTTTGGATTCTAATACTACTACTTACATATCTAGTGGGAGAGTGAGTCTGAGACATGTAAGAATTGTGCACGTTGTTCCTTTGTCCAAACATAAGGAGCACTAGATTTTCTATATTTTTTATCATCATATTTTTCAACCCAAAGATTTTGATGAATCTTTAGTTCTCGAAAGTCTTCACATGATGAAATAGTATCAAAGACACCAAAAAGAGTTTCTATAATAGCATAGGCTATATTTTTCTCAGTATGCATAAATTCAACAGTATGCCTAATGGCTATATCCTTAAAGTATGACAACTTATAGAATATGCACAATTGTTTTACACAGCTTTCATTATGTGGATCATATCTATTACTAGCAATCCCATCATTTTCAATCATAAATGACATTATTTTTTGTCTATTCTCAACAATGTAATCATCCGTTATTAGAAATGGTGCTTCTTGACCATTGAAACATGTTTTTTGTCGACAATATGGATGATCCATTTTCAAGTAAGCATGATGTCCACAATAAATACACTTACACAAACTTCTTGAGTGCCTCACAAAATCCTTAAAGTTGCAAGTAGGAAATCCATGGTATCCATGAACAGTGAGACCATACAATGTGCCATATGCAAGAAGATCATGAATCATAAATAATAAGGAAGATCTTAAAGTGGATTTGATTGAATGACCATCCCTTAAATATTTAATTGCTTCAATTCCTTTCCACAATTCTATTAGCTCATCATATAATGGCTCTAGATAAGCATCGATTGTATCTGAAGTCACACTTTTCTTTCCTGGTATAATCAATGATAACATTAAGAAAAATGGTTTAGTTGCTAACCATGGAGGCAAGTTATAATTTATTAAAAACACTAGCCAAGTTGACCATTAAATACTTTGATCTAAGAATGGGTTCACCACATCTAGAGCCAAACCCAACCTTATATTATGAGGATCATGAGAAAAATCAAGCCATCTGTTATCAAATTCCATCCACGTCTTAGAATCGGGAACATGTCATTGTTTTCCATCGGTGCTCTTATTTTAGGCAGGCCATTGCATAAGTTCAACAATGTCTCTGCACCTGCACATTTAGAGTAATCGTGGGATAATCAAAAAGTGGTGAAGAACCTTTCTAGGAACCACAACTGATTTCAACCCTTGTCTATACCTCGCATCATGAAATTTCAGATATTCACTCTCACTTGCAAGATTATTGCAAAATAATACATAACCATTCACACACGTGTGGATGTTTTTGTAGTTAGAGTAAAAATTTAGGGAAAATACATAAAAAAATTATAATGAAACCCTAACAATTCACAATGAACGACAAGATATCATGAAAATCAAAATAATAAATTCAAATGCAAATCGATCTCCATGCTAAACTTGATTGATCTCCATTGCTCTTCTCAACCTCGCATAAGAATGCAAGATTTTGAAGGATTGTTGATGGAGGAATGTTGGTTGCTCATTGTTGCAGCAACATAACATTAAGATGTAGAAGATAGATGAGAAATAGATAGATGAAATATGGTGGATAAAATATTGTATAGACAATTCGACAAAGCAAGGGTACTTGAAATCTTATCCATGCAAATGGCTTGGTTGTGGGTTAATTTATAGGTGAAGATGGGAGGATGAAGGGATACAACTTTCCTTTTTGTGAGTGGCAGTGGAATTAGAAAGGTGATCATGCAACTTGGGAGAAGAAATGGAAGGTGGATCAAGTTAACTAAAGAGGAGAATGGAAAGGGGATCGAGTTAACTTATGAGATGATTTGGAAAGTGATGAAGTCATCTTGAGAGATGATTTAGAAAGTGAATCAAGTCATTTAGGGAAATAATTTAAATAATTTAGAATTATTTTAATTATAAGAGATGTGAGAGGATAAGGACTAATTTAAATAAATATTTAATTTATTTTTTAAAAAAATTTGATATGTAAGATACTAATTATTATATTAATGTAGAAAATTTCATACAAACGTCTGCCCAGCAGGAAAATTTTTCTGACGTACCAAAAAAAAACTAGCCTTCCAAGTATAACGAACATAGTCTTCAAAAAAGCGACCATATAATTATTGGTAATTCATAACTAGGCGTTAAACCATGAAACTACTTATACTTCTACCCAGAACGCATTTGCAGAGAAACTATTACCAGTACAAAAAGACTACCATACTATTAACAAAATGCATTTCCCCATAAACGGCCCCTGCAAACCCAAAAACCAAAAAAACCACCGACCCACCAACCACCTACTTTAACTTGTTCAGTATTGCAAAGTCCTCAAACTTTGCAATCCATTCCTCATCAGCTACTGTTGTTAACCCAAAGAATTTTTTCAAGAAAACAACCGCTATCGCCACCACTGACCTATGCCTCATCAAGCCCGGTCCATGCAAGTCCAAAAGAAAGGGATAAAGCCTTATTGTGTCTTCCAATCGAATCCGCTTCAAGTCACACAACCTCAGACAACCTCGGCCTTCAACCACCACACACATAACGTCATCCACTCCCTTGAGCAGGTCTACTTTAAACATTTTTGTCAGCAGGCTCTTCACTTCCGCCTTCAGGACATTGTTGTCCAGAAGAGAAGCGAGGAAACGAGAGGTAATATGTAGGTTTTCTCGGCCATACTCATCATGCTCTAGGTGCCCCGAGCCCAAAACCATTTTAACCGCTACCAACACCAGAGGCTCATAATTGTTCAGGATACGCTTAAGGCGCTGGTTCGTGACCACCCTGAACGAAGTCTGGATTGATGATGACTTCAAAGAAATGGGGGTGTCCACCCCAAAATGCGTGAGACCAACAACCGAAACCTCCACTACAAATTTTCTTACCTTCGTCATCCTCTTACCTTCTCAGAGAATCTCTGTCGAGAAGGAAGAAGGAAAAATCTTGTCTCCACAAGCTGCAAATAAAAGAAAATAATACCACAAAATGGCCCATCCTTACCTAAATGCAAGAGCACCAATTCCCATGCCGCCATCGAGCATCATAAGTGGTACTTCGCCAGATGTTCGGGCATCCTTACCAGTTCATCTATCACCTTGCCATTATTATCCCACCTCACCTGGAGACGGTGCAAGTACCATCAAAGCCGTCGTCCGTCATCATACCAAAAATCTGCCCAGATTCACACACCCCAATGGTCCAGTCTTGTACGACGCCTGTCACATCCTCCATCCACCGTGGTAGCTAGTGCCACCTCCCTCAGCCAGCTGGAGGGACGCCCGCCCTACCACCCACTATTTAATTTATTTAAATTATTTGGGGAAGGTGGATTAATTAAATAAATTTTATTTAATTAATTAATTTGGTTAAAGGATAAATGGATTAAATAAATAAATATAATTTATTTAATTAATTGGCTAGAGATTAAATAATAGGGATGATGAAAGGGGTTATGTGAGGTTTAGAATAAAATGTGTTGTAAGATGTCAAAAGTGAATGTCACAAGATTTGGTCAATTTTAGGTGACTACAGTTTTCATACCCTAAGCCTAACTTAGTGATTTTGTTTTTACATCGACTTTGTTTTGTTGGCAATGTGGAGTCAAGTGGTAATAACGAACTTAATAATGCCAATAACTTATCTACACTCTCATTTGTCCAACCAAGCACCACTTGCAAGTTAAGAATTTGAAGGATTGTTGTCATACGACTTAAATTCCAAGTAGCATACACATGCTTTAAAGAATCCTCCATTGACTTGGCCCAATCATCATTTAGAACATCATTCAACATTCTATCAACTTCAAACCCTTTGTCTAACATTGATGCCTCTTCATCTATGTTTGGTGCCACTTCATCTATGTGTGTTGCCTCTTCATCTCTCACACTCTGTAATTCTATCATATCTTCATAATAATTGTAATCCCAAGGGGCTTATACCACTATGCCCATATCTTATCATATGTCGATAAATCATATTTCTTTTTTGCACCTTTCCACCAAGACAATCATTACATGGACATAGATATTTGTCCATGTCCCTCTCATCGACTACTCTCTCATCATATGCATGGCATTGATCTGTAGTCAACCTTCGACATTGATCCATCTATAATGTTATGCATTCCAGTATTAATTTAGTTTCCTATTTCAAGAAAAAAATAGAAATCTAAAAAATTTAGCTTACTTAGGATCTAATACATGTAAACTCATTCTCTTCAACACTCTTCAAAACTTACCCAAAATTTAGAGCACTTCACAAAATTAGGATAAAAAACACTCTACATAATTAGAATTAGAGCACTCTACAAGATACAGAACACTCTGCAAAAATTCAAATTCAAGAAATATAGTTAGGCATCACTCTACAAAATCAAATGTTCTGCCTCTACATAAATATCTGTGGTTAGTTTTGTGCATTTTTTACTTGTAGGATTCTCAACTATCAATGGCTAATTAGTAGGAAACATAGAAACTACTCTACCCTCATTTTTTTGCCCATGTGAAAGAGGCAGAGATTAAAAGTATATTCTATAAACTATCTATTACAGACACCTTTCCATTTATATTTCTAATATAAAAAATATTTGTTGCAGTTAAAAAAAAAAAAATGGTCAAATTGTAATACAAAAAGATAAGGAAACTTTGGGGTGTTTGTATACTATTTTTTTTCATTTATAGGAGCATGTTGTAATCCTGAAAATATTGTTGATCATATAGACTTGTGTTCAGTTTACATGCCATCTACAATGTGCATAAAATAAGACCATGATGACTGGAAATAAATAAATGTTATTTGTATCCATGTTTTATTGAGGGCCTTCCTTGTCTAGATGATAATTAAATAAATGCTTTAGCAATGGAACATAAAATTTATGCTTGTTCTATTGATGAACCACAAGCATTTAAACATATGGAAATCTTGTCAATGTTAATGAATACATAAACACTAACAAATAGGCTAATGAATTCTTTGTTGTAACTTTGAGCATTAATTACTAGCATAAATTATTAACATGTTGAGATAAGATGAATTGTTATAACAATTGATATACTCCCATGTGTGGACATATAGTATCAATTAAAATAACTTGGTGACCACATTGATTTGATGAACTAGCATAACTTTCAACTATGCAATATGAGACCATCTTCTAGGATTCCTTGCAATTAATAGATTAGGCTTGCACACAATGTTACCCAAGCATTGAGGTCTAGGCTAGGGACATGAGCCCATGGTTTAATGGCAAAGTGATCACAGGAATTTAAATTTGGATACATGTTACAAGTTCAATTCTCATATGCTCCAAAATGCGTAGAGGAAACTAATGAAAAAATAGTCTACTAAAATTAGAATTGCTTGTCTGGTTCTGGCACTCAGTTGCCTATGTAACTACTGTAAGTTACACCAACCAATAGCAAAATAACTATGATGTACATGCACTACCCATGCCAGGAATACTTAGTGAAAATGAGCCTCAAGGATTACGTTGGTGAATTGGTTACAAAATTAGAAATTAATACCATACACATGCATGATAACATGGAACAAAAATAGACAACTTCAATATATGGTCACTACATTTTATTGATTATACAATGAATAAAAGCATCCAATTCTTTCACAATCTCAAGAAATCCAAATTGTTACATGGTAGTCAATGTCTTATGACAAGATACCCTCCTATTTATGTAACTCATCTCTTATAATACACAAGGAAGTATATTTCTTTTTATCCCAATACAATGCAATAGGATTTCTTTCTCCGTAGTTATCTATGGCTTTGATTTATAGTTGTTGAATAATTTTATAAGAACTCTTTCAATATTTCAACTGGAATAGCCCAGAAATAAAATAGCATAAAGAGGAACTTGACCCAAATTCAAAGTTCAAACCCAACATAGAAAGCCTTTGATATGACATTCATTCATACATATGATTTTAGAATTTCCATTTGAAGCAGACAACTACATTTTACCCTTTTACAAATAAATCTCAAACTCTCAAACACTTGGGGTATACACAATTCTACAAATAGAGTTATTTTATACAGATTTTTGCAATGATAGGAAGAAACAGTATTTCCTACTATACAAAATTTGTCAAGTATTTTAAAGGAGAATCTCCAACTGAATTTTGAAACCTATTCACAAGGAAAAGAAAGCACAAAATAAAGGGAGAGTAGGATATTTTTCACCCAACCGTTAATGGGTCATCAAGCCCTTATGGCTCTCACCATTACCCCTGGTCAAGAGAGCCTATGAGGACCCTGATGACTACATTTTACACACACAAAGCTTTACACTAGTTTCATCACAACATCACACATAGGGATTACCTTTTTTTTATGGTTGTAACATTCAACATGAGACAAAAAAAAATAACTAAATAAATAAACAAGATTTATATAGATAATGGATGCATTGATGCTCAAGCATGACCCACAAATACTCATACTTGGCATATTCAAATAAACACTCATACTTGGAACATTCAAATTTACATCCATTCATGAACTTCACAAAGAGCCATACAATAATTGTTTAATGTAATGAGGGTTTTGAATTACCTTTGAATTTGATGCAAAGGGCATCCCCAAATTGGACTTCATTGCAAAGGGCCTCACCGACTTCAAATTCGTTGCAGCAAACTCTGAATTCCTTGCCCACCTTTTCAGAAGTCTCCAAGTCCTCTCCAAATAAGCTTTATCGCCCATTAATAATTAACAAACCCTCCTTTTGTTTGTAGAGGTGCATTGCAAAAAATAATACCAATTGTACTCCACACTCCCCCATCGAATTACCTCTGTTGAATTTTTCTCCTACCAACAATTTCCCAATTTGCTATTAACCCTACATGCAATACAACCCACTCTCGCCAACAATTTCCCAATTAGAAATATATTTCTTAATCACCCACTTTAATATCATATTGTCTAATTTTTATTTGTGTGACTAATTATTTAGTCATTTATAGCTATGTTTTTATCTGATAATCAAATTAGTCATTTATTTAGTCATTTATAGCTGTGTTGCAAAAAATGACTAGAATTTAGTCATTTTTAGTTGTCTTGACTAAAAGGTTTAGTCACGTAGTCATTTATTTTCCAAATTCTACGAGTGTAAAGACATTGCAATATTTGTTAGAGGAAATTAGATTCTAACCTCTCACCCCAATAGACACCAATATTTTGGTGTGCAAGCCAAGAGATAACCTACAAAATCTGTTGGAACGATGGTTAGGAGATGGTGTGATGACAATAAAAAGTTGTAACTTCAACCGCCATATTAATGGTGGCATGGGTTGCCTTCTTTTTCAATAATATAAATACATGTGAATCCATGAATTTATGATGAGCAATTTTTTTGGGTGGTAAAAATTTGATTGGGTAGTTGTAGATTCTTATTAGGTCATTAATGGAACTCTAGGTTGTGCAAGGAATTAAGTGAAAGTGAATAACAAAAATATGGGAGTTGTTAGATTTTAAAGGATTGGGTTGGGAAAACTAAGGAAAGCATACCCAAGAGAATGGATGTCCAAAACTCTAGCACTATAAGATAACTTAGTGTCAAGTGGAAAGTGTTGGGGAGCCAAGATTTGAATGAAAGACATGCTAGTATGAAGAAGTTTTAAACTTTGACAACAAGGGAAAAGAGTGGGTGATGAATGAAAGGTATTCTAGGATGGATAATTTTGATATCCCAATAGAAATAAAGAAAACAATAGAGTAGGGTGGAAAGGCATATGAGGAAGGGAAACTCTTAAAGTTAGACACAAGCACAACCCTTGGAAATTTGAACAACACAACCCCCCACACTTAGAATTATTTAAAATTTTCAACATCCGGCACATTGATAAGCACATGAAGAACAAAAATATACAACAGGAAAATTTGACATAGAGTATACCCACTTAGAATCTCTTAAGTTAGTTATAAATGGTGGGTGAACATGGCCAAAAGCACAACATGTGAGTAGAACAAAGAGAAATGAGACACATCAAATGGGGTGACAACATGTAAAGATAAGGTTCATAAGTTATATAATATATAATTTTATAATAAAGGAACTAATACTCAAAATACAAGATAAGGATCAAATGAAGCTATTTACATTACCTCCTTAGATGCCTCAAGAACAAGAGACAACTTACAAGTCTTATCACCCCCACAAATGAATCAAGATAAATATATTTTTTGTCCTTCATAAATAGCAAAGAAA
Source organism: Sequoiadendron giganteum (assembly GCA_007115665.2). Lineage (NCBI taxonomy): Eukaryota > Viridiplantae > Streptophyta > Pinopsida > Cupressales > Cupressaceae > Sequoiadendron > Sequoiadendron giganteum. Next base: position 256,912,730 of record CM021107.1, on the reverse strand, counting down.
TGAAGATTTCATCTATAGCTCCAAGAAAGAACAAGAGAGTATATTTTGGTAATCCCATTGTCACTTTTCTAATGACACTACTACCATATGGGTTCCCAAACAAAATGCAAGTATTTCAAAGGAACAAATAGATTCTACTCTAAAAGTACAAGGGAAATGGATAAAAAAGGGCATTACACCCATTCCTCATATCTGAAGTACATTCACCAAGAGTAAATTATATTATCATGATGAAATTTAATTAATTAGAAGTGTTCAAAATCTCTATTCACAATCAGGATGAAGATAATTTATTGGAAGATTGTCCTTCCAATGCTATTGGTTGAGATTACATATTCCATGCTCTACATATCTATATATACATTACATTTTTTAGATGAGATCTCCCACTTAGGGCCACATCCTTTATAGTATTGGCTACTATTCTACTATATTGGTGATATTCTTTCATGATCATTCCTTATGATTTTTATTATTAATCACATGATTAATTAACATGATCTATTTATATTATGATTACAAGGATTTTCTTAATTATCAACCTCACAATTTATGAGCACATGCTTCTTCATTTAATATTAAACATGCTTATTTATTATACTCACATGTTTTATGATGACTTTTTTTCCTAAGAAGGTTATCATGATGAAATATCACACTTATATGTGCTTAAATGAGCTCTTATCTAGATATCATGGTGATGCAGGAGCATCCTTGGTTCTTGGCAATCTTGCATCAACCAAAAAAAATATTTTGCATTTAGTTTTGTTCTTGTTCAGTTCTTTTCCAATTCAAGTTGGTAGATCCGGTGTTTCTTCATGTTTGCTCACTAGGTCTTGCGTACCTAAGGTTTCATTGTGGACATGTTCAATTGTCTTATCCCAAGTTTTCAGCTCGATTGGATCTTTTTCCAACAAGTTATTGCTTTTGGATTGAGCGATAGTTTTGGGACTGGCCCCAGAATAATTTAAAACCCTAACGACTAGTTGGATCGATCGTGGATCTCGCTCGACGCTTGCAGATCCTCATGGTGTGTTTAGATTTTCTCCTTGGAGTGTCACCGACCTTATCTTTAGGTCCACGCTTCATCATATGCATCTACCATGGAAGAAATTCATATTTGAGGCCGACCTGTTCTTAGACACGTTACATTTTCCTCATTGGAGATTGTATTGATCTTTGGCCGACGCGGATGTTTCTCGACCCATAGATGTGATATAAAGCTTGTAATGAATCATCAAAATGACATCGAATCAAGAATCAATAGATTAGGTTGTATATAGAGTTTTCTTTATAGGATTTTCGCTCACATGTAAGAGCACCATATGTTGAACATGTTGTAAGCAGGCCTATGAGCCGAATTTGTAAGCTCGGATGTGGTAGACTATCTGTAATTGACATTTATGATAATAAGAAAGTTTGTATCTAAATTTTCCTCCATATTATGTGTTGCTTCTATTGTGTTAATCTTGTTGCACGGTCTAGATAGTTCTCCTTCAGGACCCTCCTACCGTGTCTGCACCAGATTGGTATCAGAGCGATATTCGTTCCTTGTGAGATCATTAGAGTTTGCACAATCATGTTAAATATTTGTTGTGGGGTGGCAGATTGAGGATTCGACTCACAATTGTAGAGGATTTGTGTAAATATGGCAGGAAGAAGAAATGGTAGATGAAATGGAGCGTGTGGAAATGCAAATCCAGCAGTGATGGAAATGTTGAGAGGAATTGCTGCCAGATTAGAAGCAGTTGAAACAGTCCAGAGAAGAGGTCGACTAGTTGAAGATGTGAGTGATGAAGAAGTGGAAGAACATGAAGAAGTTACAAGACAAGAGCAACCTGTTCTTGATCAAGGAGAAGAAAGGTTCATAAGATCCCTAACTAGAGTAAACACTAAACCACATTTCAATCCATTGGATTATACTGGTAAGTTAGATTCAGATGAATTGCTTGATTGGATAATAGAGATGAAAAAGTACTTTGATTTTGAAGGAACCACAAAAGACAAGAAGGTAAAGTTTTCTTGAACAAAGTTGAAAGGATATGCATCCCTTTGGTGGGAACATTTGCAGAAAGATAGGCAAAGAAAAGGAAAGGAGAAGATAAGATCATGGGATCAGATAGTGAATAAATTGAAGAAAAAGTTCATGCTTGCAGACTATCAGAACAGTTTGTTTCGAAAATTGTAGAATTTAAAACAAAAGGAACCAAGTGTGACAGAGTATACTAAGGAGTTCTACAAGTTGAATGTCAGATTTGGACATTCAGAAGATGAGACTCGAACAAGTATCTAGATATATGAATGGTTTGAGGTCGTCTATACAAGATGAGATCAGTTTGATTAAGTTGTTGAGTGTGGAAGAGGCATATCAGTGTGCCCTAAAAGTAGAAGAGAAGCTGAAAAAAAGACATGAGCAAAGACAAAGAGGAAGAGGGGGAAGATTTCAGAGAGGAAGAATATTTATTGGAGGAGGAAGAGGACCTTTTTCATATCAGAATAAAGATAAGGAGGTCAGTAAGAATTATAGTTCCTACCGTAGAGATGATGGAAACTCTTTCAAAAGAGGAGGATATGGTGGTTACAAGAATGAAGGATATAGAAAAGGTGACAGAGGACAAGAGAAAAGAGCATTTAGAGGAACTTGTTATAAGTATGGTGAAGAAGGACATAAAGAATTTGAATGTAACCAGGGAGAAACAAATAAAAGAACATAGAATAGTAGGAGAGAAACCTTTGCTAAAGAAGATCATGATGGATCACCTAACAAACCGAAAGAAGGAGAAGTGTTGGTGAACATAAGAGTATTATGTCAAAGTGAGATGGAGCAGGAACCATTGTAGAGAAAGAATTTGTTTCGGATCAGATGCAAAGTGGCTGGTAAATGTTGCAAAGTGATCATAGATAGTGGAAGTTCAGAGAACCTAGCTTCTGAAGAGATGGTGACCAAGATGAAGTTGGAAAAATTGAAACACCCAAAGCCCTATTCGATAGCATGGATTCAAGATGAGCACGAGATTTTGATAAGTGAACAATGTTTGGTGAATTTGAAGATAGGAAATTACCATGATGAAGTTTTGTGTGATATTATGCGTATGGATGTATGCCATAGTTTTTTGGGAAGACCTTGGTAGTATGACAAACAAGCTATTCATGATGGAAAGAAGAACATATATACTATTGTTGCTAACAGGATGAAATAGGTTTTGTTACCCTTGGAAGATATCCCTAGAATTGAGGTTTGTACAAGTGCTAGAATTTGTTTGGTTGATGTGAGGAGATTCCTGGATGGACTGAGACATGAGAACATGTGTTATGCCCTAGTTCCTAAGAAAGTTGAAGATTTGAAGCATATAGAAGAACAACCTGAGGTGATAAAAGAGTTGATGACATAATATGAAGCTATTATTTTGGATAATGTATTTGATGGATTGCCACACTTGAGGAGTATTAGTGATTGCATGGATCTGATTCGTGGAGCTAGTTTTCCTAAAAAAGCAGAACACCAGATGACATCGACAGAGAATGAAGAATTGAATAGACAAGTGCA
>CM021107.1:256840777-256909083 GCA_007115665.2 Sequoiadendron giganteum | reverse complement strand
GGCAGTGAAATTTACTTGACGGTGAATTTTCCTTCGACCATTGCTGACGATGAATTTGTCGAATGTTGTTTGTTCGATTCAAAGTAGGATGGTTACTTCGATTATAAGAATCCTCCTCACCACCTCCAAAGCATTTTGTATATTCTTTCTTTAATATTTCTGAAAAATAGATCATTTTTTATAAATAAGGTTATTTTTTAGTAATTAAAGTGGCATGCATGCTCTCTAAAATGGGGTTAATTTTTAGTAATTAAAGTGGCATGCATGCTCTCTATTACTCTATACAACTCATGCACATAGTAGTATTATTCACCAACACTACTTACCCTATGCTTTACCTCACAAACATACTTACTATCACATTAGATCATCATTAATCTTAAACAAAAAAAATAAACTTCACGATACTCTCATTCCACCATATAGCTTGTATATAATGCACGCATAATGTCCCATTCATGTTATGAATAATATCACTATGAAAACTATCTCTATAGTGTATTCACATGCTATAGTTTGCTAACTTTTTACTAACTCCTTTGTTAACAAGTCCTAAAGAACTAATTGACCATTAGCTTAATGCATGATTAAATAGGATAGGAATTTATTAACCTATATTGAGAATAGAGGCTTCATAAGTTAATTCTCTGTTATTATTTAATGAAAAATTAACATAGGATCATAAAAATAGTCAATTAAAATATTAATATTTTGAATAATTTTTGATTTTAATAGCTAAAATTTAATAGACAATTGAAATTCTTATCTACTTTCTAGAAAATGTGTGTCAAGTATGATAATGTAGATTTAGAAGTGCATAATTTTTCTTAGATAACTAGAAGATGAATTTCTCTACCTCAATACAACACTTGCAATTATTCACGGAGAAAAAAAAGTATGACACTTTTTTATCATAATTGATAATGAAATTAATTTCATTTTAAAGCAATAATTTACTTTTTAATTACATTATCCATTAAAATTGTGACTTCCAATAATGCATTTCAAGCAATATGGACATTTTTATTTTCCTTTATCATTAAATTTTTATGCTGATTATTTCAAGGAAAGAGTTCATGGTTTATATTTTTGAAAACGATATGGTATTTCAATTAAAGTGTTGTACAAGAGGGAACCACAATTCAAGCCTTCATTTTATTTATTTATCAATTTATTATACAAAGAATCATTCTGAGTGATAAAATAAATGAATATGAGTATAAAACTCATTAATGATGATCAAGATAAATCTTGGAAGCTTCTAAATGATGAGGAAAACACTCGGTACATGCTTTGTATTTTTAAAATATAGTATTTTATTTGACCATTTTACTATTGTAAAATAGTAGATCGGTACTCAATTATCTAGAACTTAAGTTATCCCTTGAGTTATCACCTTATAAGATTATAGAACTTTTTAGGTGCTTGTAAATTATTTCTAGAATAATAAAACTGAGATACTAGAAATTCGTGTGTGATGTTTTGATTGTCTTGTTATTCTTCTTTCTTTATGTATGGAAATGGTTATAGGTGTAAAATAAATCATAGTGAAAACATATACATCAAGCTAAGTGAAGGAAAATATGGCCCTTAACCTCTAACCATATAAAGTAGATTGTTTTAGATTTATTTAAATTAAATTAGTATAAAACATATTGGTTTAAGTAGATCTCTACCTAACTAGATAATACTTCATACGTCAATGTCCTTGTCAAAACATATATTTTCATTTCACCTTTTTGAGGATGGTATCTTCATCTATCTCTCTACCAAATTAACCAATTTCCATATGCTTATGCACTTGAAGTGAATAAAACACTATTATAATTTTAATTGAGCATTACCTCCATAACTTTGAATGAATTTTCTTTCATGTGCATTGGCTCCAATATGGATTCCCATCATCTATAATTTGTAAAAATAAATATCTTTTTGTTTAAATTGTAACTCCATTGGGTTATCCTCAATTTACAAGAATTCATATTTGGAGTGCATAAATTCAATTAAAGTAAACATTATACTCGACGAAACAAATCTTTCTTATTGTTAAATAATTTTTTTATTATCTATAGAACATACATGTTTTAAATTTAATATTCTATAAACTTTTTTTAATGTATTGAAATGAGAACATGAACCAAAAGTTTAAATTTAAATTTTAAGATTTGTACTTACCTTAGTGTGATGCATAAGGAAGAATACCATATTATATGCAATAAAATTATAGAATAAATAAAATAACACACATTTGAATGCATACAACATTCATGCATTCATAGGAGATAATCAAGTCTCTATTATATTCTTTATGTTCTCATAGGAGATATTATTTGTATATTCTCTCTTATGCCATATTTTGCTATCATATTATCTCATAACATATAATATTCATTAAATTACATTATCTCTTATGTTATTTTCTATATTCTTTTTTCTCTTATCTCTTTCGGTTACATTCTATCTTATGTGTACTTCATATATATTTATTTTATAGAATTTCAAGTATAGGGATGTGTCCCTAGGTGTATTACTTCATGGTTGTGTCCTTCTAGAGCCACTAAAAAATGTATGATTATACCACAACATTATTTTTTTATTTATGTGGCGACCCTTGCTACATTGTGCCTTAAGGAATGATTCTATATAATTATAACATATGACATCTTTGTAGGTTTTCATCATTGGCCTCCATTAGTTTGTTTATTTGGATTTTCAATATAATGGGAGTATATCAACTACCATTATAGGTTTTTAACCAAACTATTTGGAATCTCAAAATCATCTTTTTCCCTACCAAATCCAACCCCAAATTAAACAATGTATTATGCTCAAGACATGCTATCTATGTCTATCAACTCCTCAAGAGAAATTTTTTTGGATCCATCCTCTAATTATTAGCTTAGCCTAGCTCCATTTTGCAATTCCCTTGTTATGCAACCAAATTTTCTAAAAAAAAAATAACAATTGTATGGCTATATTTTAATGAAAAATTCTCTTATAGTGATCCTAAGCTTTGTGTTTTTTTCTTTGTTGAGTGATGTGCCATTGGAGGAATTGTACCAATACCCTAATATCCACACATGTGTTCTTAATATTAGATAAGAAAGAAGGATCATTGAAATATTCATTACTTGTCTAGCCTCAAATATAATTTTTCTCATTTATGTCAAGTTGTCAAGTTAAAATTAACTAAATTGTATAAATTCATCATTTGAGTGATTATTCTATCTCTTTTCTCTTATAATTGGTAAAATTTAGAGTGATTATTCTCAACATATAACCATTTTAATCCATTTGAGTTGTTCATCACATTGTAGGAATTGGAGGATTGAAGAATTTGGGCCTTGAGATTATCCAATTAGAAATGTGAAGACTTTATTGGAGTAGGACAACTCAAGCAATACTGATAGGGTGTGCTAATATTTCCACAAATATCTTCCATGTTCTTCATTTCTCTTATGAGTTCCTATAGGCCTTTTGAACATTTATTTTGCTTGTTGTGATCTTCTTGCTTTGTTCCCTTCAGTATTTATTTTTCTATTTGATCTTTCTTCTTCTGTTAGTCTCAAACTGCAAGTAATAAACTATTCATTTCTTCTTCTAACCTTTTAGGAGCCATAAATGACTCCACCCTCATTTGCAGTAGTTATTTGTAAATATTATCCACTATTTTTTTAATGATTTACTTTGTATTAACACATCCATGTCAAGAGGTCTTTCAAGGAACAATTTTCTAATACATCCCCTACTTCCATTTTCTAAATTGGAGTTATCTAATTGAGATCCACTTATGGTCCAATAGGTATAGTAATTATAATAGTTGGTGTGAAAGTGATCATAAGTTTAATCTATTATTATTTTTCTATAAACTCCTTTATTTTCTTCATGGGTTTCCTAGCTCGTTGTGGTTGAGGAATTAATCATACTTGTTATTTTTCTATTATCTATTGTCTTGATTACCATCAAATTCTTTCCTTCACCATCAAATTATTTCCTTCCAAAATCTTGTTTTCTCTCAAATTATAACTTTTTCTTATGTTTTATATACATTTTTTGTTACCACCTCTTCATTTCCTTTTCACTTTTAAATTAATCATTGGGTCTTTGTCCTTATATCCTCAACTACAACATCATCATGTAGTTTTTCCACTTCTTATTGTTATGGCACTATTGTTTGTTTTTGTTTTTATGGTCTAGTATCTTTAATTGTAAATAAAATATGATAATATTTCCTTGCAACATGAATAAATTACTTCTTAATAGTTTCTTAGCCTCCTCAACCAAAGATACTATCGTATGCATTCTTTAATTTGATTAATGTATACATTCTATAAATTTTATACTTGTGCCTTTCCTTGAGAGGATAGATTCAATTCATGTTCAATTTATCCTATAGAATTTTGTCTAATCTATAAATCAATTTTAAATGTTTTCTCTCTCCTATTTTTAATTTCCTTCATCAATTATTTTTAAATTTATTTGATTAAGTTTGTTGTCCAATAAAGCCTTGTATAAATGAAATCAAGTATTCCCACTAGGATCACTTCTTTATTTGTCACAAGTATTTGTGGGACATGTGTTATTGCTACTTCCAAAGGTTTCTCATTAGTAAATGATGACATATAGAGAGCTTGGTAGTTAACACTTCCTTTTATTTATCCTTTTTCTTTCCCTATTTGAATGCAAGTCACCCTTTGTTGTACTATTGGTTTCTCTATTATTCTTTTCTTTTATTTCCTTTCTTCTACTCTCTTTTTTTCTTCCTTCACATTTTCTTCTCCCTTCTCCTCTTCTTCCTCAAACATTTCATTATACTACACTAATTTTATTTTGGACTTCTTTTTAATCTCTTCATTAATTTGGATGGTCTAATCTCTACCCCTCTTTTATCATCATTAATTTATAGAAAAGTCTTTATAGTTACCTTGGAGGAGGATTCAACTAATCTCTCTTTCACTTTCTCCTTCATAGTGAGGTTATTTATGGTTTACCTCTTACCTGATACCATGATGATGATTTCTCGAATTCTACTTCCCTTAAATTTCATTTAGTTTTTGAATCTTGGATTTTAAATGTCAAGGAAGGTTGTTGTGACTATGAACTTAGTATGGTTGTCATCTTTCATGTCATCTTCTATTTTTCCGTTTTCTCTATTTTTAGTGGTGAACCTATGTTCTTATTTATGTTGGGAGATTCTTAATCTTTTCTTTTGGCTACATAATTTTTTCCCTACTTTTAGAATTTTTATTTTTATGCCCTTTTGGAATTATTACCCATGAATTCATTATACATTCTAAATATTTCATTATTAGTATATTTTTAAAATTCTAATAGAGACTATATTGTTCTCCCAATCAACTCATTTTTAATCTTGTATGGTAATATTGTCACTAAGGATGTTATAGGCTCAACTATTTTAAGATATACATGATCTCTATCTACTATAAAAGTGATTTGGGAGGCATATTTTCTAACTATACTATAAGCAAGTATCTCCCTTTATCACATCTTTTGTTGGGATACAATAAATAATTAATTGTATGATTATTTATATTCTATTTCTATTTGGAAGGATCTAATATGGGACAATATTTGTCTCCATATGGGTCTAGTTTACCCCCATTGATATCATAGTATTCTAGGTAACATTTACATAAAATAAATTTCCAAACATATGATTAAAGCACCATACATAAATTTATTGAGGCTAATATTTATATTTTAACATTGTCCAAAAATTACTCCCTTAAAGTTCTAGCTATATCATACTCCTTTGCATTCAATTTCATCTTGTATGTAGCCATGATGGCTATTCGAGTAGTTCATTTTCTTTGTTTGAGTAGTAGACTTTGGAGGCCATACCTTTTGTAGAATACTTTACCTAATTACATTTTGTTTGATTAATGAAAATATTCCTCCCATAAAAATTTGTTCATATTAGTATTGTTACCTGATTTTTGTATCAACCCTCTTCTTTACATATATCTCACCATAATAGCATAGGTTAGTCACCTCTTTGATTACCTTCTTGTTTTTTGGTAGTATTTATCTAGATACATGAAATGTGGATGGATTATACTCAATAAAAACCTTAACCAAGTATGTTTATTCTTAAATTTAGAGAAATATTCACATACGCTTATCTTAAGCTCATCAACTTACTATACTATAGTAAGTACTATGCTTCGCTTGTGTGTATTTACCCTAGTTAGGATTTATAACTCCATCTCAAATGAATTGTGGTCTATCTCTAACAAATTAACTTGATTATTTTTTTATAATATCCTCCATAGAAACCATGTATACCAATATATCTAAGAATATCCCATCCTTATTGACGTCCATAGTTGTCTATGGGCATTTCTTATATTAAGGATATGGATTCTCATTTACTTGCACTAGTTTGGGTTCTACAAATTATGCCATCATTTTTCTTCAAATTTCCACTCTCATGTTTTCTTTTTCCATTAATTATTTGTATTGAACCTTAGTTTCCAACTCAATCCTTTCCAAAATATATTTTCATGCAATTCACCCTTCACAAATATTATTATTTACTTTAACTCTACATTATTTTTATATTCTATAGGTTTTCTTCATGCAACCCTAGCTCTTCTCACTATGATTGCAACTCACTTTTACAATATTCTATTTTTCATAGTTATCAACACTTGTGTTTTGAATATTCCATCTCACAACCTTATATAGATTAAAATAGGAAATTTTGTGAATATTGCATTTATCTATCCATCTCTTTTCTATTTTATCATTAATTTTTTCCTTAAATTAATAGTTTCCCATTTGTTGAGCAAGCTACTTTATTATTTATTTTCCTATTATAATACAATATATAAAACATAGTATAAGGTGTGTCTTACTCACTACTTTGATTGTTGATTCCTTCCCTCAATCACCTAGATAATATGATTTTAACATGGCCCTATTTATATAGTCATCCAAAAAATTATCCTTGCAAATTCCTTAACTTTACTATACTTGATATTAAAATATGGTCAATTTATAGGGACCAAATAATCTCATATCTAATTTTTAGGATTTAAATCTACTATCATACAAGGATATTGTATTATTATTTATCTCATGTCACACCTTCTCCTTTCTTTTCTTCTGAGTTTGATTATAGGTTGTAACAAATATTTTCTCTTCAAGTTTTTCCAATCCTATCAATCTCTTCTTGATAGATTCATCCTCGCTCAACCTCAATATGGTGTCCACCCTTAAGTTGGGTACCATATATTGTATAAGAAGTGCTACATATAATCCATACACTAATTGAAATGGACAAATGTTGGTTAATATTTTATAGGTTTCTATATTCTTAGAGTACCATTAGTATCTTTAAATGGTCCAAGTCTAATTTGTTTCCACTAGATATATTGTATTCAATGCAATACCTAGAATCTTATTAAAATCTTTGATCATGTCATTAAATTGAGAATATCAAGGTTTAATTTTGTTATACATTATCAAATTCTTCAACAACTCTTCAACAATGTTGTTCACAAAGTGCTTTCCCTGATCATTTGTAATGCTTAGAGGGTACTCAAAACACATGATAATATTCTCATAAATGAATCTTGTGGTGGTATTTTATATGCAATCCCTTGTAGGATTATTATCTACCTAACTAGTCAAATATTCAATGCTTGTTATAATGAACCATTCATAGGACTTGGAGGTTGGGGGGTATATAGGCTCAATGAAATAAATTTCCCATTTTTCAAATGGGGATAACACATAAACTAGTTGCAAAGTAATTCCATCTCTTGTGGTGGATTTACCTACCCTTTGGCATACATCACATATTTTAGCATATTTATTTACATCCTTAAAAAGTGTTCACCATCAAAGGCTATATAATAATACCTTTCTACCAATATCATCTCCAAAATTATGACCACCTAAAATTCCTTCTTGTGATTCCCTTAAGATATCTTATCTTTTATGTTTAAAGTCTACCCTCCTTATCACCTCATATTTTCCAATAAAATACAACTATCCTCCAAAGTATATATGTTTGATTGCATACAAAGTATATATAAATAAAGGTAGCATGTGCTCTAAAATATATGAAATAAATGTGTATTCCTCAAGATAAATCCCCTCATAATTTTCTTACACACAAGCTATTTTCATTCCCCCAAGTAGAAGCATCTAATTATAAGGAAAATATAAGATCACACAAGATACAACAAATGTTATATTGATGACTTGTATAAGTGGGCATGAATGTTAAGTGTATAAGCCTCTAAAAATGATTCAAAAATAATATTTCTAAGGTTGGACAATTGTTGTGATAATGAATCATGCACATAGGAAAAATAGGTAACCTTAAAGCTACTCTAAATAAGAAATAAATGTTGTCATTTGAAGTGGTGTGGTTGCAAGAAAAAATCTTGAAGAGAAATATCATAATCCAGTGGGAAATAGAGTCAAACATAAGATCAGACACTAACACATTAGTAAACTTAGAATTAAGAACAAAGCATGTGTATGAAAATAACAAGCTAGGCTTTATGATCAAATTATTACGCCTCAGACATAATAAGAAGCATTCATAATAAAACATACATTAATATACCCATAAGTGCTCAAGGTAAATCCGCATGATATATTGAAAGGAACTAATCAAAATATACTTTAGAACTATTTTACAAAATCTTTGTGAGGATTAGCTAGTCAATACAACACCAAGATATCCAATGTAGCCTTAAAGATAAGCATATCATATTACCTCCTAAAGATACCCAATCAACAATACAGAGATTTGTATCATTAAGGAGCTTGTACATTTTATACCTTTGTTTGAGTTACAACTCATCTAATAGTAAAGAATAGAGAATGAGCTATAGGGATTGATTCTTAGGAATATTTTAGAGTGAAGAACATGAGAAATTCCAATAGGGCACAACCCAAAACAACTAACCTTATTTATAATACAAAAATATCAATATATAGTATTATATCCTTTCCTACAACATTCTACTTTCTCAACATCATATCTTAGTCATTAAATACTTACAAGTATTCCAAGAAGTCAAATCTAAGAAAAAATAGCCTCAAATCTTACATGACAAGGATACAATCCAATAAACCTTTTAAATCGACAATATTATATAATTTTAAAACCTTACAAAATATCTTTTATGTATATTTTATCCAAAAAAATAAGTTATGACTATACCCACACAAGATGAAATCTCATTTACATATTATAAAAAAAAAACACCACATACCTGTAACCACTTGATAATGAAAAAAAAACATAACATTAAACATATGCAAATCCATTTGTAAAAATCGTCAACAACAAATCAAATCTGCATAAATGCATAATATGAAAAAGCCCACTAAAATCAGATTTGGAAACATTATTCCCCTTTAGTATGCAAATAAAATTAAATTTAATGAAACCCCTCCCTCTATGTTACAATTATTCTAACCATATCTTGTATAAAACTCCACATAACATGCAACAAGATTATAAATGGCAAATAAAATGCATACCTTCCTTGTGGCACCCGCCTCCATAAATAAAATAAAATGACATCACATAGCGCCCCCTTCTATATCCTAACAAAAAATTAAAAAATCTCTTCCTAACATTTTAAATGGCCCTGTCTTATTCTTAGTCTTAATTAAATATAATAAATAAAACATAGAAGAGGTGCCTCCCTTTATGGCATGACACCGTTTTTCCCTTAAGTAGGGCCCTTTTTTAAGATGCCTCTTCACATGAAGATATAAAATAGCCTAGGAAATGAGATAAGTGGTGTCACATTTAAGTGGGCCACTCTTAGCCTTTCTAGTGCCACATTTTTCATGCTCATGTATTCACAAACTTTAAGAAGAAGAATATAAATGGCCACTACCATTTTTTTTTATCTTGAAAAATTAACCTTTTGAAAATACCTCTTATTTTTATTGCTATGTGGATTATCTTTTGTAGAAGTGGGGTCTCCAAGGAGATACTAGAATGTTTTTCAAATAATTATGAATTAATATCCTAAGGATTAGGAGTTGGCATTATAACACTTTGGAAGTTGTCTAAATTCAAGAGTTAGATTAAATAGTAATTTGAAATTCATATTTGAAAGTCAATTTGTGGTAGGAATTTGAGAGATATTTTAAAATAGTAATTTGAGAGATAATTTTAAAGTTGTAATTTTAGAGGAAAAGAATCTCAAAGTCAGATTTAATAGCAACCCATATCAAAATAGTTGAACTCAAGAGCTAGAACTTGAGATCCAATTATGAAGTAACCACTCTAGAGCTAGTTTTAAAGTAGCAACTCGGGAGCTAGAAACTCGTAGTAAATACTTTGAATATGGAACTTTAGAGCTGAATTTGGAAGCTAGCTTTATGGAGCTACTTTGAAATTGAGATACTCCAAATTTGACTTTGTATATTGCTCCTCCATGAAGTACTTGATACCATGGTACTTGAATTGTGTAGTGTCATATGGCTACAATATGTATTCATTATCCAGACACAACCCAAAAATAAACCAAAAATATATAAATTGCACATTCTAGATGAAGGGCAACAATATTTACAATCTCTTAAAGCTCTAGGAGTGCCACATTCACTTTAAACAAGTGTGTGCAAGGAATTCATAATCAAGTATCCCTTTATCCTCCAGTATATCAACCCTCGATACATAGTCTAGACCTTGATTTTCCTTTCTTGGTTTCATCATTTTTAAAAATTCAAACTCTTAAAATAGCATTAGCCATGTGTAAATTGACTCTTGAATTACTAGTTAGTTCATTAAGTACTTTAATGGCTCATTTTTTGTAAAAAATATGAATGGAGTAGATAACAAATAGTGCCTAAATTTATATAAGGCATATACCATAGTCAATGCTTCTCTTTCAAGTTGTATAATTTGTTTGCATTTTCATAAGTTTTTTTGCTCAAAAAGGTTATAAGATACTCTTTGCCTCCCACCCCCCACCTTGGTTGTGCCAATAATACACTAATTGTTTAACCTAATACATCAATGTAAGCATGAAATGGTTGTATCTAGTAAAAAAAATAACTATAGGGACTTCTAAAATTTCTCTTTTCAGCATATCAAATGCTTATTGGCATTACATTTTCAACTCAATAATATTTATCTTCTTTAGTAACTCTTCAATAGGTGTAGTTTTTTCTACATACTTTGTTTTGAATTTGTGGTGGTGTCTAGTGTATCTCAAGAACATTTTTATCTCAAGTATAGTCTTAGGACTAGGTTGATTTGGAATTATATATACTTTCAAAAGGTCTACCTAATGGAAACATGAGCTTTGTCATTGGGAGATTGTTGGAAATATGAGTATGATGATGTATAGTGTGAGGAGATTGTTGAATGGAGAGATTGTTAAATATTGATGAAGCATGACAGTGTATGGTATTTTCATTAATGGCAACCCATTATAGAGATACAAAGTGTGGGTCTGGAGAAGACCAAATATTTTATAGATTTTCCTAAGTCTCAATGTATAGTTTTCATTGTTTAGTGAACCAGTTCTATGGTCCGCATTGCTCCACTATGAAGAATCTAGTCATGCAGTTTTGATGTAATGTTGATGCATGTTGAAGATGTCTAAATCCAAAGAATCAGTATTATAGATCTTTCATAGTCAAAGATAATGTTGATAGAGTATCGACTCTGTAATGATAGTGTTACTGGTACAAAGTGTGTGTCAGAATGCTCCACATTCCACCATTGATGAATATTTTGATGTGTGGTTTTGAGGAAGTGTTTGAAGATGTTAGTAGTGTGTATGCTCCAAGTGGAAAGTGTTTGGTGATCCACGTGTCGAGTTGTGAATGAACAATTGGTTCATTTAGTTATGGCTTCACCAATTTTGTTATATGGTGCCAACCTAAGGATTTTGGGGTCATGCGGAGTTGAAGTATGTAAGAAGAAGATTTATGGGAGTGATTATAGGTCATGCTGACCTATATTTGAGGTGTACATGTTTTGGTTTGTTTCACAAGGCGTGTGTGTTAGTGTTTGGATTTTACAAGTTATGTGGTGCACGTTTCATCTAATTAGGCCGATCTAATTGATTTTTTGGGTAGATGTGATATATACAAGGTTGATTCATTATGCGAATGATGGAATTTTGATAAGTGCAACATGTGTGTGTGTGTGTGTGTGTGTGTGTGTGTGTGTGTGTGTGAAATCTAATGTAGTGAGAAGTGTGAAAGGTGTAGTGGTGAAGTATGAAGTGTGTTAAGTCAGTATTAGAGCTTAATTAGAATTGTATCTTTTGCATATGTCAGATGTATTGTTAGCAGTTCATCATTGGTAGTGAGCCACCCTTTATTCTATCTCTTTCTATTCTAGGAAATAAGCCCTTTGGCAATGAGCCACCGATAGTGAGACTTTCTCCTTTTGGACAGTTAGTCCACCATTATGTATCAAACATTGTAACTTGTTATAATATATTGTGAGCTAATCCTCACCATGGTTTTTTCTTTTCAAGGGTTTTCCACATAAATCTAGTGTTCTTGTGTTCTTTGTTGTGTTGAATGATTTATATGTTCCTTTCCATTTCTACAAGTTTAATATGATGCATTGAATAAATTTTCAAGTTGATAAAGTGAATGAATTTTAGTGAATATTGATTCACCCCCCTCTCAATATTTTGGGTGTTCAACA
This sequence comes from Sequoiadendron giganteum, assembly GCA_007115665.2. NCBI lineage: Eukaryota > Viridiplantae > Streptophyta > Pinopsida > Cupressales > Cupressaceae > Sequoiadendron > Sequoiadendron giganteum. The sequence continues at coordinate 256,896,407 of CM021107.1, read as the reverse complement.
ATTGGTATCAAATCTTGGTCCCTTTAATTGGTTTGATCACTAAGGTAGATATTGGAGGTTGAGCACATGCCTACAAGGAAGTATCCTATGCCTCTGGAAGAGATTATCCTTGAAGGGTTTACTGAAGAAGATTGTGAGGTTGACATGGAAGGAGAACTCAAATCCTCCCTTGATGATTTGGATAAAGTAGAAGTTGAGAATAGAGATCCGAAAATGAATCTTAATGATGCAGATGAGAGTATCAAGAAGTTCAGAGATAAAATCAAGAAAGCTATAGAAAAAGTCAAGGAAAAAAATGAGCATCTCAAGAAATCAAATGAGATTATCACCAGTTTGAAAGTGCAAGTTGAAGAAGGAAAAAGAGTTGAATACTACCTGAATGCCAAATTGAAAGATAAATCTGAAGAATGTTAAAATCTTGAGCAAGAGATTATAATTTTGAGATCAAACATGGAGAAAGAAAAGATTCAAGATGAAAAATTCAAGAAGAGCTCCACAATTCTTGACAAGATGATTGCAAGTTAGAAGGCTTAAAAATACAAAGAAGGACTAGGGTTTGAAAAAAGGAGAAATTTTAAAGGTAAATCAAATACCAAACAATGATGAAAAGAAGAATGACAAGAAGAATAATTCTAAATAGGTCTGGAACTAGAATAAATAATTCAAAATACCTCCTATTAGACAAGCTACTGCACAAAGGTATTCATCTTTTAATGGTTATTGTTACTCTTGCAATAAGTTTGGACATAGAGTTGTATAATGTAAAGGAAAAATGAACTAGAATGTTCAATCATTTCCCGGTCAGTGCTATACATGCAATAGATTTGGTCATAAAGCTAGTGAATGTATAAGTTAGATGATGAGTAATTACAATAATGGTATGATGTTCTAATCTTTCAATGGTCAATGGATTTGAGCACAAGGATTTTGAATGCAAATTTAAAATGGAAAGAAGTAAGTGTATTCAAAAAGGTATCGCATGTCACAAGTGCAACAAACCAGGGCACATAGCCAAGTTTTGCATATCTAAGAATGTGAAACCCACAATTTCACAAAAGAAGAGTAATCTGATAAAGATGATTGATCCACTTGAAATGAAGAAGAAAATGAACAAGATCTGGAAAAAGAAAGAAGATAGTGAATTGAAAAGTTAATATGTGCTATCCCTTGGTGTATATGTTTTTGTTGGAGTACAAAAAACACTGAGAGGGGGGTGAATTAATGTTTTCAAAACAAATTCAATTTATTTTTCCTTGTAGACTTATGCACCCAGTTTCTTTGTTATAACTTAGAAGTTCAAATGTTGAAATTAATCCAACCAGATAGGCAAGGATAAATGCTTGATAAAGAATTCAAGTGCTAAAAGATACTCAAGACTGAATGTTTAAACATAGAGACCAAATAGACCAAAAATAAAGTGAACCCATAACACAATGATTTATAAGTGGAAAACCCTTTACAGGGAGAAAAAACCACTTTGAAAGTTCATTTTATTAGCCTCACTGGAAAAATGGTAATATCACTGATTACAACCTCATTGGAAAAAATACAACCTCATTGGAAAAATACAGCCTCACTGGAAAAATATAGCCTCATTGGAAAAATATAGCCTCACTGACAAAATAGAGTCTCATTGGAATTTAATGTTTCTATAGCCTCATTGGATTTTCAAGTTAGCAATTTCCTCACTAGAAAATAATCTTTTCACATTAAAATGATTCTAAAAATAAAAGGACAGAGTATTATCTTTGTTTCATTACAAAGCATTTCTTGATCGTCTCATTTTCATTGGAGACTCAAGAATCTATATATCTATGTATGCAAATAGAACTAGCACTATGAAGTGTTTCACAATTTTAAAACATATTGTTCATCAAAGCTTTCAACATAAACACAATAATTAATTTTTGTAGAGTGTAAATCACATCTTCATCAAACCCCTTCATAGTGACTATGTCACTTCTATATAGGCATCATAATAACTATAGTCTTTCAACAAACAACTTAATGAGTCTAGCAATCTTAAAATTTCAGCACACAATCTAACCATATGCCAACCTCAAACATCTGATGTATATAGTAGTCAATTACCTTGCAAAAATCAATAATGCCATACCTTGGCTATAACTGAAACAACTTACAAAACTTAATTGCACAAACCACTTAATCCTCCAATTTTCCATAGCGCATTGATTGTCAATAAAATATTGTAAACTAGTTTCTCTCCTAGTTTTGAGTCATGCCATTCACTTCTCAAATATCAAACCCTAAGTCTATTGCCGCATACACCAAGCTTCTAACTTTCATTATACCCAATATACCATTATTTTGTAAACAATACAAAGTAAACTTGTTGAATTGGTAACCCTAAAAGGGGTTGATAAATACAATGACTTTAACACCCTTAAAACCACTTCATAAAGCGTCCTCGACCGGCTAGAGTAAGTCACTACTAAAAAAGAAACTTTAATTTGATGCTTAGAATTTATACACAACTTAATCATATTTCAAAAACTTGAAGATATGTGAAAATCGCTAGTCATCATGGAGCTTGACACTTTCAAGCATTCTTATGCCTTCCAATACACATCAGCCAACAAGATCAACCTTTGTATCCACCTTTGTTCAACCTTTCCATCAACCTTTACATCACAATGATCATCAGCAAAACACATTTTCAATTGCATATCCTTGAAATCTATTGGAAAATGTGCCTCAATTTACTGGCTTGGACCTCTAAGAGAGGCTTGACGAATTTATGTCGTTATCACTTTACTGCGGTGTTCTCATTTGCTCAGCTTGACCCTTTGATTGTTGAGACTTAGTCTGATCAGTGAAACTCTGAGGGTTGCCACAGTGATGGACCGAAGGGCGTGGAGTTGGTGGAATGTTTTTTATCTTTGGCTTTATCGGCGGATCGGTTGCCCATCGGTAGGAGGCAATGCTATGCCTCGTCGATGTGTCGATGCTCTGCATCAATGGCTATATTGGCTTCATCCAATGGTGGTGGCCGCATTCAGCGGCATCCTAAAGCAGGTACATCCGAAAATCTTTTCGTCGAGCGTAATTGCCTATGCGCATGACACGTGGTAGCCTCAGAAGCTCATTCCGGGCGGGCTCATGGGAATCTTGGAGATTCCCTCTTGGATGCCCCAGAACCTCTTGAGCGACAAACACGTGGCTTGTGGGACCCAATAGAGTTGGCGGTCGGTGTTTTGGCTATAGAGGATTATTGTTGGCTCAGAATGTTATGAAATAGTTAGCGATGGCGAAGGGTTTTCGGAGCCCAATGACAGTTGACTGATCACTGCTTGGTCAATTGGCGGAATGAATAGCAGTGCAACACGTGGAATTTTTTCATTGGTTGTTTTTGCACCATTGTTGCAAAACAACATTTATTGTCGAAAGTTTGATTCGTGAAAAGAGATTTATTATGCAGTCATATGAGATCGGATTTTGGCGGTTGGCAGAGACCGAGTTTTAGTAATTTCTCTGCAATGAATTTATTGTGGGGGTGGCTCGATGCAAGATTGCAGGTGGATCCGATCTGAGATTGATTTGGCGTGTCGATGAAGAACTAAAATTAATGCACCCTAATTGGTCATTGGATGGAGACTTTTAATAGTCGATCTAAACAAGAAGTCAAACAATCTGAAAAAGAAAGAATATGAAAATAAGGGTTGATGAGTTTGTATTCACTGTATGTCGAAATAGCATTGTAACAGTGAGTGCATGAAAACTCAAGTGTTGTTGTGAGCTAGCTATCAGAGAGTGAGGACTGTAACTTTGTATGTAATCTTTTGCTTACTGTAATACAAAGTGTCTTTTTCTTGGTGTGGTGGGTTTTTTCCCAAAAGGGTTTTGCCATGTAAATCTGGTGTTATCTCTGAAATCATTTTATTTATGTTACTCTTGTTACCCTGTATGTGTTCATCTTAAGTGTTTTAATGTTTTAAAACTGGTCTTTGCACGTCTCCTTTGTGGTTTTAGCATTAGGAAAGTGTTTCCGCACCTTTTCTTTTCCTTACAACATCAACACCACTCAAGATCTATGATTGAATAATTCCTCTTTGTATGCAACATAAGAAGGATCAGCAATAAGATGTGATCTCTTTGCAAATTCAACTTTTGCAGCAAGATATGATCGCTTTGTAACTTTAACTTTTGAAATCAATGACAAACATACCAATGCCAACAAAATCCCCCTTTGGCATTGATTTCAAACTAACATTTCACTTTCACTTAGATACTACACTTCCATCTTATCCCACTTTTAACAACAATGACAGAGAAATGAAGAGCTCCCCCTAGAGTAGACATAGGCAAACACAAAAAAATGCATATCACTACCCATTTCCACTTTTATCATTGTAGAGAACTGTCATGTAGCAATTGTCTTGTGTACTATGTCAAAATTGTGTACTCTTTCCATCTATCTAAGCAATTACCACACTTACAAAAAAAATTTCAAAGTACTTCCACTAGCACTGAATCAAGATTCAAATCAAGCATAAAAAAGAGAGCATAGAAGACACTTAAATCAAATTTATAAAGATAAAGACACAACTTAAAATAGTGACTGCATGAAAATGATAATTTACTGACAAATATTGTAAGAGATTTGCTATCCTTTCATTGTCATTAACATGTATAGTACCAAAAAATAACTAAATAGACTGTGCATTATGTCCTTACAATAATAGCAGACTTGTCTTTTCCAACTATCATAAGACATTGTGATTGCAAGAACCTGAAACTGTCATCAACTTCATTATTCCACTATGTATCCTTCACATTCTATTGTGCAATCCAACTAATTGTGACATTCCACTGTGCTTTGTAAGAACACTATCTCAACATTGATACAACCATACATGACTTCAATTAAGTTTCTTCTCCTGTAGCATCATCAAGCACTGTGCAAGAATCAAGATGTGTGCTCCCCCTGAAGATACAATGAAGTTCAAACAAAGTATTGTCAAGAATAGTTGATCAACACCACTGTGACCTTTGAGAACTCACAAAGTATGGAAACTCAATGTAGCAAACAAAATAGATCAAGATCAAACCAATAACACTATCACAATGACCATAAAATTGCTACATTGACCAAGATCATTGTCAAAACCAAAATCAGGACTATCATCAAAAACCATCCATTCATTATGTAGAATGATATACCACTATCATAATTGTGCATGAGGCTAAAAACCAGAATACCAAAGAGGTGACACTGCCACCAAACCAAGAACACAACCAAGCATGAGTTGAAACACTAGAAAATATACCTACATTGTCACAACTCACTAAGGAGACTGACACTTATGAACTAAAACATTGATCAGATTAAAAATGATTTGAAGAAGGAAAATATTAGTAGAGAAAACTACAGATGAAGATCACCACATTTTCAAGACCACTTTCATCAAACAAATGAAGATTGTATAATCATCATTGTATGCAAACATGGAATACTTATCCACTATCAATCACTGACCAAGAACACCTGTAAACATTAAATTTTTTCATTGTCATGTACCATTGACTGAGAGAAACAAACACCCATACCTGACTGCCATTTTATACTTGCACTACAAAAGAACATCGAGATCATCAAACCATCATATTGTTCTTTTCCAAGCATCATAAGAAGGAAGTCACTGTCAAAACATGGGTTAGCATTGTAAATTGTCCAAAGAAGAAACATTGATCTGCAACCCAATACATTTTGTATGCCAGACTATCATATGAAGAAAACCACTATGATACACCTGCAAACTATTGTCTTCTCAAATGACACAAGCATCTTACAAGAATTGCCACTATATCACTTGAGCATGAGATCATTGGTATCATAAATATGCAATGAAATTTGCAATACTAGCCATAAGCATTGGAATGTTTCAACTATTAAAAACACTAAGCAAGTGACTCCTCCTGCAAATAATACCACCACTATGCTTTGCAAGATCAAACATTCACCACAAGCTAGAAAGTAAAAAAGCGTCAAGATCCTTACATTTTCAAAAGCACTGTTTGACAACTAACAAAATAGGATCACACAATGAAACAAACATAACAAATGAAGCACATTGGACCATCAATGATCATACCAAACAAATAATCCACTTGAAGCAAGCATGTATATCACTACACCATGCATAAATAATAATGTCTAAAAGAATATCTTTATAGATATTCTATCAGTGTCTTTTGCATGAAGTACTATGCATCAACATAGCTCTGTGACTAAGATCACTTGATTCTGCAATTATCTCTGCAACTGAGCAAGACCATACAATACACACCATCAAAAGGGATTGCCATCTTCACTGAATCAATAATGTGAAAGCACTGTATTGTGGCACCCACACTACTAGCAAACAGTGAGGTATATGAAGTAACAATAAGGAAGATTAACTTCTTCTAGAACTGAAGCACTGACAGGATGACTTGAGACAATGTTTGGAAACCATGGTTGGTACTGTACTAGAACTGCACTAACACAGTTGTCATACTATGTCATCTACAATATACATGATCATGTCTAAAATTGCACTAGAGAAAGCCATACCAAGCACTTGGTATAAATGAAAGTGATCAATATCAATACTAACAGAGCTTGGATACTAACACCACAGTCACATATAATTGTCAAGGCAGTATAAGGCATTAAAAGATTATAAGATCACTATCAATGAATTCATAACTGCACCACTATGTACATGTTGTCACACTATTTCAAAGAATGTATATTGTCACACAGTGAAAACCTAGTGTCAAAAAGATAATATCATCTGACCAAGCATATAAATCAAGTGGAGTAAGCACTAAGCCAATAGCAGATAAATCCAAGGTAGTCTAAAGTGCACTTCTTCCACAAACTAAGCACCATTCTAGACTCCATACTACCAAGTGTGGATTGATAATAGCACTCATAACCCATTCAGTCAAACACACACATCACACATCATCTATTGAAACAAGGGCAATGATAGAGTATTCTCTATATTCCATAGTGTAATCCACATGGCATTGCCACTCTATCAACTTGTATCAAAAATGGTGAAGACAAATACTTGAGTATCACTATCAATTTTCAAGTACATGAAAATATAACCATAGACACAAAAAAGTGAATAAATATTAACCACAAAGAGATATCCATGTAGCATTGAAGCAAAAATCACTGAGCATTATGCAAATTAGACATGTAAAAACACTTCATACTCCAATGTGTATACCTTGTATTGATACACTTATCTCTCCTAGCATAAAGAATCTTCTCAACCCAATAAACACAAACAACCACTATTAGAAGCAGATGAACTCGTGATGCCACTAACCACTGTGTATGAATTGTATGACTAACTCATAATCAAAGACCAACATATTCAAGATGAAAAGAAGGATCATGCATACAAACTACTGAGCACTCACAAAAGCACTATATTTTCCCAATTAGAACCACACTATGACAGATGTACAACCTCATTGTTGTTAATGAGATATCAATCCCAATGAGAATTGTTGTAATTTGAGGTGTCACTGAGATAAAGTATATTGAAAAGCTTTCATTGGAATAACATTTAATCAAATTTACTAAAGACACCACCAATAATGAAAATCCTTGAAGAAAGTAAGAAATATCTCAATATCAAGCGTGAACCAACCATACTCTATTAACTTTGACAACTATGTACCAACAACAAACCTTTACTTTGAATCAGAATCATGGATAGTACTATATGAAATCAATAAAGAATTGTCTCAAAAAACATAAAGAGGTATAAGATACATTGTCCATAAGATAAAAAGTAAACATTCATTGTACACACTCCATTTTGTATCTTATAATGAAGTACTCCTTTATTTTCCTCTTGAAGAAACCTCTTAGCTATTGACTATGGGGTTTGTGTAATATAACATAAGACCAACTCCCCCTCAATTTATGTTATCCTTTAAACAGTTATGAGAGTCTCTTGTACAACATGCACAAGATTAGGTTCTTCTTTCTGTTTTTGTTCATGTTTCCTCCTCCAAACTTTCTCAAGCTCTTTCCTTTTCCAAGATTTTTCAGACTCTTCCTTTTCTTTCAATTGTTTCCTTCTCCAAACTTTCTTCTTTGGTTTCTTCTTGTCACCAGATGCTTGTGACTTTGTATTTTTCTTATGTAAGCAATCATTTCCTCTCTCTTGTTTTACAAACCTAGTTCTACAATACTTTACAACATGACCATGGTTATGAAATTTATAACATATTACATTCATATTCCTAGAGAATGCATATTGAATCCTTTTAGACCTTCTTCTACAATAACTTACTTTATTCCCATAACCAATACTTGAATAACAATAACCAGGAAATGAATAATTATACCTCATTGATTGATCTTGCCAAGTAGGTGGAGATCATGTGAACCGGTTGGCTCTACTTCTTCTTCCTCTATTGATGTCCTTGAACTATCTACGATCAACAGTCCTCATTTTTGATTTCTTCTTTAATATTAGGGGTAGCAGCGTGATAGCTTAGATCTATCTTCTTTCTTGGAGTTTTTCTGACTTCAAAACTCTATCCTTCTTCATAGCCCAAACCAGTAGAGTCCTTGTAATGTTTCTTCTTACTTAACATGTCATTCAACTTGTTGATACTCTCATCAAATTTCAGATTCTTTTCTAACTGCTTCCTAACATTCTCAAGATTTTTCCTTAGAGAGATTATTTCTCCTTCAAGCTTTTGGCATTCAACCACTTTGGCTTCTAAATCAAACCTTGTCATATCTGCTAGCCTCTTGCTTTCCTAAATCCCTAATTTTAGATTGACAATCAACTCTTCTTTTACTTTAAGCTGATTATTGACTTCTTCTTCTATTTTCTTACCTTCTACAACTTACACCTTCAAATCTAAGATCAACTCTTTTTCTTCTTGAAGGTCTGAAAGAGTTTTAGCCTTCGACACATTTTCTTCATGGAGCTGTGACTTTATACTTTGATTCTACCATCTGATTTTATTAATCTCTTCAAGGGCACAAATTAACTCACCTTCAAAATCAGTTTCGCAATCCTCTTCATCATACTCCTGTTCAAAATCAATCTCAAAAGAGTCTCTTTATTTATCAACATTATTAACTAAAAAACCACCTTTTAATCTTGTATCTTCTTCAATTTGCAAGTCATTTCTTACAACTATTCCCTCATCAAATTTAGTATTTGATTTAGATGGTACTTGTTGTTTGGGATTCTGCTTGGTTTTTTTGTTTTCTTTGTTTCTTTTACTTTTTTTCATGATAGGTACTCCACTACCAAGAACCCTTAAGTTGGTTAAAATTTGTGCAAGAACCTAGCTTTGATACCACTTGTTGGAGTATGAAAAACATTGAGAGGGGGGGTGAATCAATATTTTTAAAACAAATTCAATTTATTTTTCTGTATATACTTACGCACCCAGTTTTTTTGTTATAACATAGAAATTCAAATGCTGAAATTAATCCAACCAGATAGGCAAGGCTAAATTCTTGATAAAGAATTCAAGTGTTGAAAGATACTCAAGACTGGATGTTTAAACATAGAGACAAAATAGACCACAAATAAAGTGAACCCATAATACAGTGATTTGTGAGTGGAAAACCCTTTAGAGGGAGACAAAACCACTCTGAAAGTTCATTTTATTAGCCTCACTATAAAAATGGTAATCGCATTGATTATAGCCTCACTGGAAAAAATTACAACCTCACTAGAAAAATATAACCTCATTGGAAAAATACAGCCTCATTGGCAAAATACAACCTCATTGGCAAAATATAGCCTCACTAGCAAAATACAACCTCACTAGCATTTAATGTTGCTACAGCCTCACTAGCTTTTCATGTTAGCAACTACCTCACTGGAAAATAATTTTTTCACATTAAAATGATTTTGAAAATAAAAGGATAAAGTATATTCTTTGTTTCATTACAAAAAATTTCTTGATCATCTCATTTTTAGAGACTTAAAAATCTATATATTTGTGTATGCAAATACAACCAGCACTATGAAGTGCTTCACAATTTTAAAATAAATTGTTCATCAAAGATTTCAACATAAACACAATAATGAATATTTGTAGAGTGTGAATCACATCTTCATCGAACCCCTTCACAGTGACTATGTCACTTCTATATAGACATCATAATAACCATAGTCTTTCAACAAACAACTGAATGAGTCTAGCAATCTTAAAATTTCATCACACAGTCTAACAATATGCCGAGCTCAAACATTTGATGTATATAGCAGTCAATAATCTTGCAAAAATCAATAATGCCATACCTCGGCTATAATTGAAACAACTTACAAATCTTAACTGCACAAACCACTGAATCCTCCAACTATCCATAGCACGTTGACTGTGAATGGTTGATCTAGACCTGTTCAAACATCATCAAACAACACAATGTTAGTCCATAAAAAAATCTAAAACATGCATTCCCCATTTAATTCATTCAAATCCAAAGAACAAGAAATGAAGATAGAAATAAGATAAAGCTATAAAATCTTGCTCAAAAACACTCAAACCAGCATCCCATGGGGGAATTGGTGCTTCTTTGATGTGGAAAGAAGCCCTTTCCCAATTCCTTTCAAAGCCTTGATGAAGATTTTTGATGTTTTGTGCTCCTTGATGAAAATTTAACCATAACCTAGCTAAGATGGATGAAATGTTATGAAACTTGGATGAAAAATGGATGATCTTGCCTAAAATCTGAAGATAATGACTTTGCATAATGTTATCGATCCAAAATCAATAGAAGTGCTCTCCATTTATAGGAGAGAAGGATGGAGGAATGAGAAACATGGAGGATGTGGGACTAAAGATTGAACCAATGATAATGTGCCACTTGTCAACATGCCATTGAAGAGTGGTTGCGTACATTTTGGTCAATGTGCAAATAAATGCAATTAAGTAGAATTTGAAATTTGAAAGATTGCTTGTGGAAGAGGATGTGGAAGAGGAGTTAATGCTACTTGGCTCAAGAAAAAGGACTTGTAAGAGGATTTAATACCCTGTTAGAGGACAAATCCTTTTGGAGGGAGATTTCAAATTAAAAAAATATTCCATTAAGATACCTTTTTGAATGAAAATAGGGGAGTTTATAAATCAATTAAATTAATTTACTTGTGCAAGTTGCAAAATCTAGAGGATTTGATGGGTTAGAGTTAGAGTTAATTAGGATTTAATTAACTTTGATAGGGATTAGTTTGATTTGACATTTTGAGTTAGATTTTTGGATTTATTTAAATCAAAATGAGAGGAATTAGATTTAATAAAGTTTGATTTATTTAATCAAAAGGAGTGATGTTGGATTTAATCAAATAAAGGTGATTTATTTAATCAAAAGAGGGAATATGATTTAACTAAATAAGATGAATTATTTAATTAAAAGAGGAACATTAGGATTAAATAAAATTGATTTATTTAATCAAAAGAGGGAATATTAGGATTAATTAAATAACATGATTTATTTAATTAACAACAGATGATTTAATCAAATAAAATGATTTATTTAATTAAAATAGGAAATATGATTAATTAAATAAAATGATTTATTTAATTATACAAAGATAATGATAAAAATGATTTATTTAATTAAAAGAGGAATTGTGATGAATTAATTAAATAAGGATTATTTAATTAACTGGTTACTAAAGAAGTGATTTAGGAAGAAATGATGTTAGTAAATCAAGACTAGACACGTGATATCAATCAAGATAATTTTGATGTCTACATTTTTCCCCTCTTTGAAGTAATGTGCCTACTACGTTGGTTCAAAGAATAATCTTACCGAGATCAAAATTTAAAAAAAATATGAATTTTTCAGATGCCCCGCTATTGCCCCAGTGGAAGAATTATGTCGGTATACTACCCCCTCGAGAGATCAGACAAAAATTTGGATTTTTGGGGGAGATCTCGAAAAAAGATGACAAGCTGCCCAAAGGGTCCAAAAAGGCTCCAAGACACTGAAAACATGCCAAAACATGAGAAAAAGACCTAAAATGAGCCTTCATTAGGCAAAAATGGGATTAGGGGTGCAAAACCCTAGCTTGACAGCCAAAATGGGGCAAAAAACCCTAATTTTTATGCTTAAATAGCCCTCTAAGGGTCACTTTCCATTCATTTTCACATTCACACCTTTAGTTTTGCAGAATTTTGAGCTTTGAACCTCCTACACGATGGCGCAAAGAGTGCTTCCCCATCACATTTCTGAGTGACTTCAAGTTCACCAAAGACCTCCAGGCGTAGGACCAGTGGTATGTGATCCTAACCCAACTTTTTATTTCATCTTTTTGGTGCATTTATTGCATTTTGAAAGGTCAAAACCCTCAACATCGCTATATAGTGACGCTAAAGGGGCTAAATTGGTGATGCTAGGGCTCAATCAACACTGCTATTGACTATTACGATGCTACGTCACAATTTAGAATTAGGGTTTCAAAGGTCAAATGGCGACGCCATTACAACTGGCGATGTCACGATCTGGTTAGGTTTTTAGGCTTTTTTAGTCAAACAAGCACATGCATCAAACAATGGCACCATGAATTGATTTGCAGTTTAGGGGTCTCAGTGTCGCTATTTGGAGTTTGCAAACAACGACGCATATGCTATTTCAGTGTCAAAAAACTCCAAATAGGATCTCGTCTTTTTCAAAATTTGATGTCGTGGTTTTATGGATGTAGGAGGATAGAGATCCTATCCATTCATGCAAGCATCGACCCTCGGTGCTGAGCAGATTGACCGAGCTACATGATTTACTTTAGGAGCACCTTGGCATGATCAACCTCTAGTACATTGCCTATGTGCCTACTATGAGGATCCGCCTAGCCATGATGACTACAGTGGCAGAGAGGTGGCATAGTGAGACATCCTCATTTCACCTTCCCACAGGCAAGGCCACTGTCACACTAGAGGACGTGTGGCGGATATTTTGGGTTTTGATTCATGACAACAAGGTTATTTATGATATGGATGTTGGAAAATATGTATGCTTTGAGATTATGGGGCTAGATGAGCTTGTCTTCATTGAGGTTCAGATCGACCTTGAGTACTATAGGGGTCGGGTGTCTACCTTTCGACTGATTATGGCCGCTATTATCTCAGGTTTAGTAGCTCTAGATCGGTGAGGCCGATATTTCAGTCCGGGATGGGGTCTAGCTTGGGAGCAGATGCTCTTCAGGAGGACTCTATATGCATGGGGACTAGCGATGTTGGCCTCACTTTATCATGATTTCCATGAGTTTTCCTATTGTGACAGCTGGGTGATTGGGACTGACGTCACACTTTTACACATCTGGGTCTAGAAGCACATTGTCGTGCTCCGGCCAACAGTTACAGTTGTTGATGCGGAGCCTGACGATCTAGCAGTTTGGAGGTACCGAGGCGACATCATCTTGAGACATACAGGGTAGGTAGGTCTCCCTCACTAGAGGAGGGTTCTAGACGAGATGAGAGTATTCACCTGGAGGCCATGGCTGTAGATGTCGGCCTAGTACGATGATGTACAACAACTTTTTTATGCTAGGAAGGATAGATTGATGTAGGGGTGTGAGCACATGATCATTGAGTGCTACCTACTAGATAGGGCAAGGCGACAGTTCGGTGATGTCCATGGAGGATAGGCCAAATGATCAATATGTGGCCATTTTTGCTCGGTCTACTAGAGAGACCAAATGGGGTCAAAGGATCCCCACAACAGAGGTAGTGGACATCTTCAAGTAGTTTTTGGCTATGCCATGGGCCTATACATAGGGACCAATAGATCTAGGCACCATCCATTCCTATGATAATTGGTTTAGGCCTCCTCTTCATTTGACAGTTCCAGGGGCAGCACCCCTGTGACGGAGACCTCGAGGCAGGACAGTTGGAAGGGGATAGGTGCCAAGGGTAGAGGGATAGGTACTAGGGGCACTAGGAGGAGGAGGTAGAGGAGGATAAGGACCACCTCTTTGCCAGCTAGAGCAAAGAGGGGAGCAGATGGATTAGCAGCTACCACCTAGGGACCAGTAGCCACAACAACCACTGCATCCAGACGCACGAGATGCCCAGATACAATAGTTGTAGGGGTAGATATAGGGGCTACAAGCATAGGTACATGCCCTTATAGTAGAGAGGGATTAGGACATATAGTAGGTCTAGGCCCTCACCACCAAGCGAGATCAAGAGGTGGGTAGGAGATGACAGCTAGAGAGCATGGTTGCATCCCAGGGTAGGATAGTCTCAACGTGGATGTATCGCGAGGTTATGCGAGAGGCCGAGTATTATCGGCTACATTATCGGTAGGACATACCAGCAACAGCCTGAGTACCAAATTACTCCCAACAAACTAGGGTGAGGTAGGCTGAGGAGCAGCCTAAGAGGTAGGCAGGTGAGGGGAGCAGCCACTAGGGCTAGCTACCATAGTTTTGATCGATATTTTTTTTTTTTTTGAGATCCATGGGCTTTGTTTTGATAGCCTTGTGGGAATTGTATTATTTTTATTGATACACATACACATGATCCTGATTTTTACCATGATAGTTACATTTTGATATATATATATGATCGATTCATTATGAGTTGTGTCCTATTTCATTTGCGTATTATGGATGGATGCTACTTTATGTATGATTATGATATGCAGATTTTTTGATATATGCAAATGGTTATGGATGCATTTCCTTTTATATACTTCCTATATTATGTCCTAAATGATAATGGATTATGTGATATGCTATGATTTATGTATGCAATGATATGTAAATTCAATGTTTTTGTATCTTCTTTTTTCTTTATGCATTTACGACGATGGTATATGGATGATATGATTATGTTTATGTGATGGATGAAAATGTAATTATGATATGTAATGAACAATGATGTGTAAAAAACATGAATGCGATGATGTGAGATGACCTATGATTTATGACACGATGATTATGTTGTGTAATGATTATGATTTGAAATGATTTATGATATGCATTATGATTTATGATTTGTGAATGTAATGGTAAAAATGCAATGACATGAATGTAATGATATCTTAAGATACTTAGAATGACGAATCTATATTAGTCTTTGTAACTTCAGATGATAATGTAAAATGATGTGATATGAAATGCAATGACATGATGTGAAATGATGTAATATAATATGCAATGATTTGTAATTATATGATATGCAAATGATGTGAAATGACTATGACATGATTTATGCAATGATATGCAATGACATGAAATGTAAATGATTATGATATGTAATGATATTCTAATGATGTGATATGCCTATAATATGAATGCCTATTGATGTGTAATGATTAATGATGTGCAATTATTATGATGTCCTATGTAATGATGTGCAAGTGATGTGAAATGACTATGCAATGGTATGCGATTGATTATGATATGCATGCTTTTAGAATATGATATGTATGTACGTTGATGATTTGTGAATGCAAGATGAATGCATTAGTGATGTTTTTGGTTAATTGCCATGGTACCATGTTAGCGCAAAGAGAAGGAAGAAGAGGAAAAGAATGATGACAAGAGGATCCAACAAGTCCATGATCTATGAGACTTTATTAGAGATGATGATGAATGATGATGATTTTCTTATTAGGAATTGGGATTTTAAAAGGGTTTACTTATGTTGTGTTTGATAACACACATAGGCACGATGCATTAGGCTATAAAGAACCAAGATGGCGTTGCACCTAGTGTGATGGAATTTGGCTCAACAATTAGATAGGAGTACCCATGTTCACACCTGGCATACAAAACCTTATTTAAAATGCAGTTCAGATATTTCAAATATCTCAGACCAAAACATAAAAAGGAAAGCCTTCTGATGGGGTCAACAAGATACCTAAAACACCTTCCCCACAAGTTAAACAAAGTACGCATGACCAAGGTTATATTACAGCAACATCCAACAAACATAATAGATAAAAAGATAATGATTGTTGCCCCATTCCTTTCTCTCTAAATATTTTTGTTTAGACATCATTGAGAGGTCATTGGGAGGAGCGCAATAAGATAAATCAAAAGACAAAGATCAAGAAAACAAACAAGCTAATGTTCTTCATACCGATAGCCAAGACTAAACTATGGTGGTACCTGATGTTGATGTCCATTGTAGGAAGGATGCATCCTAGGACATGATATTATCAGATGATGATGAGATTGACTAGATGATGGGCTATTGATATTTTGAGTTGACTAACTTGCTTACTTACTGACCTAGACCTGAGATCTTGGCATTTGAGAACACACTTTTGACTGTTAAACTTGCTTCCGATTAGTTTTCTAAAGGGTGAAGGCAATGATTGATTTATTATGAGCAGATATTATTGCGAGTGAAAGAGAGATGGGGTGGATGCACTTTTTTGGGTTTTTTGAAAGTTTTTAGGATTTTGAAATATTTTGAGGCTGTTTTGGGATTTTCGAGATGTTTTACAAATGTTTTAATTTTCAAATTTTCTAATATTTTTGGGTTTTTCAAGATTTTGACCAAGCACCTAATCTAAAGACCTATCCTAGGGGTCTCAGGGGCTGATCAAATATTAGCCTTGCCTATGTTATATATGTAGAGACCACATAGTTTGACTGACGACTTGACCAATTTACAAGATGAAGATATAAACAAATGATGAATTTTCAGCTTATTATGACAGACTCCTAAACGACTGACCTAGGGTCTCTCAGGGGATGATCAAAGATCAACCTTGCCTACATTCAAGCTCAGAGACAGTGTAGTTCAACTGACGACTTGACCAATTTACAAGATGAAGATATAAATAAATGATGAATTGCCAGCTTATTATTACGGACTCCTAAAGGACTGACCTAGGGTGTCTCAGAGGATGATCAAAGATCAACCTTGCCTACATTCAAGCTCAGAGACAGTGTAGCTCGACTTGATGAATCTATTTTTTATTTTTTGATTTTGACCTATTTTTGGATTTTTGGTATGATTTGGATGTTTTTAGATTTTCTAATTTTACGAATGTTTTTTGGATTTTTTGATTTTAAGGAAGATTGCAAGAATATACACGAATCCGATCTGAATGTAGGAACATGCCCCTAGCATGATAGACTACTTTGATATAGGTAAGACAAACTAACCTTGGGAATATGCCAAGTAGTACTAGGAGGGATCATGATATGAACACAGAACCAAGTCATGATGCGGATGCAGATGGGCGATAGGAGGATTAATGGAATGCAGTGGGTGAATGATGCAGAACAAACCATCAAGATCCTAGTGGATGGAGAGTGATTATTTACAATAGGTGCATGTTTTCCAGGTTTTCACCAAGGTACTTGCCCAAAGCACCACCAAAGTGATTTTCACTAGAGGACAATTTTTATCTTTAGTGTTTTCGATCCTTTTTCTGATTTTTATATATTTTGATTTTTTGGATTTATACCTTGAAGGATTAGGCATAATTTTTTTTGAGATGGGAGCTATTCATGGGCTCCTACATAGGATCCCCTTTAGGCATTGATAGCCGATATGCCCCTGACTTGTAGCTTATTGTGATAATGAAGGGTCCCAACCAATTGGGTTCAAACTTGCCCTTGCTGTCTGGATTTGGCACATTTTTTTTATTCTCCTTCAATACCAGCTCTCCGACTTGGAAGGTTTGACCCCTGATCCTATTTTTGTAGCTCCACTTGAGATGGTTTAAAGCATCCATGCGCCACTCATCCAATAGTTCCAACTCATTCAGTCGTGACACCTAATATTCTTCATCTGTTATGAGGTTTTGCAATGATATCCTCGTGGATGTGAGCTTGATCTCAATGGGGAGGATGGCTTATGATCTGTAGACCAGGGAAAAAGGGGTTACCCCCATTGGTGTGTGAATACTTGTTTGATAGGCCTAGAGGGTGGGATTCAACTATAGACGTTAGTCATGACCAACTTCATTGATTGTCTTTTTGAGGATTCTAAGGATGGTTTTATTCGTAGCCTTAGCTTGACCGTTACCCTGGGGGTAGTATGGAGTAGAAAAGTGATACTGGATGTTAAATTTTTGGCATAGGTCTCAAACATCCTAGTTTTTGAAAAGTGTCTCATTATCCGAGATAATGGCTTGTGGGACACCGTAGCGACATATGAAGTAATTCAGGATAAACTTGGAAATTTATTTCCCTGTAATATAGGTCTTTGGGATGGCCTCTACCCACTTTGTGAAGTATTATGTGGCGGTAATGACTTATGTCCATTAGATGAGGTGGGGGTGATTTTTCCAATGAGATTGAGCCCCCACTGCGAGAAGGGCCAAGGTGTAACAATCAGGTGGAGTTATTGAGCTGGTGCATGAATGAGATCCCCATGCTATTGACATATTCATGGGATTCCTTCTCCATTGTCAATCAATAGTACTCCATTGTCAACAGCTTCTTGGCTAAACTCATACCACTCGAATGTGAACAACAGATGCCATTATGTACCTCCGTTATAGCATTCAAACCTTCCTCAACATTTAAGCATTGTAAAAGGGTTCCCTCAATGCTCCTACGATATAGAGTGTCACCTAAGATAAAAAAGAAGGATGAATTCTTGACAAAGGTTCTCTTAAGGTTTGGGGTTATATCGACAAGGAGGACTCCTATTCTTAGATAAGTGTATATGTCATGATATCATGGGTTATCAGGACCAACAATTTCACACACAAATTCAGACTCTGGTACCTCGAAAGTTGGTAGGAGAAGCTGATCTATGAGGAATTCTTTCTTTGGGACGTTGTGTGGGACATCTAGTAGCAATCCAATTGTTACCATAGCATCTACTACTCTGTTATTTTCTCTTGCTATCTTCTCGAAGGTGATATCAATGAAGGACTCTTTGAGGCTTTCCACTAGTTTCTTGTATGGAATCAACTTGTCGTCCTTCATTTGGTATTCATCATTGACTTGATTATTGATAAGTTATGAATTTCCATAGACCTTAAGTGCCATAATTTTCCACTGTGAAGCAATTCTTAGTCCTATGACAAGAGCCTCATATTCTGTGATGTTGTTTGTGCAAGGAAAAGACAACTTATATGATTTGGGTATGTAATCTCCATGTGGTGTAATGAAGAAGTCTCAAGCTCCTGACCCATGCTATGTGTAGGATCCATCAAAGTACATTTTCCAGTGATCTGCTATGCTTATGTTAAAGATGGACTCGTCAGGGAATTTTGATACAAGTGGGTTCTCTAAGTATATTGGTGCTTCCACTAGCTAATCTGCAATCACTTGTCCTTTAATGGCCTTTTGTTCCACATACTCAATGTCGTGTTCTATCAGGATCATAACCCATTTAGTTGTTCACGTTGTGAGTCTTTCTTTAGAAAGTAGATACTTGAGAGGGTCTATCTTGGCAATGAGTTTTATCTGGTGTGCCAACATATAGTGTTTGAATTTTTGTGTTGTGAACATGACCGCTAAGCAGGCCTTCTCAATGGATGTGTAATTTAGCTCGTGTCCTACCATGGTTCTACTAATGTAGTAAATAGTCCTCTCCTTCCCGTTTTCATAATGTTTGCTAAGAGAGCGCCAAGGGTCGCTGTTGTTTCTGATATATATAGGATCAAGGGTTTTCCTAGGATCGGTGGCATAAGAATTGGCAGTGTGAGAAAGTAATCCTTGATCTTGTTGAATGCTTGATCACATTTCTCATCCCATTTGTATGCTACCCCCTTGTGGAGTAGATGAGAATATAGGATTGCCTTATCTGCTAATTGGGCTATGAATCGATGGATGGACTGGAGTCTTCCTTGTAATCCTCTTAGCTGCTTCAATTTCCTTGGTGCCTCCATCTCGGGAATTTCTTTGACCTTGGTGGGGTCTATCTTGATTCCTCTCATGGATACAATGTACCCTAGTACCTTGCCTGATTTCACCCCGAAGATATACTTCTTAGGATTAAGTCTAACCCTATATTCCTCTAGCCTATCGAAGATGGAGCTTAGTGTTGCTATGTGATCTCATTGTTTTCTTGATTTGGCCAGTATGTCATCCACATAGTCCTCTATAGACTTGTGAATCATTTCATGAAAGATGAGAGTCATGGCCCTTTGATGGGTAGCTCCAACATTCTTCAACTCAAACGACATCATGTTCCAACAGTATGTCCCCCATGGAAAAGTGAAAGTTGTCTTGTGTTGATCTTCCTTGGCTATCATGATCTGATTGTACCCTGAGAATCCATCCATTAGTGATAGCATTTCATTTCCCACCGTCATATCCATAATCATTTCTATGTTTGGGAGAGGGAAATCATCCTTGGGACATGCTTTATTTAGATCTCTGAAGTCAGTGTAGATGCGAATGCCCCCAGTGGGCTTTGAAATATGTACAAGATTTGAAACCCACTCTGGATAATCAATTGGTCGTATGAAGCTAGCATCCAGAAGCTTATGTAATTCCAATTTGACCAATAATGCTATTTGAGGATGCATCTTCCTTAGCTTTTGTCTCACTTGCTTTACCTCTGGATATACAACAAGATGGTGTACCACAACTTCTAGATCAAGACCATGCATGTTGGCATAGGTCCATGCAAAGTTCACCTTTCTTTCCCTTAGGAATGCAACTAGAAGTTCATGTTCTTCTATCAAAAGTGTTTCTGCATCAAAGGTTATGTGTGTTGTTTCTTCTATCCCTAAGTTGATCGGATTGCACTTCTCTACTAAGACTATTGACTTTTCTTGATGAATAACACTAAGAGGAAGATTGAATCCCCCATCCTCTGGTGCCTCAAAGAGGTTTTCACCATTGGATGCATCCTTTTTTTTTACTATTTTCGGGTCTGAAAG
Source organism: Sequoiadendron giganteum (assembly GCA_007115665.2). NCBI lineage: Eukaryota > Viridiplantae > Streptophyta > Pinopsida > Cupressales > Cupressaceae > Sequoiadendron > Sequoiadendron giganteum. Next base: position 256,875,592 of record CM021107.1, on the reverse strand, counting down.
TGCCACAATGTGGTTTTTACTTAAAGACCTAGAGATTATTCTCAAATTTTCACTTTTGCAACTGAGGGATTCAATAGTTTCCCCATAGTAAGCATGTGTATCCAGTTCAATGTCGAATCCAGCTTTGTGATCTTTGTAAGGTACATCATCCCATAGTCCCATGAATTTTGAGAGCGCCTCATCATTTTTGAATGTGTCTAAAATTGGCGGTCCTCATTGGTCATAGTCTATTAGCTGGGGATACACTAGCTTTAACTCATGGGTTTGCTTATTCGACTCAAAAGATACAGTGGAAATCATTAACAAGGAGGAGTATTCAAATAACATAGGTAGGTTAGTAAGGGGATCCTTGTCACTGTCACTCTCACATACCTTAGTTATGTCAAAGGTAAAATTGTCTAAGGGTAGACCTCTAGACACTGGTAAGTGGAGAGGAGTTTTGACTTCCTTAACAGGGGGACCTCTACCACGTACGATTATACTTGGAGGGGTACATCCAAGGACAAGATTTTGTATGTGCTTCTCAGCAATGATGGGTTCTAATTGGCCATTGTTGTTTTTCCCCAGGATTTCATTCTTATTATAGCCCATTCCCAGCATTAATTGAAGTCCTCTATTAGCATCATCCATAGGAAGGGCTGGTACAGGTCTTTCATCTTGATAGAGTAGACTAGATATATCCTTTTTGTCCACCACTTCTCAGCCTAGATCCCCCCAACTTCTAAATATGGAGGGGTTTGCTCTGAAGGTTTGAGATGGTGTGTAACTTGATTGCGGTTGTCTGTGGGACCTAGGAGATTGATTTAACTCCCCTATTACAAAGGCATTTTTCTTCATCTTGTAGTCTCCACACCCATTGTCTTGGATGATGATCTTAATATTAGAAATGGCGAGAATGGAAGGTGTCTATATCTTAGAAGTGGATGGTAAGGTGAATGGGTCTACGTATGGAGTTGAAGGGCCTTCATCATTTTTAGGAACCTATGAGATTTTATAATATTTGGCTTCAAGGTTCTTTCAATAAGCAAAGGGCTCGGGATCACCATGGATGGTAACCTCTTGGTTTTCAAAAGGGAATTTAACACATTGGTGGAACGTGGATGTAACTTATTGCATCCCTTGAATCCAAGGGTGCCCTAGGAGAATGTTATAGGGCAGGTCAAGGTTGAGGACCTAGCAAGTAGTATCCATGATGGTTGGCCCTACTTGGATAGGAAGTGAAATGGTGCCTTGAGACAATCTTTCCTGATCATCATAAGCCTGGATTGTGATGCCTTTTCCTTTTTCAATCATATCTTCAGAAAATCCCAGGTTCTTTATCAACTTGAGGGAACATATATTCAACCCTGCACCTCCATCCACCAAGACTCGTTTGACTCTATTTTTGTGGACAAAGACTTCAAGATGAAGTGCATAATTGTGAGATGGCTAGGTTGGGGGATCTTGCTCGGAGAATGAAAGGAGATGTGGCATGGTGATGTTTCTGACCATAGCTTAGAACTGATCTGTATCAAGGTTTGTGGGTACATAATACTTAGCAAGGGATTTTTCTAAAATCTCCCTATGTGCAGGCAAAATTTTCAGCAACTGCATGATGGAAATCTAGGCGGGGATCTTCTTTAGCTATTCCAAGACATTGTAACCAATGGCGATAGATTTTGAACTAGTAGGGGGTCCTCTGGCTTGCATGGATGGCCCAGGGATAGTGATTTTCCCCCCTCGTTTGGTGACTCCACACTCATATTTGGACCCTAGGATATAGACAACACTTACCCATTCATCTAAGGATACGACAACATGGTCATAGACGTGGTCGACACTACTGTACTTCTTGCCTTTGCCATTATTGTTTGATTTATTATGGACCAACATCAGATTCATGTATATCTTAAGGTCTTGATTTCCAACCAGTTTCTCAACAAAGATAGTCTTGTTTTCGATGAGATCTTGGATCAAGTTTTTGAGGCTCATGCAACTGGTTGTTGTGTGTCCCTTTATTTTATGAAAATCACACAAGTGTTCTCGTTATACCAAGGTGGTTTAACTTGAGGCTCCTGGTGATTTTTTGATGACTAGGAGATTGATGATTTTGGCATCGATGAGCCGCTTCATGACAGATTCAACCAACTCTCCAAGCAGTGTGTATTTTCGCTTTGGGGGATACCAGCTTCTTGTGGATGGTCCACTTTGATCATTGACATTATTGATCACCGACGTGTTTCTTTTTTGATGAGATGTGTTGGATCAAGGGGTGTTTTGGGTATTATTCTGAGGTGGTTGATATGTTTTTTGTTGCATGTTTGGATTTGGAGCACTGATCACAACCTTAGCGTCAACAACACCATCATTGGTAACATTCTTTTTTTTCACCCATGTTCATGGTTTGTCATTATAGATTGTTGATGGGTGATTATCTTGATAAGCAAGTGTCCCCCTTTGTGAAATGAGGGCCCTTCAAGATTCACGAGAATGGTTCTGACTTGTTGTTCTTCTAGCATGGCCCACTTGCTCCTATTGGCCTTGGATCACCATCGTTGCAAGAAGGATGCAAATTATTCTCCCTTATTTTGCTTAAGGTTGGAAAATTCCTCTAGGCTTACATCCATGCCCATGTTGAATGAGAAATTTTGCATGAACGCATCTACGATTTCTTGGAATTTTTTAATTCCTGGAGGAAGACGGGAGAATCATCCCATGGCTAGGCTAGCCAGTCATCGGGGGAAGAGCCTCATTAGATAGGAGTCATCATAGGCTACTTCCATATAGTGTGCATGGAACTCCTTGATGTGATCTTCGAGATTCTCAGTTTCATGATACTTGTCAAATTTTGGAATCCCAAAGCCTTGTGGGAAGGGATTCATCACAATGCTCATGTTGAACGGATAAGGGCATAGATTCCTTTGTGATTTAGGGGTCTTCCTAGATTGTATGTCTGACACCTGTTGTGAGAGTCTTTTGATTTGGGAAAACAAGTCGCTTTGCGGGTCGGGTGGTGGGATGAATGTGTTTTGGGTCAGTGTAGTGATTTGCGGACTGGGTGGTGCATTCGAGGGAGTTTGTTGTGCAACTAACGCTTGTTGATATTCTTGTAGTTGTTGCTATGCCAAAAAAGCTTGTTGTTGGACCAACAATGCTTGTTGTTCGGCTTGTTGTCATTGTTGTGCCAACAATGCTTGTTGTTGGGCTTGTTGTTGTTGTTGCACCAACAACACTTGTTGCTGGACTTTTTGTTGAGTTGCTTGTTGTTGCACTTGATATTGTTGTAAACCTTGTTGATTGGCTTGTTTCTATAACAAGGCTTGCATGTGAGCTTGTTGTACTTGATGTTGGACTTGTGCATGTGCTTGGGTGGCTTTGGTGGCTTTGTTTTGTTGCAATAAAGCTTGTACTTGGGCTTGTTGCTATTGTAGCAACACTTCTGCTTGTGCTAGAGCAACCTGTTGGGCTTGTTGTGTGGCTTGCTGCATTTGGAGTTGCTGGAGTACCTTCTGGTAGGCTTGCTGAGCCGCTTGCAAGGTGATGTTGTATTGGTTGTTCATGTTAGGGTTTGGTGGTAGAGGTGGAGGATTTGGAATGATGTGAGATGGTGTCATGAGACTTTGTTGGGGTGGTTGTTGAGGTGTTTGAGTGATGATAATAGGTTGTAAGGTGGAGGGTATGGTTGAGGTGCTAGGTCCTTGGGAGACCATGTTTTGGGATATTTGAGGTGTCGTGGATGGTGTAATGGTTGATTGAGGTGTTTGGATTGTTGTCACCTGGTGTTGCGATATTGGTGGCATACTTGGAGGATTTGGGACACTTGATGTGTTGATTAGATTTGGAAAATTGATTTGATTCGGTTGATTTTGGATAAGTAAAGGGGATTGCCCTAAACCAAGGATAGGTGCAGATGTTAGCGATAGAGGTGAAAATGGTGGGAAGATGGGTGGTGTGCTCTCTTGAGCAAATGATGATGATGAGGGATCAAAGATTCCCCCTTGCCCAAATAATCCCCCTTCTCCTTGTGAGGTAATGGGGAGAGAGACTTGTGTGTTAAGAGGATATGTCGATATTGTAGCGAAAGCGGATGGATTATTGGTGTCATGAAAGACAAGTGGAATGTATGGGTGTTTCGGATCTTGAGGAACAAATTGACCCAAGATGGTCTTTGCATTCAAGTCTTGGTTGTTCACAAGGGGATGTGTTTGAAGAGCATAAAGTAATGAGCTCCTCTTGTTGACAATTGGTTGGGTTGGTGCAAGAGATGATGTGGGTTGGGGGATGGGTTCAATGATGCTTTGAAAATATGGTGTGAATGAGACTGGAAGCATAATCTCAATAGGTTTCTCCACAATAGTGTTTACATCAAAATTAGAAGGGAGTTTAGCCCCTTCTTTTTCCAATTCTAGCATATATTGTGAAGGATTGAGTCTCATCATGGCATTGAGAATTTTGTGATTCTCACGATTTTGGACCATTTCTATGATTTCATATTGAGTCATCCCCAATACATTATTGGTGATGTCTTCCACTTGACCTTCCTCTTTTGGATCTTGTGATAGTAGAGGAAGATTGGTTGGAGGATTGCTAGATCCAATGGGATTGATTTCAAGTGCGGTTTGACTCAAGTCAGTTGAGGTAGATGTTTCTTTGTTGGCTTCCATTTTTTCCTTGTATTGAGATCGAGTTTGAACCATAAAATAAGGATCAATTTTCAGGAATGTAAGAGATGAACCTCTAACACCTTAGATTGATCTAAAATTTTAGGCTCAAATAATAAAATATAGGTTTTCTTTAAGGATCAAAGGATGATGATGAAAGATAGATGAGGTGAATGTTTGAACTCTTAAGAACCTTGAAGGCACACTAGACTTTGGGCCTTTTGGATTTTTGATTCTTGATTTGATTTGATTTGGATTTGGATAATGAACTCATAGACCCCAAGATGTTGGATGTTATCTTGGAATAAATTTTTCCACAAGATTGATAATTTAACTAAGCAAGTGAAGAAGGATTCATCTACACATACCTAGTCATACAAAATTATTTTTGATTTGATTTAAAGGATTTTCCAAAAGTCTAGCATAAGGGATTTTTTAAAGATTCCAAGAGTTGTTGGTGGGATGGGATTTGATTAATGTTTGAGGGATGAATGAGAATGTTGATTTTGATCTAGATTAGACCTAGAGAGACTTCCTTTTTACAAGACCTCGGTATTGAAGAACATGCATGTACTTCCTATGTGAGACATTCAAACCTTTGAAAGAGACTTGGGTTTTGACTATAATAAAATGAGTACAAATTGGGATTGTTCTTTGATGCTTTTTTGTAAAAAATATAGACCAACCTTTCTCTAACTTCGTGAAGTCTTGAAAGACACTCCTCACGAGCTTTGGGACTAAGGTGCTTATGACGATTTGACGGGAATTTTGACTTTTTGGGAAATCATGGGATCAAGCACATGTGAGGTTCATTTGTATTTTATCTTGCTTAGACTCATTCTTTTTACCACAAACACTTTCTTGATTAGATTTCAAACTGAATGTCTAATGTCTTAATTTCTTTTCATCCCACAAGGTCCATTATGGGGAAATTGAGAAAATCAAGGCAATAGTTCCCTATGTTGACTTTAGTGAGAGAAAATTGAGATGTAGATCCAAATGTTTAGAAGCCTCTAAGGATGGAATCCATAGGGAAAACAATAGCACTTGGATTTTTCAAATGTATTTTCTTCTCCCAAAGGGTTTGAAATTTTGAAGATTTGGTGAATGTTTTTTTTCCCAATGTTTTAGATCCAAACAAAGTGTTTTGATTCGAAAATGATGCACAACCCTAGGATAAAAAGAAACAATATTTGTTGAATTCCCACTTAGATAAATCTATTTGTGCTTATTCAAAGTGGATGATTAGAAGCTTGACCACACTGGCTCCCCTCCACAACACACACTTCTCGGGTCAGCCAAGCTTTAAAATTGTCATGAATCTCCCATGATGAACTTTTCATCTCTACTTTGAACCACAACTATGTGGGACGGTTTCAGAACAATCGTTCTTGCACCAAAAAATAGATAGGGATTTGGCTTACTATAACAAAGGTTGTAGTATAGGTATTACTTTCATGGGGGATCATCCATACCACAAGAGACCATTTTTTCCCTTCTTGTCAGAACAATCCTCGTGATACATGAACTTTCCTCAAGTACCCACACTTATATACTGGGTGGAAGTCGCTTGGATTTAGCTTGTTCTCGGTTGGGTCCTTCCCTTGGGTGATTAATTTTTCCCACCAGGAAGACCCTCTAAAGGTGAATAATAGCGAGCAAACACATCCGTATTTTGATCAATCTTTATTTGCGTGAACAAAGAGAGAACACATGCGATATGCTTAACTCACACTATCAAGATTTGTGCAATTTTAAGAAACCCAAATTGAAGTGTGGAGGCAATATTTTACACAACTTAATATCACCAAAATAATTTTGATTCTCAAGATCACCGTGAAGCGTGAAAGAAGTGCATACGCCTTTTATATGATATTATTTTGTAAAAGAGATTACAAAGCACAAAGCACAAAGCACAAAGAACACATGTTCATTTTAAACCCCAAAGCAGTAAATGGATTCTTTTTATAGCACCAAGATGAAGTGTGAAGTTTGTTTGTTCAATTTTTAAATCCCAAAACCAACTCTAGTAAGTTCCTAAAGTTCTTTTTTAACCCTTTTCTTGTTCTTTTTAAAACGCAAACAAAAAAAAAAAGAGTCCTAAGAAACTTGAAAATAACAAAGTCTTTAAAACAGGATTATAATTGCTCCCAAAGTGTTTAAAAACACTTGATACAATTATGTGATAATGTCATAGTAGAACTCCTCCTTGTTTCCTCCTCTTCTTGATCACTTCAACTTGCAAAAGCTGGTTAATCTACAAAAAATAGAGACACAAAAACATGTTAAAAGCTCAAGGTAATGAAAAACAAAAAGCACATGTTAAATAAAACTGAAAAGTTGCCTTTTACCCCACCCTAGTGTCACAATACACAAAGGCGTTGTTTGGAGTAGTTTAGCGGCACTCTGGTGAAACCAACATCACTCTGTGGAGAAACATAGACCACATATGCATCACTATTTCACCCAGCGTTGCGATTTGGAGTTTGAATGGTTGGTCGGGGTGGAAAATGATAGGAGCATCGCTTTTTGGAGAAGATGTAGCATCGCTATATTGTGATGTTGGACTGATAGCATCATTGTTTATCTTTTGCAACATTGCTCCTTCCTTTAGACACAAAAAATTGACAAAAAAAAGTGGAATTTTTGAAAAAAATGTGTTAATTTCTTGAGATTTGCCCTCCCTCTAGCGCCAAAATGTGAATGGTTGATCTAGACCTATTCAAAAATCATCGAACAACACAGTGTTAGTCCATAAACAAATCTAAAAAAATCATTCCCCATGCAATTCATTCAAATCCAAAGAACAAGAAATGAATATAGAAATCAAATAAAGCTATAAAATCTTGCTAAAAAATACTCAAATTAGCAACCCATGGGGAATCGGTGCTTCTTTGATGTAAAGAAGCCCTTTCCCAATTCCTTGCAAAACCTTGATGAAGATTGTTGATTTTTTTTTCTCCTTGATGAAAATTAGACCATAACCTAGCTAAGCTGGATGAAATGTTACGAAACTTGGATGAAAAATGGATGATCTTTCCTAAAATCTGAAGATAATGACTTTGCATAAAGTTGTTGATCCAAAATCAATAGAAGAGCTCTCCATTTATAGGAGAGAAGGATGGAGGAATGAGAAACATGGAGGATGTGGGACTAATTGAACCAATGACAATGTGCCACTTGTTAGCATGCCGTTGAAGAGTGGTTGTACACATTTTGGTCAATGTGCAAATAAATGCAATTAGGTGGAATTTGAAATTTGAAAGATTGCTTGTGGAAGAGGATGTGGAAGAGGAGTTAATGCCACTTGGCTCAAGAAAAGGGACTTGTAAGAGGAGCTAATTCCATGTTGGAGGACAAATCCTTTTGGAGGGAGATTTCAAATTGGAATAATATTCCATCAAGATACCTTTTTGAATGAAAATAGGGGAATTTATAAATCAATTAAATTGATTTGCTTGTGCAAGTTGCAAAATCTAGAGGATTTGATGGATTAGAGTTAGAGTTAATTGGGATCTAATTAACTTAGATAGGGATTAGTTTGATTTGACATTTTGACTTAGATTTTTGGATTTATTTAAATCAAAATGAGAGGAATTAGATTTAATAAAGTTTGATTTATTTAATCAAAAGGAGTGATGTTAGATTTAATCAAATAAAGGTGATTTATTTAATCAAAAGAGGGAATATGATTTAACTAAATAAGATGAATTATCTAATTAAAAGAGGAACATTAGGATTAAATAAAATTGATTTATTTAATCAAAGAGGGAATATTATGATTAATTAAATAACATGATTTATTTAATTGAAAGAGGAAATATGATTAATTAAATGAAGATAATGATAAAAATGATTTATTTAATTAAAATAGGGATTGTGATGAATCAATTAAATAAGGATTATTTAATTAACTGGTTAGTAAAGAAGTGATTTAGGAAGAAATGATGTTAGATAATCAGGATGAGGTGTGTGATATCAATCGGAATGATTTTGATGTCTACACTGACTATCAATGAAATCTTGTAAACTAGTTGCTCTTTAAGTTTTTACTCATGCCACTCATTTCTCAAATATCAAACCCTAAGTCTACTATTGCATACACCAAGCTTCTAACTTGCATTATACCCGATATACCATTCTTTTGCAAACACTACAAAGTAAATTTTTTGAGTTGGTAACCCCCCTAGAAGGGGTCGATAAATACAATGACTTTAACACCCTTCAAACCACTTCATAAAGCACCCTCGATCGGCTAGATCGAGTCACTACTCAAAAATAAACTTTTTATGATGCTTAGAATTTATACACAACTTAAGCATATTTCAAAAACTTGAAGATATATGAATATCCATAGTCATCATGGAGGTTGACACTTTGAAGAATTCTTATGCCTTCCAATACACATCAATAAAAAAACTCAACCTTTGTATACATCTTTTTTAAAGCTTTGCATCAACCTTTACATGACAATGATCATAAAAAAAACACCTTTTCAATTACATATCCTTGACATCAACACCACTCAAGATCTTTGTTTGAATAATGCCTCTTTGTATGCAACATAAGAAGGATGAGCAATAAGATGTGATCTCTTTGCAACTTCAAATTTTGCAGAAAGATATGATCACTTTGCAACTTTAACTTTTGACATCAATGACAAACAATACCAATGCCAACAGTTTCCTTCGAAAACTAGATGAAGAGATTTGGCATGGGGGGAGTTTTAGCAGAAAATATTCTAGCCCCAGCCAAAGATGTGGTGTTCATGCCTTTAGCACATTGGTACATGTGTATATTGACATGGTTGATCTATTTGTGGTATTTCTAGTATGAAATTTCTTGTTGTGGAGGTTTGCGAGGTGATTTAAGGTGGTTGTGATGACATAATGAAGGTTTTCCAACTTTTTGACCTAACTTTGTTAACTGCAATCAATGCATTTTTTAGGTCATTAGAAAAGTGTTTATATGTGATTTTGCATATGATTAAGTCATTTTTAATCAAGCAATTGAAGTGAAGAGTAGAGTAGAGGTGATTTGAAGTGATTACGAGTTGTTGTGTGAAACCCTACTAGAAAATAATTCAAAGGTATTTATTGTTTCTTTCTTAGCCCTAGTTTCAGAAGTGATTCAAGATGTTTGTTGCACAAGCAATTGATGTCTTGAAGCACCCAAGACCTATGTTTAATAAACACCCTTATAAATCATTTGAGATGGAATCTGAAGGGGAATTTTTGAGGGTTCCATATGGTGTGATGCACACAAAGGATGTGTGAATTTACATTCACATAAAAATGGAAGAATATGATCACACAAATATAGTGGATTAATGGGTTAATGAGCTAACAGGAGATGATTTTGAGCTTAAACTTGAATTTGAGAGCTTGATAGAGAAGAAATTGGATGTCTACAATAATTTCCCCAATTTTTCTATGAGGATGAATGGGTCAAGTATGTGCTCAAACAAATTCATGATAAGTTCATGTGGTTGGACATACCACACATGATAAACAAGGAAGCTATTAGGGTTGTTACAGGGTTATGCTAAAATGGATCCATTTCATAAATGAATGCCATGAAGAATGATGTGGTAATAAATCTCACCAGTGTGAAATTTGACAAACATTCCCTAATGGTAAAGGATATTGATGATTTGGTGGTGAAGTATACATCAATGATGATTGGGTATAAGATCTTTTATACCAATAGGGAGAACTTTGTGTCGGCTACCACTATTCACACTGCTCACCAGATGGTGAAAGAAGGTCTGGATATTGATTTGTACACACTCTTGAGACAACAATTGATGGAGAATCTTCATAAGACCAAAGAATCTCGGTACCCCTTCCGATATGGTATCCTAATTGTATTTTTATTATTTTACTTTCTTAGAGAAGTTACTGATACAAATAATAGTGTGTGGTTGGACAAAATTCCTATTGTAGTATAAATTATAGACCTCTTGAGAAGGTTAGGTAATCTAGAAACCAAAAATTCTATGTTGTGGGGTTTCTTCAATACTTTTCAAGGAAAAATACAAGAAAGGTACAAAATTATGAAAAGTGTAGCTGAGAAGTATAAGAATGATATAACCTTCATGGTTAGCAAAGATCATTGCATTATGGAAGTAGTTGAACCCAAAACAGTTTGGGTTTCAGAGCTTGGATGTGAAGTAACTAAAGTAGAGCTTATTGGTTTTGTTGAAGTTGTGGTGAGCAAGCCAAGAGATCCACTGTGGATAGATTTGGAAGATTTGTAGAGAAATCTCATCAAGTGAATTTGGAGAAGAACAAGAAGGATATTGAGAAGAATGTAGAAAATATGAAAACTCAGTTGGAGGAGATAGTGAACCCACCTAAGGGTTTTGTAGAGAAAATAAAGGCCACATATGTTACTTCACAAGGTACTCTAGGTATAAGAAGGTTAGTTAGGACCTCTTCCCCCTCTCTAACTATTACTAAGGCCTTCAAAACAAAGGTTGCAAGAAGCTCAAAGAAGAAAGAAACATTTGACCCTTTTGTGCAACAAATTCATCCTAAGAGGAGAAGAAAAGAAAAGACCACCAAAGAAAAATACATCAGCTACAAGGATGAGGAAGATGTAGAAGAAGAAGGACCACAATTGACCTGGAAGAAGAATTCTCAAGCCACTGTGGAAGAGACTAGTGCAAAAAGAGCTAAACCTGATATTGTTGACACTGAGAGTGAAGAAGAAGTGCTAAAAGAAAAAATATTTTATTATTAAGGGTGATATAGGATCATGGGGGTCCAAAAAGTGGCGATATGACAAAAAAGTGGCTGATGACTTTTTCTATCCAAATTTGATGAAACAAAAAGGGTTTATTGAGAAAATTGTTAATTTTCTGCCAATATAAGATATGCCTTATTTGGAATTAAATAGATAATTATTATTGATTTTCTACATGCATTTTGACTAAAATCCTATTTGATAGGTTGATTGAAAAACATCTATAAATTATTAAACAATTTAACATTTTTTGAATCCGAAAGATGCATCACATTCTATGCTTCCCATACTATAGGATAAAAAAAACATAATTTTTTGACCAAGTTAGGGTGGTCAGACAAACAAGTTTTTAATGTTTTTAAAAAGTTTAAATAAAAAATTCATAACTAATTATTTACTTGCAAAAAAAAACAAAAAAAATGTTGCACATCTGGGCATGTGTCCTTTACTTATATTGAAAGTTTCAAAAAATAATATTATTTATTTCTTGTACTTAGGTTGGTCAAACATACACCCACTTTTTATTTTTTCCTGAAAATTTAGTACTGCTGCATTGAAATTTCAAATTTTCACCAAATAGATTTACTTTTTTTTCCAAAAAAAATAGGAGTATCTTAGAAATTACATTCAATTTACTACAAATTTGTTTTTACATATTTTTCAAATTATGTTAATAACTTATTCAAATTTGTATGTCAAGTTTCCTAACTCTATTTTTTTGAATTTTATTGCCACTTAAGGGCCTAGTTTGGATCCCCATGATCCTACACTAACCCTTAAGAAAAGAGAAAAGAAGTTAGAAGAAGAAGGAAAATCAGCTAAATGCAAGGGAAAGAAGAAATAAAATATCCCTCTGGTAAGGGAAGATAGCCCCTTGAAGTTTGATGTTTTGTTTAATAGTATTTCAGAATTTAGTCTCTTGGAAGAGACAACCAAAATGTATCTAGAGTCTAATGATGAAGATAAGGCAACCATTGAAGAAGCCATCGTTAATTATATGGTAACATTTGACATTGGCTTGGATAAGATTGAGGACCAATTGCACGATGACTTAAAAAAAAAATTAACCACAAGAAGGCACAAGGCTATTGAAGAATATGTGAAGATAAAGGAATTTTCCTTGGAGAAGATTGGTTCATCTCTAACACATTAAGACAGGCATAAATTTTCTAAACTATACAGAAGAAAATTCATAACAAAACAAAGAGTTAACACTTGAATGAGAAGAGACAAAAAGAACATTGAAAGAATAAAGAATGAGACTCTACAGAAGGTTGAAGAACTTGATAAAGGGTTGGGAGTCCCTCTGAATATTTAAGAACAAATACATAATGATTCATCTGTTTCGAAAACCAATGGAATTGATAATACAAAACATGAGCATGTGCTTGAGCCTGAGGGTGAAAAAGAAAACATGGTTATAGATAATACCCCTTCGACGGTGGAGAATGTTATTGGTGAAGAAAATAATGATGATGTATAGGATACCCCAGAGAAAGAGAAAGATCAAAGTGATCAGAATTTTCCTCCTCCATATATGGAGAAAGATATGGAATAGATTGAAGAAATCCCAGAGAAGTCTGAGGCACAAAAGGATGAAAACTTGCCTTCTTTAAATAATGAGAAGCCTTCTAAAGAATAAAAGAATGTATAAGAATGTTCTAACAATGGAGAGAAGGAGAAATATAAAGAATAAAGTGTAAAAACTATTGGTGAATCCTTTGGAGCATCTGGAGATTCTTTAAAGGATTTGTTAGATATGGAGTTGTAGTTTGAACCAGCGGTGTTTGTATAGCTCATGTAGATACCTATGCAATAAGGACAAGTTGATATGAGAAATATCTTCCCATGTACAAACTAAAACTTTGTGATGCATTCCATTCCTTTGCAAGGAAGAAAATATTGCAAATAGACCAAAAGAGTGCAAAAATTATTGAAGAAGCTATTAAGGTGCTACAAGAAGGTATTCCCAGTACAATTATTGATGATTCATTATTTGATGTACAAAAGTTGAATTTTCTTATATATGATTTCAAGGATGATTATACCATTATGAAAGATAAATTGGAAAAATAAATGGAAAAGAAGGTCAATGACGAGAGATTGACCAAAGTATCTGATAAGTGTAGTGTGCACATGGAAAGTTGCAAGGAAACTTGAAAGATGTACAAAAGTGCTTGGAAGAAGCAAAAGTCTTGTTTCATTTTTTCTTAAAATAGCCTAACTCTACAAGGATCGTAAAGGACCAAATGGACTCAATAGAGTCACAAATTTCTTACACCTTCAGTGCATATGATATGAAACTGATGCAGATGGTGCAACAAGGGCAATAATAGAGAATCTGCAAGGGCAGTTCTTCCTACTGCAAGAACAAAAAATTAAAATCATTATGCAGTATAGTTATCTTAGAGACTTGGTGAGTGCAAGGCTTACATCCTTGACTGGAGTGCTTGATAGTGCAGATAAGGTGGTGCAAAATAATTTGTTCCCTAGTTCTTCGGATGAAGGAGAAGACTCATTCAATTTGAGAATCAGTGTAGTATACTTGCCTTCACCAAGAAGGTTTGGGAAATAGGAAAGAAGGAATGGGAGGCACACCTCACCAAAATTAAGGTGTCTAACAAGGGTATTTTACCCTTTGATAGTTGAAGGTGTACATTTTTATTTTGTTTATGCAATTTTCTAATTTCAATGTACATATGCGGAAGTAGTGGATAAGTTTTGCAGTACATTTTTTTCATTTTTGATGAATAATATTGTTAGTGGAAGCCACTTGATATTTCCTAAGGAAAGTATTTCTAGAGAAGTTTTGAGTATATGAGTGAAGCAGTAAGGGGGAGTTACTCTCATGTGTATATACTTATATCAATTAAGGGGGAGTAGTTTTGAAAGTTTGATATCGTGAGCCCTTTTCCCTTGATGTCAAAGGGGGGGAGTAGTTTTGGAGAATTTTTGAGTAGTGAGAGCATGTTTCCATCAATAAAAAACAGGGGGATTGTTGGAAACATGAGCTTTGTCATTGGGAGACTGTTGGCAACATGAGCATGATGATGTATAGTGTGAGGAGATTGTTTAGTGGAGAGATTTTTGAAGATTGATGAAGCATGGTAGTGTATGGTGTTGTCATTGATGGGAACCCATTATAGAGATACAATAGTGTGGTTCTAGAGAAGACCATTTTTTTGTAGATTTACCTAAGTCCTAGTGTACAATTTTTAGTGTTTAGTGAACCAATTCTATGGTTCGCATTGTTCTGCTATGAAGAAGTGTGTCATGTGATTTTGAGGTAATGTTGATGTGTGTTGAATATGTCTAAATCCAAAGATTCAATCTCGTATGTCTTTTGAAGTCGAAGATAATTTTGATAGAGTATTAGCTATGTAATGGAAGTGTTACTGATACAAAGTGTGTGTTAGAATGCTTCACATTCCATGACAGATGAATATTTTGTTGTATAGTTCTAAGAAAGTGTTTGAGGATGTCAGTAGTGTGTATGCTCCAAGTGGAAAGTGTTTTGGTGGTCCATGTGTCGAGTTGTGAATGATTAGTTGGCTCATCTAGTTATGGCTTCACTAATTTTGTTATATGGTGCCAACCTAAGGATTTTGACATTGTGTGAAGTTGAAGTATGTAAGGAGCATATTTATGGGAGTGATTATAGGTCATTTTAACCTATATTGGAGGTGAACACATTTTGGTTTGTTTTTCAAGGCATGTTTGTTAGTGTTTGGATCTGACAGTTTATGTGGTGAACGTTTCATCTAATTAGGCCAAACTAATTGATATTTTGGGTAGATGAGGTATATATACAAGGTTTCTTCATTATGTGAATGATATATTTTGGATAAGTGTGGAGTGTGTGTGTGAAATCTAATGTAGTGAGAAGTGTGAAAGGTGTAGTGGTGAAGTATGAAGTGTGTTAAGTCAATATTTAGAGCTTAATTGGAATTATATCTTCAACATATGTCAGATGCATTGTTAGTATTTCATCATTGACAATGAGCCACCCTTTCTTCTATCTCTTTCTATTCTGGGCAATGAGCCATTCTCCTTTTTGATAGTGATTCCTTGGACAGTGAGTCCACCATTCTGTATCAAACATTGTAACTAGTTATAATATATTATGATCTAATCCTCACCGTGGTTTTTCCCTTTCAATGGTTTTCCATGTAAATCTAGTGTTTTTATGTTATTTGTTGCATTGCATGCTTTATATGTTCCTTTCTATTACTGCAAGTTTAATATGACACATTGAATAAATGTTCAAGTTGATAAAGTGAATGAATTTTAATGAATACTAATTCAACCCCCCTTCTCAATATTTCAGGTGTTCAACACTACCATCATACCTTCCTTGCAAAATATTTCATAATAGTGTACCAAATGGTTTGATAAACATAAATTTTTGATATTCAAAGAAGTTCTCAATATTTTGTATCTCTCAAACATTAGTCTACATGCCTAGACATGATCTTTTATGTAAGGACCCAAACTACTAACCCAAAAATTTCCACTAATTTTGTTTTTATTTATTATTATCTTATTATTTGTTTATTCACTTTTATACTCAGGTACTTATATCCATACATGATAGGCATCCATCCATCTAAGACAAGCATCCAACCAAGCTGGTTAGTCATTTGTCCATACGGGACATGAATTCATCTATCCATCTAAGATAGGCATCCATCCATCGAACATGATGTGAATCCAACATATATCCATTAAACATGATAGGTAAAGTGCTTTGGCCAGAGAATTAGACTCATTGGGACCATCTTGGTCCTAAGTCGCTCTCTAAAGACTAGATTCCTTAAAGGAAATGCATCGAGGTCCATCTTTAGGAGTACATAATAATATAAATAAAGACTTGAAACCCACCTCAAAATTTTGACCTAAGGTCCTCGGGGAATCAAGCTTATGAGTATACAGGGAATATATTTTATCTAATTTTATAATTCGATATTAACCATTTTTACTTAATTGTTTTTTAAAATTTTCTTGATTGAATTAATCTTACATTATTAATTGAGCATGATATCTATCAAACGTGCCCTAAACCCCATCCTCAAATGCCTAAGGTACTTGGAGCATCCTTCATTTCCCAGACTGCCTACATACCCTACTTCCAAATGAGATCAAGGCATAAAATATGAAGTTGTATTTTCTAATCTAAGTTTGATGTGAACTATTATGTGGGTACATAACCCTTTCTAGGGCCCCTTTTCCCCAGATAGTTCCTCTATGACTACTACCCATGAAGGGGAGCAATAAAAATAAGTAAATAGTCTCCATGACTATTACTTGTTTCCTAAACATCTAAAACCTAGTTCCTAAAATAGTGTCTCCCTTTAAACTATTTGAGATATAATTTCCTTTTAATTAAAACATAACAATATTAAATAAATTCCATTGAATCCTATAGTGGGGTTTACTAGGTTTGAACTAGCGGATTTTCATTCATTTGAAATTTTCTTATTATATTATCAATCTAAGAGAGATTGCATGTCTCTTGGATTTTAATACCATCAAATGTTCCTTATTACTCCCCAGTGATTTAAAGGGATGATGCCACATACGCCATTGTTAAATATGAGCCAAAGGCACCACTGACACCGAACACTGTTGGTTTTTGGTTTTAACTCTTGATTAAATTTTTCTATCTACGAAATAAAATAACATCTAATTACCTCTTGGAAATAAAATACTTTTATGGAAAAGAATAAACACTACTTTATTCTAATACTTAATTTTTCCATTGTTATTGTGGAGGTATTAAGACAATACTGAATTATGAAATGAATTATAAACGTTAATTGATACTATTGCAAAAATAAAATAACTTCCTTTCTACTTTCTGATCAGCAAGATCCCATAATGGGTGAGGTGAGAGCATACAGTGTATGAGAATCAAATAATTAAATCATCATATACTTAGAAAGTGAATCTAAACACAAGATACTAATCCACCCTAATAATGAATACTAATTTTGCAAAATGAAGATTTTTAACACAATATTAATCATTTAATAATTATCCCTTTCAAAGAAAGTTGATTAATTTTAAGTAATCCAAGATAATTTTTTTTTTTTTTAAGCAAAAGGCATAATGCCTATATATATATAGATATTGATAGATAAAATATATACAATAAGTCTTTTGTTCATATTAGCCCTATCACATGCTTCCTACCCTCATAGAAATATTTATGAATTTATTTACAAAATCTGAAACTTATTGTTTCATGATCAGAAACCTATACTATAGCCACTATCAAGCCTGTAACTTAAAAAACTAGGCTACTTCATACTACATCTTGTAACACCTAAACTTAATAACAAAATACTCTTAAGATTAATTCAAAACTTGAAAGACCCCTTTCTTGCTACTCAGTTTCCATGTAGTCTGGACTTTCCATATCACAATGATTTATTGGAGCCTAGTTTGTAACAAAATTCTGACCACCATGTAGTTCAGCATCACCTCCCCACTATTGATTTGAATTCTCACCCAAAAATTCGCAAGACACCAAATTTTCTCCACCTTGTTCTTGTGCATGTGCCCAAAATTGTAATTCTGAATTCCCACCATATTCTTCAGGTGGCAACTCATTCAAGTTTAATGAAGGATAACCTAATTCTTCTTCCTGCCGATTACCCACTGCCGAAGAACTTCCAAAACCATGAACATTGGCTTGAGTTGTGTTCACAAACTGATTTGGATTGTTCTCAAATTGGTTTTGAACTCCAAGAGCTACAGACTATCGATCTTGATGAGCCCCAAATTGTTGTTGTTGGCCACCCGGCTCTGATTTTTCCTAAAGTTGGTTGACTTGGGAGAATAGAATTAAATTAATTTCATTGGCATTATACATCTTATTTGCAAAGAAAATGATTTAGAGAAATCTTAGTTAAATAAACACACACACACATATTAACATTAATTAATCACAAACACATTAAGTAGAAAATTAAATAAGTTAAAATAATACTAACTAAATTACTTTCTTTGGCATTACTAATTTTAGAAACAAATTAAAGTACTCCATGTGAAAAAGCATGTAACCACACATCCCATGCCATGATCCAACCTCACAAAAGATAACAAGAGCTAACCTCAACCAGCCAACCCCAAACAACTACCCATATTATTGTTTTTATAGAAACGAGCTCCCACAAAACCACCAAGTGGTATTACATAAAACCATGAGATTACAAAACCATCAACCCCTAATTTAATATTGGTACTAAGTTTTCCCAATATTAAATATTATTCCCATGTGTAACCCCACATTAAATAGTTATCCCAATATTACATACAACACATAAAGTGTCCCCATGAATGCTAGACCCATGTGATGCACGTACCCCTAGATTCCCTAGGTGCACCACACAATAGATGAATAAATATTACATTATAACATTATGCAAGGTGGACAACACACCTTTTCCTAACACCATTCATCTACCATATTTTCATCTACAAACCTAACATGGCCTGACAATTTACTGGTGTCTAGCATTACCCATATCACCTAGTCTCCTCTTAGGGTCACTTCATCTAGTCCATATTAAAATGACCCTACATATAATTGGGGGAATTTTCGTAAACCTAATAGATAGATTAGATCCTTGTTCATTACCTAAATCAAAAAATCCAAAAAAAATCCAAATAATGCAAAACCAAAAAACATTTAGATAATGCAAAATCCAAAAACATCTAAATAATCTCCAAATCCAGAAATCCAGAAACATCCAAATATTCCAAAAATCTAAAAACATCCAAATATTCTCAAAATCTAAAAACATCTAGATAACAAAAAATCCAAAAACATCCAAATATTCTCAAAATCCAAAAACATCCAAATATTCAAAAAATCTAGAAATAATAGATATTCTAAAAATTCAAAATACAATAAAATATTCCAAAAATGTTCAAAAACAACATCAAAAAACTCTAACAAAAATCTAAAAACATAAAAAAAATTACAAATTCCAAAAAACAAATCAACGCAACTCACCCATACACAATAAATCATCATCCATAATAAATCTATCATCACACTCGTCTTTGACAATTAAGCAAAAGCAAATGTAGCAATTATAGAAACTTATAATATTCATGAAAAATTACTAGTATTGATCAATGTCAGAACAAACCCACTACCTACATACCAATTACCTAAAGCATCTAATTCAACATCCAACATCATTTCCTTAACAAATATATCATTCCTACAATAGGCACAGTCACATATCAACAATTACAATATCTTTGGTAACAGATATGATGGCTTTGATATGTTTTTTCAGTTGGCCTTTTCTTTTGGTTTATCTTTTGTCTCATTCCATCACTTACTTGAAGCCACCTTGATCTTCAATATCTTGGTGTGTCTAAAGGAGTATTTAATGGGACATGGTCATTTCTTTCATCTAGTATGTTTGTGGGATGTTCTTGTAAAACTACCATGGCTAGTACTTTCCTTATGCCTATAGGGATAGTTTCAGGCAATATAATGACCTTTGCATATTAGGTTCTTTATACCTCTTGTGCATAAGGCATAACTTTCTTTAAGCTTCATTCTCTTGCATGATCAAACAAGGTTTTTGTATGTTAGGTATGAACAAGGATACTCCTATTTATTTGTAGAGTCTAAGTCCATGCAATAAATACAACACCATCTTGGTTCTTCATACCTTGATTCATAATATCTACTTGCTATATCAAAATAAGGATTGCTCTACAATATTTAGCATAACCTAAAAATTAAAATAAAATCATCTATCCCATCCCATTTTGCAATTAAATATCAAACCATACCAATAATTATAGCTTTCTTGATATTTGATCAACATTATTCTATTTGTCCATCTAATCATCTATTCATCTATCTATCATTATCCAAAATCATTTATTTTATCCTACTCATCATACTAACTATTCTATCCAAGTATCATGACATAAACAAAAAATCCATCGCATCCTACATCCACAAATCATTAGTACCATCATAACATCATACATCCTACATCCACAAATCATTAGTACCATCATGATATCATACATCCTACATCATCATATATTCATCATATACATCATCAAAAATACAAAAATAATCACCACATCATATCCTACATCATCATAGCATCACATCCATCATTCATTATAGGATCACATAAGATTCATTATATACATACATCATATCATATAGATAATCCATCAAATACAAATAACATCAAATCACATCATAGTCACACCAAAATCTAGTCTCATCTCATATATATCATCAAATTTATATAATGATATAAAGTCTATATACAAAAATGTCTATACAAAAGGGTTATCAAAATCCACACACACACACACACACACACACACACAAAAATATATATATATATATACATATCTTCCCGTAGGCATATCAAAAAGTGCACATCAAAATCATATGTAAATGATGGCTACATAGAAATCCCCCTCTCCTCACCCCAACTAGGAGAACGTGGAGGGGGAAGAGAAATCTACTATCATCTAACCTATTGTGCCCCAAGCACTTGACCCCCTAACTACCTTCGATGCAAGGCTGAGGTAGTACTATTGGTGGGGTCCCCATTGATCCCTCATCGGATCTCCCTAACTTTATTTCTACTGTGGTCCTCGCTATTGGGATCCCCATTGATCCCTCATTAGATCTCCCTAACTTTCTTGCTATTATGCTCCCTAACTTTCTTGCTATTGTGCTCCTTGCTAGGAACTTGGGAGCTTTCCTCCCAACTCGCATTGAAACCTCGTATAAATCCCTATAATAGGTGGCCTCTTGAGTGAGTATCCTCACCTCCCTCATATATTAATCCATAGGTACTACTACACCCTTCCTAGATGCCTCCAACTACTATCGTGGGACTTTCTTTTTGTCTCTCTCAATAGTCAGTTGTACCATCTATACCTCCTCTTACTAGCAACAAGTTATCTATGCATCCTACTGTACCATCCTATGAGCTACCTAAATAGTTAGGTTGTCCCTCTTGGCTTTATATCCATCCCTCTCTTATCAATCTTGCTCTCACTCAGATAAGGCCATTGCATTTCTAACATCCATGCCCTCATCACCTCCTCTATCCTATGCTCATCTCTTTGCTCCTCCCCCCTCGCTACTGTTGGCAATCGGGATTGCACCCTTAGCCAAGTTAGACTTTCCTATCCTATTGCAACATGAAAACGCTCTCTGATTGTGGGTAATCTGCAAATGAGAGCAAATCTCTAGAGTGGGATAGTTCCCTCTAGAAAACCACCTAATCTAAAGGACTTTCAGGGGAAAATGTTAGGAGGAAAATAGGAAAATGAAATCCTAAAACGTAAGGATGATTCACCAAAAATTTAAAATATTTTGTTAACTTCTCTCACAACAACCATTCAAAAACCTCAACCTTCACAATTCCACCACAACATATAACTCAACAATGTTTTGTATGAAGGCTCATAGGATTGAACACATGATACAACCTGACTTATATGAAGCCCTTGCACATAAGTTTTCAATAATAATACATAAAAAGGACTCTGCAAATTTGAATCATAATAAACATCAAATCATCACTGCAAATTTGAGACAAGAAAATGGAAAGGAAAGCTCTGTTGGTTTTTATTGAAAATTTTGAAGGAGTCACAAGCTCAAAATATGAGTACATAAAATGTTTACAAACTCTCTGAATGGGTGAGAGAAAGAAACGATAATTTGAATTGAGAAAATTAAAATCTTCTCTAAACTTATATCTCTCAAGTGTCCCAATATAAAAATAGGAAAAATCAGCTCAACTGCATCTTTGAAACAACAATTCTGATCCAGTTTCGAGCTCCATAGAAAAGACTGAAAAATAGTACCTCAAAGTGCTCCAAACTACATAAAAAAGATATAAACTTTCTATCCCCAAAAGGTTGATCCAAAAGCTCCAGAAAACTAGGATCAACTAACTGGAAACTGAAAAAGAAATCTCAGTTTGATTGCTTCCTTTTCAAATTCGCCCAAGAACTTAACTCAAAAATATAAAGTTTTAATGAGGGCTCAAGTCACCAACTGCATTTAAAAAAAATAACAAACATTAATGTAATTTATAGAGATATTACCTTAATGATGTTTTACATCCTTTGCAGTTTATAATTTTCAAAAAAGAAAGCTCATATTATTCTGATTTTTGCAATTTGATAATTTGCAAAAAATTAAAATAAACATGCAAAGGCTCCAATTATATTCTTGATTTCTTTTATAAAAAATCATAAAAATTTCAGGCACTTATCAAATATGCCTACTCAAAGTTTCAAGGGGAAACTAAAGCATTAAGACTTAGGCAAAATTAAAAGACTTAAGGTTATTGTCTTGATTTTTTAATAAAGGCTCAAGGTAAATCAAAGGCATTAAAAGCCTAAGCTCGGTATGTATGTAAGGGTCGACACATTATTTCAAAGGCATTTGGAATTTAAATTGAATGTGATAAAAATCCTAAGTTTGAATTAGGGCATTTGGAAACCCTAACATCAAAACCAAACCTAATTCCTAATTCTTCGCATCATTTTCACTTGGTTGACTTGGAAAAAATGAGTTATGCATTCGACTGCCATGGTAACTAGGGTTCGAGCTTGAAGATCACCATTTTGAGCTGCTCCATGTCGATTCTCCTTTTTTTGATGTCAACTCACTTCTACAATTTGATGTTAAGTTGTATCTTCTCCAATTTGGATCATTTCGACTCCATTCTTTGAAGAAAATAGGGCCTCCAGGTTGCGGCCACGACACTCTTTCTGATGTATTTGCTTTATCTTGTGTTCTCTATTGATACTTTCCTTGCATTGGTCGCCACTGGAGAACTTGGTTTGATCTTTTGAGAAGAGAAATTTGGGAAGAGTTGCGGCCTTTCATGAGCTTCTCTCCACTCAAAACTTGGGTAAGTTTTATGCTTTCCATTTTGTGCATTTCCCTCTTAAATAAGCTCAGCTCAAGCTTCTTCAACAAAATAATGGATTTTTTCTTGTTTTTTGTAGATGAACTCTTGTGTATATTTGATGAAGGTTGTGACCTCTCTCTTTGTATTTTCACTTTTTCTACAAAAAATGGCTTGATTTTGGGCTCGACCCATGATAGAAAAATGAAAAAAATTTATCAGATGTAGAAATTTCATGTATTTTGCTTACTATCAAACCCCTTAATGGTCGCGACCATTCATGTGTTCTCCTTATTTTCTGGGTTGTTTTTGATGGCATAAAACTCGAAACCCTACTATTTACTTTTGCATTTGTATTTCAAAGACAAAACCCCAAGTGGGTATCATCATTTGTGAAGAAAAATTTCTCTCATGCTACAGCCATGAGAGCTCAACTGGGTTTTGAAAACACTTGATGCATCCTAAATTTCTCCTCTATTTTTCTGAATATGTAGAATGTAACCTTGTTCTTCTATTTTTCTGAATGAAAACCAAAATAAATGCTTCTCCAAACAAGGCCGAGGCCTCAAATTTTTTGAGTTTCACATTTTTGAATGAAAAAACATTATTGTTCATTTTCCTTTCAAAACCCTAGCTCTACCATAGCATTTTACCATTGTTCTAGAAAAATAAATATGGTTTCATTTTCTCCATGTATGCAACTATAGCTTGCTTTGATTCTTTGCATCATTTCTTTTCAGAAAAAACAATACAACTCCATTATAGCATTAGTCTTCTATGTTTCCAAATGCAGTGCCAATGATGATGCCTTCATTTCATGTTCGTTCATTACCCACAATGCTTGCGTTAAGATAGCCTGATGCATCTGTAGACTATGACACTTACAATGTTGTTTGTTGTGTAAACATTATCTCTTTCAAAATGCATTGCACCAACAGTCAATAATGGCCTATTTCAATTCATGTTATGACTTCAATAGTTCATTTGCAGCTATTTTGTACTTTCATTACTTGACATAACCAAAGTCTCCTTGTACTCTTCATGCATTTTTATCTTCCCTTGGATAGCTACAGCTGATATGAGTCTTAACCCATAATACACAAAAGATCTTGGAATGTGTAAAACTTACCATGATGTCTTGAGGCTGCTCAAACTATTTCAATTGCAG
The DNA here is from genome assembly GCA_007115665.2 of Sequoiadendron giganteum. Lineage (NCBI taxonomy): Eukaryota > Viridiplantae > Streptophyta > Pinopsida > Cupressales > Cupressaceae > Sequoiadendron > Sequoiadendron giganteum. The sequence goes on along the minus strand of CM021107.1, from coordinate 256,851,104 downwards.
TTTTGATTGTGAACTCATTATGTATGCCTATTCACTATCACCTTCATGATGATGCACTCCTTTGTGATTATTCATATGAGCAATTGATCATTTATGATTTTCAACTCATTGCATTCTTGGACTTGATTGCCCTAAATGATCAATTGCTTGAGATCTTAAACTACTTGAGATGTAGCCCTTCAAATGCAAATTTCCTTTTGGGAAGTTATGAATTTGTTTCTCTTCTCGGACCCCTCTTGAATGCTAAGGGGCATCATGTTGATCTCAACCCTTATGGGAGCCCATTTTGACACCACATGCTATTATGTCTTCAAAATAGATTAGAAACATGAATTTTCCTATACCTGCACAGTGAACAAACATGTTAGATAAAAAAAAAAAAAATCGATGTTCCTGTGATGTTTCATCTTTTGTGTTCCCTTGCATACTTCTATTATTTGCTCAACTGATTCAATGTACCACAAGCAATGCACTATATTTTTGTTGATAGATCATATAGGAGGATTCATAACCGAAGCTCTAACAAAACTTTCTCAATCATTTGCAAGTTCACTTGGAGACCAGGAGCAAGGAGGGATAAGAAAAAATGAAGGCCAACTTGAAGACACCTCAGGAAATGATGGCTATGTTTCTTCTTATGTGTTTCTTTCCTTCCTTTATCTTCAGTAGAATAGTACATTCCTTGTGTTTTGTTGACTCACTTATTCACACGGCTTGTGTGGGACAGTTGATCTTTATTTTCATCCCAATGAATATAAAAATAACCTTTTGTGCAATCTTGTTTAATTTTGTATATCTCTTTTTTTAAACAATGTATGAAGGATTATGGAATGGATAAATTAATACAAAATGAAAGCTCTATCCTTTGTATCTCATGTAATTTCTTTCTATGTTGTAAACATTGAATGGCAAACTGAATGCTCTGAAAACACATTGGACATTCCAACTGAATATTTCTTTTGAACTCCAAAACATGCAATGGTTTAAGAAAATGAAAAAATGAATTAAAATATTTTCACCTTAAAATGAACTTAAATTAACTAGCTCTACCAATTTGAGCTATGGTGAAAATTGGTATAATTCTTGGCGATTTCTGTTGAATGCTTGCCTATTAAGCATTAGATCAATTGCCTTAAACAAATTCATTGGGTGTGGAACCAAATTTTTACTTCCACAACTCAGAAAATCATGAAACTAAAACTTGCAACACTCCAAACAGCAACATAAAACATAATCAAACCAAACAGAAAGCAAACTAAATGGCCTTGGTGGTCAAAAAACCATGTGCAACAACGTGCTTAGGGAGAAAAAACTACTGAAAAGAAATGTGCTCCAAGCACTTATTAGCAGCAAACTAATCTACTATAGTACAAAGCATAACTTATCTAAAAGAGTTGTGCTCTTCGCACTCTATTACTACATATGGTTCATCCCACATTGCATCAAACTTGGAATGCCTTCCAAGTTTTCTCTTGTGTTCATCCCATTTGAACACAAAATCTCCAACAATGAAATCTCTTTACTTTGCTCTCTTATCAAAAGAACTTTTCATTTGAGCTTGATGGATCTCAATCTTCCTCAAAGATTCATTTCTAGTTTCCTCTAGCTCCATCAGTTGTGTGAACCTTACCTCCATAGGCTTCTCCTCTAGCAACTCAAACTCCCTGATAAAACTTAAAGTTGGTAGCTCGACAAAAACAGGTAACTAGGCCTCCTTGCCATAAGTAAGAACATAAGGAGAGCAACTAGTAGCTCTCTTAGGATTTATTTTGTCAGCCCAAAGAGCTAACTTCAGCTTTTCATGCCATGTTCTTTGATTGACTTCAATGGCCTTCTTAATGATCCTGATCGGGTTCTTATTGGTTGATTATGCTTGCCCATTACCCTATGGGTAATAATTAGAAGACGTGTTCAATAAAATGTTGTTTTTTATAGACCAATCGGATACCTTTAAACCAATAAATGCTAAAGCATTGTCTGAAATAATTGATTTTGGAGTACCAAATCTAGACACTAAGTCTTGATAGATATTCAGAATAGAAGATTCATTTGCTTCCTTATAAGAATCAGCCTCAGTCCACTTAGTAAAATAATTTGTAGCAGTCATAATCCATTTGTGGCTTGCACTTGAAGGTGGGTTAATCACACCAATAAAATCAAGACCCCATTTGGAAAAAGGCTCTTCTACTTGAATGGGGTGCAAAGGCAGAGTTGCAAGCTTTTGCTTTCCTGCAAACAATGCACACTTCTCACATCTTCTTACCCAAGCAAATGCATATTTGAAAATATCTGGCCAATAGTAACCAGCCCTCATAATTTTCAGGGCCATTGTTCTTGTTGCAAATTGACCTCTAGAAGGCCCATTATGGAATTCCTCTAGCAAGTTATTCGTTTGATTAGGCTCAATACATCTCAACAATACACCTTGAAAATCCCTCCTATATAAAACACCATTAATAATAGCATAAGGAATAGCTTGTAACATGTAATACCTTCACTTTTCCCTATCCAAACCTTCAGGGCATTCACCAGTCTATAGATAGTGAACCATTTGTTGCACCCAGCTTGTATGTGGAGCTGAACTAGCAACTTTCTCTTCATTGCTCAACACCGTTGCAATGTTTCCATCTCCTTCCAAGTCGTTTTTTGTATTTTTTGCAAGTTTTGCACACAACCGTTTACCCCTAACAAGTTTAGTAACCTTAATACCAAAATCAAATTCCATAACCCTTGTTATCCAACCAACCCTCTTGTCATTCATATCCTTATTAAGTAATAAATCTTTCACGGTTGTATGAGTAACCAAAAACTAAATTTTGTTATTAGATAACATGTGTCTGAAATTTTTAAGGCTCCTAACAACTGCAAACACATGTTTTTCCATAAAAGAGTACTTTACCTCATAATCATGTACTACTTGGCTAAAAAAGGCCATAGGATGCTCCAAACCTTCATCATTTTTCTAGCATAGCATTGCAAAAATTGTGTCAACACCTCCAAAGCATACAAAATGAAATCTCTGTCATAGCTAGGATTAATGAGGGTTGGGGCAATTTCAAGGGCTTCTTTTATTTTCTCAAAGCTCATATTACCTTCCTTAGTCCAACTAAAAGGCATGTTTTTCTTAAACATTGTTGTGAGAGGTTGTAATAAAGTTGCAATATTGGGTATAAACCTTCTCACGAAGTTAATTCTATCAAGAAAACTCTATAAACCTTTCTTATGTATCGGTAATGGTAACTCAAGAATAGCTTAAACTCTTTCAGGGTCAATTGAAATACCATGCTTTGAGACAATGTGTCCAAGGAGCTTACCCTCATGAACATAAAATATACACTTCTTTGGATTGAGAGAAACTCCATACTCTCTACATCTTTGAAAAATTTGTCTCAAATGTTCAAAATGTTTATTAAAATCTTTTGAAAATACTATGATATCATCTAAATAAACAAGGACAATTTTATTCATAAGGCCATGAAAGGCCATGTTCATTGCCCTCTGAAAAGTTTCCCCTGCATTGGACAAATCGAAAGGCATTTTTTTGTAAGCCATAGTACCCCACTTAAAGGTAAACATGGTTTTATATTGATCCTCTTCCTTTACCAGAATTTGATTATAATTCAAGTACCCATCAAGAAAAGAAAATCAATCAGAACCAGACACTACTTGCAGAATTTTCTCCATTGAAGGTAGTGGGTAGTGATCTTTAATGGAAGCTTTATTTAAACCCCTAAAGTCAACACAAAGTCTAATTTCCCCATTTTTATTTCTAAATGGAACTAGGTTAGAGACCCAAGAAGTGTGTTTAATAAGGAAAATTATATTGCTTTCAATTAGCTTATTCAACTCAGCCTCCATTAGATGTTAAAGCTTGGGATTTAGAGGCCTCTATTTTTGTCTAATAGGTTTTGCATTATGTTCTAGCTCGATGGTATGCTGAGATAACTCAGGATCAAAACCTCTTAAATATTTGTACTCCCATGCAAATACAACACTAAACTATTGACATAATAGAATGAAAGCTTGTTCCTCCTCTTTTATACATACCTTGCCCAACTTGAGAAGCTTACCTTTGAAAATTTCAATGGCCTCATAGTGTTCTTGTTTGATGGTCATGCTGCATTTATCTTTTATTGCTTGATCATCAGAGTTGAAGATGGATTCTAATGTCACCAACCCTTTAGGAAACTTGTTTGACTTAAGTTGCATGATCTGGTTATCATATTGGTGTTACCATTTTTGCTGGTTTTCATTTGCAAACTCAGCTTCAACAATCAAGAAGCTCACAATTTGTTCATCACTATCAAAAACCTGCCAACTCACATTATTACTAGGCACATAAGGTATAACAACAATTTTTACATATTGTTGCACTTCCATGTTATGAATCTCATTTGAATTATCAAATTGAGCTCCTATGGCAACAAGCCTATCTGCATGCTTATTTTCATTCCTAAGAACTGAAAGTAAGTTAAAAGCATCAAAATATTGTATTAAGTCCCACACTCGATGCTTATATCTCTTAAGTAAATCATTTTTTGTAGCATTTAAGTTCCTAACTTGATTCACAATTAGTTCTGAGTCACCATAAACTCGCAAACACTTCATACTTTTTCGGGCCCATTCTAGGCCATGAATCAATGCTTCATACTTAGTTGTATTGTTCGTACAACTGAAGGAAAACCTTAAAGTTGAATAGTATTTATCTCCTTCAGGTGAAACCAACATTGCTCCTCCATCGAACCCCATTATACTCCTTGAACCGTCAAAATATAGCTTCCAAAGTTGGTTTTCTTGTTGTTCGGGCTGCTTCTGGTCCTTGACCAAATTAGGAATTACTATATCAGGCTCCTGGATCATATAGATGCCCAATCCAACTTCATCAGTGTGGCTGAAAGGGTCAAGATCATAATTTTCAGCTGCCCACTCATCCAGGTTTACCTCTTCATTGGGGGTGTTGGGGTCTAAGGTCATGGATTGAATCTCCAGCCCTTTAGTGACGTACAGGTTAGCATTTATAGGGCTTGGGACATATGGATCAATATGGTCCTTGGCTAAAGGTTCAAATTGTATGGTTACTTTTGTGCCATACCTAGTTCTAAAAAACAAATGGGACCAATCAAAAGATAAAAACCCTCCTAGCTTAATAGCGAAATCCCTTGAAAGGAAGATAGAAAATGAGGGGGTAAATCAATGACATGGATATCTTGAGAAAAAAAAAATTAGGAAAAGCATGCAATGTAAGAGCTAAGTTATTAATGATTCAAATTTTTTGAATAACATAACCATCTAGCTGCACCCCTGCTTTTGATAGAGGTTCATAAACTAGTCCTAAGCTGTCTGCTAGACTCTTGGGCATGACTGAACTACTAGCACCTGAGTCTATCATACAATTGTGAACAAGCTTATCTCCAATAATGATGCTCAAATAGAATGTGGGAGGTTTTACCTCTTGAATTTGCTGCCCACTCTTGATTTATGAGTTGTTTGCAAGTACAACACTGTTCTTTTCTGGGTTAGCAGCATCTAAAATTGAAAGCTCAGCTAAAGCATCCTGTAATAAAATATTTTGACCTAGAATGTGTAAAGAATCTGTAATAGACATACTAACTATAGCCTTTTTAAGGTGTTCAACTACATTGAAATAAATAGAGCTCACCTTATGCTTTCCTTTAGCAGTAACAACATCATTTACCTTCTACAAAGGTTGTGATTGTGCTCTAGACTGCTCCCTTTCTGGTATATTTTTTCCTCTCTACAAAATCTGCACCTTTGGTTGTGTTGTGGGAACAATTTGGGGTGAGGCAGTGTGAATTCCATCCTTAGCAGCTTGTTGTTAAACACTTCCAGCTTGTTGCCCCGAATCTACAACCCTCCTTTTTGATCTACTATTAGCCAAAATAGATGAATCTTGTTGGTTCTGGCCTTGAAAGTGATTCACTCCATAAAACTCAGAGTTTTTCCAATTCATTAAGGCAACCTCAAAGTCACCTTGCTATTCCACATTCTCGTATGACAAATTATCCAAAGCAACATAGTTATTTTGCACCATAAGAGCTTGGTTCCTTACCTTATTCATGTATGTAGCTTGATTGTGTGGCTGGTTGCATGGATAGCACCAATCATATTCTTGTGCCATGTTGTTCTGTGATATAAGTTCTTTTGAACAACTAGGAGCATTAGGGTTATAGGGTTGAAAAGGCTTAGCATTAAAATTCCTCCTTTGGCCTTGGAAATCAATGTGGAAGGGAGGCCTACTTAGTTGGTTTTATTGATATGGGGCTTGATAAGGTCCATGTTCTTGGCCAACTTGCTTCTTAAGGTTCACAAATTCATTACTAATGGTTTTGTTGAAAGATTACATCATGCCCTTTAGCTATTGAATCTCTTTAGTTGGGTCTGGGATAGCATTTTCTTGGGTTGCAGCCTCGTAACCTATCACTGGGAGTGGTGGTACAATAGCAATAAGTGGTAAATTCATGGGAATAGGTGGCTGTATTTTGGGGAAGATAGGTATAGGTGGCCTTGGGGCTATTTTCCTGGCTTGAATGAGGAAATTTTCTTCCCTTATTGCAATGTCAAAGGCATTCAACAGTGTAAACCCACCCATGGATTGTATCATGATTGAAATTTCACTATTTAGGGCTTTAAGAAAGAATAAGAAAGCATGCTCGGGCGAGGGTTTTACCGTCAAAGGGATTCTATCCCATGTTCTTTAGAATTGGTAATTGAAGTCCACCATGTGCTCGTGGGAAGCCCTTTTAATGGTGCTCAGATATATATCTAATTTATCCATAAATTGTCAATGTAAACCATCACTGAGTTGGTCCCACATTGCAATAGAATTAGCCGGAAGGCCTCTAAACCATTGAAGGGCTTTCCCTTTTAACGATGCAGCCAATAGTCTCAATGCCACATTTTCTTTTGTCACATTATGTACTAAGCATAGGGTTGCCATGTCCTGAATATGTTCTATGGGAGTGGTCTAATCTTCACCAGTGTAATATGGCAACCCCTTAAGTGCAACAACCAGAATTTTATCATGCTGGGCCAGCAACAATGGACTTCCCCCATTGAACGGTGTGAAAGCAAACTGTTTTTCCATTAGCGGTGCTTGTGATATGGGAGTTGGATTTCTCCGCACATAAACTACAGTACTAAGAACCAAAGGAATGGATTTCACCCTCCTAGTTGAGTCAAAAATCCTCCTTGGTTTCCTACCCCTCCTTCTCGGTGGGGAAAGTTGCAAATATTCAAACAAAGTCGAACTTGATTTGGTTTGAATCTTTCTCATACGCTGCTCGCACTAAGTTTTCAAATAAAACCAGAAACAAACGGGGTTGCTAGATTTATCTTGAAGCCTCCAAAGGCTAGAAAATATTGCTACATATACCAAATAACAATTTACAATTTGAAAAACAACCCTGAAAACATCTCACCGGGCATGCCAAAAATTGTTGGCAATCAGGATTGCACCCTTAGCCAAGTTAGATTTGCCTATCCTGTTGCAACATGGAAATGTTGTCTGATTGTGGGTAATCTACAAATGAGAGTGAATCTCTAGAGTGGGTTGGTTCCCTCTAGAAAACTATCTAATCTAAAGGACTTTCAAAGGAAAAGGTTAGGAGGAAAATAGGAAAATGAAATCCTAAAACCAAAGGATGATTCACCAAAATATTAAAATATTTTGATAACTTCTCTCACAACAACCTCTCAAAAACCTCAACCTTCATAGTTCCACTGCAACATATAACTCAACAATGTTTTGTATGAAGGCTCACAAGATTGAGCACATGATACAAAATTACTTATATGAAGCCCTTGCACACAAGTTATCAATAATAAGACATAAAAAGAACTCTGCAAATTTGAATCACAATAAACATCGGATCATCACTGCAAATTTGAGACAAGAAAATGAAAAGGAAAGCTCCGTTGTTTTTTATTGAAAATTTTGAAGGAGTCACAAGCTCAAAATCTGAGCACATCAAATGTTTATAAACTCTTTGAATGGGTGAGAGAAAGAAACATTAATCTAAGTTGAGATGGCCTATGTTTGAATTGTAATCGGTTTGACTTCAAAACTTGATTAAGGAAAAAATATTCAATAAAACACTATGAAACCAATTGGAAGCACTAGATATTGTAGTTACAAATCTAAATTCAAAAAAAAAAAGAATTTTATCCTTCATGGAAAAAAATTTTGTTGTATATGGTGAGCGCCACTCCTTAAAAATGTTGTTTACTGAAAAAAACTAGTTTTCAAAGGAGATGGAAAAATAAGTGCAATCTAATTCCAAAAAAATTGAAAAAATATATTTAGAATCTACAGATAAAATGTCACAAATCACTAGTTTACATCATCTTCAAATTCCTCATGATTTAGCCGCTATAGGTGCCCGAAAGTGAATATTTAGTTAGAAAAAATTATTTCAGTGTCCAGTTTGGCCAAAAAAATTAAACTAGTATTGTGGGATCACCTGATAAGCAACAACAAAGGCCAACTTGAAGACACCTCAGGCAACGATGGCTATGTTTCTTCTTATGTTTTTCTTTCCTTCCTTTATTTTTAGTAGCATAGTACATTCATTGTGTTTTGTTGACTCAACTATTTCCATAGCTTGTGTGGGACACTTGATCTTTCATTTCATCCCAATGAATATGAAAACAAAATTTTGTGCAATCTTATTCAATTTTGTATATCTCTTTTGCAAAAAATTTATGAAGCATTAAGGAATGGATAAATTAATACATAATGAAAGCACTATCCTTTGTATCTCATGCAATTCCTTTCTATTTTGTAAACATTGAATGGCAAACTGAATGCTTTGAAAACACATTGCACATTCCAACTGAACATTTATTTTAAACTCCAATACATGCAATGGTTTAAGCAAATGCAAAAATGAATTGAAATCTTTTCACCTTAAAATAAACTTAAATTAACCAGCTCTGCCAATTTGAGTTGTGGTGAAAAATGCAATGGTTTAAGCAAATGCAAAAATGAATTGAAATCTTTTCACCTTAAAATAAACTTAAATTAACCAGCTCTGCCAATTTGAGTTGTGGTGAAAAATTGGTAACAACTACTACAACTGACACTACCACCCGCTGACCATCTACCTTCTATCCTCCTCCTCCAGCAACTATATTTTCCTATTATCGTTGTCAGTAAGCCTTGATTGGATTTTCTTCTTGCCTCCTCTGCCTAATAGCCCCACCATCTGGATGGGTGAACCTAAGTGGTCTTTGTACTACCCGCCAAATCATAATCAATAGTAGTGCTTACATCCTTTGCACCAAATTCCCATGCCCATTGAACCATAATCAAATAAATAAACCCTACAACGACCATCTGAGGACTATCCATAGATTCCCACTCGTTTATCTCTCACTATGTGTGAGTAAATATAGATGATAATCCACAATGAGGACATCTTGAACCTCTCTAAGCTGTATCCTGACCCTATCAAGAAGATACCTCTCAAGAATATGAGGTGTTTGTCCGATAATCCACTTGGTCTGTCTACATAGTGTAAATTGAACATCGTCATCCACCCAAGCCTCACATTGTAGCCACAAGCACTAGATAAACTCATTTGTGTTATCAATCACCCTCCTCTAGTAATCCAAATCTCCCAACCTCCACCGAGTCAACATGATTTCATATTTATATACATAAGGGTCTCTTATGACTCGAGAAATATCTCCAACTAGTCGAGTGATAGTAATGTGCTCCCATACCCAAAAATGTAGTAGTGTCACCCCAACTATAGACTCATAGTAGATTTATACGTGCCACCTAGTGCATATCATGGTAGAGATATACTAAAACACAAGCCCCCTAAGCATAGATGATAACATTTGTTATCATACTCTCTAGCACATAGCCCCATCCAACTGAGAATGCATGTGATAATTGCTCTAGTATAATCACTCTAGAAATAATCCCTCCTATAACAAAAATAGGATCATTATAAACTCCCACTCCCAATCTCAACCATCCTTGATATCAAGCTCCTCATCATGTAACATTCACTCCAAGGACTTTGCGCCATGTTCAGTATCATAGATAATGCATGCACCCTCAATCAAGATGGACTCAAGATCCTCTAGACATCCTCAAGGGTGATGGTAGCCTCTCTAGTAATAAATATAAATGAAGAGGTCTCATTGTGCCACCTCTCAACAATGATAGTCATGAAATCCCTATGAGTGTGAATCTCTAACATAAATGTAATATAAAACAACTTGACAACTCCCAAGAACTCCACGTCCATCTCATTGAGATGTGCTATATGATCCAGTACTCTAGGTTGATGGTCCC
>CM021107.1:256652791-256840677 GCA_007115665.2 Sequoiadendron giganteum | reverse complement strand
CATCCATGGAGGAATGTTATTGTTGATAACAAAAACAAGCCACATTGAGTAAAAATATCTTAGCTCTCCAAATGGATTGACACCGTCCGCTGCCAATGAAAGCCTGAGATTACGAGGTTCTTCTTTAAAGTGTGGCCATTTCTACTCCATGTCCCTAAATGCAGAACCATCCATAGGAATTTGAAGAATGTCATCTCCACTTCTATTCCATGCATGGTAATCCATAAATTGCGCTAAGCTTTCACACCTAAATAATCATTGCATACATGGAATAATGGGAATATAATGAAGAACCTTGCGAGGCACCTTTTATGTTAGTTGATCTATTTGATATCTACTGATATGACATTCCAGACATTCTGTTGCAAATTCATATTGTTTATGATATATAATATGATCATTGGGACATGCATCTATTTCTTGATACTCCATTCCAATATCTTTCATAATGCTAGATAAATCTCGATATAAGCGAGGTAAAATATTTGATGGTAGTAACAAAAACTCACCAATCAATATACAACAAAAAAATAATTTGTTAATATAAAGAATATTAATGGTACATATTTCATCATTTATTTACTAGTTATGAACTAACAACAATTAAAATAGATGAAAAAATATGACATATATGACATACCTTAACATCCGTGAGATTTCTATGTTGGATAAACCATTCATAACCTTCAAGTTCACCAACAACAATACAATAGAGAGAAGAGTTGTTTGGGAGCCTTCATAAAGGGGCTCATATGCCTTCTCAAGTATAGGTAAATCATGAACATCATCAAAGTCATCTCGATCATCATGATCAGCTATGCCACTAAATGTGTCATGGATCAATGTATTTGTACCATCATCTTCAACTATGTTTTCTGGCACATGATCATCTTCTTCCATAGGATCATTAACTTCATCTTCGATATTCACAACTCCATGTTCCCCTGCTTGGAAAACCACATTCTCTGGGCCGTGATAATCCATATCATGTGCCTAGGGTGCCCCACCTTTATAATAATGATAGACACAAATAAACCATGATCATGATCAAGTGATTTTTTATATATATATAAAATGTTAAAATGATATAAACATTTACAAATTCAATCAATATAAACACATATAATGAACAACTTACCAATGGACGATAATCATTCCCCCCTTGAACGTGACCATGCTGGCTACAATGTTTCTCAGCTGTTGTGATTAAAAGTCTTCTCATCTTTAAGCCCTTGCAATTATTGCAAGGACAATAACATTTCCCATCACCCTTTCTTTTCAATCTAGCCCACAATCTAGCAACTGTCTCTTCATTTTGTTCTGGAATAATATTATATAACATGATTTTTATTTACCAAGCTTGAATATTTAAATCTTCAAAAAATATCAAACTCACACTCCAATAATTTTTAATCATAGACAGGTAACAAAATCTAATAATTCTGATATTTTATACCAAAAAAATTCGGCATGCAACCACCCCTGCAAAAGAGAAGATAGTATGAAGTTAGTGACCCCAAAAAACACTTGAAAATGATAATTCCAGAAATTATTAAATTCTGATTTTACTATGATTTCCAACCGTTAGACTCCTAAAATCAGGATATTGAACTTGCACAACAAAATATGGAAATGAAATTCTGAAAATGCACAAGTCTAAAAATGAAATCTGATGAGATGTTGCTTTAAAATATGATTTTCAAACCTGGAAGTACAAAATTAACTTCACAAATGATTTCTAGAAATAAAATAGTATGGGATAATAAAGAGTTTCATTTGAAGTGGACCACCCTTTTATATGCCTTGATAAAGTTAAAAGATCTATGAATTTTATTTACAACATAACCTGCATAGTCATCGGTCTTATTCACATCCCTGCTTTGGATATCAATAGGCAACACCATTAGATGGCCTCCTTGAAAGTTCAATCCATTAATGGAATAATGAAATTGGGTCTTCCTTAATGATTACATGATATTTGGGGTTCCTACTCTTACTATTTTTCTGTTTATTTATATAATAATAAGGTTACACTACAATATTTTTGTTCTCTTTTTATCTGCTCTAAATCCCATTTCCTCTGATACATTCAATCATACTAGTATTGTGCTTCCTATAAGAACATTATATCATGGCTAAATGAAAACAATGCTCAATGCCATGAGGCCCAAATGATATTCATGCATTGGTCTTGAAATTTCATCAAACTGAGACTAGTCATTGTTATATAGTATCAAAGTTTCATTGATACTATTGGTCAGTATGATTTCTCATGTGAATTGATTAAATATTGATAACCTACATATTCATAGGGTCCAATCATTATGTTTGACAGTGTATTGGCTAGTTTACTATCCAATGCTATTTGCAAAATAAAATATAGTAAAATATAAAATAGTGATCTTTTCTATGTATTAATTGCAACAACCAACTCATAACTAACTCTATTCTCTTTAAATATTTGCTGCTTCTCTTTCATGGAAAATAATTATAAATGCAAAGTTTTCTTGCAAGCTAAGAGACTTATAAGTTGATATGTATATATTCATGTAATGATCTTTTAAATCTTTATTTTAATTGTTTGGTTGTTGGTGATTGTAGGATGATTTATTTTCAAATAAATGTGCAGATTTAATATTGCAGATTGAAGGTATTTCTCAGAAGATTTTATTATATTTGCAGATTTTATTATGTTTGTAGATTATAAAGAGAAGGCATATACTGTTCCCAAATTTCTTTCTTAAAAAGATTGAAATACACACTTATTTATTTATAATATTTATATATTAATAGATAAATATTATATTGCTGATTATTGTGATGACTTCCAACACTCAAATTGGAAGGAAATTTTTGTAGTCTTTATTATTTACAGTGGAGTAGATAGAAAAGATCAATGTTTTATATTTTAATATATTTTATTTTTCATTGTATTTGATCAACAAATATAGTTTGATGATGATTCTTTGACTAGTGCTACAATATTAGTATCTTGGGGTATTATATATGCAGATATAAACTACATTTGTATGATGCTTGATGTTATACCCATGTCCACTAGTTATCACCATAATTGTTATTATTATGTATATGCAATATAGGGATACTATAGAGGTAAGGAGCAACGAGCAAAGGTAAAAGATTTAAGGAAATGGACTTCAAAGTAAGGCATGGAACTTTCCTATAGATTCCCAAAAGGAGATCACAGTCATGACTATTCAAAAAACCAATGATTAGTCCATGTCATAACCATGAAGGGGGCATTGAAATTAATAATAACAATGATAGGGTAGTATGATGAACTTTAAAAGATACATAAAGAAAAGTAACTGAGTAGTCAAGAGAGCTTTTAAAACATCATAAATCTTGTCAAGGGTTCATTTTCTTCATAGTAGTATGGTAAACTAATAAATATTTCCATCTCACAAAGTTTCAAAAGAGGACAACCTACAAGTGTATTAAGGAGTGCATGGATAATATCTCAAAGAACTACCACAATGAATTTCTTCAAGTGTTATGCAAGGCCATTGAAATTAAATGAATAAAATCATGCATAAGCTAAAATAAAAAGGATAGTCAAGTTGGTAGAGGGAAAGTATCACAAAGGATATGGGATCACTTTCAATAGAAATGATGATGTTTCTAAAGGATCTCCCATTATGTCTATTAAAGACTTACAGAGATATGATAATCATATGTCATTGTCAAAAAGTAGCAGAGGTTTTGAATGATCTTGCATAATAGGAAGGAGATGACAAAATTTACACTAAAGGAGTTTATATAGTCCATAGAAGAAGGTCATATGATTTCCATGAGAAAATATTGAAATAAGTTGCATAATTTACAATGAAAACCATGAAAAAAAATCCTATGATACACTTTTACATTTTTTGCTTCATTTTTCCTAGTAAGGTCAAATACTTCTTTTTAGTGTCTGAATCTACCATATAGAGATTAAATATGCTTACTCTCAAATAAATTTGAATTATATAAACAATAGTCAGATGCCTCCCTTAACATAAAGTACAATCTAAAGTACTAAGGAATTTTATATCCTTTATAAGAGATTGCTTTTAACAAGTTAAAAACTTGAGAGGGTAATACATAGGTTGCAAGGAAAGTTAAAAATTTATCATAAATAACTCAATCCAAAAGGAAAAAATTAAGCATGGAAAATAATGAATAGGTTAACCAGCTTCACTAAAAGCACAAGTTATTTTTTATAACATCTTACTTGGATATTACTTGATAAGGTAAGGAGTGCTCTTTTCCACTTAGTTTCATATGGTGGCATATCTACACACAAATCACCAAATTGTCAAATAACAAAATAAATTGTATTACTTAATAAAGCTGTTACAACATGTCATTCATGTCAAAATCAACTCTTCTTACCACAAAAATTTTGGTTTCCAATGTGACAAGTTCATCTTTTGATTCTTGTATCAACTTCTGAAGGAATTTGGCAGCTTATACTTCTACATGAGGAGACAATTTCATCTTGTAAACTGTTCCAAAGTACAAAACAAATAGAAATCATATAATTTGCATGATAGTTATAGCTTGCTAGATGTTTGGCAACATCTAAAAAGTTTAAGTGAACTGAGGAAAATAGAGAGGCCTTGACCTTCATTTTTTCATTTTTTAGTTTGTTGCTCTAAATATCTCACAATATTTAGAAATTGGTTGCTTTCTTTCTTTCTTGTTCAAATAAAAAATAGATTCATTTGTATAGAGTCAAGATGAATTCAAGAGCTTTAGGTAACAAATATACCATAACTGCTTTTATAAGACACTAGCATCTAAGGTCTAAAATCTATTTCTGAAACTTGACAAAGGGAAAAATACATCTTTATGAAGTAGTCTTCAAAAATATCATAGCTAAATGGCTTAACTATCCACTATCAAACATTCCCAATTCTTTGTTCAACCCTCTAGGCCTGGATCTTGACAACCATTTCACTCTGGCATAAAAAAAAATCCCCCCCGAAAATATCTGTGTGTGCTCTGATTAATTCCAATTTTTGGAACTTAGTAAAAAGAATCAGTTCATTGACATTGAACTACATAATATGATAATCCTCTAGAGCCAACTAGGGATAGAGCCTTCTTGCCAGTTAAGCATCCATAGCCTCAACAAGGTTATCTCTGTAATTCCCCCCAATATATCTTTACTACCAGCCAAATGTCTATAACCTGGGTAGAGTTATTTGTATAGCCTAAAGAGTTGATTTTCTCTTTTTTTTAGATATAGCAATGATAGCTCATTTTCACTTTTGATATTTCAATAATAGCTCATTTTCAACTATTGATATTTCAATAATAGCTCATTTTCAACTTGTAGGCAATGAAGTTCGATATTAGGTTGGGAATTACAATGGTAGTGAAGGTTACCTTTTGATTTTTCATTCAATGCAAATCCCTTCATCAATTCACCATTTCCCAAAAAATCACTTAAAATATTCCCTGTTGGTGTGTATTTTCGACTAAATTTTACCACCTTATGCCAAATCCTAGCTAACTGCAAACTATTATATGTTAGAAGATATGCATAAATTAAAATTTAGCAACCAAAAATTTAATCACCAAATTAAATCTAAATTTAGAAACATTAGTTACCACCCTTTCGATAAATTCTTATGGCAACTGCTAAAATTTCAGCTAGCATTTTTGATTTGATAGTGTTTCACTTCATTAATGGATCAAAATTATAATGATTATATAAAACATGATCCCATTATTCTTCATTTAATTCACACGACTGAATTTGCATGTATCAATTCTATCTACTTATCTAGGTGATGACGTGTACTGCCTTACCAACTTAGTTTTCTTTTTTGTTCCGCACATACCAACACCTCCATAATTAATACGTCTAAAAAATAAATTGAAAAGACCACTATTAACTTTGAAATCTTCAACTTGATTGATTTTCAATCTTCATACTACTCAAATTTGATGCAATTTATCAACAACAATGTGCAAATAATTAATTTGATTTAACCTTCCATTCTGAAGACAATTATCTAGTTGCCACCTTACTTACGATTTCCAAGACTTCTCTCGAGGAATCTATGTACCGTATTATTTTCATGTCTTGCTATAAATTTTGCATTGCTTGCTTTTGAATTCTTCACAAGCTTTCTTAGATTTCTTCTTTTTTTTTGCATTTTCTTGTTGTGTTTGCTTTCGTTTGCTTCTAAGCCATGGATACTCCAATATGTTTAAGCTACTCTCGCCACCAAAATGTCTTCTTAGGAAGTATCACATCACAAAGACTTGAAAAGGTTTTCTTCATTAGGACTTCCAGTTTTACAATACCAAATTTATGCTTAGTCCTTGGGGAAAAATATGTAGAATCCAATCGCTACTATCGATTTTACTCCAACGTGGCTTCTCATTTTGTAGCATTTCTTCTAGATATAACACTTTTTTTGGAATATGTTCGCTCAACTGCCAACATGATAGTGAGACCTGAGTACTTGGAGAACTTGGACACTATTTTATCTGTGGCACACCCAACCATTGGAATCCCTTCAATGGATGATATTCCTCGATTCCTGGAACATGGGGAAATAGTTCCTCTTCGGCCTTTTCTCTCAGACCTCCATATTCAAGACTTTGAAACTCACAGGGAACTTGCCTACATTGGATATTTAGCTCTGATGGATGAGGCTTCCCATATTGAATGAATGATAACCACCACCTACAACTAGGCTCCCTCTTTTTGACCTTTTTTCTCTTTTTTAACAAGAATTTTGATAATGATGTACATACGTGACACACACACACACATATCGCTTTTAGTACTTTCAGAGCATGCATTTACTGTGTATGGTTTTATTGTTTTTTCTTTTTTTACATTTTTACTTTATTTCTATAAATATTTAGATTAACTCTCATGTATTGCAAGGTAAGTTAAGCAGAATTTGAAAATTCAGAGGCCAAGCAAAAGAAATAAAGAAAAATAAATAAAGAAAAAGAAAGAAAGAAAAATAAAGAAAGAAAAAGAAAGAAAAAGAAAGAAAAAAATAGAACAAAAAAACAAAAACAAAAACAAACCCTAAAAAAACAAACCCTAACTAACCAGGAATCTAATCTAATAAACGATTAACCCTAACAAAACAACTAATTCTAATTTCTATAATTATTTCCATTGTCATTTTAGTACAAATTACAACTAGTTTATCCTTAAATTCATTCAAAAAAAATTCAACGATCCTATTGCAATGATGGATTATTTTAAATTTTCTGCATTGATAATCATAAATTCAAAAGAGTACTTACCAATGACGTGGAATAGATGTATGAAAACAACCTCACTAAAGGTCAATTATACATACTTTATTTGAGGCGACCATACTCTACCTTCTTTCAGCTTGGGTTCATGGTTCATTTTCGTACTCTTCTTATCTCCATGAACGGCTGCGTCCATCTTTCAACTTTCTCCTCCGAGAATTTTCATGTCTTCGGTTCTGTCTTCACTTTGCGCTTTGTTAGACCAAGATATATCACAATTTATATTATTATCAGAGAGAGAAAAAGTAAAAGAATGATATTCTATATTTTGCATAAAATCAGGGAAATTCCCCTTTTTATCATGTAAATTTTTTGTTTGGGATAAAATATAAGCATCTCTCGCTTGATTTTCTTGCTCCTTTTCTTCATATACATTTTCCACATATAAGGAGAATTATGACCCATGAATGCCATTTCCTTGTTTTTGGTGCAATATTCCAAAATCTTGACATTCTTGTTGATTTTCCTACAATGTGTTAACATTTTCATTGTAATAATTGTAGTTATCCAATTGTTTTGATGTATTGGTTGATTTTTTAACATTTTTAGCTTTATTAGGGTTGTGCAAATTATCGCTAACAACTCTTTCCTTCTACTAGTTAGAACTTATTTTGTTAACATAATCACTTTACACATGGCTAAGCTCATCCTAGTCAAATTTTTTTTGCAATCGAGTTCACCGTGATCGGTTGTATCATGAATTCTACATTTAGTGACCCTTCTAAAAGTGAGAAAAATCAAAGGATATAATCTCTAATTAAAACTTTTCACAAGTTTCTCAACTTCCATACTGAAATACTATCTTGTATTTAACTTCGCTTTACAAGCTTTAAAACTCAAGACTAGATAAAAAGAAAAGAATAAGATTTCCCTCCTTCTAGAGCCACTTCCTGTTGACAATGATTTTACTCATACCAATAGTGTTGAATAAGAAAATCCACAAGAAAACCTCAAAGAAGCATATTCTTCTTGAAAGATATGGAACAAGTCAATCTCAAAGGGGAACTCTACCTAAATAAAACAATAAGATCGACTCAGTTCAATCCCAAGTCTCCTATAAATCAGGTCATGATCATACTAGGTTCGCTGTAGGGTGTGATGTGAATTTTATGTTAATATCAAAGGGAATATGTCTATTAAAAATCATATTTATACTAAGCACTTAATTTTTTCTTCTTTCAATTTGGATCTTAAGAACAATTATCATGAAACTGAAAGAATTAAAATAATATTTCATGAACATCAAGAATTTTGCTTGCTATCACTTAAGTAAGATTTAGCTTTAAGAATTCAATAATTATTTGTAATCAAAATATTTTCAATGAACTCCATCCATTTATCTATTTTTTAGAACATTTTTAAAGAATTTAAACATCTATTTTAAAATAAAGCATAAAAAATACTGAAATTAAAATTTCTCCCAGTTATTCTCCACGTATACCCCCAAGAATTAATTAAATAAAAGAAAACCGATTTATACTTCACCAAATTGCTTCACAACTACATACAAAATGGTGAAATATTTTAAAGGGAGGGGTTTAATTTGGACATCGAGTAGTTTTTGTATGCACCTTTAAATGACACAACATACATGCTTGTTCAACTGAACTAACAAAACTAGCTACAAAATATTCATGAGATAGGTAGCTATAAAAATGGATTTGATATTAATCAATGTCTACGTGCATACAAGTTTTTAGATCAGAATGATTCAAAAAATAGGAAAAAAGAACAAAACTTAAAGAAGCTTTGGCTCTTCCGACATCCACAAATTCTGAACTTAACTTAAAAAAGAAATTCTCTGGCCTTTTATAGAACACAAGGTGCAAAAAGGATAAAAGAAATACATGAGAGGAAATCCAAGGGATGAATCACATCAAGGCACGTGGAAGATAGTAATTGGCTAGGAAATTACAATTGAAGTCTTTGAAGATTGACTTAAATTGTTCATTGAAGCTCTTCAGGTTTTAGTCTGTTATTATCACCAACATAATAACTTGAATCAAGATAGCATGTTGGAACTTCCCATACATACAAAATGATATTATTATCGCTCCATTCCGACAATCATTTTTTTTCGGATATGCTACTCTCGGGAATGGGCTTCCCCAGAATTTGACATTTGTTTCCACCGCATATATAATACCAGGATCTCCAACATTCTGGTGGACTCAAAGCCTTCTAAATTATAATCTCCCAGAGTAAGAAATCTGATCTAGAAATGATTCTATCCATGATTTAAAGTTTCCTAACCATCTGTACCTGAACATTGCATAAAAAATTGTATTTCCTACAATAAAAAATTCCACATAAAATCCCCTTAAATTTTTTTTTATGAACATCTCATCAAAATAAAACCATTATTCAAATGTTATACTACAAATTTCCATAAATAACATGCTTTTCAAAAAGTACATCAAAAATTCTTGTATGATTATCTTCAACATATATATGCCAGACTACCAGACCATAAAACTCATTATACAATCACAAAATTCAAAACTTCACAATCCAGTACCTGGTACCCAGTATTCAACTTTACCCATAACTTTCCCCAGACTTCGGTTTTACCGAACTTCCTTCTATCCCGAGTTTCAAATATCGGACCAAAATGCTTGAATTACATTTTTCCTTACCTTTTCCGCTTTTCAAACAATCTCGGTTCCCGATATATAATACCTAGAATTATTTATACAAATAATTCTTTACATCAAAGATTTCTTTTATATCTCTTTTTTCTTCTCGGTGATCTTCCAAATCGCTAGCTCATATCGTAAGAGTTAAAAAAATAATTTTGGGGTCCCCAAGCCTTACAAATTTGGGGTGTGTTGTGAGACCACACAACACATATACTATCTCATTGTCACACCATAACCTATGTAGCATTATCCAGACATTTCTCCTGGGTCAAACATGTTATCCTAGTACAAAATATTCCTTAGAAGTAAAATCCCTTATACTAGATCTATTTTAATAATTTCCATCCTCCTAATCCTTAATACATCCATTTCAATTGCATGAGTTCTTTTGTCCAATACATTGATATATTGGGGGTAGGTGATTACATCCTGCTTTGAAACAAATCTTGATATATGTCTTCTAGATCACTTTTTGATATGGAAGCCTTTCAAAAATCCAAAAAAATCAAATACCTTGAAAAAAATTTCAATAATTTTTCAGCATCTCATGAATAAACCTCTCCATAAAATCTCCACCATCACTATCAATCCAAAAATTTCTTATCAATATCATCAAGTGCTTGCACTCCATGGGTTATCAAACTATCTGACATATTTCATTCCTAGACTAGCTACAAATCTTGATCCATCTTATCCAATCAATCATCAACAAGATGTATCCTTCCAAATCATCATGTTATTCCTATCTTAAAAACACTATCCTTGCATTGTTCCTATCTCAATAATGCTATCCTATCATTAATCAATCAACCTGATCAATCAACTTTAGCATGGATAGCGACAAGATATTAAAAGATCTTCAATATCCACACATCGATATCTCCTCATCATTCATCCATATCATCACCAAAAAATCCAAAAACATAAAAATTCAAGAAAAAACATAGCATGACTTACCATATCCATAATAATTTCCATTATCTCGACATAAATATTTAAGAAAACACAAACTATGCAACATCTTGATACATTGAGAGTTCATGAAACAATCAAGGATAAGAGACTCTAGCTAAACTATCTACAAAACTATTGATGTATTGCCAAATTTTCTTTACACATCTTATCCAAAAAATATTTCATTAATGGATGCATCCTTCTTACAATAGGCATTATCTACCTTGAGAAAACATCTTCTGGAAAGGAAATCTTATAGTTGTTGATTTGTTTGGTCTTTGAATATTTAATTACTTGATTTAGCTTATTGTACTATTCCATTTTTTCTCAAGGATATCTCAAAATGATTAGAGGGGTAGGAATGTGTTGTAAGAATTAAGGTGTTGTCATTGATTTCAACTAGTTAATTGGTTATCAACTGGTTTTTGTTGTGATTGATGTCATGGATGAAGGTTATTGGTTGTATATATTGAGGATATTGAGAAAATTGTAATGAAGAAAGGTTGCAGGTGTTCAGTGGTTGCTTCGAGTTTTGCTCCTATATTTGTGTGGTTTAGATATGTTGATCATGGTTGTTGGAAGATGTTATATCTAGATTTTGGGTTTCTAATTCATTGTATAGTGCGAGTTATGTTCACCAGTTATGAACTATGTGTTGGTGGTTTTTAAAGAACCAAGATCACACCAAGCATCTATGAATTTTCTAGATTCAATTCTTGAATACTTAGGAGATGATTGGCCAATGAATGAGAGGAAGCTAAGAATCTTCCCTCCTGCACTTCGAGCTCTACAAAACCCAAGAGGGTGATCCCATAATGTGCATCTTATAATCTTGCTACATAATTATACCACACATTGCATAATAAATAGACACATTCTCATTTAAATGCTAAATAGATGAAACCTTTAAAGAAACTATAAATTCCTTTGAAAGATCAAACACCTCAAGCTTTGAAATCACACAACACTAACCTCAACAAAGGTAGATCGATTAAAAGTTGATTTATAAATTTTGTTCTCAAATTGAAGGACCAAAACCATAGGAAATGAACCTAACACCTTTAAATCAATGCCTTATCTCAGGGCAAGGAGTCAAAACACAATAAACTAAATTGCAAGGAAATTATAATTCCAAACATCCATGATCTTTATGAAATTGCATTACAATTCACATATCATAAACTCAAACTCTATGACTACTTATAAGATCCACTAAACATCCATATGAATTCATGCTTTAATCAAGGTATTTTAATTGATTCATTAAACTAGAGCCAAAATTAAAACATACATCAATGTAAGATAACAATGAAGATTAATGAAAGGACCATTGGTCAAATTTTCATTAATAAATCATATAGAACGTTAAAGATAGAGAGACAATATACTCAAAAGATTTGCATTGTCATTCAGACATGCTTGGAAGCCATACAATTTACAAAATCTACTTGATTGACTCAAAACCTAAGATACAAACTCAAAATGTAGTTTCTTTGTGTTCTTGTTGGAGATCATGATTGTACCCTTATCCAAGTTAGACTTTCCTATCTTGTTGCAACATGGAAACACTCTCAAATTGTGGGTAATCTATAGATGAGAGAGAATCTCCAGAGTGGGTTGGTTCCCTCTAGCAAAACACCTAATCTAAAATACTTTCAAAGAAAAGGGTTAAGAAGAAAACTAAAAGAAAATCCTATAACCTAAAGATGATTTACCAGAACTTTAAAATATTTTGATAACTTCTCTCACAATAACCTCTCAAAAAACCTCAATCTTCACAATTCCACCACAACATATAACTCAATAATTTTTTGTATGAAGGCTCACTAGATTGAGCACAAGATACAACCTGAATTATATGAAACCCTTTCACACAATTTTGCAATAATAAGACATAAAAAGTAATCTAAAAATTTGAATCACAATAAACATCAAATCATCACTGTAAATTTGAGACAAGAAAATGGAAAGGAAAGCTTTGCTGTTTTTATTGAGAAAATATGAAGGAGTCACAAGCTCAAAATTTGAGTACATAAAATGTTTTCAAACTCTCTGAATGGGTGAGAGAAATAAATGGTATTCTAAACTGAGAAAATTAAAATTTTCTCCAAAATTATATCTCTCAAGTGTCTCAAATATAAAAATAGGAAAAATCTACTCCACTACATCTCTGAAAAAGAAATTATGATCCATTTTTGAGCTCCACAAAAAAGCCAAAAACATAGTCCCTCAAACTGCTCCAAACTTCATAAAAAAGATAGAAGATTTCTATCTCCAAAAGGTCGATCCAAAATCTCCACAAAATCAGGTTCAAACTGCCTCAGAATTGAAAATAGAAAGCTCAACGTGTTCATCTTTTTCCAATTTCACCCAAGAGCTCAACTTAGAAATAGAAAAATTTATCACTACTACTTTTATCAAAACTTCATTTAGAAATAATAGATATTAAGATAATTTATAGAAATATTATCTTAGCACTGCTTTATAATATCTTGCTGTTCAAATTTTCCCAAAAAATAGGCTCAATTTGATCTTGATTTGATTTTTACAAGGCAAAATATATGAATTTTTTTTTCTAATTTTTTGCCAAGTATTATAGATATCTTGATTTTCTATAAAAAATCATAAAATAACTGAGGCATGAGGTCTTATATGATTTTATTTTGAAAAGAATAAATATTCCCCCCAAGGCCTTGATATTTGATTTTTCTAATGAGGATTAAGAGGTTCCTATTATTTTTTATTTTTCTATAAAAAATCACAATTTTTTTGAGGCACCTATCATATATGCCTAACCAAAGGTCGTCTAAAGCATTCAAGACTTAGGGAAAATTATGAAGACCTACGGTTATTGTCTTTATTTTTAAATGAAGGCACAAGGTAAACCAAAGACATAAAAATGTAAGGTTGACATGTAGGTAAGGGTCGACACATTTGTTTGGAATTTGAATTTGAATTAAATTTGATAAAAGGACCAAGTTAGAATTAGGGATTTGGAAACCCTAACATCAAAACTAGCACCAATCCCTAATATTTCACATCATTTGTACTTGGCTAAATTTGGAGAAAATGAGCTCTGCACTTGGCTGCCATGGGAACTAGGGTTCGAGCTTGAAGATAACCATTTTGAGCTTGTGACTCCTTCAAAAAATAGAGTTGAAATGACTCGGAATGGTGAAGAAACAACTTACCATAAAATTACAGAAGTGGGTTGACATTAAACAAAGGAGAATAAAAAATGAAAATAAATGCTTCTCCAAACAAGGCCGAGGCCTCAGATTTTCTGGGTTTCACATTTTGAATGAAAAAAATTATTGTTCACTTTCCTCTTCAAAACCCTAGCTCTGTAATTGCATTTTATCATTGTCTTGGAAGAAAAATGTTTTATTTTCTCCATGTATGCAACTGTATCTTGCTTTGAAAAAAATAATATAGCTCAATTATAGTATTGGTCTTCCCTGTTTTCAAAAATGCAGTGCTAGTGATGCCTTCATTTTATGTTCATTCATTACCTACAATGCGTGCAATAGGATATCATGATGCATTTGTAGACCATGAAACTTACATTGTTGTTTTTTTTGATTAAAGGTAAAAAATAGGTTTTGAAGGAGCCCTAAAACCCTTTACAAACGAGCACAACTAATCAAAAAGAAAAACAACACTAAACAACAATCAACCCAATGAAAGAAAACCATCAGCCAAAAAATAGCCAAAAAGAAGCTAGCCAAACACACTACATATTCTTTAGGGTTTCCACAACTTCCATTTCAGTATCAACCATTTTCTGCGCGTCATCCACAGTATCAAAAACCTCCTTCCTAGAAGCCCCAACCTTAGCTTTCATTCTATTTATCATTCTGGCCTCATGCCCACCCATTTTGACCTCCTCAATCAAAACCTTAATTTTATCAGTATCCATCTCACCAGCACTGCCCACATCCAACACTTTATCCCCAACAATAGAAACAATAGTAGGCCCAAACTCTTTTCTCATTTTAACAGTTACAGAGGAGAAATCATCATGGCAAAATCTGAAGTGCCAACAAGTTTAGACACCTCACCACTTTTCAACACCAGTTTCCTCGTAGAAAAATTCAGAGTACCCACAATCCTAGTAGCCTCACTACTCTTCATCAACATTTTCCAAATTTTATCCACTTTATCCTGAAGGGATAAAATTCTGCCTTCTAAATTATGCTTCAAATTAATGGTTTCCTCAGCCATAGTAATAGTCACAATGTTCATTGATTCCATTAAATTGTCAATTTGGCTTTGGATAGCAGGGTCCTCAACCTTACTCACAACACCTCTTATCCTAACAATAATCCTATTAAGTTCATAAAAAAACCATTTAATATTTTTAAACTGTATATTAGAAGTAACACAGGACGAACCCAACAAATCAAACAAATCTTCCCTATCAAAAATTTCAAACCTATCCTCCACAAAATCATCCTCATCAGTAGAACTATCCTGAATCTTTTCAACCTCAATGTCCTTACCTATATCCACAAGAGCAGGAGACTTTAGCTTGCAGATGGAGCATGCAAGATCCTCCACCATGGTCTTCCTTTTCAGCTCCATATCCCCCTCCACTTTTTTAGAACCCACAGTATGACCACCACCCATAGCACCATCCTTCCCTTGCACAAGCCCAATATCAACAATTGGGGAGGTCTCACCATAGACACCATCAGCAAGAAAGAGCAGGAAACCCTTCTCCAAAAATTGACTAGAAGATCTCAGCTCCCTACTCTTATGGCTTCCCACCTCAGGATCCTTGGCATGTTTAGGAGGAGGAGATGAAGCTTCCCCATACAGGTCAGCCTTATCCTTGGAATCCATAGGACGAGCCTTAGCAGTTGCATCATCGCTACACGTAGTGTAGCCCCCTTTGTCAACAAGCTTTCGAACCCCCATTTTTCCCAAAACAGGGGAAGAGGGACTCTCCTCAAAGGAGGCATAGGAATCCAAAACATAGTCAGCATCATCATATTTTTCATATTTTGATTCCTTATTCAAAATAAGCCTTCTTCTCTTGGCCTGCTTGCTAACTCTTTCTTCACCCGACTCTGTCTCATAACCCTCTCGGGCTGTGCCAACATCATCCTTTAGAGACACCCGAGATTTGTGCACCTCGTGCACTTTCACATGCTCATAAATCAGAAGAATCAACCCAACACGCAAAACTAAATTCCTGGGGTTTTTCATGTGCTCCTTGATCCCAGTATCTAATGATATCAATAGATAATAAGGAAAAGACACCAATTTCTTATGCCTAAAATGGTTCAACAAATGAAAATGGTAGTTGTTTATGGTCATGTAACTTCCCTCCAAGGTAACATACCTCATGAATTCTTTCACCAAGTCGCACTAGAGTGATTTCAAAGAGCTCCTATACTAGCCACCACTTTTAACCTTCCTGAGATCCGTCGCCTCATTATCCTTGAAGAAAATTGACATCGCATCTTGTGAATATTTCTTGTCCCTAAAGACCTTCATCCCATGTATGGCCAAACCAGTAATTTGAATAATAAATTCTTCATCAACCATAATCTCTCTGCCACCCAAGTTAAGGATCCCATCATTCCAACCTTTAGCCACCGTCTAAGTGACCTTCACATTGAAACCATGTAGTCTTTCCATATAGACAGTAAGACCACCTTTCTCAAGGATCTCCCACACCTTCATCTTCTGCTTAACAGTGTCGCATGACTTGGGCTCGACATGATTCCTATCCCCACCCATCTTGGAATTCAGCTCCACACACAACCAAAAACACCTGAAAATGATACACACCCAGCCCAAGCCATAAATATAAAAAAATCTTTGGCTATAGGCACCCAGAATTAGTGCGAAACCCGCCAGACGACAAAATGGTAATAATGAAGCGTAGCTCCAAACCAAATGAAATCCATCCTTAGCAATCAAAATTTTATCACCCTCATTCAAATATTTCATGCATGTGATAAAGGACATACATCCCACCATGCCAGCTAGGATCCAACAAATATCAAATCTCATTAATGATAATAACCGTCACCTCAAAAGGAATGGAATCATTAAAATTCCATACGTTTTGTTCCGTAACTCCAAAATTATCAAAGAAATCAGCTAACTTATTTCCCTCCCTCAAAATATGGGAAATATAAACATTATCAAAAGAATTCATGATTTCAATAGAATCTTTAATCAAGGCTTCAATAGTCCACGATGGGGGAGAGACCGCTTTCAAATTATTAATAATATTTAGGGAATTACCCTCCACCCAAACTTTCTTATATCCTTGGCGTTGAGCCAATTTAAGACCATGGTAGACTTTACATTGTTGTTTGTTGCTATCCATTTCATGACACTTTGATGCTGTAGGTTGAATTTCTTTTGCATTCAAAAAATACAGTCAAACTTTCACTCTTTGCCACTATTTCATTCATCTTGTGACTTTCATAGTTCATTTGTAGCTGCTTTGTACTTCCATTTCTTGATAGAAACAAAGTCTCCTTACACTCTTCATGCATTTTTATCTTTCTTATGAGAACAACTACAGTCGATATACATCTTATCCCATAATGCACAAAAGAACTTGGAATGTGTAAAACTTACCATGATGTCTTGAGGCTGCTCAAACCATTTCAATTGCAGTTTTTATTATGAACTCATTATGTATGCTTGTTCACTATCACTTTCATGATGATGCACTCCTTGTGATTATTCGTATGAGAAATTGATCATTTATGATTTTCAACTCATTGCATTCCTAGACTTGATTGTCCTAAATGATCAATTTCTTGAGCTTTTACAACACTTGTGATGTACTCCTTCAGATGCAAATTTCCATTTGGGCAACATGAATCTATGTTATCTTCTCAAACCCCTCTTGAATGTTAAGGGGAAACATGTTGAGTGCAACCCTTATGGGAGCCCATTTTGACACCACATGCTATTATTTCTTTGAAATAGATCAACAATATGAATTTTCCTATACCTGCATAGTGAACAAACATGCTAGATAAAAAAATCTAAGTTCAATGTTCCTATGATGTTTCATCTTTTGTGTTCCCTTGCATGCTTCTGATATTTTCTCAATTGATTCAATGCACCACAAGCAATGTTCTATATTACTGTTGATAGATCATATAGGAGGATTCATAACCAGAGCTATAACAAAGCTTTCTCAATCATGTAGGTTCACTTGGAGACCAAGAGCAAGGAGGGATAAGCAACACCAAAGGCCAACTTGAAGACACCTCAAACAATGATGGCTATGTTTCTTCTTATGTGTTTCTTTCCTTCCTTTATCTTCAGTATCATATTAAATTCCTCGTATTTTGTTGACTTAGCAATTCCCACGGCTTGTGTGGGACACTTGGTCTTTCTTTTCATCCCAATGAATATGAAAACAAAATTTTGTGCAATCTTGTTCAAATATGTATATCTATTTCGAAAAAAATTATGAAACATTATGGAATGGATAAATTAATATAGAACAAAATCGCTATTCTTTGTACCTCATGCAATCTTTTCTATGCTATAAACATTGAATGGAAAACTTAAAGCTCTGAAAAAACATTCCACATTTCAACTGAACAATTCTTTTAAGCTCCAATACATGCAATGGTTTAAGAAAATGAAAAAATGAATTAAAATATTTTCACCTTAAAATGAACTTAAATTAACTAGCTCTACCAATTTGAGCTATGGTGAAAATTGGTATAATTCTTGGCGATTTCTGTTGAATGCTTGCCTATTAAGCATTAGATCAATTGCCTTAAACAAATTCATTGGGTGTGGAACCAAATTTTTACTTCCACAACTCAGAAAATCATGAAACTAAAACTTGCAACACTCCAAACAGCAACATAAAACATAATCAAACCAAACAGAAAGCAAACTAAATGGCCTTGGTGGTCAAAAAACCATGTGCAACAACGTGCTTAGGGAGAAAAAACTACTGAAAAGAAATGTGCTCCAAGCACTTATTAGCAGCAAACTAATCTACTATAGTACAAAGCATAACTTATCTAAAAGAGTTGTGCTCTTCGCACTCTATTACTACATATGGTTCATCCCACATTGCATCAAACTTGGAATGCCTTCCAAGTTTTCTCTTGTGTTCATCCCATTTGAACACAAAATCTCCAACAATGAAATCTCTTTACTTTGCTCTCTTATCAAAAGAACTTTTCATTTGAGCTTGATGGATCTCAATCTTCCTCAAAGATTCATTTCTAGTTTCCTCTAGCTCCATCAGTTGTGTGAACCTTACCTCCATAGGCTTCTCCTCTAGCAACTCAAACTCCCTGATAAAACTTAAAGTTGGTAGCTCGACAAAAACAGGTAACTAGGCCTCCTTGCCATAAGTAAGAACATAAGGAGAGCAACTAGTAGCTCTCTTAGGATTTATTTTGTCAGCCCAAAGAGCTAACTTCAGCTTTTCATGCCATGTTCTTTGATTGACTTCAATGGCCTTCTTAATGATCCTGATCGGGTTCTTATTGGTTGATTATGCTTGCCCATTACCCTATGGGTAATAATTAGAAGACGTGTTCAATAAAATGTTGTTTTTTATAGACCAATCGGATACCTTTAAACCAATAAATGCTAAAGCATTGTCTGAAATAATTGATTTTGGAGTACCAAATCTAGACACTAAGTCTTGATAGATATTCAGAATAGAAGATTCATTTGCTTCCTTATAAGAATCAGCCTCAGTCCACTTAGTAAAATAATTTGTAGCAGTCATAATCCATTTGTGGCTTGCACTTGAAGGTGGGTTAATCACACCAATAAAATCAAGACCCCATTTGGAAAAAGGCTCTTCTACTTGAATGGGGTGCAAAGGCAGAGTTGCAAGCTTTTGCTTTCCTGCAAACAATGCACACTTCTCACATCTTCTTACCCAAGCAAATGCATATTTGAAAATATCTGGCCAATAGTAACCAGCCCTCATAATTTTCAGGGCCATTGTTCTTGTTGCAAATTGACCTCTAGAAGGCCCATTATGGAATTCCTCTAGCAAGTTATTCGTTTGATTAGGCTCAATACATCTCAACAATACACCTTGAAAATCCCTCCTATATAAAACACCATTAATAATAGCATAAGGAATAGCTTGTAACATGTAATACCTTCACTTTTCCCTATCCAAACCTTCAGGGCATTCACCAGTCTATAGATAGTGAACCATTTGTTGCACCCAGCTTGTATGTGGAGCTGAACTAGCAACTTTCTCTTCATTGCTCAACACCGTTGCAATGTTTCCATCTCCTTCCAAGTCGTTTTTTGTATTTTTTGCAAGTTTTGCACACAACCGTTTACCCCTAACAAGTTTAGTAACCTTAATACCAAAATCAAATTCCATAACCCTTGTTATCCAACCAACCCTCTTGTCATTCATATCCTTATTAAGTAATAAATCTTTCACGGTTGTATGAGTAACCAAAAACTAAATTTTGTTATTAGATAACATGTGTCTGAAATTTTTAAGGCTCCTAACAACTGCAAACACATGTTTTTCCATAAAAGAGTACTTTACCTCATAATCATGTACTACTTGGCTAAAAAAGGCCATAGGATGCTCCAAACCTTCATCATTTTTCTAGCATAGCATTGCAAAAATTGTGTCAACACCTCCAAAGCATACAAAATGAAATCTCTGTCATAGCTAGGATTAATGAGGGTTGGGGCAATTTCAAGGGCTTCTTTTATTTTCTCAAAGCTCATATTACCTTCCTTAGTCCAACTAAAAGGCATGTTTTTCTTAAACATTGTTGTGAGAGGTTGTAATAAAGTTGCAATATTGGGTATAAACCTTCTCACGAAGTTAATTCTATCAAGAAAACTCTATAAACCTTTCTTATGTATCGGTAATGGTAACTCAAGAATAGCTTAAACTCTTTCAGGGTCAATTGAAATACCATGCTTTGAGACAATGTGTCCAAGGAGCTTACCCTCATGAACATAAAATATACACTTCTTTGGATTGAGAGAAACTCCATACTCTCTACATCTTTGAAAAATTTGTCTCAAATGTTCAAAATGTTTATTAAAATCTTTTGAAAATACTATGATATCATCTAAATAAACAAGGACAATTTTATTCATAAGGCCATGAAAGGCCATGTTCATTGCCCTCTGAAAAGTTTCCCCTGCATTGGACAAATCGAAAGGCATTTTTTTGTAAGCCATAGTACCCCACTTAAAGGTAAACATGGTTTTATATTGATCCTCTTCCTTTACCAGAATTTGATTATAATTCAAGTACCCATCAAGAAAAGAAAATCAATCAGAACCAGACACTACTTGCAGAATTTTCTCCATTGAAGGTAGTGGGTAGTGATCTTTAATGGAAGCTTTATTTAAACCCCTAAAGTCAACACAAAGTCTAATTTCCCCATTTTTATTTCTAAATGGAACTAGGTTAGAGACCCAAGAAGTGTGTTTAATAAGGAAAATTATATTGCTTTCAATTAGCTTATTCAACTCAGCCTCCATTAGATGTTAAAGCTTGGGATTTAGAGGCCTCTATTTTTGTCTAATAGGTTTTGCATTATGTTCTAGCTCGATGGTATGCTGAGATAACTCAGGATCAAAACCTCTTAAATATTTGTACTCCCATGCAAATACAACACTAAACTATTGACATAATAGAATGAAAGCTTGTTCCTCCTCTTTTATACATACCTTGCCCAACTTGAGAAGCTTACCTTTGAAAATTTCAATGGCCTCATAGTGTTCTTGTTTGATGGTCATGCTGCATTTATCTTTTATTGCTTGATCATCAGAGTTGAAGATGGATTCTAATGTCACCAACCCTTTAGGAAACTTGTTTGACTTAAGTTGCATGATCTGGTTATCATATTGGTGTTACCATTTTTGCTGGTTTTCATTTGCAAACTCAGCTTCAACAATCAAGAAGCTCACAATTTGTTCATCACTATCAAAAACCTGCCAACTCACATTATTACTAGGCACATAAGGTATAACAACAATTTTTACATATTGTTGCACT
Source organism: Sequoiadendron giganteum (assembly GCA_007115665.2). Lineage (NCBI taxonomy): Eukaryota > Viridiplantae > Streptophyta > Pinopsida > Cupressales > Cupressaceae > Sequoiadendron > Sequoiadendron giganteum. The sequence goes on along the minus strand of CM021107.1, from coordinate 256,818,774 downwards.
TCCATGTTATGAATCTCATTTGAATTATCAAATTGAGCTCCTATGGCAACAAGCCTATCTGCATGCTTATTTTCATTCCTAAGAACTGAAAGTAAGTTAAAAGCATCAAAATATTGTATTAAGTCCCACACTCGATGCTTATATCTCTTAAGTAAATCATTTTTTGTAGCATTTAAGTTCCTAACTTGATTCACAATTAGTTCTGAGTCACCATAAACTCGCAAACACTTCATACTTTTTCGGGCCCATTCTAGGCCATGAATCAATGCTTCATACTTAGTTGTATTGTTCGTACAACTGAAGGAAAACCTTAAAGTTGAATAGTATTTATCTCCTTCAGGTGAAACCAACATTGCTCCTCCATCGAACCCCATTATACTCCTTGAACCGTCAAAATATAGCTTCCAAAGTTGGTTTTCTTGTTGTTCGGGCTGCTTCTGGTCCTTGACCAAATTAGGAATTACTATATCAGGCTCCTGGATCATATAGATGCCCAATCCAACTTCATCAGTGTGGCTGAAAGGGTCAAGATCATAATTTTCAGCTGCCCACTCATCCAGGTTTACCTCTTCATTGGGGGTGTTGGGGTCTAAGGTCATGGATTGAATCTCCAGCCCTTTAGTGACGTACAGGTTAGCATTTATAGGGCTTGGGACATATGGATCAATATGGTCCTTGGCTAAAGGTTCAAATTGTATGGTTACTTTTGTGCCATACCTAGTTCTAAAAAACAAATGGGACCAATCAAAAGATAAAAACCCTCCTAGCTTAATAGCGAAATCCCTTGAAAGGAAGATAGAAAATGAGGGGGTAAATCAATGACATGGATATCTTGAGAAAAAAAAAATTAGGAAAAGCATGCAATGTAAGAGCTAAGTTATTAATGATTCAAATTTTTTGAATAACATAACCATCTAGCTGCACCCCTGCTTTTGATAGAGGTTCATAAACTAGTCCTAAGCTGTCTGCTAGACTCTTGGGCATGACTGAACTACTAGCACCTGAGTCTATCATACAATTGTGAACAAGCTTATCTCCAATAATGATGCTCAAATAGAATGTGGGAGGTTTTACCTCTTGAATTTGCTGCCCACTCTTGATTTATGAGTTGTTTGCAAGTACAACACTGTTCTTTTCTGGGTTAGCAGCATCTAAAATTGAAAGCTCAGCTAAAGCATCCTGTAATAAAATATTTTGACCTAGAATGTGTAAAGAATCTGTAATAGACATACTAACTATAGCCTTTTTAAGGTGTTCAACTACATTGAAATAAATAGAGCTCACCTTATGCTTTCCTTTAGCAGTAACAACATCATTTACCTTCTACAAAGGTTGTGATTGTGCTCTAGACTGCTCCCTTTCTGGTATATTTTTTCCTCTCTACAAAATCTGCACCTTTGGTTGTGTTGTGGGAACAATTTGGGGTGAGGCAGTGTGAATTCCATCCTTAGCAGCTTGTTGTTAAACACTTCCAGCTTGTTGCCCCGAATCTACAACCCTCCTTTTTGATCTACTATTAGCCAAAATAGATGAATCTTGTTGGTTCTGGCCTTGAAAGTGATTCACTCCATAAAACTCAGAGTTTTTCCAATTCATTAAGGCAACCTCAAAGTCACCTTGCTATTCCACATTCTCGTATGACAAATTATCCAAAGCAACATAGTTATTTTGCACCATAAGAGCTTGGTTCCTTACCTTATTCATGTATGTAGCTTGATTGTGTGGCTGGTTGCATGGATAGCACCAATCATATTCTTGTGCCATGTTGTTCTGTGATATAAGTTCTTTTGAACAACTAGGAGCATTAGGGTTATAGGGTTGAAAAGGCTTAGCATTAAAATTCCTCCTTTGGCCTTGGAAATCAATGTGGAAGGGAGGCCTACTTAGTTGGTTTTATTGATATGGGGCTTGATAAGGTCCATGTTCTTGGCCAACTTGCTTCTTAAGGTTCACAAATTCATTACTAATGGTTTTGTTGAAAGATTACATCATGCCCTTTAGCTATTGAATCTCTTTAGTTGGGTCTGGGATAGCATTTTCTTGGGTTGCAGCCTCGTAACCTATCACTGGGAGTGGTGGTACAATAGCAATAAGTGGTAAATTCATGGGAATAGGTGGCTGTATTTTGGGGAAGATAGGTATAGGTGGCCTTGGGGCTATTTTCCTGGCTTGAATGAGGAAATTTTCTTCCCTTATTGCAATGTCAAAGGCATTCAACAGTGTAAACCCACCCATGGATTGTATCATGATTGAAATTTCACTATTTAGGGCTTTAAGAAAGAATAAGAAAGCATGCTCGGGCGAGGGTTTTACCGTCAAAGGGATTCTATCCCATGTTCTTTAGAATTGGTAATTGAAGTCCACCATGTGCTCGTGGGAAGCCCTTTTAATGGTGCTCAGATATATATCTAATTTATCCATAAATTGTCAATGTAAACCATCACTGAGTTGGTCCCACATTGCAATAGAATTAGCCGGAAGGCCTCTAAACCATTGAAGGGCTTTCCCTTTTAACGATGCAGCCAATAGTCTCAATGCCACATTTTCTTTTGTCACATTATGTACTAAGCATAGGGTTGCCATGTCCTGAATATGTTCTATGGGAGTGGTCTAATCTTCACCAGTGTAATATGGCAACCCCTTAAGTGCAACAACCAGAATTTTATCATGCTGGGCCAGCAACAATGGACTTCCCCCATTGAACGGTGTGAAAGCAAACTGTTTTTCCATTAGCGGTGCTTGTGATATGGGAGTTGGATTTCTCCGCACATAAACTACAGTACTAAGAACCAAAGGAATGGATTTCACCCTCCTAGTTGAGTCAAAAATCCTCCTTGGTTTCCTACCCCTCCTTCTCGGTGGGGAAAGTTGCAAATATTCAAACAAAGTCGAACTTGATTTGGTTTGAATCTTTCTCATACGCTGCTCGCACTAAGTTTTCAAATAAAACCAGAAACAAACGGGGTTGCTAGATTTATCTTGAAGCCTCCAAAGGCTAGAAAATATTGCTACATATACCAAATAACAATTTACAATTTGAAAAACAACCCTGAAAACATCTCACCGGGCATGCCAAAAATTGTTGGCAATCAGGATTGCACCCTTAGCCAAGTTAGATTTGCCTATCCTGTTGCAACATGGAAATGTTGTCTGATTGTGGGTAATCTACAAATGAGAGTGAATCTCTAGAGTGGGTTGGTTCCCTCTAGAAAACTATCTAATCTAAAGGACTTTCAAAGGAAAAGGTTAGGAGGAAAATAGGAAAATGAAATCCTAAAACCAAAGGATGATTCACCAAAATATTAAAATATTTTGATAACTTCTCTCACAACAACCTCTCAAAAACCTCAACCTTCATAGTTCCACTGCAACATATAACTCAACAATGTTTTGTATGAAGGCTCACAAGATTGAGCACATGATACAAAATTACTTATATGAAGCCCTTGCACACAAGTTATCAATAATAAGACATAAAAAGAACTCTGCAAATTTGAATCACAATAAACATCGGATCATCACTGCAAATTTGAGACAAGAAAATGAAAAGGAAAGCTCCGTTGTTTTTTATTGAAAATTTTGAAGGAGTCACAAGCTCAAAATCTGAGCACATCAAATGTTTATAAACTCTTTGAATGGGTGAGAGAAAGAAACATTAATCTAAGTTGAGATGGCCTATGTTTGAATTGTAATCGGTTTGACTTCAAAACTTGATTAAGGAAAAAATATTCAATAAAACACTATGAAACCAATTGGAAGCACTAGATATTGTAGTTACAAATCTAAATTCAAAAAAAAAAAGAATTTTATCCTTCATGGAAAAAAATTTTGTTGTATATGGTGAGCGCCACTCCTTAAAAATGTTGTTTACTGAAAAAAACTAGTTTTCAAAGGAGATGGAAAAATAAGTGCAATCTAATTCCAAAAAAATTGAAAAAATATATTTAGAATCTACAGATAAAATGTCACAAATCACTAGTTTACATCATCTTCAAATTCCTCATGATTTAGCCGCTATAGGTGCCCGAAAGTGAATATTTAGTTAGAAAAAATTATTTCAGTGTCCAGTTTGGCCAAAAAAATTAAACTAGTATTGTGGGATCACCTGATAAGCAACAACAAAGGCCAACTTGAAGACACCTCAGGCAACGATGGCTATGTTTCTTCTTATGTTTTTCTTTCCTTCCTTTATTTTTAGTAGCATAGTACATTCATTGTGTTTTGTTGACTCAACTATTTCCATAGCTTGTGTGGGACACTTGATCTTTCATTTCATCCCAATGAATATGAAAACAAAATTTTGTGCAATCTTATTCAATTTTGTATATCTCTTTTGCAAAAAATTTATGAAGCATTAAGGAATGGATAAATTAATACATAATGAAAGCACTATCCTTTGTATCTCATGCAATTCCTTTCTATTTTGTAAACATTGAATGGCAAACTGAATGCTTTGAAAACACATTGCACATTCCAACTGAACATTTATTTTAAACTCCAATACATGCAATGGTTTAAGCAAATGCAAAAATGAATTGAAATCTTTTCACCTTAAAATAAACTTAAATTAACCAGCTCTGCCAATTTGAGTTGTGGTGAAAAATTGGTAACAACTACTACAACTGACACTACCACCCGCTGACCATCTACCTTCTATCCTCCTCCTCCAGCAACTATATTTTCCTATTATCGTTGTCAGTAAGCCTTGATTGGATTTTCTTCTTGCCTCCTCTGCCTAATAGCCCCACCATCTGGATGGGTGAACCTAAGTGGTCTTTGTACTACCCGCCAAATCATAATCAATAGTAGTGCTTACATCCTTTGCACCAAATTCCCATGCCCATTGAACCATAATCAAATAAATAAACCCTACAACGACCATCTGAGGACTATCCATAGATTCCCACTCGTTTATCTCTCACTATGTGTGAGTAAATATAGATGATAATCCACAATGAGGACATCTTGAACCTCTCTAAGCTGTATCCTGACCCTATCAAGAAGATACCTCTCAAGAATATGAGGTGTTTGTCCGATAATCCACTTGGTCTGTCTACATAGTGTAAATTGAACATCGTCATCCACCCAAGCCTCACATTGTAGCCACAAGCACTAGATAAACTCATTTGTGTTATCAATCACCCTCCTCTAGTAATCCAAATCTCCCAACCTCCACCGAGTCAACATGATTTCATATTTATATACATAAGGGTCTCTTATGACTCGAGAAATATCTCCAACTAGTCGAGTGATAGTAATGTGCTCCCATACCCAAAAATGTAGTAGTGTCACCCCAACTATAGACTCATAGTAGATTTATACGTGCCACCTAGTGCATATCATGGTAGAGATATACTAAAACACAAGCCCCCTAAGCATAGATGATAACATTTGTTATCATACTCTCTAGCACATAGCCCCATCCAACTGAGAATGCATGTGATAATTGCTCTAGTATAATCACTCTAGAAATAATCCCTCCTATAACAAAAATAGGATCATTATAAACTCCCACTCCCAATCTCAACCATCCTTGATATCAAGCTCCTCATCATGTAACATTCACTCCAAGGACTTTGCGCCATGTTCAGTATCATAGATAATGCATGCACCCTCAATCAAGATGGACTCAAGATCCTCTAGACATCCTCAAGGGTGATGGTAGCCTCTCTAGTAATAAATATAAATGAAGAGGTCTCATTGTGCCACCTCTCAACAATGATAGTCATGAAATCCCTATGAGTGTGAATCTCTAACATAAATGTAATATAAAACAACTTGACAACTCCCAAGAACTCCACGTCCATCTCATTGAGATGTGCTATATGATCCAGTACTCTAGGTTGATGGTCCCTAGACAATATCAGATCTAGTATAGTCTGCAAACATAACAACCACAAGTTCAATCTATCAAAAATTTGAAAAATCTAATTTTCCAACTCTTCGTATTATTTTTGTTTTTTTTTCAAAAGCATCACTTTGTCCCAGTCAAATGTGACCCATTTTTCAAATGCATTGTGTTATCCAAATCAATTGTAAACTATTTTTCACAAGTGTTGCTCTATAACATTCAAATGTGAACCAAAATTCAAAAGCACCACAACATGTCAAATGTGTCATGACACCATCAAATGCGTCACATCAAGTTTCAAATGTGTCGATCCTAGATCGACACATTTGATTGAATTTTTAGACCTAACATTTATTGTGACCAAATTTATGCCTAACTATAAAAGGGTTAGACATACTGCAAGATTCACTCTGATAGGCCTTTGGAATTAACAAACTCAATCTGCACAATGAATAGCATGAGGAAAACCAACCATCTCTACAATAGCTTGCTAAAAAATCTCACCTAGAGCTCTGAAAATTCTAAACTAGGAGGGTGTAAATGACTTAAAAATGACCCTATATAGACCTCAAAACCCTAGATTCCTCCCATCCCCCCTGCATCCCATTTTCTATCATACCCTAACCATCCTGATCAGTTTCCTCCCTACCTTGACCCCATTTTTCATCCTCTTCTTCACTAAGCCTATCCCATTAACCTATCGTGAGCCTGGCCCTTTTTTTTGGTTGACCTCTTGAGGGGGCATCCTACCGTCCATCCCACCATTCCTTCATTCATTGGGGCACAACAGGGCATCATCATTATTTTTTTTTTTCCAAATCAACACTAGTATGTCTTTGAAAAATGCAACAAGTACATTGTCTCAAAGAGGGGCAAAATGTAGATACCTAGAAATGTCTAACGCATCAAACATTCCTCTAATTTGTTATTTTCATCATTATCACATAATATCCCCTTTTATCACCTTTTGATTAAATATATTTTGATTATTTGATTAAACTGACCTATTTTCCTCTATTAATTAAATAATTTTAGTTATTTGATTAATTCATCATTTTTCCTCTATCCACCTTTAATTAAATAATTTTTATTATTTAATTAATTTCCAAATTTCCCTTTCATCCACCTATTTAATTAAAATCATTATTCCTTTCTTCTCTCCTATAATTAAATAATTTCCTAATTATTTAATTAGCTAATTTTCTTCTATAGTTAAATAAATTATTTAATTCATTTATTTGCACATTGCCTCTCAAAAAGGATTATTCCAAATTCTAATTCAAATATCTTCCCTCCAAAAATATCTCAAAATATCTTCCTAAAATTTAGTAAAGATCTTTAGTTAACTAAACTCTTCCTCAAAATGCATGGTCTCCCCATCCCTCAATCACTCTCTATTGCAAGTATGAGAAATTGATGTTTCCATTGATTTCAACAAGCCTGTGTTGTCATTGATGTTTGTGGTTGAGTGAGATTGTAGCAAGAGTGTGAGCAATTGATGCTTGGATTAGTTGCATTATGTTGTCATTATTAAAGCTATTGGTGTCAACCTTTAGTGTTGCTTTGATAAAATTTTGTCTATGGTTGAGGAAGTACTAAAGATGATAAGGATGTGTCTCTGGTGCTTGGTTTCCAAGTGCTTTTGATAAAATTTGATAAAAAGAGGAAACAATGTGTTGCAATGGTGTTCCGGGTGAAAAAGTTGTGTTCTAGTTTTGCTCCGCATTTCTTCTAGGTTGAAGATCTACCTATGCAATTCAGATATGTTGATGAGAAGTGTTTAGAGGTGTTATACTCAAGAGTTGGTGTGCTGAATCGGTGAATAGAAGAATTTTTGTTCACCAGTGTGTGATCGTGCATTGCAGAGGTGTTTGGGAGAAATGTATTTGCTTCACGTTTCTCTGCAGTTGTGTTTCAAGTCTTGGGATTCAGAAGGTGCATTGATGATGATGGTAGTTTACCTCATTCAAGAGGATTTTAGGTTTGGTTCTTTGGAAGATGTTTTTCTAATTTATAATGTATGGTAGAGTAGTTTGAGTGTACTGGGTGTGTACATTCTTCAGGCGGAAGTTGTTGTGAAGGAGTTGATAGGCCAAAATTGGGGTAAATAATAAGAACGATTTAATGTTTAATAATAAGATTCAACTTGGTCTAAGTGTCAATCTAGGGCATAAACTTGTGAAATATTTTGTGGCTATATGCACAAGGCTTGCAATTTGTGAGGTGAGTGGGGATGAAAATGCATTCCTGAGCTCAATCAACTACCTAAATTGAAAATCAAATTAATGTTTCTATTTTTATTTTGTGATTGTGATTGTACTACAGTATTTTTGCAACAAAAACTACAATAGAAATAACAAAAACAATGATTCTAGAAATTAAACTCATAGTCGTAAATAATATGAAAAATCATTAACAAAGATAATCATCAAAACCCACAATTAAATCATAAGCAATAAACAGTAAACAATAAATAGATTCACACAATAACAAAAATAAACATACTGCTGGAAATAAACACACTTACTACAAAAGCTACAAAATCAACAAGCATTCCAAGAAGGGGGTGCCCTTCCTCCTCAGTTGCCTATCTTCTCACGTAGCTCATATTTATAAAAAATATGTGTGCAAGTTGTTTCCTATTTTTATGCCACTTTGTTATTATTTTGTGGCTGATATTTAGTTGTTTGATTTGTTAAAACGACTCACCCTAAATGTAGGAGCTTATTTAGCTCATGGCTATAATGAATAAAATAGAATATTATTTTTAACATGAGGACATTCTCCTCTATAAAATTAAAATTGAATATTAATTGGTTATAACTAAATAACCAAAGTATTTTATGAGAAAATAATTTTATGGTTAGAATTAATTTGCTAATATGTACCCACAGGAGACAAGAACAAGGAGGCGACATGAAGTCTGCATTCCTCTCCTTCAATCAACATGTTGTCGAATATATTTTCCTAACATAATGAAAGAAAATACTAGTAAATAAAATCTAATAATTATTATTCACTTATTTTATCTAAAAACTAAATTAAATATTACTTATTTATATTTAACCAAAAGCAGAAAAAAGTGGTAAAATGGTATGATAATGTATGAAAATGGAATATGGAAATGGGTTAAATGGTATAGAAAAAAGGATAAAATATGGTATAAAATGGAGCGTGAATGAATCTCACATTCCCCCCAACTTAGCATATTGCACATCCTCGTGCAATCTTTAATTTATGAGAGGTGTTGATTTGTACTGGTAGCCTTTGAATTTGTGCCTTCTTCACCCTTGACTATTACAGCTCATGGTTAATCATTTTTTTTCCAATTTGTCTATCACTCCTATCCATAGCAAGCATTATTGTTTTTTTTTTTTTTTTCAATATTCATACCTCCAACTTTTTATTTTCTTTTTGTCATTTTTTATAGCATTATTTGTTGGAAATGCTATATATAGGAGGTATCATAAAAAACTATCTCCATATTCACAAGCTATGTGAAATAGGTGAAATGATAGATAATATGAATGATTATGAAGGATGAAAATAATGGTAACTATGATGAGATAATTAAGGTGGAAGAAAATAATGGGAAAAATGATAGGTAATAAGGATGAAAAACCTCCCCCCAACTTAAAGGGTTGTCTGTCCTCGGGAAACAAGGAGAGGGTTGGTGTGAATGTTGCTTTATATGATTAATATAATAAGAAATAATAATCAAGTTAAAAGATAAACTAATGAAAAATAAAATAGATTGTTTACCAACTTGCATGCCCATGTATGCCAAGGTCTGGTAGCCAAAATAACTCAACGACTCTGAATCTCCAATTAGTACTTCCACACATGAAAGATATCTATAACAATGAAGCACTATGGATCATACTAATGGTAGTTGATTTTGTTTGCACTGTTGCTAACACCTTAACCGAATGTTTAACTTGTGCTACAGGTGATCAAAATTATGTTGACCATGAAATATTAGAGAACATCTAAACAAGTGAGAAATAGGAGGTGCTAGAGGTACTTAGACAACCATTGATACAACATAGTGTACCTAAAAAATGATTAGCCCATAGAAGAACACAAATATTTTTTTTGTGTTTCCTCTATTTTCTCATTTTCCTCATTTTTTCATTTTTTTCTTTTTCAATTTTGATAACGAAAAGTGATCATTGGCAATCTAGTTTTCAATCACTTACTATTTAGTGGCGTTGTGAAAACAGTTTTCACCACTAAGAATTTTATTCAACTACAATCTGCTAGAAACTAGTTTTCAAATTGTAGTTGTCTAACAATGCCCGAAGGTTTTCATTGTTAGAATTAATTGCTTTTTTATTTTTTCTCTTTCTTCACATTTTTTCTTTTTTCATTTTTTTTATGTTTCAAATAACCTGCATTACATATAATGACCAAAGAGAAGGAAAATCTCATATGGATGATGAAATGTGATCATCAAATCCTAGAGTTCCATCTGAATCCCTTCAATGGAAGTCATTGTTGAAACTAGTTGCTTGGAGTACTTGAAATGATGACCAGTAATAATTGGATCACAATCTAGCACATATCACTACTGCTACAAATGGTTTGGATCTCATTTAGCTCATGCCACTATAATAGAGAGCTTCCTATAATACATTAGAATACATGCCCAATCACTTGAAAGAATCACTTTCAATAGAAGCAAGCTTCCAAATATAAGGTTGTATAGTGTAAGATATTTGGTAGTCTCCCAACTTATTCAAAATGTCCATGTAGCTTTAGATAGGTGGACGAATCAATCCTTATGATGAAGTGCAAGTATGTGTCCAAGTTCCTCATTCATGTCTCCAAGTTGTCTTTGGATGTGTGGCTTGTGAAGATTCAACCAAGAATGTAGTATTACAAGAATCATGGTTCTCATTCATTGATTTGCATGTTGTCCTCCACATGATTTGGCATCAAGGCTAGTGTAGAAGAGAAGTTATACCCACAAATTTTGAACACTGTGAAATAATTCTCTTGTGATCCTCAAGAGTGAAGAAGAAAGGAATTTTTTTTTTCACCATACAACTAGCAAGGCCAACAAAATATTTCTTTGGATTCTCGTGTAGAGAAGCATCATCACTTGGAACTTAGTGAAAAAGTGTTGGGTCATCAAGATAAGAAACCTGCAATCATATTCTCATGACCAAGCATATCAAGTATAGCAATGTTAAATTTTTGTAACCTTATCCATTTAATAACTCTACCATTAATAACTAGTTTATGCAATAAAAAATGGAAAATTTATTGATATGAACAAATACTTGATAAAAAATGGATGAATTTCATAGGCTATTAAAATGAATGCTTGTGTAGGAACAATATAATTCAATTCTAGCTAACACAAGAATGCATACCTTGATTTGGTCTAAATATTAATTACATGTTTTTTATGAGAAGCATTAAACCAACACTTAATGTCAGGTTTTATTAATATTCAACCAAAGATCTCCAAAATTCAAGGGATTTCCCTCCCAACTTAACTTTATACTGCAAGATCATAAGATCATTAATAATGATAATTTAAATACTAACTTGGAGCTTGTTTAATGAATGGACATCTATTTGTAGCACATTTTGTGTAGTTATTCATTCTTTATCCCACATAATTCTTGAATAAATAATGTATAAATCATATCACCTCTTAGGGCATGATAAATTTTAACACACACATTTGTGAGTTCAATGATAAAATCAAACTCAAATTGAAATATTTCCTTATGTGTGATTCATCAATTTGAAGCACATTAATAAAATGCAAAGGGATCCTTGAAATAACATTATTATATGCAGTTTTAACCACCTTATTATGTAATGTTTTATTAGGCATTGTAATTTCCCTTGAAATGGATGGTGGGTGATATGAATGGGATAATGAAAATGGTTAATTTTTTTGTGGATATAGAGTGGGTGAGATTAAGTTGGATGGGTATAACAAAGATGGTAAATGATGGGTATTGTGGTTGTTGTGAGCATTTTTTTTTCCATTCTTGGTTGTATGGGGATTGTTTCCATTCACCATTCATACTATATGGAGAAGCATTTTATGAAGAAACATGTTGTCTCTTTAATCCAATAGAACTATAAGACATGTTAAAATCATTAATCATACCTCGATCTTCTAGCTTTGATATATGAAGTTACCCTTGAGTTATAAAGAAAACTTGTAACTTACACCTTTGTTTTGTTGCCAAATTTTCACCTACAACTCAAATTGGCAGAGCTAAAATAGATTATGTTCATTTTAAGGTGAATATATTTCAATTTATTTCTGATTTGCTTAACCATTGCATATATTGAAGTTTAAGAGAAAGAGTTTATTTTTAACATGCAATGTGTTTTCAACAAAATAAAGTATTCAGTTTTCTATTCAGTGTTTTACAACATAAAAGAGATTACATGAGATATAAGGATATTGCTTTCATTCAATTTTGTAATGATTTATTTCATTTCATAATGTTCCATACATGTTGCATAGGAGATATACAAAATTGCACAAGATTGCAAAGAATGATGTTTTTCATATTCATTGGAAAGAAAAGAGAGATCAATTGTCCCACACAAGCCACGGGAGTAGTTGAACAAACACATCACAAGGAATGACCTATACATCTAAAGATAAAAGGGAAAAGAAGCATATAATAAAAAACATATCCATCATTGCTTGTTGGTGTTCGGTGTTGGTCTTCATTGTTGTTGTTCTTGCCTACTCTTGATCTTGAGTGAACCTGCATCATGATGAGAAAAGTTGTTAGAGCTCCGAATATGAATTTCACTATGTGCTCTATCAACAAAAATATAATACATTGCCTATGATGCATTGGATCAACAAACATTTGTATGCAAGAGAGCCTGGAAAATAAAATATCATAGAAGCATTGAGTTTCATTGTTCTTTTTATCTAACATGTTTGTTCACTATGCAAGTATAGGAGAAATCATGTTGTTGATTATTTTTGGAAGACATCATAGCATGTGGTGCAAAAATGAGCTCCCACAAGGGTTGAGCCCATCATGCTTCCCCTAATTCTCAAAAGGGGAAAATGAGATAGGAAACATATTTGCAATGCTCAAATGGGAACATTTCAGCTGAAGGAGTGATTCACAAGTGATTGCAAGAGTCTCAAACTCATTGCTCATTCATGAAAATCAATCCAAAAGGTGAAATGAGGATGTCCTCTTTTTGAAATGAAAATCATAAATGGGGCAATAGATCATTTAAATGCTGAAGTAACATGCAGAAAGGAATAGAAGTGTACATTTTCTCATTAATGGAGTGACTATTTGTATATAAAGTTCTTATGTTGTCATAGTTTTGTTTCATTGAAAGATGTTGAAATCATGAGTTGCAATTTTATTGTTCTCATACATTATGCCTTCTTGTTGTTTGTGTTTGAAGTATGTATATTAAAGGTACAACTATCAAGAGGCAAGAAATAATGGTAAACAATGCTCACATTAAGGAACATCATAGAGAGTGTTGCTAATTATGTTGTCTATAATGTTCAATGCCCAAATGAGTGTCATCATATGCATATCCATCAAAGTATCCTACAAGTGGTGTTTATATGTAAGGGAACTGCAAAAGAGTACATTGTTCATGAGGGCACTAAGGCAGAATGGTGAACAAACATTCATTGTAGGTCTCCATTAATGAGAAGGTAGCAACTATGTCCTTTTCAAGGTCACCATTTATTACATTGTTTTAAATAAAAAATGTATCGACTAATGCCTTGGTCTCTTTTCCTAAGGTCGAGCCTTTCATTTTTTTCACTTATTTTATGATTTTTAAGAAAATCATATAGTATAGCCCTTAGTCATTTTATGATTTTTATAGAAAATCAACATGTGCTCTATACTTGGCGAAAATTTGTGCAAGACTTATAGTTTGTGCCTTCATTATTTTCTAATTTTTGAAAAAATAAAGTGTCTAATGTTATGTACTTAGCAATTTTTATTGAAAATAAAAAATTGCTTTGTATATTGTATAAATTAGAAGGTGAAGCAAGTAAAGTGGAGTTAAGACTCAAGTCTTTTAGGAGTCTTTCTATTCTGTAATTAAAAACTACAAATGATGTAAAACATCATTAAGGTAATATTTCTATAAATTACCTTAATGTTTGTTATTTAAAAATGCAGTTAGTGGGGATAAAATCATTCTATTTCTAAGTTTGATTTCTTGGGCGAAATTGGAAAAGAATGGGAAAATTGAACCTTCTATTTTCAGTTTTGGGTCAGTCTGGGCCTGATTTTGTGTTTCTTTTGGATCGACCTACTGGAGATAGGAAGTTTCTATCTTCTCATGCAGTTTGGAGCAATTTTGGACACTAATTTTCAGCCTTTTCTTTGGAGCTCAAAAATGGATCCAAGTTGCTATTTTGTGATGCAGTTCAGCTTGATTTTTCTATTCTCACTCCTGGAGACAGTTTGGAAGTATAATTAGAGAAAAACTTATGTTTTCCTTAGTTCAGATTATTGTTTCTTCCTCTCTTGATCATTTCAGAGAGCTTTGTAAAAAAATTGCACTCATATTTTGATGTTGATACTCCTTCAGTTTTAATAAACAACAGAGCTTTCCTTCTCATTTTCTTGTCTCATATTTGTAGTAATAATCTAATGTTCATTGTGATTCAAAATATTGAATCCTTTTTATGTCTTTTTATTGTAAAATTTTGTGCAAGAGCTTCATATGATTCAGGTTGTATTTTTTGTTTAGTTTTGTGAACCTTCATACAAATTACTATTGGGTTATATGTTTTAGGTGAGATTGTGAGAGTTGAAGTTTTAAGAAGCTATTTGTGAGTAGAATCATCAAAGTCAATTTAAATTTTTTGGTGAATCATCCTTAGGTTTTAGGTTTTCATTTTCAATTTTCCTCTTAACCCTTTCCTCAGAAAGTCTTTTAGATTAGGTGATTTGCTAGGGGAACCAACCCGCTTTGGAGATTCACTCTTATAGATTATCCACAATCTGAGAGTGTTTCCATGTTGTAACAAGATAGTTAGGTTTATCTTGGCTAAGGGTGCAAACCTAATTGTTAACAGTTTTGTTGAGGATCACTTACAATTTGTGTCTCCTTCACCATGTCCTCTTGAACAACTTGGAATGTGCACTTAGCTTCTTCCTTGTAACAATCAGAACAACAAGTGGTCAAATTTTCATTTTTAAAATGTCATTGTCTTAAAAATTCCTCAACTATTTGTGTGTGCTCAGTTATAGGAATAAAATTTATATATGCTTATGATAATGGTAATGGAAGATCATGATAAGATAAGTTGCATTATTTAGGTGGAGGGGGTATAAAAACATCACTTTGTGTCAGCATGATTTCCCCACCAATTTCTTCTTTTATTTTTAAATTCTAAAGCGGGGGTTTGGGGGTGGCGACCCCCAATGGGGTAAAGGGGTGACACCCCTTGTGGGGTCCCGGGGCAACTCCTTGGGCGCATATAGGGCGAGGTCGAGGGGAAAATCCCTCGCTACCAAGCACATTTTCCTTCTTTTGCGATCGTTAGATTCTTCATTGTTGAAGATTTCTGCTCCTCCATTCTGCCCATTCTCAAAATGTTGTTTTTCTCCCTTTTTAAAATGTTTTCCTTCATCTATAACATCTGTGAATTTACCAATCAATGTATAGTGTTTTCCTCCTATTTTTTCATGTGAGAAAGAATTTTCTACATGAAAGTTATTATTTTCACATAGTGCATTACAACTTAATACATGGTGTTTACCTCTATCAAAAATGATAATAATAATTCTTGTAAAAATATGATCTTTTTAAAAAGAATTCTTTAATGACATACCAATTTATTTTTTCAAATGAGGTGATTATCATGGATTCTACATCTCCCCTAACAACTGCATGATTTTCTCCTTCATACATGTCTTTTCCAGTTAGATGTTCATTTTTAATAGGGATGGGAATATGAGAAAGATACATTAATACCTATAATTCTTTAATGTGTTCAGTTACAACTTGTTTATTTTTGTCAATATGTGCAAGTTTATTGATAGATGCATACCTGGCCACAAATTGTTCTTCAAGAACCATAGTGAAATTTACGATCATAGGCACAAAAGATATTATGGAAGCTTTGTTGAGTGAAAATCCATATGCTACATAATTTTTCTTCTCACCAAAACATGAAATATTAGTGGTTGTAGGTTGTTCTTCAAAAGTGTATGGCTATTCCTTATTAGGAAATGCATGAGGAATAGCTTTAGATGTAACAAAAACTGCTACAGGTTGTTCCTTGTCTTTATCAAATACCTCTACAAATCGATCTTTTTCTTCCATAAATGTTGAAGCGACTGTTGAAGGTCTATTTCCATTAATGGTTGTAGGGGAATTCTATTCTTTCTTATCAACAAAGGTAGAAAATACTGCTATAAGAGTGTCCAATTTTAAAAATGTGCATTGGTCAATTTCTGTTGGTGACTCTTCAAATAACTTAGATGCTACAGGTACCATTCTCTTTCTATGATCAAAGGATGGAAATACATCTATATACTGGTCTGGATAAGAGGATGCATACCTTTCAATCTCTTGGAACTGATTTTTACCAACATAGGCATACATTCTTATTCTTGGGGCTGCTACAAGACGATTCTCACCATTAAATGCATGAGAGGCGGCTATAGATTGATCTTGGTTTTCCTTAATTTCCATGCCACTTCTTGCAAGAATTTTGATAGAAGACATTGTTGTCAATGTCCCTTCCTCATACGTAGGTCTAGAACTATTTTCAACAAAAATACACAATCTTCCATCATCCACATATTTGGTATGCATTTGTAGATATTTTATTATTTCTTTAAGAGATGCTATCTCCTATTGTGCAACAATCAACTCTATATTTTCTAGAAACCTTGGAGAAGGATTAATTGGTATTGAAGATTGTTGTTGTCGGTGTTGAAGATCACCATTATGTTCAAGCCATGGTTGATTTCCTACCCATGGGTGTTGAGGTGGGAACCACTGATGATTCATATCATGTGGTTGTCATGGATAGTTTTGAAATAGTTTAAAATTAGTCTCCCTTCCTTGAGGATCATGGTATCTACAAAATTCTTTCTTCCTAAAACAAGTTGTGCAACATATAACTAGGATGTGTTCTTCTTTTTCTTCTTTTCTTCTGTTGCAAGTCCTCTTCATCATAGACCAAGATAAATTCTTGCACAAAATAGAAATGTGATCAAATGAAAATTTTGAAACATCTCCAATACACATGAGATCTAAAGCTTCTAGGCTCTCTTCAGTCATCCCTTTCAAAAAGATCATTTTGATGGCATCTTGGTTCAACATGTTGTATTTAGATTTTTATAGGCTAAAAAAGGAACATTCCATATAGTCTTCTAGAAAATCATCCTTTTCTATGACATCCAACATATGTCATGTTCTTTGCAGTAACCCTTGTATTTGAAGAGAAAATGCTCCTTCATCTCTTTCTAGCATGAAATCTTAATCTTTCCCAACCTCATAAACCATATGAGGGTTGCACCTTTTGAAGTGGTTGGAAATAATTTGAGCCTTTGGGCATCCTGATTGTAGTCATAATTGTGACACAAGATCTCAAATTCAAAAAGAAATATGTCAGGGTCCTCACTCATCATTCCTCTAAAATTGGGCAATGCAAAAGGGTGAATATTCCTCATAGGTGCAATACCCATGGGGGTTTTAATAGAAAATTCAAAATTAGAATGCTCACCTTGAAGATCTCCCTTCCTGTATTCATTCACATAATTACCGATTGAAACTCCCTCAAATTCCTTTAATTCAACCATTGTTTGATCTGCATAGGGTCAATTCTTTTTTCTTTTCATTTCTTTTTGTGGTCTAAATTTTTTTCAATTTTTTGCCTGATTAGTACTATATCACATAGAGATAAACAAAGGTTTGAGCTAACCTTGCAACATATTTTATTTCTTTATGTTGTTTCTTCAAAATTACTTCTTTAATTATCAGTTGACTCACAACAAGTGGTGTTAATATATACATAATTTTAACTTCCAAGATTTACCTATAAAATCTAATCACTCATCTATATGATTTAAACAACACAAATTAGGATTTCACCTAGGGAAGGCCAACAATTGTGCAAGATTTCATCTTAACACATTAGTCCTAACTCACCTCATCAAGCTAACAGGCCTTTGACACCTTTCCCCATCAACGACACCAAAATGATAGGCCAAAATTGGGGTAAATAATAAGAATGATTTAATGTTTAATAATAAGATTTAACTTGGTCTAAGTGTCAATATGGGGCATAAACTTGTGAAAGATGTCGTGGCTATATGCACAAGGGTTGCAATTTGTGAGATGAGTGGGGATGAAAATGCATTCCTAAACTCAATCAACTACCTAATTGAAAATCAAATTAATGTTTCTATTATGCTTTTGTGATTGTGATTGTACTACAATATTTCTACAACAAAGACTGCAATAGAATTAACAACAATAATGATTCTAGAAATTAAACTCATAGTCATAAATAATATGAACAATCATTAACAAAGATAATCATCAAAACCCATAATTAAATCATAAGCAATAAACAATAAATAGTAAATAGATTCACACAATAACAAAAATAAACACACTATTGGAAATAAACACACTTACTACAAAAGCTACAAAATTTCCAAGCATTCCAAGAAGGGGGCACCCTTCCTCAGTCTACCTAGTGCTAAAATGAAATTCTTTTACATTGGTTGAGTCACGTGAATATGCTATTTTATTTATCAAAACTAATACAAAGTCTATATCTTCCTTTTCTTCTCATGTAGCTCATATTTATAAGAAATATGTGTGCAAGTTGTTTCCTATTTTTATGCCACTTTGCTATTATTTTGTGGCTGATATTTAGCTATTTGATTTGTTGAAACAACTCACCCTAAAATGTAGGAGCTTATTTAGCTCATGGTTACAATGAATAAAATAGAATATTATTTTTAACATGAGGACATTCTCCTCTATAAAATTAAAATTGAATATTGATTGGTTATGACTAAATAACCAAAGTATTTTATGAGAAAATAATTTTATGGTCATAATTAAATTTCTAATATGTACCCACAAGCAACAAGAACAAGAAGGCGATAGAAAGTTTACATTCCTCTCCTTCAAATAGCATGTTGCAGGATATATTGTACTAACATAATGGAAGAAAATACTAGTAAATACAATCTAATAATTATTTTTCACTTATTTTATCTAAAACCTAAATTAAATATTACTTATTTATATTTAACCATAAGCAGCAAAAGGTGGTAAAATGGTATGATAATGTATGAAAATGGATTATGGAAATGGGTTAAATGGTATAGAAAAAAGGATAAAATATGGTATAAAATGAAGCGTGAATGGCTCTCATCAGGAGTCAGTTGGATTTCAAGTTGTTTGTGGAATATTATAGATCACATTTGAGTGTGGTGTGTGGTTCACAAGTCATCCTTGGGTTTGGGGAAGTGTGTACTTAAAATTTTAAAGGTGTTTGCATGGGTAACGATCGACCTGGTGTTTACACTATATGTGAAGGATAAATATTGTTTGTGAAAGCGTGTGGTTGAGTGATGTTGTTGATTTGGGTCCCAATTAAGGTTTGATGTGGTCTGAATTCATTTCTATCCACCCTGGAAGTGCTTTGGTGCTAACCTGATTTGAATTTGCATGTTTGAGGTGCATAACCGACCTTGGAGAAGGTTTCAAGATTGAAGACAGTACAAGTATGAGTTGATTTGTTGAAGGATGTTAAGATAGAGGTGTGAGAAGAAAATAATGCTAATAGCAGAGTTGTAGAGTGTGAAATTGAGAAGTGTAGTGCGAGATTTCAAGTGTTAGCTTATTGTATTGAGATGCTATTATTTGTGTAACATTCCTTCTCTATCTTCTTTTTTATTCTAGTAGTGAGCCTTTCTTCTTTGGGTAGTGAGCCCTATTGTATTTGGTATTGATATTACTTATATTGTGAGCCAATCCTCATCGTGGTTTTTTCCTTCTTGGGTTTTTCCACATAAATCTGGTGTTCTCTTGTGTATGTTGTTAAGTTTTTTTAGTTTATGCTATTTTATTTTCATGCTCATTCATCATAACAAACTTAAGGGTTTAATGAATGAATGTGAATATGAATGTTAATGAGGGTTTTGAAGTTTTAAGGCACAATTGATTCACCCCCCCTCATTTGTCTTGTGCATTCAACAATTGGTATCAGAGCAAGGTTCCTTGGAAGAAAGCTTAGTTGATTAAGGTAGATCTAGGATGGTGCATGAGAAGGAGATCCCTATGTTTGATGGAACAAACTATGCATTTTGGAAGACAAGGATGGAAGGATTTTTGAAATATTTGGGATATGATATCTAGAAATTAGTTAAGGATGGATACACTATGCATGAAAATGGTTTGAGCACTGAAACTAAACTCAAAGCCTATGAAACCAATAGCAAAGCAAGGTATTTTCTCTTAAGTAGTCTTACAAATTTTGAATTGGTGAAAGTTATGAATTAGAAAAGCAATTTGGGATAAGTTGGAAATTATTTATGAAGGAGATGATATGGTTAAACAACCTAAGATGCAAAATTTAAAAACAACATTTGAGAACTTGTGAATGTCTGAAGATGAAAACATTACAAGCTACATGTAGAGGGTAGATGATGTGGTCAGCTGCATTCAAGGTCTTGGTGGAAAAGTCAAGGAATCAAAAGTGGTAAAGAAAATTCTTATGACCCTACCTAAAGCTTACAGTCACAAAGTTTCTGCTATTGATGATTTTGCAAATCTATATTAGTATACTAGAGATCAATTGTATGGTTCTTTAACTGCATTTTAAATGAGAGAATTTGGTCCAAATAATGGTGTAAAAGTTGAGACTTCTTTTAAGGCTGCAAAGCAGAGAAGAATGAAGATCCAGATTAGGAAGATCTTGATGGTGTGGAAGATAAATTTGTCAGAAGAATGTGAAGAGGTATTGGAAATTACAAAGGTATGTTACCTTTCAATGTTTTAATTGTGGAAAGATAGGTCACTATGATTCAAGATGTCCAAATAGAGTTGCGAGTGACAAAAAAAGGAGAACAAAGGTATGATGATTAAGAAAAAATTATTATGTTAGAGAAGATGCAAGTATTTCTAATGATGAATTTGATTATGGAGATGATGATGATGAATTCTTGTTCATGGCTTTAAAAGATAAATCCGTTTTTGCTAACTCTAAAAGATGTGTAAGGGAACGCCCTCCGGAGAGAAAGGATAAGACTAAAGGTACTTTGGTATCTACTTTTCATGCTAGATAGGATAAGAATTATTGGATCATTGATAGTGGTTGCTCAAATCATATGACCGGAGATAAGAGTAATTTTGTTAAACTTAAAAAGTATGATGGAGGACTTTCTAGATTTGGTGATGATTCAGGTGCTAAGATATGTGGAATAGGTTCAATTAGTTTTGATGGCAAGGATAATACTAAAGATGTTTACTATGTTAAGGGTTTAAGGCATAACCTCTTAAGTGTTGGAAAAATTTGTAGCAAAGGATATAATCTTATGTTTAAGGATGATGGATGTGAGATCAAAAAAGGGTCCGAAATTGTGATTGTTGCTGGAAGAAGGATAGATGGAAATGTTTATCAGCTCAAGGGTGTTGGTGGTCATTATTTTATGACTTAGATCAGTGAAAGTTGGTTATGGAATGAGAGGATTTGTCACATTAATTTTGATAATTTGGTAAGAATCAATTCATCTCAAGCATTGAGAGATCTGCCAAAGATTACAAAGTATATCAATGTTGTCTACAACTTACAAGGAATGTCTGATTGGAAAGCAAACAAGAAGAAGTTTCAAAGGAAAAGAATAATCTTATACCAGATTACTAGAATTGGTTCATACATATCTTTATGGTCCTACAAGAACAATAAGTACTCAAGGTGACATGTACTTCATGCTCTTTATTGATGATTACTCTAGAATGACATGGGTTACTTTTCTTAAAGAAAATTTTGAAGCCCTAGATAGATTCAAAGCATTTAAAGTTATGGTTGAGAATGAAATAGATAGGAATATCAAGTGTTTGAGGTCTAGTAGAGGTGGAGAGTTCACCTCCAATGAATTTAACACACTTTGTGAGAATTATGGCATAAAGAGGCACTTGTCTGCCCCTAGGACTCTTCAACAAAATGGAGTGGTTAAAAGGAAAAATAGGACTATTTAAGAAGTTGCAAGGACTATGATGAAATAATCTAACCTACCAGAAGTCTACTGGAGAGAAGTAATTCATATTGTTGTTTACATACTTAATAGAGTACAAGCAAAGGAAAACAACACAAAGACTCCCTATGAGTTGTGGTATGGAAGGATACATATTGTTAAATACTTCAAAGTGTTTGGAAGCAAATGTTATATTAGAAGAGATGAATAAAATTTGGGAAAGTTTGATGCAAGGTTTGATGAAGGAATCTTCCTTGGATATTCTAATAAAAGGAAAGCCTATTGGTTCTACAACAAAAGACTAAGAAAGATTGTTGAGAGTGCATGTGTTAAGGTTGATGAAGATTTTCAGAACTCAGTGGTGATAGATGGATATGAATTAGATGAGCCCAATTACAAAGAAAAAGAAAAAGCTAAGGAAAAGTAAATATAGTTTGAAGAAGAGGAAGAAGCTCTGGAAAAGGCCCCTAGAACCCCTAAGTATGTGCAAAGGAATCATTTTGAAGAACAGATCATTGGAGAAAAAAGAAAAGGTGTACTAACAAGAAGGAAAGTTGCTAAAGAAGAGGTAAATCTATGTTTACTTTATGAAGTTGAACCTAAAATAGTGATTGAAGCATGCAAAGATGAACATTGGATAAAGGCTATAGAAGAATAAATATTGTAGATTGAGAAAAATTAGACTTGGGAACTTGTCCCAAGACCTGAAAAACAAGAACATAATTGGAACTAAGTGGGTGTTCAGAAACAAACTGAATGAGAATGGAGAAGTGGTAAGAAACAAGGAAAGACTTGTGTCCAAAGGCTATTCACAAGTTGAAGGAATAGATTTTGAGGAGATATTTGCTCTAGTGACAAGAATGGAAGCTATCAAAATGTTTTTGGATTTTACAAATTTAAAAGTTTATCAAATGGATGTGAAGTATGCTTTCTTGAATGGAGAATTGGAAGAAGTCTACATGGAACAACCAAAAGGATTTCAACTATTAGATAAACCAAATATGGTATGTAGATTGAAGAAGACATTATATGGATTGAGGAAAGCTCCCAAACTGGTATGCAAGGTTGGACATGCATTTGATACAAGGATTCAATAAAGGTACCATAGATAGTAATCTTTACTTCAAAGTTGAGAAAGATCAAATCCTGATTGTGGTTGTATATGTTGATGACATAATTTTTAGAGGCAATGAAGCTATGTGTAAGAAATTTATAGAAGAGATGCAAAAAGAGTTTGAAATGTGTATGTTTGGGGAGATGAATTTCTTCCTTGGGCTACAAATCAATCAAACAAGAAAAGGTATATTCATTTCACAATCAAAACATGTCAAAGAAATGTTGAAGAAGTTTGGAATGGAAGACACTAAACTGGTATGTACTCCTATGGTTACTAGTTGCAAATTGAGCAAGAATGATGAATCCCCAAGGGTGATTAAAGCAAGTACAGATCAATGATGGGTGGACTTCTATATCTAACTACTACTAGATCAAATATCATGCATGCAGTTTATTTTGTGGCTAGATTTTAAGAAGATCCTATATAGTCACATGTTGCAGCAGTGAAGAGGATATTTAGATACTTAAAGGGCACTCTAGATCATGACTTGTGGTATCCAAAGGATACTAATTTCACTTTCAGTGCTTACACAAATGCATATTGGGTTGGTTGTGTTGATGACATAAAAAGTATGAGTGGTGGTACGTTATTTCTTGGATGTAGATTGATGTCATGGCTAAGTAAGAAATAAGATATGGTTTCTTTGTCTACTACAAAGGCTAAGTGCATTGCAGTAGCATTTTATTACACACAAGTGTTATGGATGAGGCAAACATTGAAGAATATTAGAGTAGTGTATGATGAACCAATTTCTATCTTATGTGATAATACAAGTACAATCAACATTTCAAAGAATCTAGTGATGCATTCAAGGACAAAACATATTTCAATTAGATATCACTTTCTGAGAGAGAAGGTTGTGGAGAATGAAGTGAAGCTTGAATATGTGACTACAAAGGATCAAATTGTTGATATATTCACTAAGGCTCTTCCTAAGGATACTTTTGAGTATCTTCGAGAGAAGTTGGGGGTTATTGCCCCTCCTTTGAACTAGATGCATAAGGAGATACATCAGTCCAATGGATCTCAAGATTCATTCTTTATTTTAGATTGATGTTGATAGCTACCTCTTAGGGGGAGTAGGTAGGGGCATTAAAGGTTGTTACGGTCAAAAGAGTGTGTGTTGCCATTGTGTTGTGGTAGCTGATTTGGAATAGTTTGGTGTGTGCTCCTAAGGGGGATTATTCAGAGCATTAAAGGAAAAAAGTTGTAGCAGTAAGCAAGTTGATTGATGTCAAAGGAAGAAAATGAATAGTACAAATATTATGTCCTTTTCAATTGATGTCAAAGGGGGAGAGAGAAACATGTGAAAAATAATAAGTAATAAGGGAGAGAGAAAGTCATTCAGGGAAAAAGAAACAAGTAAATAAGACAACCTACAAAGGGGGAGAAAACAATGTGAAAAAGATAAGTTATTCAGGGGAGAAGTATCATGAAGAGTTGTAAAGTGTTGGTATTTAGAGTTGTTGTGTCTTTGATGGTTTTTTACATCATGTGTTGCCATCAATGACAAAGGGGGAGATTGTCGCAAGTATTCGGAGTTGGTGTTGTCATTGATGTCTGTATTTGAGTGATATTGTTACACGAGTGTGAGTAGTTGATGCTTTGATTAGTTGCATTATGTTGTCATTAGTAAAGCTACTGGTGTCAACCTCTAGTGTTGATTTGATAAGCTTCTATATATGGTTGAGGAAGTACTAAAGATGATAAGGATGTGTCTCTAGTTCTTGGTTTCCAAGTGCTTTTGAGAAAATTTGATAAAAAGAGGAAACAATGTGTTGTAGTGGTGTTTTGGGTGAAAAAGTTGTGTTCTAGTTTTTCTCTTCATTTCTTCTAGGTTGAAGATCTACCTTTGTAATTTGGATATGTTGATGAGAAGTGTTTAGAGGTATTATATTCAAGAGCTGGTGTGTTGAATCGATGTATAGAAGAAGTTGTGTTCACCAATGTGTGACTGTGCATTACAGAGGTGTCTAGGAGAAATGTATTTTCTCCATGTTTCTCCACAGTTGTGTTTCAGGTCTTGCGATTCAAAAGGTGCATTGATGATTTTGGTAGTTTACCTCAGTCAAGAGGATTTGAGGTTTGGTGCTTCAAAAGATGGTTTTCTAAGTTACAATGTATAGCAAAATAGTCTGAGTATACTGGATGTGTACATTCTTCAGGTGGAAGTTGTTGCGAAGGAGTTGGTTGGATTTTAAGGTATTTGTGGAATATTCTAGATCATGTTTGAGTGTGGTGTGTGGTTTGCAATTTGTACTTGGGTTTGAGGAAGCGTGTACTTATAAGTTTAAAGGTGTTTGCATGGGTAACAACTGACCTAGTGTTTACACTACATGTGAAGGATAAATATTGTTTGTGGAAGCATGTGGTTGAGTGATTTTATTGATTTGGGTCCCAATTAAGGTTTGATGTGGTCTGCATTCACTTTTATCCACCACAAAAGTGTTTTGGCACCGACCTTTGAATTTGAATGTTTGAGGTGCATAGCCGACCTTGGAGAAGGTTTCAAAGGTTAAATATGGTATAAGTATAAGTTGAGTTGTTGAAGGATTTTAAGATACAGGTGTGAGAAGAAAATGATGCGACGTGCAAAGTTGTAGAGTGCAAAATTGAGAAGTGCAGTGCGAGATTTCAAGTGTTAGCTTATTGGGTGCAATGAGTAGAAGGTGGCTACAATTCTTCAATCAGACTGTGAAGGTTTTGAAGTCATTGTGGTTGATTCTTTGTTGCATTGAGATGTTATTCTCTGTGTAACATTCCTTCTCTATCTTCTTTTCTATTTTTGCAGTGAGCCTTTCTTCTTTGGGCAGTGAGCCATATTGTATTCGGTATTGACATTACTTACATTGTGAGCTAATCCTCAACGTGGTTTTTCCCTTCTTGGGTTTTCCATGTAAATATATTGTTCTCTTGTGTATGGTGTTAAGTTGTTTTAGTTTCTACTATTTTCTTTTCATGCTAATTCATCATAACAGATTTAAGAGTTTAATGAATGAATGTGAATTTGAATGTTAATGAGGGTTTTAAAGTTTTAAGGTACAACTGATTCACCCTTGTCTTGTGCATTCAAAAATCTCATCCATTGATCTAAACTTTCAATCTCAACCATAGATAAAATATATTGAGATCTATAAAATAAGCCTTTATCCCTAATTCAAAGGACCCCCTCTTCAATTTGCAATTGAAACCTCTCTTTGGAATTTTATCTCCATAGTAATCTAGCCCCCATAGCCATCAATATTTCAAGATTTTATATAATTGAGTTATGCTTAGCATGATAAATCCACATATCTTAAAGGCATAATCTCACAATGTCAACAATGGATTAAGGGTTAGTAATCTTTGGATGAGGTAAACATATATTAAAATTTATTTGTCTTTCATTTCTTGTTTACTTTCATTTGATTTTAGCTAATGAACTCATTGGTAATGGGTTTAATTTGATCAATTGGGTCTTGTTTTGTGATTTGATCTAACCTTCTTGTTGTTTGTCCCTCTTGGTTGATATTTCCATTATCCTCATTCACAACTACCATGACAATAAAATAACTTTACACACTCTTTATACATATCCATTGATCTAGCTAGCCCCAATAGTGGTACAATGTTGCCCAACCATGTGGAACCCTTATGCCAACCTATTTGAATTGAGAGATAGTCGATTAGGCTATCATACACACATAGTAATACAAGTACAAGGCATATTCAAACCATGAAATCACACATACTAAGAACTAACATCATGAAATCAAGTACACAATGGTATGCAAGGATAATGTCTCCAACCAATAACACAATAAATCATTTAAAACACTATCACAATCAATAAATGTGTTGGTGCAACATCACACTCAAGCAATAAATATCGAGGACACATATGGTACCGATGACCAAATAAAATAGGAAATACACTACTAGGTATATAATGTAGAGTGGTATCATTATCTTTCATGATTCCCTTGTGACCTTCATGGACAAGTAATGTCATACAAGTATGATTCTCTTGGGGCCTTCATGTACAAGTAGATCATAGTACTAGTTTTTCTTGATTCCCTCAGGATATTCAATGCAAATGGCATTATAGTGCTTTCTTACATCATTCCCTTAGGAGCTTCTATGTAAGGATTGTTTCAATTTAATTAGTTTAATTTATTTTAGATGTTTGAAACCCAAATATACACATAAAATACTTCATATTGGGACACCTGAAATTACACAAGCATGACATGGTTTCACTTTACTTTCCTTAGTATCCAATCTTAGGTCTAAAAGTCAAGCGTTTCTAAAAATGTGAGGCTATGGAAAATAAGGTCAAGTTTCATGATCTTTGTATCCAAAAATGTTGATAAAGTTATAAGAAAAATGAGACTCTTTGTCTCATAAAATTGAAAGAAATAAACATGGTTAAAATCTCAATTATCATTTTTTAAGTAGAAAAAACCATAAAAATCCCTAAAACCACCATTGATAACATCATCATAACTCTTCAAAATTTATTTCCTAATTTCTAAAATTCCTAAATTTCAAATATACCCTTTGGTGTAGAAAATATGCAGCATCATTCTTTTCTATTCTTATAAATTTTTGGGAATACTTGGAAATTTTTTGTCATAATGATGACTCTTATCTTCTATAAGGAGAAATCCATAAGTCTCCACTTAATGTGGCCATGGAAATGAAGAAAAACCATTTTAAAAGCATAAATAAGAGATAAATACCTTCCTAATTTCAACTTGAAAGCAAAGGGAAAATGTCATTGGAGAACACACACAAGCAATCTCTTCTTCTACTCTCAAGCAATCCAATCTTAAGCTAATCCACTCCTAAGAAAGTTCCAAATCCAAGCTCATCAATTTGCATCCATTTATTTTCAAAAGAGGAGAAGAGGGAGAGAAATATTTTCCACCAAAATAATGTGACAAGACTCCAAATGCCTTTTTCTTTTTCTTCTTTATCCTTCCTTTCTTTCTTTTTATAAATATATGTAAAAAATCATTAAATCATTCCTATAAGGAGAAATCCATATGTCTCCACCTAATGTGGCCATGAAAATGAAGAAAAACCATTTTAAATGCATAAATAAGAGATAAATACCTTCCTAATTTCAACTTGAAAGCAAAGGGAAAATATCATTGGAGAACACACACAAGCAATCTCTTTTTCTACTCTCAAGCAATCAAATCTTAAGCTAATCCACTCCCAAGAAAGTTCCAAATCCAAGCTCATCAATTTGCATCCATTTATTTTCAAAAGAGGAGAAGAGAAAGAGAAATATTTTCCACCAAAATAATGTGACAAGACCCCAAATGCCTTTTCTTTTTCTTCTTTATCCTTTCTTTCTTTTTTTTGAAAAATAAATATTTTCCAATAATCTATAAACCTTAGGAAATCACTGACATTTCTAATTAAACACAGTTAAGAATTTCTTTTCCAAATTAAATTAACATAGATTAAATTAATTTAAATATGGCTTAAAGTCTAAATAATCTCTTTTAAATTCACATACAATTTTAAAATATCACCATAGTAAAATGCATAAGACCATTTGATAAGGGCAATCTTATTAAATTACTTTCACATAAAAACATAAAAGTTGTTTGCAAACAATTTACAATAAGTAATACAAAAATTGATAAAAATATAAATATAAATCAAACAATAAAATACATATGTAAAGAGAACACACACTTTGCAGGTTTATTCACAACACATGGATCCATAATCAATATATGCTTGGATCATGGTCATAGGTATACAAAAATATGTTTCTCAACTTGAAAAAAGTGGGATGGGGAAGACATGTACACAACTTATTTTACAAACCAAATTGTATCCAAATAATCACCATTGGTGCTAAAAATCATGCTTGCACACTCAATAAAATATTAAGCAAAGCTTCTCCATGCAAGATAGCCTAAGCACATCATAAACTCCCAACATAATATAATATGGATAAAAATAATATCAATAACTACATTAATAGAAAATCATCATAAAACCACATGATCCAAAAACACAAGTGCAAAAATTAATAATCATAATAAAATCACTTATAATAGGTATATGAAAATATTGATATTGAAACACTATAATAGCCCAACACACACAAATCCACATACATGAATCCAAATATATAACATCGAAATATACATATCCTGTAATAGATAGTCAAACAACAAATGATAATATAAAGCCTCATCTATAACACACACCTATGGTGAACTAAAACATCATATAAAGTGATAGAACATATCATACCACAATATAAGTAGCCAAGGTGCATAATCAAAATACTTTGATGAAAATACAAGGTCTCACCATAAATTTTGGTACAAATGATCAAAGAATATATTAGTGGGTGTTGCATAGGCATCTACCTCTAGTATAGGGTGATGTGCTCAAGAATCCATCCCATGATAAAGAATGGATAAGTAAATGTGTAATGTTGCAACCTATCAATATAATATAAACCATGATGTTTAGGCCAAAATTTCTATTTTTTGGGCATAGACCTTAGCTTGCTCGAACTATCATATAATGAGAGACCAAATATAAAGGACATCTGTCTTATTATCACCAAATAATATAGTAGAAAATAGTCCTATGATAGGCCTTTGTAAATGTAGAATGGATAACCTACATTAATTAGTAGTAGATTCTATTCTTGTTAAAATACACCTACATTAAACATTAAACAAAATCATCTTCAAAAAACTCAACCAAATGCTGAACATGCATCACACTTTTCATCCTTCCAAATTTAATTAGGCGTCCTCTAAGAGAGCCTCTCACCTATATTGTTTGTATATTTATTCCTCCTAAAGATGGAAGTATATTTATTCCTCCCAAAGATGGAACTTCAAACAATGAGTTTCCATTCAACTAACTCCTACCATGTTTATGGTAGTGAGTTGTCACCTCATTCATATAATGAGAATACTCTTTTTGTGAGATAATTTTGGATCATACAACTAAAAACTATAATATAATATCAATATTTTGTTGGCAATTTGGTTGTCATTGATGTCAAAGGGGAGATCAGAGATGTAGTGGATCAGATTCTGGAAGAGTTGGTGAGGTATGGTGGAGAGAAGAGCATGTTTCTACAATGTTGCAAAGTTACTCAAAATGTTGCAAACTTATCATGAGATGTTGTCATGACATTGTAGAGGCCATTTTTAGGTGCCAGAGGAGAAAAATATGGGTATGTTTGACATGGGTTATTCAAGAGGATTCAATTGATGTGGTCTGCATGATCATAGAAGGTGGAATAAGCTCAGGAATGTTTAAATTATGCTTACTGGTCAAATTAGGGTTTGGTAGTTAAACCCTAAGTCTTATAGTTATGGCATTCATAAAAAAATCTATTTTTGTGTTGATTGTGTATAGGTGGTTGTAGGTTGCTTAAGTTATCACTTAAGCCTTTGGAGTCGTTGGTGTAATCGACCCCCTTACCTAACGATTACTGACCTAGAAAATATTTAATGACTTTAATGCTTCCTAATTCGTGTGTTAAATATTTGCTCCTAGCTTGATCAACAGTAGTGATCAAGCTTGTAAGATTGAACAACCTCCTTGCCATCCTGCAGTGTGTATGGTGGGTCCTTGTCTTATCCTGTGAGATTGCGGGAAAGTGACAAGTGTCAAGTGGGACTAGCAAAAAGTGATGGGAAATGGTAGTAGAAGATGATGTAGCAATGAATGATTACTCGATAAGACAATTCACATCGGTGTTGTGAATTATTCTACTATGACGTAGGCGACAAATGGCGTTAGCTCACCAACCCGTTGAGAAATGGTGGGCTCGTGACTCTGCCTTGCGAGATTGTGAGTGAGTGACACATGTCTTGGTGGGACCCTACGCTTAGCACAACATATGGGATGAAGATCGACGATGATTATTTAAAAGACTTTAATCTAATGGTCATGTTTTAAAGTTGGGCGATGAATAAGGATCGATGGATCATGGCATAAAAATAATAGATCAATGACTCAGGTTTAAAATTGAAGGTCCGAAATGGCTACAATAGTGTGAATAAGGGTTTCACCTGTAAATTGACACTGTGTACAAACTTAATTAGTTTACCAACTACTGTGATCAATTTGATTGGTGTCAGGATTTCTAGAGTGGCGACATAGACTGCAAAGGCAATTGAAATCAGGATCAAATTGGGTGTACAAGTATATTGCATTAAATGCATATCAGGTTTTAGGGTTTAATAAAGTGTCATACTTAGTAAGTTCAACAAACTTTAATTCAGGGTGAGATGTATGTGGCTTGATGAAGAGGTGATATTGAGTAAACCCTAACAGAGGATCTATATGTGCATGTGCAAATATTGAGGCAATTGATGTAGGTCGATGAAATATATACAAAAGTGAAAATAAGAGTTTGGCTAAGGATTTGACACTATAGATAGTGCATACAATGGAGAGTATTGTGAGCTCTTGAGGTGGACAAAGAATGCACTAACAAAAAAAGATGCAACAAAATTGAGTAGTGTATCTGTGAGCTCTTTAAGCGGACAAAGAATGCACTGATAAGTAGGAGGTTTCTTCCACAGCGTGTCAAATTATGATATTGCTATCAGGATTCAACTGTGTAGTTTTTGAGTCAAACTCATTGACCCATGATTCATGAGTAGTGGTTCACAAGAACCCATCTCTCATGATAATGAATGCTCCATTTAGGACTCATTGCATCTAGGTGATGCTCACAGAGGTGAAGCATTGGTCCGTCCCAGGAGGTCCATTTAGCACTCATTGCACTAACAAAAAAAAGGTACAACAAAACTGAGTAGTGTATATGTTAGCTCTTGAGGTGGATAGAGAATGCACTAATAGATAAAGGAAGGTGCAAAACAAGATAGAGAGGTGCATGAAAGAGAATTAAGTTGTAGAGGCTACAACAAAGTGTTGAGCAGTTGCAAATTGTGTTGCAACATTGAACTGTGTTCAATAGAAAAAAATGTAATAGTTTCTTTGTAAATCTAATTGGTGGGTGCCATCAGATATTTGGGTAGGTGCTCAAAGGAGGGATTTGGTGCTTCCTTGGAGTAGTTGCTCCTAAAATAGAGGGTTGGTGTCTCCTTAGGGTTGGCACCCTTAAGAATTGTAATAAGAGATTTATCTTGTGAGGTTGGATTAGGATAGTAGATCCTAGTAGCTATTCTCACTGTGGTTTTCCACGTATATCTTGTGTTATGAGTTGCGTGTGTGTGAATGTTTACCTCTCTGCATGTCATAATTTAATCTGTACATGAGAGGATAAAGTTATTAAGAGCCTAATTTTAAGTGATCTACCGATTCACCCCCCTCTCAGTAGGTTGTTGTGTTCTAACATATTTGACCTTTGTTTTGAATCAAAACTCTAAACCTTGAGGAAATTTGATAAAATTCAACCTTGTGTAAAATTATACATAATATCTCCATCCCAAGCCCTATATATAAGGCAAGGAGACCTAAGAAACTAGGAATGATTTTCCAAAACCATGGTCTTAAAACCATGAGGAAAAGGTTAGTTAGGATGGTCCACATTCAACTTATGTACCTTACCTCCAAGTGTAAATGCTCCACGAATAAAATATTTTTGATTGATTGATTTGAATCCCAAGACCAAGTGGGGTCAAAGTAACTCCCAAGTGTTCCATTTATGTGTAGTAATGACCTTTTACACACCTTTGACATGTGTTATAAATATCTAATCAAAGATTGTAATCATAGTCTACTCGATGACCCCCCTAGTTATTGACTTCCTACAACCATAATAAGGCTAATGAGACATGACATATAGTATCAACTATGTAATCCCAAAATTCTATCCAAGAGGGACAACCTTTTCCATGTGGGCACATTATTTATAATATTACAAATATAAAATAATTAGACTAGATATTATACTTGTATAAAGAGGTAATTGAAAGGAAATACAACTAAACAATGTTGATAGGTGTAATGGACATGTTACACATGGGGAAAATAAAATGTACATACCTTTTTTCTAGATAGGAAATGGATTAAAAAGAGCCATTTAATGTTTGGGAAGATTATCCTCAATAAAAGTGTATTCTACCATATTTTAACACAATGATAAAGCTATAAATTAGTTGAGGGTGAAAGATAGGCCAAAGGATACCAAAAATTAGGTAATCTTGTGAAATGCTCAAAATTTACATTTTTAAGTGCTCAAGCAAAACCCGTAGTTGTCATAAAGAGGTAGTTGTAAAAGTATTATGGTGATTATGCAATCATTGCAATGATTATGCAATTATCACAAATTTCTCATGATCACCAAGGTAGTTATCTGATCACCATGACACCTACATAATTTTTTATGATAACTTTCATGAATACTACTTGGTTAACACTAATAGTTTACCAAAGTATGTGAAATGATAAATTTTGAGGGTAGGAAAACCAAAGACATACAACCTATAAAAAGATGAATACAATACATATGAATATATAATAAATAGGATTATGTGGAAAAATCATGCATCTTAGCTATCTATTATTTTTGTGCCATAATGACACTCTAGATGATGTTATTCATCATCTAAATCCAAAATTTAACACATTTGAGGATGCAAAAAAATAGGTACTTAAAGAACCAATATTTGGCACATCATTTGAGTTCATGGTTTTGAGAAACTCTTTGTGGTTTTTATGATCTCTTTGTTATGTGTGTGTATAATTATATGATGGTGATTTTAGACTAAGGTTATTTTGTCAAATTCACTCTACACATAATGTTTAAGATCTCTTGTATCTCCTATTAAGAGCACATATAATTTGTGTATTGTAATCTTGTTACTGATATTAATACATTGAGTATTCTTTGGAGGATAGGTTTTCTCATGGTATATCTTGTATTGTGCATTACTTGTTGAATATTTTGTAGATCTATAATTTATCACATTATTTCTTTCTTAAGATTAATGTATGAACTATCTAGATTGATTTTACATGGTAGGAATATAAGAGATTTCACACTAAACTCCAAACTTTAGGAGACAGATAAAATAATAATAAACACATAAAAGTGGATTTAAACCCTAATTAGATATGTAATAAATGGTATAGAACTAGAAAAATTAGATCTAAAACCTTAACGTAGAACAAAGAAAACCTATGGGTCAAAATATTAAAGCGATGTGGGCAGTGGGAGTGGTTGGATTCACCAAAATATAATGAAATAAAATACTTCTTTACATAAAACTTCTAATATAAATTATTTAATCAACATTAATGTCATATGTCCTCCAAATAAATAAATGTACAATTCAAAATTTTAAATAATTATCGATGCCTAGCTTTTGGTTTGATGTGGAATATGAATTTGCTAGTAACCCTAAAGTGATTCATCACTATAGTAAAAAAACAGGGTTTGTTAGTATAATAGATCTAAAATTATAAAAAATATCCTTTTGTTAGGATTATTTTCATGATTGCTAAATTGATCTTATGAGTGTATGTTTGAATCAAACCCACAAATTTATTCTTCAAGCTAAATTTCAAAAGTACGTGTTCTTGAATTTTTTCATATAAAAATTTGGTTTACATGCTCAAGAGTTTGTAAATGACAAGGATAATTACTCCCTTCTATCAAAACCATATAAGGTTCTTAAGTCTATAAATTTTGAATGAGATTAAGGACAAAAATAGTCATGTAGTATGTCTTATCATGCTGCTACAATGTTGATGTCACTAGACGATACTTTTTAGGTTTGTGATGTGCATTAAAACCTATTTAATTGATATATTTTCTATAATTCACATGTTCACTAGATGTTCTAAATGAATTAGGGTTTATTTTTAAATATGACACTTTGATGTGTAACTTAACTATTTCGCATTTCAACTCAACTCATAATGGTCGATTAAAGGGATAACAATTGTACCTAATTTCAAAATAAAAAGATAATATATGTTAGTGAAAAAGTGATCACAACTATAGATTTAGTCTAGGACAAGAAATGTATAAATCAAAGATCAAGTCTGAACTTTGAAAATAAATAGAGAAGAAATGTATCAAGTTTGAACTTTAAAAATAAATAGGCAAGAAATGTATAAATGAATGATCAAGTTTGAAATTTGAAAATAAATGGACAAGAAATGTATAAATCAAAAAATCAAATTTACACTTCAAAAATAAATATAAATGAGAACAAATTCTAAAATTATATTATCTACCAACTTTCATGTGACAAAAAGCATATTAACACACTAACTACTACATCAAGGAAAAACAAATCAAAGTAAAATTAAAACAAACGTAAAAAATTACAAAATATATAACTTTCACCAAGGGGTGACACTTTTAACCCTTCCATTATGAAAACCTATTCATTATTACTTTTGTTATCCTTAAACCTATGTTATTAATGTTGAAAGAAGAAAACCTATGAGGAAAGCCCCTAAGGTGATGTAGGGGTAGTTGGATTCACTAAAATGTGATGAAATGTTTTTTTCTTTAAATAAAACTTGTAGAATAAATTATTTAATCATCATTAACATCATATATTTTAAGATTAAGTGTTTGGAATGATAAATAAATAAATGAACGTTATAAAATTTTAAATAATAAATACCAACACTTAGTTATTGATTTGATGTGGTATATGACTTTGCTAGTTTTTCTAAAGTGATTCATCACTATTGTAGAAAAATAGATTTTTTTAGTAGAATGGATCCAAATCTATAAAAAATATTCTTTTGTTAGGATCATAAAATGATCCTAAAATGATCTTATGAGTGCATCTTTGAATCAATTCCACAAATTTGATCTTTGCTAAATTCCAAAAGTTTGCTCTTCACTTGCTTAAAAAAAAACTTGGTTTACATGCTTGAGAGTTTGTACATGGAATGATAGTTACTCCCTTCTATCAAAACTTTATAAGGTTCTCAAGTCTATAAATTTTGAACAATATTAAAGATAAAAATAGTCACATAGTACGTCTTCCCATGCCACTTCAATCTTGATATCACTAGATAATACTTTTTAGGTTTGTGATGTGCACTAAAATGTGTCCAATTAACACGTGATGTGCACTAAAATGTGTTCAATTGACATGCTTGCTATAATTCACATGTTCACTAGATGTTCTAAATGAATTAGAGTTTTTTTTAAAATATGACACTTTGACGTGTAATTTAACTATTTCTTATTTCAACTCAACTCATCATTGTGAATTAAAGGGAAAGAATTGTACCCAATTTTGAAAAAAGAAGAAGGACAAGAGTGTATAAATCAAAGATAAGTTCATACTCTAATGAACAAGAAATGTATAAATCAAATTCAAGTCCAAATTTGAAAATAAATAGATAAAAATAATATAAATCAAAAATCATGTCCGAAATTCAAAAATAAACATAAATAAAAATAAATTCTAGAAGCAAATCATCTACCAACTTCTATGTGACAATAATCATTTTAACACAGTAATTACTACATCAAGGACAATCAAATCACACTAAGTCCAAATCAAACCTAAAACATTACAAAATATATAACTTTCAAAACTAGGGTGACATTTTTAACCCTTACTTTTCTATCCTTAAACACTCCGACTTAGGAGGGAAAATCTCTCATACTCCACACATGGAAAAGACATTTTACCAAAGAAATTATGTATTAACCATTTTTTAAAGATAATTTATTGTAAATATGATTAATTTGCTTAATGGTCTTCCATCAATGAATATTAATAATAATAATAGCTAAAATAAGAATTCTTACAATGCACACTAAGTGCACTCAAGTGATTAGTTGTCTCAAGCAAAATTCATGTACGGAAATTCCATGAATCTCGTTGTAACACTAACAATTCACGTTTCCATTGTAACGGGACAGAAACACCAAATTATTATTATTATTATATTAAATTAAGATATTTAATATTAAACGAATATTAATATTAATTTAACTGGAATGGACCGCATACAATGTTAATTTTAAGATCACGTGAAGAAGGTGGACTTTATCTTTTTTCACACTCGATAAGCCCTTTATACCTTACTTTATTTAATAAAATATTGGGAAAAAAGGAAAAAATCCAGTCATACAATGCAACCAAGGTTCATCCATATGAAATTTGGAAGAAGTGAATTATGCACGCGGGTTTGAGATGAACCCAATTGCGCACGCGGAATCCGCAGTGAATACGGCCAATATGGGAGCGAATTGACCTGCTCCAGTAAATCCCAAAGGGAACAGGGAGATGGAACAATCACAACCACGGGAGATATTACAAAGTCAAGAAATGTGGGCGAAACAAATTTAAAAATCTGGTAAACGTGGTGGAGAGAAAAAGAGGAGCATGGGCATGAGTACCCAAGGAGTGGCCATGGCGGGAATGAAGCTGTGGAGTGACGACGCAATGGTGGAGGCTTTCATGGCATCGTCTGCTTCGCAGACGGATTTCGGGTGGAGCAGTGGTGGGGTGGCTGTGGCGGCGGCGGAGGGGGGTGCGAGTAACTCTTTGTTCAATCAGGAGACGCTGCAACAGAGGCTCCAGATGCTTATTGAGGGGGCAAGGGAGAGTTGGACTTATGCTATATTTTGGCAGTGGTCTTATGATGGGGGCGCTGGAGCGGTTTTCTGCTGGGGCGATGGGTACTTCAAAGGGGGCGGCGCGGCTGAGGAGGAAAGGCAGCGAAGCGGCGCTGAGCAGGAGCTGAGGAAGAAGGTGCTGCGAGAGCTGCACTTGTTGATTAATGGGGCGGGCGGAACGGCGGATTCCCCGGCGGCGGAGGCGGATGAGGAGGTGACGGATGCGGAGTGGTATTATTTGGTGTCGATGACGCACACGTTTGGGGGCGGGGACGGGATGGCGGGGCAGGCGTTTGTGAGCGGCGCACCGGTGTGGCTTTGTGGGCAGGCGAGGATGGAGGGGTGCGGTTGTGAGAGGACTAAACAGGCGGCTCAGTTTGGCATTCGGACCATGGTATGCATTCCTACTCCTAATGGTGTTGTGGAATTGGGGTCTGTGCTTTCGGTTGCAGAGAACTGGGGACTCGTTCAACAGGCTAAGGCATCTTTTACTTTTTCTTCATTTAACTTGTGGGAAGACAATGGAAACAATAACAATACTGCAGCCATCACTAATAATAACATCAACAGCAGCGATAACTTCTTGAACAATAACCAGTCTTTGTGGGTTCCGGGCTCCCCATTTTTTAATGGCCATGTCCAGGAATTGCCCTCTGTGGATTTGGGTTTCTTCGGTAGTGAAGAAGGGAGACACCCAATTCCCAATCTTACCCCAAGCCCAACTCCAATTCCAAGCCCGACCCCTTTGCCAGCGGAGAAACCCTTACTCATACCGGAAAACTCCAGCTCCACTGCTTTCTCTGCCAAGAGGCATATCCAAAGCCCCCTGGAGGAACACCGGAGCTCTGCCTCCTTTTCTCCTCAGAAGCTTGCTGTAGTCCTCGAAGAGCACCCCTCATTTCCACCTGCCCAGAAAAATTCCATCTTGGAAGGGCCGCTGTCATCTGTGCATAAGACTGGGGTAATTGATGAGAAGTCTAGTGCCTTGTCATATTCTGTAGCTCAGAAGCCCACCCAAAATCACAATTCTTTTCTGTACGCCGCTGCTGCTCAGGAGCCTCCCCAGAATCACAATTCTTTGTTGTACTCTTCTGCTTCTGTTCCTACTCAGAAGCCTCCCCAGAATCACAATTCTTTGTACTCTTCTGCGTCCGTGCCTACTCAGAAGCCTACGCAAAATCACAATTCTTTGTTGTATCCCGCTGCAGACAAGCAGGCTGCTGTATGTGACGACAGTCACACTTTTCTCTCATATCTGAACACTCCGAAACCTACTTCCCTTGATGGGTCTTCGCAGTTTCTGAATCACAGTATGGTGCAAGTTCTGGAACAGAACAGCAACGGATCCCAACCGTTCTCTGTTCAGAAGGCTGTGGAGAACAAAAGAGGATTTATACCAAAGGAGGAGGAAGTGGACAATTCAAAACCTATGTTGCGGTTTTCTAATGGTAGTATCCAGCAGGACACTTTTGCAAATGGAGAATCTCGGAACTTAATGGAAGAGAAGATGAAAAAACAAAAGACTCTCGATGAGAAGCATGGTTCCTTGCCTTCAATTTCCTCCAGTGGATTTTTTGGTGGTGTTCGATCTGGTGCTGAGTCAGATCATTCTGATGTCGAAGCTGCCTCCTTTAAGGAAATGGAAGAATCTGTTGTTGAGAAGAAGCCTCGGAAAAGAGGAAGGAAGCCTGCAAATGGACGAGAAGAACCCTTGAATCATGTTGAAGCTGAGCGTCAGCGTCGAGAGAAACTGAATCAGAGGTTTTATGCACTTCGGGCTGTGGTGCCCAATGTGTCAAAGATGGATAAAGCATCATTGCTTGGTGATGCTGTATCGTATATTAATGAACTCAGAAGCAAAGTGCAGGAAGTTGAATCTGAAAGAAAGGAGCTTGAATCCCAGGTTGAATCTACCAAGAAAGAATTGTTGTCGTGTCACTCTGGCTTATCTAGCAGCTCCTTTGGGTTTGTTAAGGATCAGTCTGTTTCTTCTCGGCTGCCTGATAATAAAGGATTTGGCACAAAGCAGTGCCCTGGATTGGATTTGGATGTTCGAGTTCTTGGTGCAGAAGCCATGATCAGAATCCAGTCTGCTAAAAAGAATCATCCCGCAGCAAGATTGATGACAGCATTGCAAGAACTAGAACTTGAAGTTCATCATGCTAGTGTCACAACGGTCAATGAGTTAATGCTTCAAAATGTTATTGTAAGGTTGCCAAAAAGTTTGTACACAGAAGAGCAACTCAGTGCCATCCTCTTTAAAAAGTTATCAGATCCAGGATTTAGTTAACTATACGGTAGGAAATTCTTATTGTAACTATTGCATAGCAGGAATCTATCTGGATAGGATAATGAATAGGTTCTGTAATATACTATGATTGCATGGAAATCAAAGTTTCTCTGCAAGGGAGGGAACTGGCTCCAGAAACTCTATTTCAATAGTAGAATGTGTTTCAAAAGCTAGTCCTGTAACCTAACTTCCTATTCAGATAGATGTTGTCTCCAGCATCTAGAGGAGGAATGTCCTGTAAAAGTATATTCTACCGAGAAAAGTTGACAGTTGGGCACTGAATCCAGAAGCTGTTTTCAACATAGAGGACGATCTTCATGATCAATGTTTTTCTTCAGTGGGATTGAACG
Source organism: Sequoiadendron giganteum (assembly GCA_007115665.2). Lineage (NCBI taxonomy): Eukaryota > Viridiplantae > Streptophyta > Pinopsida > Cupressales > Cupressaceae > Sequoiadendron > Sequoiadendron giganteum. The sequence continues at coordinate 256,778,392 of CM021107.1, read as the reverse complement.
GGAAATGAGCTCTGTTCTAGTTTCTTGGAATGTTGTATGCTACTTGTTTTGCCAAAGATAGCTGGAATCAACTTTTGGCAACCCGTTGAAATTTGCTAAAAGTTGATTCCTCAGTAAGATAATGTTGTGGACGTATCTCATTGGCTTGTTCCATTTTATTAGAGTGCAGCATGCAGCTAGATTATTGAGAGAGCTGCATTCATGTTTCTTGAATGCTAATTCAGAACTCAAAGGTTCATTCATTGTGGGTGATGCTTAGTTCATAAGATTACAGTGGAATTGGATCCAGGGGAACTAACATCCTTGGATTAGGTTGCAGTGGCATTCCAATTAGCCCTGTAAAGTCAGGTGCTGAAATTGATGCCTCGAGTATACTCTTAGAAAGAAATGCAACCACTTGTGATTGTATGCTTTCTAATGCTAGTATAGGACAAAATGTTTCCTGTAAATTAGTACCCACCTTACTACTGTACTGAAATGAATATAAGATTAAATGTTTGCCAGAGTGAAGAGCAAGTCAGAATATGTCTTTATCGCTGCCCTTGCCAGAAAATGCTTTGTAGTGATTTGATATGAAATTATGAATCTTATGGCAGAGACTTATAAAGCAGCTTATGAGGGGTCCTGGTCTCCAATTACCTGAAACACAGTTTCCAATGAACTGAGAAGATACGATCAACAGTTGATGTTGAAAACACATTCTAAATCTTAAGCTTTTAGCTTTTACAATTTAGTACCAAACCCACTTCATAGAGAGTGGGTGCTAAATTGATAATAACTTCTCCAGCTTCTGGAAAGATGGATGCTACTTAAATAATTTTATTAATTCTGGCATTGAGTGATTTTATTACTTCAAATTTTAACTATCTATGAATTGATACTCTGTAAGATTATAATAATAGATCATGCTTTTGATTGTAGGCTGAAATAAGACCGAGGCCTCTTCCGTAGTGTAAGCCACGTTCTTGGTGGATCACTAGGTATGCCTATTGCTCAAACATATGGAATATCTAGTTGTATATTATTTAATGATTACATGTCCATTTTATGGTGCTTAGGGGTTTAACATTATGACAAATGAAATTTGCTATTCCGCGATTTTCATATTTTTTTTGCATTCTTTGGCACGTTTGACTAGCTTTACATTGGCCACTTTTACCTTTTTTATTGTCAATGCAAAAATTGAAACATCAGAAACACGGTTCTATTTCTCAGCTTTACTGGGTTGGTCCATATACTTGGTTCTATTTCTCAGCTCTATTGGGTTGGTCCATATACTTGGTTTCCAATTTTATGTCTGGTATGCTAGCCAATATTTTCTTCTTTGCTTGTTTTCTTTCTTAAATCAGTAGTTGTTTTAAATTGTGTTACAAGTCGGTCATACTTTATTGATGTTAATTATTTATTTTACATGATTCCTTGCAACATATATTATTTCACTCCTGATTTAATCATATCCATGTTATTGAATACTGCTTAGCATGCTTCTCTGTAACTGCCATTCTGCATGTCTGATCAGCATCACAAGTGGAGGCTATTCATGTAAAACATTATCTTTTGGCAAGGGATTGCCATTTGTTCATGCTCACCTTGACTTGATATACTCAAGCATTTGTTTATGTTGATAATGCAGACATTTACAGACCATGATACTAATGTCAAATTTCTGAAACTAATGTCGGCAAGTTGTTGCTACTAAATATTGAAACGAGGCCAACAACGTTGACTTCTATGTTCTGTCCATGTATATTGAACTCCCTGAAATTTGTCTTTGGTACACTGAATATGAAGTAAATGAGAAGTTCTCTTTGACCCATCCACAAGGAAATTAAATGCTGAAATGAATGTTTAATTTCATAAATGGAAATACTGACCTTATGCATTAATTCGAGAAGCTTGTTGGGAGATCCATTAATAGTTCCAATAGCTGATGGCAATTAGACAGCAGGATGAAATGCCTAATTTCAATTTTAACTGAAGAAAATTGTCTAGCCTGTTTGGGGTGTGTCTTGGATATTGGAATGAATTGGCCACATTTTCACGTTGGATAAGTTGCTATACATAGAATTGCATCTATGCCTTTAGATGAGAAACGGACTCTTTCGCTTGTTGGATAAGGTGCTGTTTATCCGTTGCTATCTATCCATAGTGCTCTTACTCATTTCTTTTATCTAGTATCTAATAGGAAGTATTTCTTATTGAAATCTCAGCTTTCACAAAGCAACATGCTTGTTTGAACAATTTGATAAAGTATAATTTTTTTCATAGTTCCACGGAGTTTTCTGATGGTGGGATGGGTTTCGGAGATGGGGGGACCAAGGGCCTAAGTTTGGGGATGGTGGTGGGATGGCGGCGGAGTGGCGACAGGGAAATACATATAGTACTTGAAAAAATAGTTATAAAAAGATGCTTAAGAATTACAAATGAAACTTTGGCAAACTAGTTTTAAGCATTTGAATTTTGAAGTGAACTAGACATCACTCCTCTTCTTGCTCTTCATCTTGCTCCTCTTGAACCCTCTTGCTCTTCATTCTCACTCTTTCACCTTACACTTGCAACTTTCACTCTCACACTCACACTATTAGCTTCTTGTTAATTTGTTTTCTCTGAATTGAAACGAGGATAGAAGGCAGTTTTATAGAGTTTGCAGGGTTTGGGTGCGCCCATAGGCCATTAGGGTTTGGCCTTGGGCACAAAAAAAATTGTTTTTTGGTGATTTGGTTGCAAGAGATGCCTGGGCATCTTCGAGATGGTCCGCAGACAACTAGGAGTCCCCTAGACATCTTGAGGACACCCCGGTGTCTTCGAAGTCCTAGCAGCGTCTTGGAGATGGTGGTGGTGGTGGGGGGGACATCCCCCCCAAAGTCCCCAAGTCTCCGAGACGGGGACGTCTAGGAAACCCGGGGTTTTTGTGGGGGCGAAATGTCAACATGGAACACTTTAATTTTTTTTACAAGTAACAGCTGCAAAGCAACTACAGCAGCATGTACATGAGAGAGTACAAATTACAGCAGCATAAAGATGAAAGAAATTAACAGAACTGCAACAGTAGCAAAAGGCTGAATAAAATTGTAAGAACTGCACCAACAGCCACAGCAAGAGTCATGCACTAAGGATGCAGTCTCCAGCAATGCATCAAGAAAAAGCCAAGTCAAGTTAATTACAATGGCTGTAAGAGCAGCCACAACTACCCTGCCAGAGCTGAAACAACAATCAGCCCCACACAATAGGCGATGAGTATAGAGCAGAGCAGGGCATACAGGCCTGTAGCAGCAAAGGTGGACATAAATCTTCATATAACCAGACATACTGCAACATAGTGAATTATATCCATCAACGAAAATAAGTAGAGCAACGATGAGCATCACATCCTTGATCTGTACATGCCCCATCTCAACTTGAAGCATCAAAGGCATGATGGGCCTTGATATCAATAACTACTGCAGCAATTTGAAACAAAATGCAGCTCAGGAGAGTTGTTGAAGAAAATCACCCAATAATCTGAGAACTCTAGATAATATGTTTACCCTCCAAGCCTCGAGGTTGGGATTGTAAGTTGTTGAATTGTTTTACAAGTGTATTATTGTCCTTGAATTACTCTTTGATCTCAATAACTACTGCACCAATTTGAAACAAAATGCAGCCCAGGAGAGTTGTTGAAGAAAATCATCCAATAGTCTGAGAATTCTAAATAGTATGCTTACTCTTCAAGCCCTGAGGTTGTGATTGTAAGTTGTTGAATTGTTTTACAAGCTCATTATTGTCCTTGAATTGCTCTTTGATCACTATGGACAGGTTATAATGTGGAGTGGGAAATTAGCATGAAATATTTCAAGTTCAACTTGCAAAGGATAAACAGATTGGGAGAAGGCAGTCAGACGTTTGATAATAACTCGGTGACAAGTGTTGGTAAACATATTGTGCATTGCAGAAGTGGCAAGGAGAGCTGTTTTTGATGATCAGGCAAAGTGAAAATGAGTGGCTAGGGAGGATACAAGGGAACACCAAATCATTCGAGTGTTGGGGTAGGACCAAAAGCAATGTAAGATGGACTCAACTTTGGCGCAGAAAGGGCAAGAGGGGCATATAAATAAATTTGAGGTGGTTGCCAACAGGGAGTTTAGCATGGAGAAGCTTTCGTGAAGTGAGTTGGGTTTGTGAATCAGCTTTTTACTGCCAAATAAAGAGGCCGAGTTTGTTGCTTTTAGGTTGCTGTAATTTATAATTCCAAATGTTGATGAGATGACGAGCGAGAGATAAGGAATGACACCTATAGGTTTCCCTTGTAGTTGGATCAACTGGTTCTACCAAATAAATGATGTCGCAAAGTTGAGGCCATGGTTGAGAGGTTGATCGAACCAAGATAATTTGGATGAAGTTAGTTGCCAAGCCTTCCAAATACAATTGAAGTAGGTCAAACCATTGGTTTTGAAGAATGGAGCTTGGATAATATTGTAGTTCAAATGCACTATGCACCATAGGTTATTGGTAGTAGCAGATTGTATGTAGAAGCAAACCAAGAGTTTCTAAGGAGCATTCTCTTCAAGAGCCCTCACAATACATTTGACTGTCAAACAGACCCCTTGAGTGTATGGATCAATGATACTCAAACCCCCTTTATCTTTGAGGAGAATGTAATGTAACCAAGAGGTAGTGGGCATGCCTTTTTGGTTACCCTATTTGGTGCATAAGAATATTTGAATAGGTTGAGTGAGTTGATTATAACAGGGTTTTGAGGTAAACCGTCAAGGGGAGATATAGACATGGCTTGTTACGAGTATTTTGTTTGTCACTTGGATGTGTCCTACGATGGATAAGATCTGATTAGTTCAAGACAATTGTTTTCTTTTAATTTTGCTTAAATACCATCTCTAAATATCCTTAGGGAAGACAACAATAATAAATGGAATGTTGAGGTATCTAGTGAGAGTGCCAAGTTTCACCTCTTTTTGTGCCTTAGGGATCCATGGTGTGTGGGGTTCATGATCATAAAAAACTTTGTTTTATGCATTGCTAATTGGGAGCTTGAGACTACACGAAAAGTTTCCAAGATATCCAAAGTAGTATTCACTTCTTTGCTAGAATTTTGGATGAAAATCATATCATCAACAAAGTGTGAGTTAAGTGCCTTAAGATTATTGGGAAGAGAGATGCCTCGAATAAGGTTATTAAGCTTGGGCATGATGGAAGATGTATCCAAGGGCATTAGTTGTAGGGACATAAAGGAATAGGGCAAGGGGATAGCCTTGGCAAATGGACTTTTAGAGGTGAAATTAGGGGGAGAGGAATCATTATTGCTAACTTAGCATTTGCATTCATAAAAACATTTTGACATGAGCACATATTTTGGGGCCAAATCCTAGCCAATGAAGCATCTTGAGAATGAAGGGAAGATAGACGCAATCATAAGCTAAGCCTTGTCAAAATCTAGCTTGATGATAAGAGCATCTTGGGAAGTTTGGTGGGTCGATTTGTTCAACTTCGAGAAGCAAGTATATTCAAGCCTCACAATTTCTTGAATAATGGATTTGATTCTTCGAACCAAAGCCTTAACAATAATTTTGTAAGAGATATTAAGTAAAACGATGGGAACCAACCGTTAATTGTGAAAACTTGCTTGCCCTTTGGTATAATTTTAATTAGTCCTCGATTGATGGTAACTCATAGTGATCCACATCTAATTCTTTCAAGATAAACATTGCAAATCTCATATGTGAGGGCCCCATGAAATTCATCTAGGAGACCATCCATCCTAGGTATTTTTTCCAGAGTTGGGTTGTACATGGCTTCCTCAATCTCATTCATGGAAAGATAGTGATCAAAATAGTTGTTGTACTTGAGATTGATTTTATAGGGGATGCAACTTGCAATATTCTCTTCAATGGAATGTGTTGAACACCTAGAATATTGAGAGAGGGGAGCGGGGGGGCGGGGGGTTGGTGAATCAGTATTCTATTAAACCATCTAGTCATAATCTAACCAATTATCAAAACATATTTATCTGCTACAATAAAGAGTACATGAAAATCACAACAAAACATAACACATGACTACCAAGATTTTTACGTGGAAAACCCAAGAAGGAAAAAACCACGGTGAGGATTAACTCACAATATATTATAACCGGTTATAAGATATTACAGGGCTCACTACCAGGACTCATTGTCCTTAAAAGGCTCACATCTTGAAAATAGATACAAAACAAAATGGCTACGAAGCCAAGGTGTGAACTAATATAAAATGCACCTTCCTTGTGCTGAATTCAGTTCCAATGAAGTTCTAAAGACAAAACACTGCTCTGCTCTGTAGTCGCTCAACATATACTTCAATTATGCACTTATTCTGACCTCACACATAAATTTGTCATTATACACGAAATTAGATCTCATACACACTTCATATATCTCGCATTACTAAACTGTTTCACAATATATACTTTGTTACTTCCGCATACATCAATTAGGTCGGCGTAATTAGATGTAGCCCCATTTCAATTCAAAATACTTTGTCGGCTTCATACATAAGAAAAAGTCTTCGCGCTCAAAGCAAATGTGCAAAACTTGAATTAAGGTTTGCATGGATCTAAAATAGATCCCCTTAACATCCACAACACATATTAAGCTTCATGGCATAACTTCAAACATTGAGTTACCCAGGGAATAAACTCAATCCACAAAATAAGCCAATCCATCCAACATCAATCATCCATGTAAGCATATAAGCATTCGCCATTTGGAATATGTGTAGTGCTGACACCTATAAACCTTCTTCCAAATTTGTAGAGTTTGAAACCAAACATCGGAGGAATGCAAACCAAATAACTTTTATTAGCTTATACAGTATAAGCCAAAATATAGTTTTCCGAACTTTTGTCACTTGTAACTTTCAGTCAAATTAACCAAAATTGCTGAAACCTTGAATATAGGTGTATTGAGTAGTCCCAAACAACATGCTATAATCACATAAGCCGATCTTGAAACATGAGCAAATCCGGACTAGAATACCGGATCAAGATGACACAAAAACTGTTTTGTTGGATTAGGCAATATTGTCAACAAACATTGTTGGCATCAATAACAACACAACAAAGGGTTCCTTCTTCATTCTTTCAATAGAATGAGATGATTGTTGGCAAAGTTTTAAGCAAACAAATGCTTATAATAATAATAGAAAGATCTCATAATCATTTCATGGTTAGACTAAGAAGTACTAATCACAATTTTGATGACTAAAATGCACTCTTTTTTTGTCTTTGTTGCAAAAATTGGGGAAAAAACTTGGATGCCTTCTCCCCATCTTTGATCCATTATAGTCAAGCACACAATTGTGTATCTTTTCTCTTATAGAGTTCCAATTTCTTAAGTAGATGTTTTGTGTGGGTAGCTAATAGTTGGAGAGGGATGCTAAGGGGGTTGCTAGCCAAGAGCTTTTTGTTGTGTTCAGGCTACCCTTTAAGTAACTTCTCAAATTTTCAACATTTTGCTGCAACTCTTCTTCCACAATCTTGAGGGAATAGAGTACAATAATTGATGGTTCTCTACTGCCAACTATCACCTATCATGTTGGGGTTTAGGTTCAACATTCTAAAAGCAAGGAGGCTATTCATATAATCTTGAAGTTGGAGAAGAGTAACATTTATCTTAAAGGGAAGATCATTGGGAAGGGTAGAGGGCTTATAGAGGGATATGGTGGTGAAGATGGGGAGGTGGTTTGAGAGAGGCTGCAATATCAAGATACACAAGGTGTTCAAAGGGACATTGTTGAATATGGAAGTTGGGGGATAAGTAAAACCTATCTAGGTTACTCAATTTTCTTAGGAACCCTTCATGAATGTTGCTCCAAATGAGGTTTGTGAGTGTTCATATTTCCCATGATTGGGTAAAAAGCACCCAAGGAGTTGCAGGCTAGTATCCAAGCTTCCGACTCAAATTGGGATAGATGATAGGGATTCTCCTAGCTATAGTTGGTGGAGTGCTCAAGCCACATTAAAGTTACCCTCAAGCACCCAATAAATAACTAGAAGCTAGAGGTGTAACCATTCTCACCCAAGAGTTCTATCATTAGGAAATTTGGGGGTGTAAATTGAGCAAAAACCAAGTGCTCTACCTTGAAAAAGAATAGGAATACAAATGCAACAACTAAAAGCAAAAATTGACTTGGAAAGTTAGGGGGCAAGATCCTAAGCAACCCCTCTTCTACACTCAAGATGCTTAGTGCGAAGGCAGTGAGCCTCTTGCTAGATGGTAGCCAAGTGGGTTCTAACTGGACAACACTAATTTTTACCTCTTCAAGAATAATGATGTCTTTGTGTTATTTTGAACAGATTGCTTAACATGATATTTTTCGAGATGGGATGGAAAATCCTCTTACATTCCAAGAATAGATCTACACTTCATTGGGAAGAATTGAGAGAAGTGTAATCATCCATGATGAGCACATTGAATTGATCTTTTGATGTGAAAGTGTGAGGCCCATCCTTGCTTTATAATTTTATTTGCACTTGATAGACTCATTTTTAATATAGGTACTCATAGAGTTATATATTTATGCTTGAATTTTGATTATGATTATAGATTGTATGGAAATCAACAATATTTTTAGAAATGTTTAACTTCGCATGAAATTGTTGAGAAGATGATGATTGTGGATTATTTTTACTATTAATGAGAATGGATATAGGATATCACATTTCCTCTCTAATATCATGTTTTGATTTCAATTATATTATGATAAGTGATAATACTAATTTGAATTTGAATTGACAATGACAATCTCAATACACGTGTGTGTTTGATAATGATGAAAATAAAAAGAATATTATAAAATACTATTATAGGCTAAATGTGAATTGTCTCTATATAATTATGATATAAATTTTAAATTATAACTATTTTTACTAGAATTAATTGTGTGAAATATAGACACCAATAAAAAGTGATGTGTTTAAAAAATAATTTCTATTATTGCCTCAATTATTCTATGATAATATTGACCTTTGTTGACAAGTGATTCCATGGCTAATGGAAAATATTTGGAGGTTCTTTAGAAACTTTCATTGTGATTCCCTAGTAATACCTTGACCTTAACCCATTAAGGGACTAAGGTCTTTATTTGTGAAAATATTTGTAAATGTGGAAGTTTTTTATTAGATAAGTTGGAAAACAAGGGTCACGACCCTTTACAAAGACTGTTATAAGGAAAAACAAGACACAATTAACCTAGCCAAAAACATCTATCAAATAGACTAAATAAAAACAACTACAAACAGAGGATAAAGTTGGGACCCCAAGGTCCCACTTAGACAATACCAAACATTATTCGAATTGGCCTCTCACTCAACGCTTGAGCATGAGTTTGCGATAATGATTTAGGAAGACATTTCTTTCTCTTTCTAACAAGATTCCAAGAGACATTATCCTCTAGGTCCTTAGAGCATGGGGGAGTAGGGGGAATTCCCCTTCAGAGAGCTAAATAACATGCAAAGGAGCAATAAAATGACAAGGCAAAAAATGACTCTTCACCACATGAGTAATCATAAGCTAATTTGAAGCCAATGGTAAAGCAGATTGTGAGATTGTGGCAAAAGGTTCCTTGATAGGGTCCAAAGGAGTGTGAATGTGGAAGTTAGTTATTTATATTTAATTTTTGTTATTTTGTTTTGAAGTTATATTTTTGAGAATTTTGGGTTGTGAGTCATCCTTGTCACAAATTTTGGATTCAATTTTTAGAAGTGATATTAAAAGGTTATAAATTAGTTTTTCTTTGTTAATTAGTTAAAAATATGTCCTTAGGGTGGATACTTATGAGATGGGTACTTATTAAGACAATTTTTGAGATTTGAGTTTTTTTTGGAAAGAGTGACAACTTATCATGGGAAAGAAGGAAGGTTGTTTTGAATATCATTTAACAATTTCTTACTAGGTTTTCCATTAGAAATTGTACTGACACATCATCCCAAGCTCTCACACATATGGAGTCATGTTATTAAGAATGGCAAGAAGGGATGAGGAGTAGCAGGCAATGTGTCGTTTCTTTGTTTGAGAGGGTGAATGACATGACATGAATTATTTATATCCATACTGAAGAAATTGTTGGGATTTTTTGATTCATTTTTGCTTCTTGCGGGTGAGGGAGTCAAATCTTGAGAACTTGGATATTGAAAGAAAGATTTGAGATGAATCTCTTTGAATAATATTCAACAAGGCTATGGGTGTTTTAGTGTCTTTGAAAATGTGTTTCTCTTATAATGTTGTGAAAGTTGGGTTCTATGAGGACTTCTTAATATATGGGTGGACTTGTGAGCAAGCTCTATGTTTGGGAGGTGAGCATATCTCCATTGACTTGGATGATACCATTTATTTTATAGATTTATGAAGATATAAAATAACATAAAATATATTTTTATAAAGAATTAATATGAGTTTTAAAACCCTCTTTTAAGGCCATTATGTAAGGAAGCTAAGGTAGCAGAACAACTTCCTACACTAATTTTGAGACGAGGATAATGCAAAATTTTACAGATCTTTAACAGTAACATAAACTTAAACATAAATATCATGCATACCACAACACAATGATTTACGTGGGGAAAACCCTTTCGAGAGAAAAAAAACCCCACACTCTAAAATCTACCCAACATATTATTCATAAATCACAAAGATTACAATATACTTGTAGAGCAAGCTTCTCACAAAAATATAACCAACAAAATATCTAGAGGCAATATGACCACTATCAGACTCTCAAAATACATCACAATACACAACCGTAATACAATACCCTCATAAAATAGGGTTGTCTTATAGGGCAAGTCAAGATAATAAAATATTGGCCGTCAGATCTAAGACCTAATGATGTCCAGTCCAGATTTACAATAATAAAATATAAATAAAATTTTCCTTTCAGGGGCATTGCCCTCGAGCCCTTGCCAATGCGCACTGCCCCTAAACCCCCGACCGGGGGGATGATCCCCTTGGACCCCTCACGGGGGACCCCCGCACCCCCTCATCATCGTCGTATGAACAATACCTTATGTATCAACAGTAACTTATGTAATAGCAAGGTTGAGACACATTTTCCCAATACATTATATTATTATATTATTGTAAACCCTCTTCTAGAGGATAAGATTGTTTTCATATTTATGCATATAACACTCTAACTTTGTTTAGAAAATATATTTATTTATTTCTTCTATATGTGAGAGTTGTGAAATAAGAGATCTATTAATGTCTTTTATATGGAAAATAAATTGATTTGTATAAATCATTGTAAGAGAATAATACATCACATTTAGAAGATTTTTTTAAGTACAATAAATACATTGAAAATAAATGTGTATAGTCTTATATAAACAAAAATTTGTTGTAAATACATTTATTGCTAAAGAAAATAGAAATATAATTCATTTGAAATGTTGTCTTAGATATTAAAAATATATACATATATTTATATTTTTAAGTTTAAAAAAAATTAAATTAAAAAAAAGTTTATATTGTACATTATATGTGGATTGATTAAAATATTAAAAAATTTATTTAATTAAAAACATCTTTTTTCATAACATTTATTTTTTATTATTGATCTGAAAATAAAATAATATAGGAATATTGATTTAAATATTTAATATGACTATTTTTCAAAAAAGTTTTTGAAATGTTCTTTTCTATGAATCCAAAATCTTTTTATCTTTTTATTTGAAGATCTTGTGATACATACGACCTTTTGCAAGAAATTCAACCCTTCTTTACTGATGAAGATATACTTTTAGATGAAATTGATGTGGTTGTTTGTAGTCATTCTTAGTAATATGTGTTTGTGGAAAATTAATTTAGATTTTTTATTTTTTATTAAAGATTTGAAGTAGTATTGAAATAAATGATATAGATATAAGATTAGTTTGATTTTTATTTATTAATTAGTTTGTGTATATATGTGATTATTTGACTTGTTTATTTATTTATTTATGGATAATGGAAAAATATTTATTTTATTTATTTTGAAATAAATAGATTAAATAGAATAAATAATCAAATAATGAAAATGATTGAGTTAATTTATAAAAATGAATTAATTTAATTTTGAATAAGAAAAATTAACATAAATAACTAAATAATTTAATTGATTAGTAATGTGGTGAAATGTAAGTGTTACATATATTATATTTAATTCTTATAAAATTTTAGAAAAAAATATTTATTTATTAGTCAAATAACTTAATTTATTTAATTTTGTTTTATATTTTAACTGTGAAGTATTTATTAAAATTTAAGTTCAACTTAAGTAGAATATTTAAGTTGTAGTACATAAGTTTGATAGAATTTAGTAAATATTGTTAATAATTTATTAATTAATAATATTAAAATTATTCTTGCAATATGACTTTATAAGGAAATTAAATAAATTAAATAATAAATATTTAAATAGAGATTTAAATATAAAATATATATTTATAATTGACAATTTAAATATTATGTTTTTAATTTTTTTATTAATATTAATTCAAAATAGGTGTTTAGTTTGCAATTGATCTTTTATATTTTTTAGTCAAATCAAATTTGGTAATTTATTGATAATTTTAAAATGGTAATAAGATGTGTTATATTCATTGTAATATTGAAGATTTAAATTTTGAAATGATGTAAACTAATAACATGTTTAATTTTAGTGTATTTTATGTTTATATTTTAAAAATAAAATAAAATAATCATTTGAATATAGTTTTTTAATTGACACTACAATTTAGCTCTCTTGAAAAATGAAGTTAAAACTTTAGTGCATGGATCTATTTTTTTCTCATTTTTAATAAATACATTTTTTAAATAAATATTGTAATAGACCTGTATTGAAAACACAATTGTTTCTATGAGATACCATATTTTGTGCCTAACCTAAGAGGGTATCTCCCTCTATTATATTTCAAAGTCCAATTACATCAGAGTTTATGATATAGAAAACCAACACCATATGCAATGTCCAACAACCTAGCTACAACATCCCAAGAAAGGAGCCTAGGATTGGCAGACACATATTCAATGAACTTCTTATATTGTTCTTCTTTTCAAAGCCCTTACAAAACAATTTTGATTTTTTTCTTTTTTCATTCATTTTTGTTTTAACTATTTATTCAAAATACAAAAAAAAAATATCATCTTGACATAGATTCTTATTTAGTGTACCATATTTTTTAAATTTTTTAAAATAAATTTTAATATATTTTCAACAAAATAATCAACCTTATATTTTGGTACTGATAACTTATTTTTAATAAAAGTAAAAAATAAAATATAATTTTTTATTTTATTTAGGTAGTTAATTTTTTTTGATTAAAATTGAAGCTAGAAATTACAAGCTTAATATATTCTAGTAGTGGTTGGGTCAAATCCATTTTCACATAGACTTGGGTTGTACTCTTAAACTAATTAATTTATCATATTTTTATTTCTACTAGATTATCCTACCCAACTATGATGCCATATCATGAAAGAAGAGATGAAAAATGAGATTGAGAAAGGGAAACTTAATCCTCATTGAATATTTGGATTTAGATATTCCTTTAGGGTGGAAGTTAAGGTCTGAGGTTTTTACACATGTTTGCCCACAAATGATCCATGTGCCATAATGTAGGTCTACATAGAAATTATTTGGGTCTATAAAGGTACATGCGATATAGCCCCTTCTTAACCCCTAATTGATTCAATAAACCAACTCTTTTGTTTCCAATTTACATGAGTCCATTTGAAGAATACCTTTTAGAAAAATAAAAATAATAAACATTCTTTCTCAACATGAGATTAATTTTCCTTTAGTTAATTTGTGTGGGTGAGAGTGATTGATGGTGGCAATTTATTGTGGTTTGGGAGCCATAATATCCTTAGGCTGTCTATTGTTTGTCTAAAACAAGAATAGCAATGATGGGGAATGTGTGTTAGGGTTACTAGACATACCATCTAAATAGATTTTTGTGTTTTTTTGAGAAGCATGTTGGTTTCTAATAGTTTGTGTGGGTTGTGGGCTATGAGTCTATTTATTGGAGGAGGTGGTATTCATTTGATTGGTAGTCTTGATATTTATAAACACACATTTTTCTCTCATTTTTTTCTTCATGGCTACAAAATGCGGGCTCAAGTTGCCTAGGAAAATATTAGAGCAAGCTTAGAAGCTTATGAATATTTAGGTTGTGCTATCTTGAGCTAGGGTTTCATTCATATTTTTATTTTTAGTCTCCTTCTTCACCCCACAACATGCTTATTTGATGGTAGATTAATCTATCTTAGTTGATAACTATTTATGGTTTTGTGGGATTGTTCACACAATCTTAAATCTAAGTGAAATTTCATAAATACTATTAGAGATGTCTCAACTTGAACTTTAGATGAAAATGTAAAAATAAATTAAAATATGTGACATTAGATCTTTGATATTAAACTATACTAAAAGGTAAATTGGTCAATGTAGGGTACAATGGAGGTAGAGTTGGACATTTATTATTTTGTGTTTCTCACCGTATATTGCGTAGTATGTTTAAGGACTCATTTAGTCTTTTTTTTTTTTTCAATCTTAAAACCTATTAACAAGAACCTAGCCCAAACCGCTGGTTTGTTTTCTACATATTCCTAATATTTTTAAAAATATCTTTTTTACCACACTAGCATAATAACTATAGTGATCTAGGACATATTTGCAATTGTAGTAGTTATTGAACACCCAAAATACTGAGAGGGGGGATGAACCAATATTCACTAAAATTCATTAACTTCATCAACTTAAACATGCATTAACTCCAAAACACTCTCCAAAACTTTCTCCCCCTTTGACATCAAGGGAAAAGGGTATCAAACATGATACTTCTCTTCTATACTCAACACACTTTAACAAAAATCTCCCCCTTAGTAAAATATTTACATAAAAGTGCCCCCCTAACAATGTTATCCACCCAAAATGACAAAAATTGTACCATAGCACCATCAACTACCTCCACATATGTACATTGAAATAAAAAAAATGAATATACATAGAAAAAAATGTACAACTTAACCCTTATAATACTCCTTCAGTTTAGCAAGGTGTGCCTCCCAGTCTTTCTTTGCAACCTCCCAATCCTTTTTAGCAAAGGAAAGCATATGCCATTGATTTTCAAATTGAATAAGGAGGTCCTTTCCTTCTTCTAGAGAACTGGGCACTAGACTCTTTTGCACAACCTTCTCTGCATCAACTAAAACCTCAGTTAAAGGAGTAAGCATTGCACTTACCATATCTCTAAGCTGACCATACTACATTATTATTTTATCCTTTTGTTCTTGCAATAGAAAGAATTGACCATGCAGATTTTTAATAAGTGCTCTTGTAGCTCCATTTGCATCATTGACCAAGCCATAAACTCTTGAGGTCTGAGAAATTTGTGACTCAATTGAGTCCATTTGATCTTTTATACTCCTTTTAGAAACTAGCCACTTTAAATAGAATTGAAACAATTGTTTGGATTCCTCCAAACACTTTTTAACATCTTCCAACTTGGTGTGTACAATAGAACACTTATTAGAAACACCAGAAAGACTTTTATCATTGAATTTATTTTCCATTTCCTTTTTTATCTTCTCTTCCAATCCAACAAAATATTCATTTAAGGAATCAAGAAATAACCTCTACTATTGCACACTAGATAAATAATTATCAATAGACACTATGGGAAGTCCTTCTTGCAACACTTTCATAGCTTCATCCACCAAATCAATACTCTTATGGTGAGTTTGAAGAATCTCCTTCCTTGCGAAGGCATGAAATACTTCACCAATATGTAAATTTTGTAAAGGGGAAATCTTATCCAGGTCCACTCGACCTTGCTGCATAAGAATCTGCAACAACTCTATAGATACCACCGATTGAAACTATAACTGAATGTCCAAAATATCTTTTAATGAATCTCCAAAGGGTCTAGAGGATTCACCACCAGTTTTAGTGTTTTCTTCTTTGTTCTTATTAGTCTTTTCTTTCTCACCACTACTAGAGCACTCTTCTACAACCTTCTCATCTTATGAAGGAAAAGTCTCTTCTTTTTGGCTTCAGTATTCTCTAGGAGATCTTGCTTATCTTCTTTACTTTGCTCAACATCTATCTCCTTATCTGGAGGGGGAAAATTCTATTCATCTTGAGCTTCATTCTTATTTGGGGCATCTTGTTTATCTTCTTCCTTCTCTTCATCAACAATATTCTCCACAACTAGAGGGGTGCTATCAATCAAAATGTCTTCTTGTACATGCTCTTGTTGTTCTGTAGTAGGCTCATTTCTTTTTGGACGGGGATTGTTATCCTGCATTTGATTTTCCTTTTCTAGAGAGGCTCCCAACTTTTTAGCAATATGTTCAACTATCTTCAGTGTTTCCTTCTTTTACTTCTCAATGTATTCCTTATATCTACTCATATGAATTATAACTCTTTGTCTTATCCTGAATTTCTTGTTATACAACTTGGAAAACTTGCGTCTATCTTCTTGAGATGGTAAGGAACCAATATTCTCCAAGGAAAATGCCTTTATCTTAGCATCCTCTTCAATATCCTCTTGTCTTCTCACATTTAATACACCTTTCAGATCATCTAGAAATTTATCCTCTATCTTATCTAGGCCAATATCAAATGTTACCATATACATAACAATAACCTCTTCTATGGCTTCCTTATTTACATTATCTGCATCCAAATACATTGCAATAGTTTCCTTTAGCAATCCAAACTCTATAATCCCACTGAATAATGCCTCTAACTTCATGGAAATATGCTCCCTAACCGGAGGAATCTTCTTTTTCTTCTTTCCCTTACCATTAGGTTATTTTTCTTCTTTTCTAAACCCCTTTCTCTTCTTTGAAAAATAAAAGCTTTCTTTTATTTATCCACTTCCTCCACATTTTGTGTCAACCACATCAAATTTTATTCTTTTTGAGCCAGTCTCTTCTTGAGAGACTTGAGATTTCCTTTTTCGGACCAATTGGGGTCCTTCTTCTTCTTCCTCTTCTTCATCTTCACAACTGATGTATTTATCCTAGTAGCCTTTTCTTTCCTTCTCTTAGGAGACTTGTGTTGCATAAAGGTGCTAGATGTTTCTTTCTTCTTGGAACTCCCTACACACTTTGTTTTAGAGGACTTAGGAACATTAGGAGAGGAGGAAAAGGTTATGACTGACCTTGTACTTGGAGTAGCCTACGTAGCAACAAATGTCAGCTTTGGATTTCTCCACAAAACCCTTAGGTGATTTCACCATCTCCTCCAACTTAGCCTTCATATTCTCAAAATTATCTACAATGTCTTTCTTTTTCCTCTCTAGGTTTACTTGACTCTTTTTCTCTTCATAGGTACCATACCTTTCAACAAAAAGATCTCTAGGTTTACTCAATACAACCTCTACAAGGCTATAAATTTTAGCTTATGTTACCTCATAGCCAATCTCTAGAAACCAAACTGTCCTGGGTTCAAGTACTTCCATATAGTAGTAGTCTCTACTCACCATGAAATTTATGTCATTCTTGCACTTTTCAACAATGCTTTCCAGAATATTATACCTCTCTTGCATCTTGTCTTGAAAATTTTTGAAGAATCCCCACAGGGTTGACTTTCAAGACTCAAAATATGAAAAAATTCTTAGGCGATCTCTTATTTGTACAACAACAAGAATACTATTATCCCATATAATATTATTTGTTTTAGGAAATTCTATAAGAATGTAAAATAACAAACAAATAACAAGAGTACCATACTAGAATGGGTACCTAGAATCTTTTGTCTTTTGTAGGTTCTCCATCAATTGGAGTCTCAAGAGCTAACACAAGTCTCTGTCTAGACCTTCCTTCACCATTTGGTGAGCTATGTGAATTGTGGTGGTCAAAATAGAGTTCTCTTTGTTTGCAGATAAGATCTTGTAACCAATAATCATTGAAGCATACTTCACTACCAGATCATCAATATCATTCTATTAGGGCACACTTATCAAACTTCACTCCAGTAAGATTCATCACCACATCATTCTTAATGACCTTCAACGTCGGAACTAGTCCATTAGAGCATAAAATAGTTACAACCCTAATTTCCTATTTGTTAATTATGTGTAACATGTCCAACCACATGAATTTTTCATGAATTCTACTAAGCACATACTTAACCCACTCATCCTCATAAAAGAAATTGGGGAAATTGTTCCATACATCCAATTTCTTCTCTGTTAGACTCTCATACTTGGGGTTTTAGTTCATAGTCATCTCCAATGAACACCTTATCCCAATATTCCTCCATCTTCAAATGATCATCCTATTCCATATTCGTATGAATGTAGATCCATACATCCTCTGTGTGTATTATGCCGCTAGGAACCCTAGAGAATACACCTTCAGGGTCCGTCTCCATAGGTTTATATGGGTGCTTCTTGAATTTAGGTCTTGGTCACTTGAGCACATCAATCACTTAAGGATTAAACATTTTGAATCTTCACAAAACTAGGGTTTGTAAGAAACTGATAAATACCTTTGGAATTCACTGGTAGGGTTTCAAACAACACTTAATAATCGCTTCAAGAATTTTTTACTCTGCTCTCCACTTCAAATTCTCAATCACAAATAATTTTAGCAAACTCAAAATAAAGTATAAACCCTTTTATAGCAACCTACTATGCATAAATTGCAATAGTGAAAAGTTAGGTCCAAGAGCTAGCAAACCCTCATTGTGTTGTCACAAGAACCTTCAATCACTACACAAATTTTTGCAACAATATATTTCACACTATAGATATCACTAACAGATCAGACACAACAACTAACCAGTATGCTGAAGACATCAACATCACATCCCTGGCGGGGGCTTTGAAAGTTTTCTATTATAAACTCCCCCTAAGTCAAAGCTATTTATCTAGTTTCTAGAGAAAACATCTACTCCAAGAGTTGGCATAGACTATGTGAACATGGAATGTTAGCAAGATCACATACAATTGATATAGACAAATTAAACTAACAAATGATCTAAGTAAATTATATTCTAATGAAATTGTTACAAATTCCTAATTAAGAATCCATTAAACATGAAATAACAAAGTAATTCAAATGGAAAACCTAACTAAAGGAGTGCAAACCTCATCCCATTGGGGGATTATGGTTGTATTGATGTGGAATGCTCAATAATCCTAATCCATTTTTGATGCAAAATTTCAATTGGTTGATTAGTTGATGAAATCAATGCAAAATGAGGTTATTGATTCACATTTTAGTAATTGATCTCAAGAATGAATATGAAAATGACTATAGTGCAGTTGCTTGAATGCTTGTGAATACAATTCTTATGAAAATGAGAACCATTTATAAGCTTTTTGGATGAATAAAAAATAGGATTTAGGACATTCAATTAAATAATTTGCATTATTTAATCAAATGAGAGGACTTGGGAAATTTAATTAAATAATTTGCATTACTTAATCAAATGAGATAAAAATTAGCATGAAAGGGGTGAATTAATCAAACAATATTAATTATTCAATTAGTAGAGGAAAAAATGGTGAATTTAACTAAACAATTAACATTATTTAATTAAATAGATGAAAAAGGGTGAATTATGATAGAAATGGTGTTAGTAATCAAATCAGGTGCGTGATATTGATCAGGAAATTTTGATGTATACATTTTTCCCCTCTTTGAAGTGAGGTACCTGTTACATTGCTTCAAAGAACTGATACTGCTTAGGCTGATGATGTTGCTTAGATCAAAAATTAAAAATCTCTCTTTTCGAATGCCCCATGGTTCCCCAACAAAAGAATTAATGTTGGTATGATGCCCCCTCGAGAGATCAAGCAGAAAAATTGTCTTTCAGGTTGAACTCACGACAAGATTATGAGAATGGTTCGGCTATAAAGAGGATGAAGAACAAGTCCTAAGACCTTGATAGAATGACCATGATAGGATGAAAAACTAAAAATATGGAGATATGGGGCTGAAACCATAGGTTTGGGAATGCATATATATGAAATTAGGTCAATTTGGAGCTCATTTGTAAACTTTTCTTTGAGAATTTTAGAGAGCTTTTGAGAGATTTCATGATAGTTCCAACATAGCACCTGACAGAATGGTTGACGGTGCACTCCCCACACACCACACAAATCAAGTATAATACTTACAGAGGCTAGAAAATGCAAGACCACCAGTATGTACCCTGAAAAATTCTCCTGCACGTCTTTCAAAATAATGAAATGTAGGCTAGAATAGGAAAAACAAAGGTGTCACTATTTCAACGATGCTTTTGTAATGATCAATGATACATTTGTCAAATAAAGCAATGCCTTTACATTAAGGCATCGCTCCTCTGCATGTGTGTTGGAGTTTTAAAAATACTGACACTTTTTCCTTATACCAATGTAGATGCATGAAAAATGGTGACACTTCTGTAAAATTGCAGAGCCACACCTTTGCTGAGCGACACTAAAATGGTGACACTTTTACATTATAGTCATGCTTATGCATTTTTGCGATGCTATTGAAAAATAATAACGTATTTTCCTGTTGAAAAAGTGATGTCTTTGCATTAAAGGCTTTATTTTGCATTTTAGGGATCGAGAATTAGAATTTTTTATCAATTTTTTTGCAAATTGATGTTGTACATGTTGTGCGTGCAGGGGGTCTTCCATCCATTTCTTTTCCATGAGAGGAGACCAAGGATCCTTGATTGTATTAGCAGGTTAGATGAGTGGGATGTTATGTTCCTCGACTCAATTTCCCTCTTCCATATTTGTTACATGTAGAAGATTAGGACACACCTAGCTATGATGACAACACTTATGGAGTGATGGCATTATGAGACCTCCTCCTTACACCTTCTTACTGGCGATGCGATAGTTACCCTCGAGGACATTTGGAGGATTCTCAAGGTGTCAATCTATGGAGAGAGAGTAGTCTATGATGTAGAACTCAGCCTCAAGGCCATGTTTCAAGTATTGGGAGTTGATGAGCTAGAGGTAGAGAGCAGCCAAATCAATTTATAGAGACACACTGGACGAGTTAGCGACCTGACATTGGTTATAGCATCACTCATCATGGGAGTCTTGGTTTTTGTCTGGAGGAGTAGAGGATTCAACACTGATTAGGGTTTGGTTCTTCAAAGGATTATAGAGGATGTCTGCATATATGCATGGGGTCCATACATTCTAGCCACCTTGTACCTCGACATGCACCAGGTGGTGTATATGAGGGGTCCTAGCCTATCTACTGGGGTTACTTTACTACATATTTGGGCTTGGGAGAAAATTATAGTGCTTAGATTTTTTATTTCACTTTGAGCCATTGAAGAGGAGGACCTGATTGCATACATGTACATTGGTATGACCACACTCCACCATACAAGGTCAACAAACATAGCTTATTGGAGGAGGGTCATTGATGATATGAGTGTATTCAGATGGAGACCCTTGTTGTAGGCACATTGTTGGGATGATGAATAGGAGCACTTGTTCTATGCTCGACATGCACGATATCTCATGGGCCGCGAAACTCATATCATTGAAAGATATCTTCTAGATCAGGTTGCTAGGACATTCAGGGAGCAACAAGATGCTCTTGGTGTTGATTATAGAGCCATACACACACACACACCTACAAGGATATTGCAGACTGGGGACATCATAAAATTCCTTAGGTGGCCATTGATGATTTTTTATAGCTTGTTCCATTACCTTGGGTTTATGTCAGTGGTCCAGATGATCCTAGCATGAATCCCAAATATGATGGATGGTTTTCCAAACATCGACCTCTTAGATTGATAGACTTGACAAGGGTCGATGTAGGAGGCCAGGGTAGAGGTAGGGGAGAGATAGGGGATAGATTCCATAGTAGATTCATGGATAGGTTCCATAATAGCCTCCTATTCCACCACTACATGGTCCGAAACTTGTACAACCACATATTCAACAAGTGACAATAGCAATTCTAGGGGGGCTAATCCATAGGTGATTATTCAGTACAAGAGAGAAGAGTGAGATATTGCTATACAAGAGAGAGATTTCACCCACCAAGAGTGGGGTGCTTTTAGGCAGGAGCGAGACTAAGCCCACATTGAGGTGGATCACAAGAGACATCAATGACAACATCTAGAGATCCATCTGGCACAAGAGCACCCATCGACAATAGCTAGAGACCGCTAAATAGGAACAAGCTCAGACACAAGGTCAGGTGGTATCTACCGCATTAAATGGATAGGACATGGCAGAGGCCTTGTATTATCGTACAATATACCATATGGAGGTTCCACAACATAAGAAACATCTAGTTTTTTCACAGAGGAGTGCTCTAGCTCCCAATGTATCATGTGGTGGACCATTAGTTGGATAGTTGGGAGGACAACGATGAAATTTTCCTCCTCCATCTCCATGGGGTGATTAGGGGAGCTCTAGCTAGACCCCTTAGTATATAAATTTTTGATGTAGGCTTGATTATGATTTATATTCATTCATTGGCTCATTTTTGATAGCCTCATGTATATTTCTGATTTATATCACACACTTTGATATGTATCATGATAGTCATTTTTTTGATATATATATGAGATGATCGAATGTGACATTTATACTTATGATGTCTTATTTCATGCTTATGCTTATGTGATGTATGTATGGATGCATTATGGATATGTTATGTATGGATGCACATGTTATGAGATGCTTACATGATGTATGATGATGATCTCCTTTATTATACTTATGATGTGATGTGTATGATTATTCTTATGATATGATGTGGATGATGCGATATGGATATGTATATAAGATATATGTAATGAAAATATATGTATGATCTCTTTTTTATATCTTTTCTCATGATATGCAAAATTTATGTTATGAGATACATATGCTAATGGTTTGTGGATGCATGATGGATGTGCTTATATATTATTTTTGTTGTATGTCATGATAATAGGTTGGAAATGTTAACATGGATAGAAGAAGAAGAATGAGATGGATATTGATTAACCTTTATTATTGATATTGAATCGAAACTCCAAAAAATCTATGATTATTCGAGACTTTATTGGTTATGTGATGGGATAGGATAGATGATACTTCTTTGCTTCTAGGATTAGGCTTAATTCATCATAGAATTACTTATTTTTTATATAGTAAATAGAAATGATGCACCAAGGTATCGAAAACCAAGATGATGTATCTAATGCATGGAATTTGATTTTGCAAACATATAGGAGTATCCTTGTTCATACTTGACATATGAAAACCTTGTTTGATCATGTGATAGAATGAAGCCATCGAAGTAATGAGACATACACAAAAGGTATGAAGAACATGATATGTCCTAGCCATTGTTTTACTAGAGAATATCCACATACATGCAAGGAAAGTATTCACCTAGGTCGTATTACAAGAATATCAAACAACCACAACAAACGAAAGAAATGGTCAATGCCCCATTCATTTATCTCTAAATCATTATGTAGAAATCATTGAGAGATCATCAGAATGGACCAATAAGATAAATCATAAGAAAAGATCAAATGAATCAAACAATCAATGTTATTCATATCTCTTGCCAAAGTGTTATGGTTAAGGTGATTTCCAATGATGATGTCCATTGTAGGATATATATATCCGTAGGACATGTTATCAGATGTTTGGCTAATTCTAACTATTTTATAGCCCATTGATATAAATGTTAATCAACATGTTTAACCATGATCAAGACTCAATATTTTTGTGTTTTTCTGATTGTTATACTTGTTTCCATTTGTGTTGCCAAAGAGTGAAAGTGATGATCGATTTATTATGGACGAAACTTTATTACGAGTGAAAGTGAAATGGGATGGGTGATTTTGTTTTCGCAAATATTTCAATTTGTTTGAATTTTTGTAATGTTTTGAGGTTGTTTTTTAAGTTTTTTTGATTATTTGAATGTTTTAAAATTTCAAGTTATTTGAGGTTGTTTTTGGATATTTCAAGTTATTTGGAGCTATATTGGATATTTTGATGTTTTCTAAATGTTTTTGGTTTTTTCATGGTTAGACCAAGAACAAGACCTAAGAGGGATTGACCTAATGCCTCAAGGGATCATCAAAGATGGCCTAGCATATGTAAATGCACAGAGACAATGTAGTTAGACTAACTCTTGATCAGTGATCATTTATTGATGAGATATGAACATTGATGGATTTTCAGTTTATTAGGATGGACCATGAAAGGACTAACCTAAGACTTAGGGGCACATCAATGATGGCCTTTCCTACATACACGCCCAAAGGCAACATGATTCGACAAGTTTTTTGATTTTTCTGATGTTTTGACCCTTTTGGGGTTTTGACTTGATTTGGATGTTTGTGGATTTTCAAGATGATTTGAATGTTTTTGTATTTTCCATCTCCACTTGTCCCTATTGCATTAGAAGTTGTAGTATTTATGTAGATACTACTGGTTTGAATTTCAAATACATCTCTAATATACTCTTCAATGAATCTCCAAAGGCTTCGGAGGATTCACCAACAATATTTGCATTTTATTTTTCTTTCTACCCATTCTTCTCCCTTTCATCACTACTAGGTTGATCCTCAATCTTCTTTTCTTCTTCTATAGTTTTACCATTATCCGAAGGAGGCATGTCTTTAGTATTTTGTGCCTCTGATTTCTTTGGGACCTCTTCTTATTTTTTCTCACTATCCTTCTTCATATCTAGAGAGGGAAGATTCTATTCTGATTGTGATTCATCCTTCTCTAGGATGTCCTCTCTCTCTCTTTCTCCTATTCTTTTACAACCATATTTTCCTCATCTGGAGGGATATTTTCTATCATTAAATCTTCTTGAACATACTCTTCTTTAGGCCAATGTTCCAATGCATTCTCATTAGGTTCAATTATAGGTTCATTGACTTTCAGGATAGAGGTATCATGTTGCATTTGATTTTCATTTTTTGAGGGCACTCCCAAATATTTTGCTAAGTCTATAACCTTTTGTAGAGTTTCATTCTTCACTATCTCTATGTCTTCCTTGTCCCTACTCATTTGACTCTATGTTTTGTTCTAAACTCTCTGCTGTATAGTTGATCCAATCTTTCTCTATCTTCATTAGAAAGAGAAGAATCGATCTTCTCCAAGGCAAATGCCGTGATTTTTTGTTCTTCTTCGATAGCTTCTTGCCTTCTGGCACTCAATATATTCTTCAAATCCCCAGGAAACTGATCTTCAATTTGTCCTAAGCTAGTAAAAAATGTTACCATGTACTTCATAATTGCTTCTTCTATTGTTGCCTTATTTGTATCATCTGATTCTAGATACATTTTTATGGTTTATTCCAACATTCCATGCTCAAAAATACCATTAAATAGTGCATCTAGCCTCAGGGGGCTATGTTTTCTTCTCAAAGGAGTCTTTTCTTTATTCTTCCCCTTAGCCTTGGGCAATTTTTCTTCTTTCCCAAACTTTGACTCTTTCTCTCTCACATGAATTTTGAATGCTTTCTTCTGCTTCTCGACTTCTTCGTCACTATCAATATCAACTATGTCCACTTTTTCTTTCTTTGCACTTGTCTCTACTTGAGAGACACCAGATTTCCTTTTTCTAATCAACTAAGGTCCTTCTTCCATGTCCTCTTCAGCTACTGATATATATTTCTCTTGTATCCTTTTCTTTCTTTCTCCTCTTTAAAGGATTCTATTGTGCCACAGGTGTGCTGGATGTTGCTTTATTCTTCACACCAATAACAGGAATAGTTCCATAGACTTTAGGAACTATTGGAGAGGGGGTAGAGGTCCTACCTAACCTTATAATGCTAGAAGAAAATTTTAAGGGATTGGATATGCATTTGAATTTCTCTACAAGAATCTTTGATATACCCATCATTTCCACAACTTGTTCCTTCATCTTCTCAACATTTTTCTTGATCTCCTTTTGATTTTTCTCCATATGCATTGCATTGAATTTTTCTTCATATGTGTCATATCTTCCTTTTTTAGGATCTCTAGGAATACTCAACATATGTTCTACCAGATTGGAAAACACATCTTTTACAACCTCATATCCCATTTTAGGAAATCATATTGTCCTCAGTTCAATAGTTTCCATAATGCAACAATCTTTTCTGACCATAAAGATAATATCATTTTTGTACTTTTCAACAACACTTTTGGGAATCCTTTCTCTTGCTGCATGTTTTCTTGAAAAGTTTTAAATAAACCCCACAAATCAGACTTTTGAGTATCTGCATCATCCAACCTTCTGAAGTGGTCTTTGATTTTTATAACTAGAATATAACTCAATCATACAATATTATTTGTACCGATAACTTCTCTAAGAAAGAAAAACAATAAGAATTTAATCAAGGTACCATACTAGAAGGGGTATTAGGACTCTTTGGTCTTCTAAATATTCTCCAATAACTATTGTGTCAGTAATTCACACAAGTCTACATCCATGCCTTTCTTCACCATCTCATACACAATGTTAATTACGGTGGAAAAAATAGAGTTTTCTCTATTTGTGAAGAAAATATTATATCCTATCTATTGGAAGTCTATGCAATTTTTGTTGTCATTGATACCGATAGATCTATGTTGTTGCATTAATGTCCACCTTAGATTTTCTTTAATTTTTTGCATTATGTTGTCATTAGTAGTCTCACTGGTGTCAACCTCTAGTATTGCCTTGATAAGAATGTGTGTGGTTGAATTGTTGTAGTGCAATTGGTTTGGTGGTGATGAGGAAGTGTTGAAGATGATGAAATTGTGTTTTAGGTGCTTGTTTTCTAAGTTCTTTTGAGAAAAGTTGAATAAAATAAAATAATGTGGTAAAGAGTGTTCATTGTAGCAGAGTAGTGTTCTAGTTTTTGCTCCACATATGTTCTATTTTGAAGATCTACTTATGTAGTTTGGATATGCTGATCAGAGGTTTTCAGAGGTGTTGTATCTAGAGTCTCTTATCTTGGATCATTGTGTAGAGGAAGTTGTGTTCACCAGTGTGTGAACTATGAAAACAATGTTGTTTGGGAGAAATGATTTTTATCTGAATTTCTCTATAGTGTGGTTTTTGGTCTTGTGGATTTGAGGTTGTTCTTACATTACTCATATTTATCTCTAGTATAAGTTTTTGAAGTTTGGTGCTCCACAAGATTAGATTCTTGTGTTACAATATGTGAAAGTTTAATTGGGTTTACATGATGAGTTTGTTCTTCAACTAAAAGTTGTTGTGAAGGATTTATTGGATTTCAAGGTGTTGATGGAATATTCTAGACTGTGTTTAAGTGTTGTGTGTGGCCTATGAGTCATATTTGGATTTGGTGAAGTGTGTACTCAAATGTTTAATGGTGTTAACATTGGTTCAACTAAACTTGGGTTTTTACACTAATTTTGGATATGCTTTGGTTTCTGTGGAAGCATGACGTGGAATATATGTATGGATTTAGGTCTAAGTTAAGGTGTGATGTGGTCTTATTTCATTCCTATCCACCACGGGAACTCTTAGTGCCAACCTAATTTGAATTTTCATGTTTGAGGTGCATGGCCATCATGTTTGGGGATATATGCGTGTTGAGTTGATGGAGGATGTATGTATGAAGTGTGTATGATGTGAAGTGTAAAAGTGTGAAGTACAGTGTGAGATTTAACAACTAAGACTACTAGAAGTAGTGAGAAAAAGGTGTCTACATTATACAAAGAGTGTTAATGTACTATTGGTGTAGTCATGGAACTTTTTTGTTGCTCTGAGATGAATTTCTCTGTTGGATATTGTGGCTGTGTTGCTGATATGTAGTTGTCATTGATGTCAACACTATTAGCATTGGTGATTTTGAAGGCTGTATATGTCGAGGAAATTGAGAAAATTGTAATAAATATGTTGTAGGCAGTCTGTGAAGCTGAGATGATCAGAAGGGTAGAAAGTTTTGTACGTTGATGGTTAGAAGGAATGCATTAAAGGGTTTGTTGCTAAGCCTATCTAGTATGTTGTTCCAAAGTTTCAGAGGTGTGCATCAAGAATTGAGAAAGTTATGAAGTTTTGTGTTCCTACAGTTATTCAATTACTGTAGCAGGTGTTTCTGGAAGATGAGATTGAAATTATGATGAATTGAGTTCTATACATTCTTAAGATGTTCAATGATGTTTCTAGATCATGCTCTATTAGTGTGGTATGTCTGCGTTGATTGGTGTGTTCGTGATCAAAAATTTTACCCTTGTGTGTTTGAGTTTTCATGTTCTTGGCCGACATGATAGTGGTAGCGTGTTGCAAATCCTTATGGATTAATGATTTATTGTTTGGCGTGTTTGAGGATATTGATTTAGGTCCTCACTATTTTGTGACCAACTTAAAATTGTGCACATTGATATTTGTTCATGAATTGGGCTGGCAGTTGTAATTTATTCTTTATTTGTGGCCGACAGAGTTGTTGATGTAAATTCATGTAGCAGATATATAAGAAAGATTGTTTCTTCATTTTGGAAGAGTGTGAAAGTGTGAGTGTGTGGTGTGTATGTAAAATGTGTGAATAAAGATCAAATCATTTGATTTCAGAGCAGAGTGTGAAGAAGATTGAGTGAAGTGTGAAGAAGTGTTCTTGTGCCTAATCGAAACTGTCATCAGGATTTTGTAGAAGCTAATTTCTCAGTTCAACTTCATCATATGGATTTAATCTGATTATTTTATGTAAGGAAATGAGCCTTCTCTTTGAGTAGTGAGCTCTAGGTAGTGTGCCTTAATGCAAGTGCATTCCCCATTCATTTCTTTCATTATACTTCTAATAGGGTATACTCTTATGGACTAACATCCACCATGGTTTTTCCCCTAATAGGGTTTCCACGTATAAATATCTTGGTGTTCGTGTGTCTCTGATGTGTTGTTGATTTATGCTTTCACTGTTAATTATCAAATATGAGATTAAAGGTTGTTTAAGGTTGAATAAGTTTAATTTCTATAACAACTAATTCACACCCCCCTCTCAGTTGTTTATCCTTGTTTTTCCAACAATTGGTATCAGAGCTAGTTCCTCTGAAGAAGTCTAACAACTTGAGGTGATATGATATGGCATCATACAAGAAGGATAGTCCTAGATTCAATGGTACAAACTACTCTCTGTGGAAAGATAGAATGGAGTGTCATTTGAAGTGCATTGGTAAGCCTTTCTGGAAGATTACAAAGAATGCATATACTATTCCTCGGAATGGTCCCTCTAGTACTGATGAGATCAAAGAAGCATAAACTAATACCAGGGCTATAGAAGCATTGCTAAATGCTTTGAAAGATTTAGAGATGAAAAATGTGATAGATTTAAAGAATGCACATGAGATCTGGAAAAAGTTGGAAACATTGTATGAAGGAGATGCACAAGTGAAAGTTGGTAAGCTACAAAGTATGAAAGGAAAGTGGGAGAACATGAAGACAAGTGAAGATGGAAACATTTTTTCTTTCACACAAAAGGTAAATGAACTAGTGATGGGCATTAAATGTGTCGGTGGAATCTTGGAAGAAGATGAGTGTGCCTACTTCTTACAAAACAAAAACTCATGCTATTGAAGAAATCTGGATAGTAACAAATGTGACAAGAGACATGCTGATTGGAAAAATTTCTGCCTTTGAGTTGAGTGAATTTGGTGAATCCTCTCCTAAGAAAAAGTCTACATTCAAAGCTACTGTATCCGGAAAAAGCCAACAAAGATATGATCCGAGAGAAAGCTCCAAGAAGACATTCAACTATGAAGATGAAATGCAATTGATTGAATATGAAAAAAGAGAGCTAGAAGAACTGGAAGCATTGATTGTGAAAAGAGAATCCAGAGGACAAGGTAAGTACAAAGGAAAGTTTCCTATTAAATGTTTCTCTTGTAAGATAGGTCATTTTGCATCAAGGTGTCCTGAAAGAGTTTCTAAGTATAAACCTAACAAGTATAGATTTCAAAAGAAATGTTATTATGTTGAAGAAGGTGTTATTGATGATGAATCTGATAAAGAAACTAGAAATGAAGATGAATGGGTATTCATTGCTATCAAGGAAAATGGTTCCGTGTCCACTGAATCTACTAGAAATCAAAATATTGAGAAAGCTATTGCAGCCAAAATTGATAAAAAGAATGAATGGGTGATTGACAATGGACACTCACATCATATGACTCATGACAAAAGCAAGTTTCTAAGTTTGGAAAATTATGATGGTGGTGTTGTAAGATTTGGAGATAACAATGGTGGTGTGATTTGTGGCAGAGGCACTATTTCTCTTGCTGGTAAATGTAATACTGATGATGTTATTTATGTTGAAGGATTGAAGCATAATTTGTTGACTGTTGGACAGATGGTTGAAAAAGTTACAATCTTCAGTTCAAAGATGGTAAGTGCAAGATACTAGGAATTTCTAGAAATGTGATTGCTTCAGGTACAAAGACAAAAGGTAATATTTTTCATTTAAATGCTGCTAGTGAAAGTTGTTTGATTGCTCAAGTTGATGTAAGATGATTATGACATAGAAGTCCGTGTCATGTGAATTTTGATAACATCATCTAAATAAGCTCCACACAAGCAGTCAGAGATCTACCCAAGTTAGTAAAGCCTACGAACACTATATGCAAAGAATGTCAGATGGGAAAGCATACACAAATTTCATTTCAGAGAAAACAACATCATTCCAATGGAGTACTGGATTTGGTACATACTGATCTATGTGGTCCATCCATAATCAAAAGTCTACAAGGAGAAAGGTACTTTATGTTACTTATTGATGATTATTCTAGAATGGTATGGGTTGATTTCTTAAGAGAAAAACATGAGGCATTAGAGAAATTCAAAAGCTTTAAAGCTATGACAGAGAATGAGACAAGTTTGAAGGTAAAATGTTTGAGATCAAACAAAGGTGGTGAATTCACTTCCCGGGAGTTCAATTCATTTTGTGAAGAGTATGGAATAAAAAGACAGTCATCTGCTCCTCGGACTCCACAACAGAATGAAGTTGTTGAGAGAAAGAATAAAAAAATCTTAGATTCTGCCAGAACTATGATGTTGGAAGGTAATGTTCCTCATTTCTATTAGAGAGAAGCTATAAGCACTGCTGTGTATACTATCAACCAGGTGAATGTTAATGGTAATTCAAGTAAGACTCCTTTTGAGCTGTGGTTTGGTTATAAGCCTACTATTAAATATTTCAAAATATTTGGAAGTAGATGTTTTATTAAGAGATATGAAGATATAGGAAAGTTTGAAGCTAGAAGTGATGAAGGAGTCTTTCTAGGTTACTCTACTAAGAGCAAAGCCTACTGGTGTTACAATAAAAGATTGAAGAAAATAGTTGAGGGTGAAAATGTCAGAGTTGATGAAGACACTGTTAGATCATCCAGGTATTGTGGATATGATTCAGATGACCAACAAGATAATACTGAGAATGGAAAGAATGCGTAGACACAAAATCAAGGTCAAAGTGTTACGGTGAATCAAGAAAATCATGAAGAAGAAGACAGTGGAAATGCAGAAGAAAGAACAAAAGAACCCAAAATTCCAAGGTATGTAAAGGGAAGTCATTCTGAAAGTCAGATCATAGGAGAAAAGAACAAAGGTGTACAAAATAGAAGAAGAATTGTAGAAGAATATTGTCTGATATCCAAGACTGAGCCTAGCAATATGAATGAGGCATGTAAGGATGAATATTGGATGGAAGCAATGAAGGAAGAACTAATGCAGATAGAGAAAAATGATACATGGAATCTTGTTCCTAGACCTCAAGACAAGAATGTGATTGGAACCAAATGGGTCTTTCGGAATAAGCTGAATGAACAAGGTGAAGTGATCAGGAATAAAGCAAGAATGGTATGTAAAAGATACTCACAGATGGAAGGTATTGATTTTGAAGAAACCTTTGCCCCTGTTGCTAGAATTGAAGCTGTAAGGTTGTTTCTTGCTTATGTTACTTTTAAGAATTACAAAGTCTATCAAATGGATGTGAAGTCAACATTTCTAAATGGTGAATTAGAAGAAGAGGTATATATTGAACAACTAGATGGATTTCAATTGATCGATGAAAAGGATATGGTTTGACAATTGAAGAAAGCTCTATATGGAATCAAGCAAGCACCTAGAGCTTGGTATGATATATTGGATAAATACTTGTTGAAGCTTGGATTCAATAAAGGTACTGCTGACAACAATCTGTATTTCAAGCTGGATCAGGATAAAGAATTGATAATTGAAGTCTTTGTTGATGAAATTATTTTTGAAGGTGATGATGACTTATGCATGAATTTTGCTGATGAAATGAAAAGTGAATTTGAAATTTCAATGATAGGAGAACTAAAATTCTTTTTAGGATTAAAAATTACTTAGTTAGATGGTGGAATCTTTATTTCTCCGTCCAAATATGTAAGGGTTACTGATTTTTTTTGGCATGGAAGACTCAAAGCCAGTTGGTACACCCATGGTAACCAGATGCAAGCTAACACAAAGTGATGATTCTCCTAAGGCCAATCAAACAAGGTATAGGTTAATGATTAGTGGATTACTATATTTGACTCAAACCAGACCAAACATCATGAATGTTGTGTGCATGGTTGCTAGATATCAAGCTAATCCAAAGGAATCACATGTGACTGCAATAAAGAGAATTTTCAGATACCTAAAAGGAACAGTTGATTTTGGTCTTTGTTATCCTAAGGATAATGATCTTACTCTGAATGCCTTTACAGATGTAGATTGGGCAGAAGATGTGGAGACAAGAAAAGTACAAGTGGTGGTGCATTATTCTTGGGGAAGAAGTTGGTATCTTGGCTAAGTAAAAAGCAGAACTCCATTTCCTTATCTACTGCTGAGGTAAAATATATTGCTGCTGCAAACAATTGCACTCAAGTGTTATGGATGAAGTAGATGCTGAGAGATATTAGAGTTGAGTATGATGAGCCTATTGCCATATTTTGTGATAATTCAAGTGCCATAAACATATATAAGAATTTGGTGCTACATTAAAAAGAGGTCAGATTGGAATATGTGCCTACAAAGGAAAACATTGCAGATATCTTTACTAAACCATTGCCTAAGGATACTTTTGAGTATCTCAGAGGAAAGTTAGTGGTGATTTCCCCTCCTAATCTGAACTAAGATGCAATTCTTTGCATCAATCCATGGAATTACAGTAAGATCTTGTTTCAGATTGACGTTGTGGTGGCTGCTACTCAGGGGGAGTAGTCAGATGATTCAAATGATATGTGGTTTAGAGCTTGTGTACTTTTTCCATTGATGTCAAAGGGGGAGAAGTGTAATGTGAAAAATCTTGTACTGTAAGGGAGAGAAGTGTAAGGATGATAAGTGTAGAACAAAGGGGGAGAAGAGTACTATATGAAGAGCTAGGTGTGTTGATGATATTTTTCACATCATGTGTTGACATCAATGCAAAAGGGGGAGATTGTTAGATGTTGTGGTTGTGTTTCTGATATGTGGTTGTCATTGATGTCAACACTATTATAATTGGTGATTCTAAAGGCTGTATATATCAAGAAAATTGTAATAAATATGTTGCAGGCAGTCTATGAAGTTGAGATGATCAGAAGGGTGGAAAGTTTTATACGTTGATGGTCAGAAGGTGCACATTAAAATGTTTTTTGCTGAGCCTATCTAGTATGTTGCCTGAAATTTTCATAGGTTCACATCAAGAATTGAGAAAGTTATGAAGTTTTGTGTTCCTATAGTTATTCAGTTACTGTAGTAGGTGTTTCTGAAGATGAGATTGCAATTCTGATGAATTGAGTTGTTGCGTACATTTCAGAGATGTTCAATGATGTTTCTAGATTGTGCTCTATTAGTGTGGTATGCCCACGTTGATTGGTGTGTTCGTGATCGCAGATTTTTCCCTTATGTGTTCGAGTTTTCATGTTCTTGGCCGACATGATGGTGATAGCGTGTTGCAGATCTTTATGGATTAATAATTTATTGTTTGTCATGTTCGAGAATATTGATTTAGGTCCTCACTATGTTGTGACTGACTTAAGTTGGTGCGCATTGAGATTTGTTCATGAATTGGGTTGATAGTTGTAATTTATTCTTTATTTGTGGCTGACAGAGTTGTTGATGTAAATTTATGTAGCGGATATATAAGAATGATTGTTTCTTCATTTTGGAAGAGTGTGAAAGTGCGAGTGTGTGGTTTGTATGCAAAATGTGTGAATACAGATCTGATCATTTGATTTTAGAGCAGAGTGTGAAGAATATTGAGTGAAGTGTGAAGAAGTGTTCTTGTGCCTAACCGAAACTATCATCAAGCTTTTGTAGAAGCTAATTTCTCAGTTCAACTTCATCAAATGGATTTAATCTGATTATTTTATGTAAGGAAGTGAGCCTTCCCTTTGAGCAACGAGCTCTAGGAAGTGTGTCTGAATGCAAGTGCATTCCCCATTCATTTCTTTCATTATACTTCTAACAGGGTATAATCTTGTGGACTAACATCCACCATAGTTTTTCCCCTAGCAAGGTTTCCACGTATAAAAATCTTGGTGTTCATGTGTCTCTGATGTGTTGTTGATTTATGCCTTCACTGTTAATTATCAAATTTGAGATTAAAGGTTGTTTAAGGTTGAATAAGTTTAATTTTTGTAACAACTAATTCACCCCTCCTCTCAGTTGTCTATCCTTGTTTTTCCAACATTCTCATTGTAACAATCTTCTTTCTTCTTCTTTATATTCTAGTAGTGAGCCATTGGCAGTGAGCCTATTGTATTTGATGTTGCAATTACTTTATATTGTGAGCTAATCCTCACCGCGGTTTTTCCCTTCTTAGGTTTGCCATGTAAATCTAGTGTTCTGTTGTGTATTGTGTTGTGTTTTTAGTTTCTATTATTTACTTTCATGTTAAATCATTATAATAGATTAAGGTTAAATGTGGATCTGAATGTTAGTGAGGGTTTGATGTTTTAATGAATAACTGATTCACCCCCTCTCAGTTGTCTTATACATTCAACAATTGGTATCAGAGGAAGGTTCCTTGGAAGAAAGCTTAATTTCTTGAGGTAGATATGGGATGACACACAAGAAGGATGCTCCTCTATTTGATGGATCGAATTATGCATTCTAGAAGACTAGGATGGAAGGTTTCCTTCTTTTCTAGGGTTTGGAGTTTGAAAGTTTCTTGAATTTGGATATATTGTGCCTGGAAATGGTTTGAGAATTGATGATGAGATCAAGGCCTATGAGAACAATGGAAAATCAAGGTATGCTCTTTTGAGTGGTATTTCTAATATAAAACTTGTGAAAGTTATGAATCTTAAATTTTCTAGTGAGATTTGGAAGAAGCTGGAAAGTATTTATGAAGGAGATGAAAAATTCAAGCAAGCTAAGATGCAAAACCTAAACATCAAATTTGAAACCTTACAGATGTCGGACGTGTAGAAGTTGATAATTCAACCTCATAGATCCCAATGAACACCTACAAGCAAATAACCTGTCACCAAAGGAGGTCAAGAGACACAATAATGTTTCTCTGCAAACATGAAGCAAAAGATGCATTACCCAAGAAGTGAATAATTACAAAGAGATCAATCCTTAAGAAAGGAGATCGAAACCTAAAGTGAGAACCTTAGGATGAAGATTAAATTAGCATGTGACAAACGTCAAGATCATAATGAATGAGATGACATGACTAATTTAATAATGCAAAATAAATATTCCTAATTTTAGCTTAAGTGAAATAAAGTAAAGGTGACTTAATTAATTAATCAACATGATTAAATTAATCAAGTAAAGAACCCATTACCCTAACACAACCCTTAAGATGAACTTAGGGAGAAGCTAAAAAACCAAGGACAAATGCATGAAAGTAAAGATGGGTCCCGACAACGAGGCTTGATGAGGTACCCATGTACAAATATAAAATATCTCTCACAACAAGAGAAAAAGAGAAAACCTCATGGGAAAACCTCTTCTCTAAAAGAGAGAAACACAAGTGAAGGACTAAGAAGCCTCCAAACAAGAGTGAAGGATGAATTAGCCTCCAATCACTTGAGAAGAAAATTTCCCAAAAGATAGGAACAAAGGATGAACACCACTGAAGCATGAAGAAGGTACAAACACTGTCATAGAATGACTACTATGATGCTGAAAGAAGAAACTCCTCTGAAATAAATGATGATTTGGATCAAGAAGACAAGAATATGCATGAGTTCCCTCAATGACACTACTTAAATCTGATGGAAAACCAAGGCAAAACATCTGAAACGTCAAAGATATAGATGGAAAAATTACCAAAAGTCTGAAGAATTGATCATGTGAAAATGGAAGGTCGCCTCCAAAACAAGAATGTAAGAGTGTCCATATGGTAAGTGCTCCATCTCACCAAAATGCATGGGTAACCATTCGCTGCATTCGCCTAGTACATAGGAACAAATACTGTATACATAGCTCACTCCAACACAAAATCAAGGAAGCATTAGCATCAATAGTAGAAACCCCCCCATAATGCTGAAAAGGGAGAGGCATGATAGGTACACTGAAATGAATACTAGAAAGAAGTGCATTAAGAAGAATCAAGAAAATTTGAATGTGTATACATGAAAGTACAAGCAGATATAAAGGGTGTGAAAACAAAAGTCACACACACATGATGAAGGTATGAAGGAAAACAAAGGTAAACATCAACCCCATGGAACTTTATAACATAATGCAAGTAAAATAAGGCACAAAGTGATGTGCAAGATCTCATAATACACCTACAAAGTTGAGGCACTTTATTTCAGTGCATTTACAAATGAAAACTACATGCATTGTGAGCCCATAAGGTCCAAAAATGAATACAACAGAGAAGAAGGATTTATGGAAAAAACAAAAAATCAAATCTAGAAAACACTTGCACCACTGCAAAGAGCTCGGAAGCAGCTTTCCGATGATATCTCGTTTGCTCATTTTCGACATCGTATGCAAAAGTTATGCCGAAAACACTGAAGGCAACTCTTGAAAATAAGATCTGACTTTGACTGGAAATAATAGGGACCTGAGAAAAAATCTCCAAAAAATACCTACACCATTGGAAAGTGATCTGATTCCTCTTTCTAATGATATCTTGTTTGCCTGATTTCGACACCATGGGAAAAAGTTATGGCCTCTGGAAGAAAATAGCTCCCAAAGTGCAAAAACAAAGTCCGCTACATTAAATTTGACAACCATATGGCCATCACAGAAAAAATACAAGCCTAAATTTGAAGGCCAAATGGCCGTTGATGCATTTTTACAATTTGGCTTATTGAAAAAAAATTGTTTAAAAAAAAAAAACAATAAAAAAATTTACACAGATATTTTTTATTAAAAAAATAAAAAAAAATATGAGTGGTGTGGGGGCATGTGGGCAACCCCCACCATTCCCCATAAGGGGCGTACCCTTGGGGTACGCTAGTACCTACGCAAGCCTATGTAGGTACATACCTGCACAATACCTACGTAGGTACCTTTTTTTGACTTTTTAAAAACAACCTATTACTCTAACAAGAGGATGAAGATATTACAAGCTACATGCATAAAGTGGATGAAGTTGTAAATTCCATTAGAGGTCTTGGTGGGAAACTTGAAGAAGATGAGGTGGTAAAGAAGGTAGTAAGAACTCTGCCTAAGTCTTATAGTCATAATTTTTTTGTTATTGAAGAAAATCAAAATTTAAATATGTACTCTAGAGATTAGTTGTTTGGTACTTTAATTAATTTTGAATTGAGAGATTTTGGTCCAAGTGATTCAAAGAGTAAGATTGCTTTTAAAGTTGGAAAATTTGAAAAGAATGAAGAATTAGATTTAGATGATGTTGATGATGTAGAAGAAAAAATTGTAGAATCAGAGTCATAATATAGAGGTAAGTTACCTTTCAAATGTTTCAATTGTGGAAAGATTGGTCATTATGCTTCAAGATGTCTTATCAAATATTTAAAAGATAAATACATGAATAATGAACCTATAAATCGATTAAGAGAAGTTATTATGTTAAAGAAGATTCCAACGCATTTGATGATGAATCTAATTACCCTAATGATGAGGATAATGAATGCTTGTTCATGGCTTTAAATGATGTAACTAATTTTGCTAACTCTAAGATATGTATGAAGAAAAGTGCTCCAAAATAGGTCATAATATTGAAGGAGCAATGGTGACTGATTTTCATGCCAATGAAGAGAATAATGACTAGATCATTGATAGTGGATGCTCAAATCATATGACTGGTGATAAGAGATTTTTTTTAACTTGAGAAATTTGAAGAAGGTCTTGTTAAGTTTGGTGATAATACATCTACTAAGATATGTGGAAAAATTTCATTCACTTTTGATGGCAAGCATAATACAAATGATTATCTTTATGTTAAGGGTTTTCAACATAGCCTTTTGAGTGTAGGATAGATGTGTAGCAAAGAATATAACCTTGTGTTTTAGGATGATGGTTGTGAGATCAAAAAAGGCTTCAAAACTTTGATTGTTGCAGGAAGAAGGATAGATTGAAATTTTTATCAACTTAAAGGTGCTAATGGTATGTGCTTTATGACTCAAATTAATGAAAGTTGGCTATGGAATAGAAGAATGTGTCACATCAATTTTGATAGCCTAGTAAGGATCAATTCAATGCAAGCTGTGAGAGATCTGCCAAAGATTATAAAGCCTATCAATGTTGTCTGCAAGGAATGTCAGATTGGGAAGCAAGCTAGAAAGAGTTTCAAAGTCAAAGAGTAATCTACTACCGGTCCTTTGGAGTAGACCTGCATACATAACTTTGTGTACCTACTAGAATAAGAAGCTTTCAAGGTGACAATTTTTGTGAAGTTCAAGGAATAAAGAGGCATTTGTCAACCCCTAGAACTCCTTAGTAGAATGGAGTGGTTGAAAGGAAGAATAGGACTGTTTAGGAAGTAGTAAGAACAATGATGAAATAAGAAAACGTATTGAAAGCCTACTAGAAAGAAGTAATTCATTCTGGAGTCTACATACTTAATAAAGCATAAGAAAGAACACATAGTTCAAAGACTCCCTATGAGTTATGGTATGGATGAACTCCTACTATCAAATATTTCAAAGTGTTTGAAAGAAAATGATATATCAGGAGATATGAAGAAATCTTAACAAAGTTTGATGCAAGATATGATGAAGGAATCTTCCTTGGATATTCTACAAAAAGAAAAGCTTACTCATGCTACAAAAAGAGGCTAAAAATAATTGTTGAAAGTGCAAGTGTCAAGGTGGATGGAGATCTACATAAAAGTTCAGTGATGATAGATGGATATGAATTAGATGAATCCTCTTGCACAAAAGAAGAAAAGGATAAAGTTAGGGAAAATGAAGTACAGGTTGAAGAGGAAGAAGCTCTGAAAAGGATCCCTAAAACCCCTAAGTATGCACAAAAGAATCATTTTGAAGATTAGAAGAAATGCTACTATGATAGAAGAACAAGTAAACTTATGTTTATTGTCCAAAGTTGAACTTAAAATAGTGGGTGAAGAATGCAAAGATGAGTATTGGATCAAGGCTATGAAAGAAGAAATAATGCAGATTGAGAAGAATTAGACATGGGAACTTGTCCCAAGACCAACAAACAAGAATGTGATTGGAATTAAGTGGGTGTTCCAGAATAAGGTGAACACGAATGGATAAGTTGTTAGGAATAAGGAAAGGCTTGTGTGTAAGGGTTACTCACAAGTAGAAGGAATATACTTTGAAGAGACACTTGATCTGGTGGCAAGGATGGAGGCTATTAGTATGTTTTTAGATTTTATAGCACACAAGGATTTCAAAGTATATTAGATGGATGTGAACTCTACATTTCTGAATGGTGAGTTGGAAGAAGAAGTTTATATTGAACAACTAAAAGGCTTTTAGTTATCAGATAAC
Source organism: Sequoiadendron giganteum (assembly GCA_007115665.2). Lineage (NCBI taxonomy): Eukaryota > Viridiplantae > Streptophyta > Pinopsida > Cupressales > Cupressaceae > Sequoiadendron > Sequoiadendron giganteum. The sequence continues at coordinate 256,738,585 of CM021107.1, read as the reverse complement.
CATTTAATATGGTTTGTATATTGAAGAAGGCATTGTATGGAGTCAAGCAAACTCCTAGAGCTTGGTATGCAAAATTGGATAGATTCTTGTTGTAACAAGGATTCAATAAAGGTACCTTAGATAGTAATCTTTACTTTAAAGTTGAGAAAGATCAAATATTGATTGTGGTTGTGTATGTTAATGATATAATCTTTGAAGGAAATGAAAGTATGTGCAAGAGATTTGCAAAATAGATGCAAAATGAGTTTGAAATGTCAATCTTTGGGGAGATGAATTTCTTCCTTGGACTTTAAATCAATCTGATGGAAAAAGGTATTTTCATTTCACAATAAAAATATGTCAAGGAAATGTTGAAGTATGTAATGGAAAACTCTAAACTGGTATGTACTCCTATGGTTACTGGTTGCAAGATGAGCAAGAATGATGAATCTCCTAAGGTTGATTAGAGCAAGTATAGATCAATGATTGGAGGACTGCTATATCTAACTAGTACCAGACTAGATATCATGCATGTAGTTTGTCTTGTGGCTATATTTTAAGAAGATCCTAGAGAATTACATATGGCAACACTGAAGAGAATATTAAGACACTTGAACACTCCAAAACATGGCTTGTGGTATCCAAAGGATACTGATTTATCTTTGAGTGCTTATGCAAATGTAGATTACATAGGTTGTGTGGATGAAAAAAAAGTAAAAGTGGTGGTACATTCTTTCTTGGAAATAGGTTGGTGTCTTGGCTAAGAAAAAAGAAAGATTTAGTGTCATTGTCTACTATAGAAGAAAAATACATTATGTAAATATCTTGTTGCACACGTGTTATGGATGAAACAAATTTTGAAGGATATCAGAGTGGTATATGATGAACCTATTTCTATCTTTTGTGATAATACATGTGCTATTAGCATTTCAAAGAATCTGGTAATGTATTCAAGGAAAAATAATATTTCAATATGGTATCACTTTTTGAGAGAGAAGGTTGTAGAGAATGAGGTGAAGCTAGAGTATGCTCCTACAAAGGAACAAGTTGAAAATATCTTCACAAAGGCTCTTCCTAAGGATTATTTTGAGTATCTTTGGGAGAAGTTAGGGGTTATTACCCCTCCTTTCAACTAGATGCATAAGGATACACATCATACTAGTGGATTCCAAGATTCATTCCTTGTTATGGACAGATTTTGGTGGCTACCTCTCAGGGGGTAGGTAGTAGCATTGTTGGTTGTTGCATTCAAGGGGAGTAAGTGTTTTCATTGTGTGGTATGTAGGTGTTTTCCTTTTTTAGTTGTGTCAAATTATATATGTAGTAGTTGTTGGTTGGTGCAGTATATTGTGTACTCCTAAGGGGTAGTGTGAAGAGAAGGTGTGGAGAAAAAATAGTACAATAAAAGTAAAGGAAGTTGCAAAGTAGATACATGTGTGATTGATGTCAAAGGGGATGTTTCCATTTTCCATTGATGTAAAATGGGGAGAAATTTAACTAAAAACCTTATGAAGTAAGGGGGAGAAATAAAAAGTGTTTGAAAGGATAGATGCTTGTGCAAGGGGGATTAGTGTGCAATGGTATGCAATATATGTTGGTGATCAGAGCTATTGATTTTTTTGCTGGTGGTTTTTCATATCATGTGTTGCCATCAATGATAAAGGGGGAGATTGTTGGAAGTGTATTTAGTTTTTCTTGTCATTGATGCTAATAGATCTATGTTGTTGCATTGATGTCAACCTTAGAGTTTCTTTGATTTGTTGCATTATGTTGTCATTAGTAGTCTCATTAGTGTCAACCTCTAGTGTTTCCTTGCTAACAATGCATGTTTTTAAGTTTTTGTCTAGTGTAGTTGGTATGTTGGTAACGAGGAAGTGTTGTAGATGATGAAATGGTGTTTGTGGTTCTTGGTTTCCAAATGATTTTGATAAAATTTGAATAAAAGAAGAGACAGTGTGGTAAAGAGTGTTCAATGTAGTAGAGGAGTGTTTTGATTTTTGATTCACATATATTTTGTATTGAAGATCTACTTGTGTATTTTGAATATGTTTTATCAAAGGTTTTCAAAGGTGTTATATCTAAAGTCTCTTGTCTTGGATCATTGTGCAGAGGAAGTTGTGTTCACCATTGTGTGAACTATGAAAGTAGTATTGTCCAGGAGAAATGGTTTTGTTCTGCATTTCTCCATAATGTGGTTTTTGGTCTTGCAGAACTAAGGGTGTGCTTACATTTCTTGTATCTATCTTCAATATGAGTTTTTCAAATATTGGTGCTCTGCAAGGTTGGATTCTTGTGTTATAGTTGAAATGAAAGAAAAAGGGGGGAAGAGGATAGGAAGACCTAGAAATGAGGGAACTATTCCAAAAGCATAAAGGGGGTGTCCACCTAATCACAAATATACCTTTTTCAATTTAATTAGGAAGAGTGAGAGTGTCACAAATGATTAGAATTTACCTTCAACCCTTAAGGTGAGTCAACCCCAAGTTTGGACACTTTTTTGCCCTAACTCCCTTATGACATAAAAATAATAAAATATGACTAAACAACAGTTTTGGGAGAAGAATAAAAGTGCATTAAAAATCCAATTTATGAGATCTATCACTTGAAACATGAAGTATTATGATCACTATAAAAAAATACAATCTGTAATACCCCTCCGTTTTGATTCTTGTTCAAGTTGCTTTATGTTATGTTTGGTTGCAATTACTTTGATATTGGATACATTTTGTTATGATGTTTTGATCGCTACTATTGAGTGACAACTATTATTGTGAGATGCAGTTATCTGATTATTGTTTCACTTGCATTATGGATTAATGATGTTGTAGAGTTAACATGAGATGTTATTATGAGATTACTGGATTATGATGAAAGTTTCAGTTTCGATGAGTGTATTGGTGAAGAGGACGAGTTCGCATCACTCGCTTGCGAGCGCCCTACGAATCTGTAATTCCTTCTTCACGGTGTGTATTATATGCTGGATATATTGTATAATATTGTTTACTTGGTTGCAGGATTGCAGGTACATGACATCGACTCCACCTGGTTTCACAGGTTTGAGCATGTCGATCCAACGGTTAAGTTGAACGGGAGATAGTAGCTAGGTAACATGTGTCAAGTCTATACCCTAGCCTTAGTGTGTCATCAGTTGTGTGTGTTGAGTCATTGTCTGTCTTGCTTTGATGTTATTTAATTCTGAAGCATTCTTGATGAGAAATAGATATTTAGAATAATTGCATTTAAATCATGTTGATGATTATTTAATTTAAATAATGCAATGTGGATAAAAGTTTATACTTAAATTAATTAATTATATTTAGTTTATTTAATTAATTAAATTTGATCCAAGGGGTTGAATTTAGTTATTAAATAATTAAATTAATTAATTAAACGTGATGCAAGAGAATGAAAGGAAATAGAAGAATTAAAATTAAATTTAGAATTTAATTTCAACGTGTGGGAATTAAATTAGAAATTGTAATTAAATGTTTGTTTGGAAAATTAGTTGCAACTTTGGAAATTAATTTATTATTTGAAATTGCATTTTAAATTGGAAGTGGGTTTTTGAAAAGTGAAATTGAAATTGAAATTGAATTTTGAAATTGAAAGTGAAATTGAAATTGAAATTGAAATATCTAATTTGCATGTAATGTGAATTAGGGTTGTAAATATTGAAATTGAAATTGAAATTGAAATTGAAATATCTAATTTGCATGTAATGTGAATTAGGGTTGAATTAGGTATTTTTGATTTATAAGAATACATGTTTTAATTTTAGGGCAAGGGAGTTTTTAGAAAAATACATTTTTATAGCAGGGAAGAAATTTTGGAAAATTTGCACAAGGGTTTGAAGAAAGTTTGATTGTAGAATTGATTGAAGGAAAGATTGTTTGCATTTGTTGGATTTTGGATTGGATTCATTGGAGGATTGAAGAAAATTCAGGAAATCTTTGGAGGAGGCTTGCATCAAAAATTCATCTCTTCCTGTAGCTTCTTGTACCAGGTTTTCCTCTTTGTATTTTATTGTTCTTGATTGTTTTTTTTAAAATAGTAGTGATTAAAGATTTATTTGTTAAATCTGTTTTAGAAAATAAATTTGATATTAGAAGAAAAGAATTAAACAAATTTACAGCCTTTGCTTGTGAAAATTCTTGAGTGAAAATTGTGAAAACCTTAGTTGAATTTAAATTATTTGAAGAAATTGATTTTATTGTTATTGAAATTAAACATAGAGATTGAACAAGGTATTTAGAATGTTTTTAGAAAATGAAACCCTCTGTTATTATTAAAAATCGGATTTTAAAATCTGCAGTATAGTTATATTTTTATGGTAAAATGGTCTGATTGCGTCGCCTATAACTTTACTTTCACAAATTGGGTTTTTAGGAAATTTAAAGGGTTTTTGCATTTTGAAATTTTCTAATCCTTGTCCAAAAATCTCAAATACCCAGATCGTAGTTTTTTAGTTATGCTTGAAACATGAGACTGCTGTTAAATTATGTTCCCATGGCTGTTCTGAAAATAAAATAATAATAAATTGATATTTATAAATATTAATATTTTAGGTATTGTTATTATAATATTAAAATATTATTTAATAATATTTTATATTATAATTTATAATACTAAAGTATTATATTTATTTATATTATTTTAAATAAAATTTGTATATTGGATTGGTGGATTTAAAATTATAAACATATGGAAAAATTATTGTTATTTTAAAATGGCATGTTAAAGTTTAATTGAAGGAGTTAAATATTTGATTTAAAGAATGCATAATTTAAAATTGAATTATGGAATTTAAATCCATATGTAAAAGGTCCAATTATTAATTTGATTTAATTGGAAAAATATATTTATATTTTGAAATATTGATGATAAAGGATATTTTATTTTGAATTAAACAATTTAATATTCTGTAAAGAATAGAAATAAATGTTAATGATTAAATATATTAATTTATATTTAGTATATATATATTGAAGGTATATATCCATTTGAGAGAATAAATAATATTTTATCTTATTTTATTCTGTTGTTTGCAAATTGGGTATTATTAGTGTTTTAAAAGAAATGATTAGTATGTGTAGAAAATGTGTAGAGAAAGATATTTTTTAATAGAAGTAATTACTTGATTTAAAAGAAAATATTTATTTTGTTAATATGATTGAAGAAAATATATTGAAATATATATATATATCCATGAGTATTTTCAATCAGTATTTACCTTATTTTATTTGAGTGCGCGTAATTTAGCTTTGCATGAAGAATTTAAATGATAAGTTTTGAATGTATGGTCAAAATTGATAAGGAAATGATATTTAAATATATTGAAGAATTATAGAAATACTTATATTTAAATGTTTGTTTTAATTATGAGATTTAATTATAAACAATATGAATGCGTGGCCAAATAGACAAGCTAAAAGATATTTTTATACATTGATGAAATTTCATGTTTTTAAATGGATGGTTGATGAGACATAGACTCTGGATAGAAAATTGGAAAAGATTGTTTGCAATAGTGTTAGGTTGCATTATAAGTAAATTTAGGAACTAACTACATTGAAAAAGACAAATAGTTATTATATTCCATTTAGTTCCATAGAGAAATCTAATCATTGTGAATGGAATATTAATGGTGTCTATATAATATGGAGCATATATATATATATATTTAGTGTAAAATTCTTTATCGTATTTTATTTTAATGAGATGCATGCAATGTATTATTGAATAGAGATTTAAAAATGGATTGATTAGTGTATATGGAAAATGGATAGAGAAACAATATGTTATTATATTAAAGTGATTGAATATTTTAAATAGAAAATTGAATGAGATGTAAGATTTGGTTAGGAAATGGAAAAAGTTTACTTGCATGGATTTGTGTCGATTTAAAAATAAATTAAGAAGTTGTTTTATTAATGAGACAATCAATTATGTTATTTATTAATTTCTATTTAGATTAATTGAATCATTGTGATTGGATTATGAAAGAGATATGGATTTAGTATATCCAAAAGTAGTATCTTCCTCATGTTATCTTAAAAGATTTAATTCTTTGTATTCAGTAAAGGGAAGTAAGTTTAATTGTTTTAGATTTCCAATAATGAAAAGGGAAATAGGGTTATGATTATTTTAGATGATCTACTTATTATGTCTTTGACTTTGTCAACACTACCTATTGAATGAGTATGGATTTAGGAAATCCAAATATTAGATTTGATTGATGACTTGAATGCTTTTGTTGCTATGTCGTCAAGTTGCATTGTTGGTTTTGGGATTTAGTGTTAGTCCTAAATTATAAGTCTTCCAGAAGAACTTAGAGGATAAGGGTTGTTGAATCTTTATGCCATCCAGTTATTTTCCCTTGGGTAGTGCATGGCGTCTTTTCAGTTTTACCCGATTTTTCACGAACGGGGATGTTTGCACCTCCTTGGTTTAGGAGCGGATTATGGGATCCGTGTCTCCTTGTATGGAATGACCTTGTTATGTGGTTTCATCTTGTTGCCTCCTGTTTGAAAGGAGTGGACTATGTGTTGTTCCCTCCAAGATGTTTGGAGTGAGTTTCTATTATTTGTATCCTCCTTGTGTTGGAGTGGATTATGATGCCTAGTTGGTATGCACTTATGGTTCCCTTGGTGGATTGTTTGAGTGTGTGTTGTCGAATAGAAGAGTGGCTTCTGTTAGGCGCCAGAGCCCAAAGAGGTAAACTGGATAACCTTCAGGAGTGATTTAAACAAGTGATAATTAAAATAATGTACTTAGAAGATTAGGACTAACTTCTCACATTAATCAAGATAATTTAATCCTCACTCATAGACACAAGGGCTTGTTTAGACTTGGGATGAGTGAGAAGGCCTGGAATGGCAAGATCAACTATCTTGCTCTTGCGAGAGGTAGTTGATTCCGCATGAGTGAGTATGAGTGCCGGGATTCGGTTGAGGCCACCAGGATTACTTGTGCCGGAGCCTATGAAGAATGCCCAGAGGAGATCTCATGACAAACCTTGCGATGACACTCTATCTATGACAACTATTGTTAATTGTTTTATGTGTATGGTTCTGTGAACATACTTGATTATTATTATGTCTGGAAGCAATGTGACCTATGTCAGTGATGTTGAGTTGTACTTGATTTGTACTTGTATTGTACTTGAGTTGTACTTATGTTGTACTTGAGTTGTACTTGATTCGTACTTGTATGGTGAACGAGTTGTACTTGTTAATTCATTTGGTTGGTTATAACAGTATGAGTCAGTTTGAGTCTGTCTTTGGTTAGTGGTTGTAGATCTTAGTCCATGTTACTTGGTTACTATCTCCTAGCATGGGGGGTGGGCCTTCGGGTACCACATTGGTTGGGTGGAACATGCACCAAAACTGTTGGGTCCCCATCGATTTTCAGTACTTGGTGGCGAGACATCCAGATGGACAGCTCGTGGTTCTTGTTGTATTATCTTGCATTGTAATATTTTAGCTTGTATAAGTTATTTTATCCCTCTTATGTTTATGAGGTGGAATTTTGTAATTGTAATCTTTTGTACTATTGCTTCATTCTGGGAATGAGTGATGTATTTGTTGGATTAAGATAATGTTTATGAGATTGTATCTCGGTTGATTATCATATTATGTTATATGATATTCTTATGATGTATGATGGTGATTTCATAAAGTTCATAAGGCTATGGTTATATGTAATATGTATATGTGGGTTTAACCTTGTAGCCTTAGAGGTTGTTATTAATTAGTAAGTGAATGTGTATGTTAAATGCACTTTATAAAAAAAATAAATTGGTTCGCTTATGATGTTAATTGCAACTTCCTTTAAGGTTACTTGGTGGGGCATTACACAATCAATTGGTAGATCTGAGAAGGCTAAGTTGCTATGCACCTATTACCAAAAATATTGTAAAACGTCTTTCTAGGACTCATTCGCCCAAGGGAAAATGGATCTTTGTACAAGGCTTTGAAAATGATTTTTGCAATCATTTGGTGTAAGATCTAAGCTTTTGATTCTTTTAGGTTTTATTGTCAGAAAGCCGAAAATAAATTCTCTAGGTGGGTTTCCATATTTTGACAACTTTGATGACAAATTTGTGAAATTGCACTTTTGATCCAATTTTAATCCTTCTTCACCTACAAATCTGCAAACACACAAAGAGGAGAGAAAATATTTTTTTGGTGTATAAGGGTTTTCCTTGGTCAAACCATAGTTTGGTAATTAAACCTTGATAATGAAATGGAAGTATAAATGGAAGGAATGATGAATGAAATCTAGCTTGTTGGAACTCACCAAACCCTTTAATGGTTGACCTTAGAGGACTGAAGTCTAACACATCACTCCAAGGATTAGATCTTGCATGAAATGGATTGATTGGATGCTTGATTTGACACTTTATTTGATGCTTGAAAACTTGAAACCTACATCACAATGTTAGCTCAAAAACATGCATGAAAACACATAAATCTTGACATCATGATAGGATCTTGAATACTGCAATAAATGACTGATAAATCAGCTCTTCAATTCTCTTGAAAATAGTATCTTCTTTAGGAATTCTTGCATAAGGTGTGTTCTAATGTTAAATTGATAAAAATACCTTGAATTTATAGGTAATTTTCTAATTTCCTGACAATTACGCATCAAAATCCAACAATTCCAATTTGAATTTAGATCATAATTTTTTTCCAAAAACATATTAATAAATGGGATCCTAAACTTAAGGAGGACCCATTCACCTTTGGGTGAATGGGTCCTACGCCCTAAACCTAGGACACATATTTTACAAGATGTTTAATTTGATGTTTGCAATTGTTTAATGTAGGTTCCCCTTTCAGAAAATGAAACTAGGATTTAAAATTCATAATTGGGAAAATTAGAGGCTTGATTAAGTCCAATTAATAAAGGGGATGCAAACATAGTGTGAAACTGTAAAGGATTACATTTTTCTACACTACATTTAGCCCCCACTTTAGTGAGAGTATGAACTTTCCCCCAGACTCACACTAATTTAGACAAATAAGTTGAGAGTTCCAAGTTCACAAATGTTGATGGGATAGGATGACAAAGATCAAGGAGGTTACACAAGCCCCCAGGATCAAGATCCCATGAAAATCCAACATAATTACAAAAGGACACATGCTAGCAGCAACAACATAAGATGCACAATCATGCAATGAAAAAAATAATGCAAAAATAAAGAAAATGAAGGATGGACTAGCTGTGGTTGTGCTATTGTCCATAAAAAAATTTCACAAGTGAAAACCCTTTGTTCACTATTCAAACAAAATATACTCATGAGAGCTAGTGAAATTCAGTGTCCACTAGGTGAGCCCCAAAAAAGTGGTTTATCGGAAAGTCAGGCTAGGTCTATAGGCTCCCATACATCAACCATACCAAAATTTATACATCTTGATAAATTTGATAAGGTTCCACACAAAAAAAGGTTCCACAAGGCTATCAAGTTGCATTATGCTAGACAATCATGAAAAAAAAAAAGGCTCCACTGGCAAGTAAGTTGTGTTATGATTGGCATGAAAATGTTGTAAAATGCAATAGGATAGGATATTCGAAGGGTTTTTTCTTATTCCATGAAAGGTATCACCTTAGGGAACATCATACTTAATGTCACCAAGAGAGGACTAGTCGAGGATAAAAGATTCACAACTTAGTGAATGCAAGTTGTAGCATTACCACTAAGAGGAATTTCATATGCCAAGAAAGGTCATGCTCTTGAAGGACATCAATCACAATGTCACCACCAAGAAGACACACCAAATTAAGTAAGCTGACCACACTTTAAAGAAAACAATGAGTGGGGATGTGAATGCCCTCACTTTAAAGAAATTTCTAAACATCATGTTGTGAGTAATTACTTTAAAGTAGAATAAAATAAATGCCAATACATGAGCGATTTATTCGGAAAGCCCTATGTAAAACATATGTTTCCAAGTAGAGCTATGTCATGGAAAGGAGGTTGCTCTCATATGCAATCCTAAGATAACACATAAGGGATCCATGGATTTGGGATCAACATATGTCTTTGCTACAATGATATAATTGAGCTTAGAATTATCATAATTCCCAAAATAACTCATGGAACAACAAGAACAAAGGAAGAATGACACATAAAGAGAGAAAACAAAGGAGAAGATTTTGGGTCAACATGGAAGAGACCTAAATGTCTCAATGCATTTGTATCCTTGCACCAACAGGGTGACAAGGGTCATCCAAAGTAGGCTCACAAACATGTAAAGACACACTAAGAAACATGATACAAGGGATCACATTACACACATGCAATCATAAAGAAAATGAAAAGAAAACAAAGAAAATAATAATATGGCATATGCGAGTCAACCTATAGAAATTCATTTGCATCCCAATCTTGTTCATCATATGCAGAAGGCATACAACTAGCCAAAGGGACAACAAAAAGTGACATACCAGGACAAGGCTATCTAACTCCTTTCCCTCACTAAGTGTAGGACAATGATGAACCAAGGTAGATAATGAGAATGTACTCCTTGCAATATAGAAATTGATTTGCATTTAAATGTAAAACATGCAATAGTGAGTATACATTGATCCTACAACTATCACTTGACACAGAGCAAAGTGATCAATTAGTAAGGGATTATATGATCATATTCATGTGAAAATGGTTCAATTTTTCTAATGATTCTCTTTAAGGCATGAAACTCATTAGTACTATGTCCAAGAGTTCTATGATATTGACAATGGGACATGTTTGTAATTTTTTTTGTTTTGATTTTTTTTGATAGGTGGTAGTGTTATAAGTCCTCGATAAAGAAGTGTGTGTAAATATTTTTCATTCTTGGGCATATGACAAGGAAATTGCAACTTCTTGAGTTTGTAAGGCCTTTGTATTTTGCTTGATTGGGAAACTTGTTGAGGTGGAGGTAGAGGATCTAAGGTGACCCTATCATCCTTGTGAGGTATTAGTTGGTCTCTTGAAATGATCTTGTGAAAGAGAACACCTTTTACCTTAGGAAATGTGCAAGGGGGAGAAGATCTTGATATCCTAACCCCTTGGTATCTTCAGATGGTATTTGTTCTAATAGTTTTAGATTTCATGCTCATTTGCTAAGTCACATCCTTGTTTCTTTAAAATCTTAAAGCCTTGACCATAACTCTCTTCTAAGTTAATGGGTGTATCAGTAACTCGATGAGCATAAGAAAGAAGAGTATCACTATTGTCCTTGTTAACACGTTCATTAATGATTGATGGTTGAGGCTTGCTTTGTGCTTTAGGATTTAAAAGGGTGAACATATCAGGTGAAGGGATTGTAGGTGGTGTTTGCACGGATGGATAAAAGGATGTATTGTTCTCAAGGTTGTGTAGGGAGTCTTGTATGAATTGTTGCATGCTATATTCATCTTGGCTTAAGATGTCCACCTTAAGGGGACATTCATTAGGAGGCGAAGGTTCATGAATAGGCTCAATTGCATTAGGGTCATCACTAAACACACAACTCTAAACGTCTACCAAAGATCTCAAGGACACTCATATTTTACCAAAACACATATCCATGACGAAGTTGTTAAAATGAAAATGTTAATTCAATATTTTAGATCTAATAAATGAATGATTAAGGTGCAAAGAACTTGAAAATAATTTCTTTTTTATAATTCCAATTATGATTTCAAACAATGCACTTAATTTGACCAATTGAACTTAATGCAAGAAAGCACAAATTTTCTATTTTCTGAAGTTGAAACTCAAATCTAATAGTAGAATACAATGAAGTAAACAAAGACAAAATGATGCCCAAAAATTTGAAACAACACTTGTACAAGGACAAGTTCTCCCAAGGGTGAATGAGTCCTTGGTCAAGGGTTGGAAAAATTCAAGTTTTTGTTTCTAGTTTTAATGTTTGAACTTTCTATTTCAGGTTGTAGACTGTAAATTTTGTGATAGATTTTTCTAGTTTTAGTTGTCTTAATGCAAGTGAAAATAGTGAAAAATAATGAAAAAAGTGACAACTTTTGAAATGCATTTTTGAATTAAAATCGAATCTAAATTACTGAAATACACTCTTAATGTAATCACAATGCAAGGTCTATGCAAAATGAATGCAAATTTTCTAATTTTTCTATGAATTTGAATGATGCAAACATGCAAAATTAAACCCTAAATGCAATGTAAATCACACTAATGCAAAACTATATCTAGGGTTTTGAATGTCTCCAAATCAGAAATTAAGATGTACAAAGTTAGGTTCACCAAAATGAAATGGTGAAAAAGGGGGGAAGAGGATAGGAAGACCTAGAAATGGACGACCTATGCCAAAAAACACAAAGGGGGTATCCACCTAATCATAAATCCACCTTTTTAAATTTCATTAGGAAGAGGGAGAGTTTCACAAATGATTAGAATTAGCCTTCAGCCCTAAAGGTGAGTCAACACCAAGTTTGGACACTTTGCTTCCCTAACTTCCTTATGACATAAAAAGAGTTTAATATGACTGAACAACAATTTTTGGGAGAAGAATAAAATTACATTGACAATCCAATTTATGAGATCTATCACTTAAAATGAAGTATTATGATAACGCTATTAGAAACAAAAATCAATTGGAAGATTTGAGAAGGTTAAGATACTATGCACTTGTCACCAAAAATGTCGTAAAGCATCTTGCCAAGACTCGTTTGCCCAAGGGTGAATGGGTCTTTGTATAGGGCTCTGAAAATTATTTTTGTAGTCCTGTGATGTCAGATCTAAGCTTCTGATTCCCCCAAGTTTCATTTTTAGAAAGCCAAGAACAAATTCTATAGGTGAGTTTCCATATCTTGACAACTTTGACAACATTGTGAAATTGCACTTTTGATCCAATTTTAATCCTTCTTCACCTACAATTTTTTACAAACACAGAAAGAGGATAAAAATGTTTATTTTTGGTGTATAAGGGTTTGTATTAGTCAAACCCTAGTTTGGTAATTAAACCTTGATAATGAAATGAAATCATAAATGGAAGGAATGATGAATGAACTCTAGCTTGTTGCAACTCACCAAACCCTTAAATGGCTGACCTTAGAGGAATGAAGTCTAAAAGATCACTCCAAGGATTAGATCTTGCATGAAATGGCTTGATTGGATGCTTGATTTGACACTTGATTTGACACTTGATTTGACACTTGATTTGATGCTTGAAAACTTGAAACCTACATCACAATGTTAGCTCAAAAACATGCATGAACACACATAAATCTTGACATCATGATAGGATCTTGAATGCTGCAATAAATGACTGATAAGTCTGCTCTCCAATGCTCTTGACAATAATATTTTCTTTAGGAATTCTTGCATAAGGTGTTTTCTAATGTTGAATTGATAAAAAGACCTTGGATTTATAGGTAATTTTCTAATTTCCGGATAATTAAGCATTAAAAGACAACAATTGAAATTTGAATTTAGATCATAAAAATTCTTCAAAAACATATTAAAAAATGGGATCCTAAAATTAAGGAAGACCCATTCGCCCTTGGGAAAATGGGTCCTAGGCCCTAAACCTAGGACACACATTTCCAAGATGTGTAGTTTCATGTTTGCATTTGTTTAATGTAGGTTCCCCTTTTGGAAAATAAAATTAATTAGGATTTTAAATGTATAATTGGGCCAATTAGAGGCTTAATTAAGTCCAATTAATAAAGGGGATGAAAACGTAGTGTGACAATGTAGAGGTGTACATTTTTCTACACTAAAACAATATGTGGAAGGTTAATTGGGTGTACACAATGAGTTTGTTCTTCAGGTGAAAGTTGTTGCAAAGGATTTGTTGGATTTCGGGGTGTTGATGAAATATTTCAGATTGTTTTTAAGTGTTGTGTGTGGTTTGTGAGTCATCTTTGGATTTGGTGAAGCATGTACTCAAATTTTTAATGGTGTTAACACTGGTTTGACTGACCTTGGGTGTTTACACTAATTATGGATATGCTTCGATGTTTGTGGAAGTGCAGAGTGGCATATATGTATGGATTTAGGTCTGAGTTAAGGTGTTATGTGGTCTTCTTTCATTCCTCTCCACCATAGGAATGCTTAGTGCTGACCTAATTTTATTTTTCATGTTTGAGATGCATAATCGACCTTATGAATTATTTTCAAGGTTGCAATGGGTATATATGTGTGTTGAGTTTATGGAGGATGTATGTATGAAATGTGTACGATAAAAATTATGATGTGAAGTGTGAAAGTGAAAAGTACAATGTGATATTTAATGACTGAGACTATTGGAAGTAATGAGTAGAAGGTATCTATATTATACAAAGAGAGTGTGAATGTACTGGTGGTGCAGTGGTGGAAATTTTATGTTTCTTTGATATGGATTACTCATTGTAGTACTCTTCTTTCTTCTTCTTTCTATTTTGGTAGTGAGCCCTCCTTCTCTTTTGGGTAGTGAGCCTATTGTATTCAGTGTTGCATTTAATTTATATTGTGAGCTAATCCTCACTGTGGTTTTTCCCTTCTTTGGTTTTCCACATAAATCTAGTGTTATGTTGTGTATGGTGTTGTTGTGTTGTTGTGTTTTCAGTTTTTGTTATGTACTTTCATGATAAATCATTATAACAAATTAATGTTAAATATGGATCTGAATGTTAGTGAGCCTATTTGATGTTTTAACGAATAATTGATTCACCCCCACTCTTAGTTGTCTTGTGCATTCAACACTATTATCATAGACATATACTTTACTACCAGATCTTTTATATCATTTACTGTCTAGGCACATTTATCAAATTTGGCACCGGTTAACTTCATTACCACTCCATTCTTTATAGATTTGAGAGTGGAAATTAGTTCAATGGAACATAACCCCATCACAACCCTAATGGCTTCCTTGTTGATCATGTGTGGTAGGTCTAACCAAATGAATTTATCACGAGTTATTCTTAACATGTATCTAACCCATTCATCCACATAGAAAAAGATAGGAAAGTTGTTCCACACATCTAATTTCTTCTCTATCAAAATTTCATATTTAAGTTTCAGTTCAAAGTTATCATCAGTTAACTTGTATACCGAAAATTCTCCCAACTTCACATGATTATAATCATCCAATTTTTCATGAATATAAATTCTCACATCCTTGATATGTAATACACCATAAGGAATATGCAAAAACGTGCCTTTCAGATCTGCCACCATGGATTTATCAGGGTTCTTCTTAAACTTAGGTTGAGAACGGTCTAAAACTTTAACTACTTGAGGTGTAAACATGTTGAAAAACTTCTGAAACAAGGGATAAGTAGGAAACTATAAATACCTTTGAATCCTTGTTGGTTAGGGTTTTGTGTGATACGTTGGAAACACTTCACTTTGTATCTGCTCCCTCTTCACTTTTAAGAATTTGATCACAAATAAACTTTTCATATGTGAAACCACTTAAAAAAACCTTTTGGATGACCTAAAAAGAATTTATTACATTGATTTGAAGTTAGGTCAAAAATTTGGCAACCCTAACTGTATCATCACAAGCACCTTAAATCTCTCCGTAAATTTCCACATCAAGAGATTTTTCACCAAGGATTTTACCAATATATCAAGCACATCAAACCACACCTTGTATCAACATGTTGAAGGCATCAACAACATATCTTTGGCAAGGGCTTATAATTATTTTGGTAAAACTCCCCCTGAGCCAAAGCTCTTCATCTAGTTTCCAGAGGAAACAACTGCACTAAGAACTATCATAGACTCATTCTTCACTTTTCTCTCATCTCTCTTTTTCCAGATCTTGTTCATTTCCTTCTTCATCTCAACCGGATCCACATTCTTTACTAGATTAGCCTTCTTTTGTGAAATAAAGGGTTTCACATTCTTGCTTCTGCAAAACTTTGCTATGTGTCTTGGTTTGTTGCATTTGTAACAAGTGAAACCTTTTTGAACAAGCTCACTTGTAGCCATTCTAGATCTACATTCATTAGCCTTATTTCCAAATCAATTGCATGTATAACAATAGACATTGAAATATTGAAACCTCATGCCATTATTGCAACCATTTATCACCTGATTTTTGCATTCACTAGCTCTATGACCAAATCTATTGCATGTATATCACTGAACAAAAAATGATTGAACATTCTAATTTATTTTTCTTCTACACTCTACAAATTTATGTCAAAAATTATTGTAGGAATAACAATAACCATTGAAAGATAAATACCTTTGTACATTAGGTTGTCAAATAGGAAGCCTTTTGAAATCTTTCTTCTAGTTTCAAACCTGTTTGACATTTCTCTTCTTGTCATTCTTCTTCTCAACATTGTTTGGGGTCTGATTTGTGTTTGAACTTTATCCTTTCTCAAACCCTAATCCTTATTTATCCTTAGAATCCTTATGTCCAACAATCATCTCATCAAGCAATGTGGAGCTCTTCTTGAATTTATCTTCTTGAATCATTGCTTTCTCTAGATTTGATCTCAAAGTTACAATCTCTTGTTCAAGATTTGAACATTCTCCAGATTTATCTTTTAGTTTGGCATTCAAGTAGTCTTCAACTCTTTTTTTTTCTTCAACTTGCACTTTCAGATTGGTGATAGTCTCATTTGATTGCTTGAGTTGCTCATTTTTTTCTTTGATTCTTTTTTTAGCTTTCTTGAGTTTCTCTCTCAACTTCTCAATACATTCATTTGCATCACTAAGATCCTTTTCAGATATTTTTTCTTAGCTTCTACTTTATCTAGATCATCAAGGGTTGATTTGAGTTCACCTTCCATGACAAATTCTCAATATTATTCAATAAAACCTTTAGGGATTATCTCTTCTAAAGGAAGAGGACACTTCCTTATAGCCATGTGTTCAACCTCCAAGATCTAACTCAATGATCAAGACAATTGATAGAACTAATATTTGATACCAATTGTTGAACACCTAGAATTCTAAGAGGGGGGGTAAATAAGTATTCACTAAAATTCATTAACTTCATCAACTTTAAACATCCATTCAATGTATCAATTTAAACTTGTAGTAATAGAAAGGAACATATTAGGTATACATTACATAAAAGAACACAAGAACACTAGATTTTACGTGGAAAACCCAAAAAGGGAAAATCCATGGTGATGATTAGCTCACAATATATTATAACCAGTTACAATATATTATAGAATGACTCACTATCAGGTGGACTCATTTTCTAGAGGACTCACTATCTAGAGAATAGAAGAAATGGCTCACTTCTAGGATAGAAAAGAGGGTGGCTCATTGCCAGAGATTGAATTGATACAATGCATCTAAAATATGTTGGAGATAGTTCTAATTAAGCTTTGTAAACTAACTTAACACACTTCATACTTCACCACTTATCAGCCTCTTTGCATTCTGCTTTGCTTAAAATATCACACACTTAATTTTATCACATCTCATACACCACATCACACACTTCACACAAGGAATTGACCTTGTATATACTGCATCCAACAAAAACATAAATTAGGTTAGCCTAGTTGATGTACTGTGCATCCTTGTAGCTTGTCATCTCAAAACACCAACACACACAAACCAAAAATATACATAATCAAAATAGGTCAACATGACCTAAAATTTCTCTTATAAGTCTAATCCATACATCCTTTAATTCCACATGACCTTAAACCCTTTAGGTCGGCACCACTAGAGAAGCAACAATGAAATGAACCAGCTATTCATTCACAACTCGACACACTAACTTCAAAGATAATTTCCACTTGAAGCATACACAATTTTGACACTTGTAAACACATCCTCAAAACTGCATAGCATAATAATCATCCATGATGGAATGCATAGCATTCAAATCAGGTATTCTATAACTGTAACTTTTCCATATCCAAAGTGATACAGTATCAACACTAACTTCAACTGCAAAGGACTTCAAGGCTTGAAAATTTGGATTTAGATTCCTTGAATATACATTAAAATTACCTTGGATCCACATGACAATATTCTTCATGGTGGAGCAATGTGGACCACAAAACAGGTTCTCTAAACACTGAAAACTACATTTCGAACTTAGAAAATATATTCAACACATTTGATCTGCTCTTGACCAACACTTCTTCAAGTGTGTAATGGGTTGACATTACTGACAACACCAACTCAATCATGCTTATAAATATTTAGCTATGCATCAATATTGACATCACAATAATGTTGACATCAATGACAACACCATAGTAACAACATCTGACATACATCCACCAATATTCTCAATGAAAAACCAAACTTTCAACACCACTAAACCTTTGTATCTACCTACATAGCTTCATCATACCCTTTTAGTTCACCAACATAATTCAATAAAATAGAATACAAAGAGGGAGAAAATCTTTCAGGAGGTCTACATATCTTTTTTGATTATCTATCATTCACTAGAGTTTATGGTATTTATTGTTGCTATTGTTGTGGAGCATGAGGAACCATTGAAGCATGAGGTATTTGCTACTATAATTGATATTTGTACAACACTTTCTCATTGGATATAACATCCTTGCTTCTCACAATTTTAGTTTTTCAAAATCCCAAAGCCTATAACCAAATTCATCAATTCCACGTCCAATGAAAATATAATTTTTTGATTTTGCATCCAAATTGGTTCTATTTTCAAAATCTACATGTGAAAATACTTCACAACCAAAGGTTTTAAGAAAAGAATAACTCTCCTTCTTACCTGTCCATGCTTCCTTTGGAATACCACAACCCAAAGGATTATATGGAATTCTATTAATTAAATAAACAACATTGTTTATAGCCTTTTCCCACAAGTTTAATGGCAATCCAACATGCAATCTCATAGTTCGTGCATTCTCCATTATTGTTCTATTCATGCGCTCAACCACTCCATTTTCCTATGGAGTCCTTCGAACCATTGTTTACCTAAAATTCCATTAGAGGAAGAATAATCTTCAAACTCTTTAATGCAATAATCACCACCATTATCAGATCTAAGACTTTTTAATCTTTTACTGATCTCATTCTCGACCAAAATTTTCCAAATTTTAAATGTTTCAAATACATTATATTTTTACCAAAGGAAATAGATCCAAACCTTCCTAGTTGTGTTATCAATAAATGTAACATAGTACCAAGAGCCACTGAGAGAAGATACCCGAGTTGGTCCCCATATGTCTATATGCACAAGCTCCAACTTCTCATCTTTTTTTTACTTCCCATATTTGAGAAAATTGACTCTTTTTCTTTTCATACACACAACTTTCACACAAATCCATATTAACAAATTTTAGACCTGGTAAAACCTCCTTTAAATGAAGTACCTTCATACCTTTTTCACTCATATGCCCAAGTATATTATGCCACAACATTTTTTCAAAACCTGCAAAAACTATTTGATTTTATACCTACTAACCTACAACAACTATTCTTGAACCTGTTATAGAACCTGTAGCAACTACTATCGAATCTGCAACAATTGTTGTAGCTATTTTTTCCAGCAACTTCCCTATTTTATTTTTATCCGCAATGGGTAAGGTAAAAGGAACAATATGACCTATACAAAGATTTAAGGTGCCTAATTTTACACCTTTTTCTACCACTAAGAAACCTTTTGTAACCTTCCAATTTTATCACTAAAAGTAACAACACAACCTTCATCATCTAGTTGCCTTAATGAATTTAAATTTCTTGTTAGCCTTCAAAGATACCTTACCTCTTGTAGTAGAAAATGATTCCCATTCTGCAACCTAATCCTAATACTTCCCTTTCCAAAAATTTGACATGGTTCATTATATCCCAAATAAACTAGCCCAAAATTCCCTTGGATATAATAGGGAAAATAACTTCTATGGGGCATAACATGAAATGAGCCCGCTAAATATAACACCCACGAATCATCAACATTGTCAAGGAATAAAATCAAAGAATCATCTTTAGGTTTATTAATTACCACAATTACCTTCTTATTTCCTTCATTTTTGTCTCCATCTTTATTTTTCTGAGACCAACAATCTTTCTTTAGATTACCCAACTTCCCATAGTACCATCAATCCTTCTTTCCTCAAGATTGTGACCTTTTATCTTTTGACTTCCGATGTGACTTCCCAAAACCTCTAGAATCCTCCCCTCTCCTTTGATCTACCCTTGCTTTCTACATTTGAAACACTACCTAATGTGGATGTTCCACCTAAGATTTTCCTATGAATTTCCTTGCTCAAAATCACACCAAAAACATAATCAAATTTTAGTGTATTCAAACTAGAAATTGAGTTACTAACTACCATTACCAAGCTATTCCAACTTTTAGGAAAATAACATAATATCAAGAGAGCCCTAACTTCTTCATCAAAATTTATATTAACAAAAGTCAACTGATTGGTTATTGTGTTAAACTCATTTAAATGATCAGTAATTGATCCACCTTCTACCATTTTCATGTTAAATAAATGCTTCATCAAAATTACCTTATTCAAAGTAGAAGGTTTTTCATATAATTTTTCCAAATTCTCCATCAACTCCTGTGTTGTCTTCACTTTTGAGATATTAAATGCCACTGATTGGGCTAGGCATAATTGAATACTGCCAAGTGCATTTCTTTCTAGAATATTTTAATCCTCATCAAACATTATTGTAGGTTTCTTGGCTTTCCCTTTCAACGACTGCCATAAATCTTTCTGATAGAGATAGTCATCCATTTGCATCCTCTATAACTAATAGTTCTTCCCGTTGAATTTTTCTACCTTCAATTTACCCTCATCTACCATTACTCCCACTCAGCCACAAGACATTCTTATAGAGGATAATTAAAAAAAACCGTCTCTGATACCACTTGTTAGGAATTGCAAGAAAAATTATACCAGTTAAATGTAGATTATAGAATTAAACAAAGGAATTTAAACAGAGAAATAAATTACAACAAAGAGACAACACAAAATTTAACGTGGTTCACCCAATTTTGGGCTACGTACACCAATAACAATTTATTATTATTATTAAATATCCAAAAATGAAATTACAAATAACTTGTAGCAACAATTTTAACTTGCACCAATGTATGACAATGTTTTACCACTGCTCTATTTTACCTATTCTTTGCTTCGTGCGCCTAAAGCACATACCTATCACTCATCTACAACCTTCTGATCACTATTTCTTACATGAATTGTAGAAAATCCACATGTTTCTCATAGAAACAACCAAAACTAATTTTCGTGTGTTTGTTCACATCCCCGCACGCCTTGTTGACTATCTAATTCATGGCCATTGGTTTCCAACATGCAATTTTCCAAATTTCGAAAGTTTGCTAATTGTTTCGGGGGGAAAACAAGCCAACAAAGGTGGGGAAATTTTAAGCCTCTATTTCGATCTATCTCCACAATACAACACTTCATTAGAACTACTTCAAAATCAATTGCTAATTTTACCCCTAGGAAATTTACTTCTACTTTCTTCCATGTACCTATTGTAGCCATAGAGGATCCATCAGCTAAGTTGATGTTATATGGGGTTTTAGATAATTTTTGTCTTTCCTAAATTTTCCCATCCTTTTATGCATCATGTTGATATCTAATGGTCGATTAGCCATGATTTATTTGAACTTTTTACGGTTGATATGTGCAGAGATCATAAGTGGTTTGTTCTTCCAATCTTGAGTCTTAATTTCTAGTCTCTTCTCTATTTCCTAACCAGGGTTCCAAAAATAGAACCAATGTGAGCAAGAAAAGTGGAGGGGAAGGGTCATAGATTGAATTTTTGAGGCCCCAAGTATTTTCTATCTGTTTTGTTTATAATTTGAACTTATAAATTGTAGAAGGATAAGACCTTAGGAATTAATTGTGTTTTCTATACTTAATCTATTCAAGTATAAAATAAAATAAATTATATTAGTCATACACCACATGAGAGATTACAAAGTACTCATAAGCATATGCATATTGATATATTTAGTCTCTAGTATATTTTATCATACATCTATATTAGATCTCATGTATATTTAGTATCAAGTATCTTTATCTCATCATACATATCTATGTTACATTATTTTCCTATCTTATACATGTATTATCCTATTGAGACATTTCCCTTACAAAATACATCCCTTCCTTGAGGTATCTTGCTGGCCTTGAGCTCTACATCCCTTCAATAGTGGTTTATATTAGGATCTAT
Source organism: Sequoiadendron giganteum (assembly GCA_007115665.2). Lineage (NCBI taxonomy): Eukaryota > Viridiplantae > Streptophyta > Pinopsida > Cupressales > Cupressaceae > Sequoiadendron > Sequoiadendron giganteum. The sequence continues at coordinate 256,716,483 of CM021107.1, read as the reverse complement.
CGCACTAAATCTCTATTGTTAGAGTCACTCAAGGACTCAAGCCTCCAAGATCATCTACAAAAACCAAAAACAACCTTCTATAAGAGGGAAAAGAAAGAACATGAATTTGCAACAATGGATGCAAGATATGGTCAATATACAATACTCAATATTGCAGTAATATATTGGACTTATACAACTAAAAAATACATCAATTTCCTTGCTTGGATACAATGTACATATGAATCCTTTCTTATATAGACAAGGGTGATGATGTACCAACATTAAATGGCTGTGTCATAATTAAATGACATGAGCCAATATTAAATGACCTAGGACACAAGCATTAAATAAAATCCAACTAGATAAGATAAGTGACAAAAAATGCTTAACTAGAAAGATTCCCCCCTAATTAATGCTAACTAGAAAGATACCCTCTTAGGACCTGAGTGGAATTAACAATGTAAATAGGACCTAGATAAGACTAGATAGGAAAAATACATATTTACACCAACACCCCCTTAAGTAAAATTTAGGGAGTCGATTATTATGCAAATACACACAGATGGAAAATAGTTGCCACAGAGATTGCACTCAAATGCTAAGTTTGAATGCTCAAAAATCTCGTGAAACATGGAAACACCTTTGAGCCTGTGGGTGTGCTCATAAAGAAGATGAATCTCCAGATTATGGGTTGGTTCCCCTTTTGATTCCTAGAAACTAATGAATTGTTGGGAAAAGAGAAGAAGGATTACTCTAAAAAATGAAAATTAATTTATGAGAAGGTGATGCACCTAAATATAAATGATGATTAGCTTGATTCATAACTAATTCTCATAAAAACCTGTTTTCACAAGGCAGTCTAATCACAAAGTGTTTCACAAAAAGGCCTGATAATCTATCCTTTATGAAGGAAAACAATTTTTTCACAACCTGAAGGAGAAGATAAATCAATAGCACAACCTATGAGCTATGATTAAAATTGCTTTTGTGTACATGCATTCATGAAGGAGATAGAAATTTAAAGGTTTTGAGATTAAAAGTCATTAAATTTGCATCCAAATCATTCAAAAGAGACAAAACAACTAAAAGTGAGAAGGCTAACACTTGATTGTAATAAGAAATGGAAGGAAACTCTGAATGTAACAATGTAAAATAACCTGTAAAAGCTATTGTGTATTAATAACTGTAAAAAACTGAGTTATAAAACCAATCTCTCCTTGCAGAATGTAAAGGTAAAGAAGAAAGAACTAAGGAAAAGGACTGTCTTTTTCAATATATACAATAGTGTTAGATGTTGTGGTCGATTTTTTGATATGTGGTTTTCATTGATGTCAACACTATTAGCATTAATGTCTTTAAGACTGTATATGTCGAGGATATTGAGACAATTGTAATAAAATATGTTACTGGTTATCTATGAAGCAGTGAAGATCAATATGGTAGAAATTTTAGTATGTTGATAACTAGATGTTGCAGATTAAAGGGTTTATTTTCAAGCCTATCTAGTTTCTACTCTAAAATTTTTAGAGGTGTGCATGAAGATTTGAGCAAGTTATAAGTTTTTATGTTCTGACAACTATTCTGTTACTGCAAATGGTGTTCATGGAAGAAGATAATGTGATTCTGGTAATTTGACTTGTTGCGTATGCTCCTATGGTGTTCATGGACATTTATAGATAATTTTCTATATATGATGCACATCTACATTGATCATTGTGCTCGTGATCCAAGATTTTCTCTTGCGTGTTCATGTTTTTCATGTTCATGGCTGACAAGGTGTTGGAAGCATGTTGTGGATCTTTGAGGAAGAATCTTTGAAGGTGTTTTGTGTTCGAGAACATTGTTTTGAGTCTCTACTATGTTGTGGCCGACCTTGGTTGATGAGCGTTTATAATCTTTATTGTTTTGGGCTGATAGTTTACATTCATTCTTTTATTATGTTGAATCAGACATAAAGCAATGTAATTTCTTGTTGTGTATATATATAAGTGATTGTTTCTTCATTTGAGATGTGTGTGAAGAGTGTGGTGTGTGAAGTGTGCAAGTGCTATGTGAAAAAAAGGTTCAGATCATTCGAAGGCAGAGCAAAGTGTGAAGAAGAGTGAAAGATAGTGAAGAAGTGTTCATGTGCTTAACCATAACCATACTCAGGAATTAGTAGATGCTACTTTCTTAGTTCAAGTTCTTCAGATGGATTTAATATGAATATTTTATGTAAGATAGTGAGTCTTCCTTTGAACAGTGAGCTCTCGATAGTGTGCCTGAATGCATGTGCATTCCTCATATATTCTTCTTGTACTTTTAATAGGGTATAACTTGTGGATTAATCTCCACTGTGGTTTTCCACAAAAAAAATCTTGGTGTTATGTGTGTTTCTAACATGTTGTTGATTCATGATTTCACTTTTATTAATCAAATTTGAGATTAAAAGTTAATAAGTTTAAAAAGTTTGAAAATTTGTGACAACTGATTCACCCCCCCTCTCAGTTATCTGCCCTTGTGTTGCCAACAATTGGTATTAGAGCAGGTTCCTTGGAAGAAGTTTAACAACTTAAGGTGATCCAGGATGGCGACATAAAAGAAGGATAGTCCGAGATTTGATCAAACAAATTATTCTCTGTGGAAGACTTGAATGGTCCTACTACTACTACTAAGATTAGGGATGCTGAATATAACATCAGGGCTAAGGAAGCATTGTTGAGTGCTTTGACTAATTCTGAGATGAAAAATGTTATGGATCTGAGAACTTCTTATGAGATTTGGAAAAATTTGGAAACTTTATATGAAGGTGATGCTAATGTGAAGATGGCTAAGCTATAGTATCTAAAAGGAAAATATGAACTGTTGAAGATGGGAAATGATGAGAATATTGTTACTTTCATGCAAAGAGTGAATGAACTTGTGTGTGGTAGCAGATGTTCTGGTGGACAGGTGGATGAATCAAATATTGTTGCTAAAGTACTTAGATCCTTTCCTGATGCATACAAAATCAAAGCTGCCACCATTGAGGAGCTCCAAACCGTGACAAATATAACAAGAGATATGTTGGTTGGTAAACTTACTTCTTTTGAGTTGAGTGAATTCAGTGATGCCCTTCCTAAGAAAAAATCTACATTTAAAGCTACTACTTCTAGGAGAGATAAGTAGAGATATGATCTAGGTGAAATTTCTTCTAGAAAGGTATTCAAATATGAGGAAGAAATGAGATAGATTGAAGAAAAAGAAAGAGAACTGAATGAGCTTGAAGCACTTATTGTCAAAAGGGAAGCCAAAGGAGAAGGTAAGTATAAAGGAAAGTTTCCTATTAAATGTTTTTCTTGCAACAAGATAGGTCATTTTGCATCAAGGTGTCCAGAAAGAGTTCCTAAGCCAAGACCTTACAAGCCTAAATTTCAAAATAAGTGTTACTATGCTACTGATGAAGGTGTGACAGATGATGAATCTGACAAAGGTAATGTAAGTGAAGATGAGTTTGTATTTATTGCTATCAAGGAAAATAATTATCTTTACTGAATTTGCTAGTTGTACAAATGTGGAGAAAGCCCTAGCTGCTTGAGTTGAAGAAAAATATGAGTGGGTTATTGATAATGGTTGTTCACATCACATGACAGGCGACAAGAGTAAATTTGTAATCTTGGAGAAGTATGATGGTGGTGTTGTAATATTTGGTGATAATAATGGTGGTATAATCCATGGTAGAGGATATATTTCTTTTGATGGTAAGCATAATATTGATGATGTTCTTTATGTTGAAGGTTTGAAGCATAATCTTCTAAGTGTTGGACATATAGTTGATAAGGGATACAATATTCAATTCAAAGATGGAAAATGTAGCATACTGGGAAGTTTAGGAAATGTGATTGCTTCAGGTACTAAAACAAAAGGTAATATCTTTCATTTGAATGCTGCTAGTAAAATTTGTTTGATTGCTCAAGTTGATGAAAGTTGGTTATGGCATAGAAGAATGTGTCATGTAAACTTTGACAATATTATCAAGATAAGTTCATCACAAGCTGTGAGAGATCTTCCAAAGTTGGTGAAGCCTACTAATACCATATGCAAAGAATGTCATTTGGGAAAACAAACTATAATTTCATTTTAGAGAAAACAACATTGTTCAAATGAATTGTTGGAGCTTGTGCATACTGACTTGTATGGTCTTGCTAGAATCATAAGTCTACAAGCTTATAGGTACTTCATGTTGCTTATTGATGATTACTCTAGGATGATGTGGGTTACTTTCTTAAGGGAGAAATTTGAAGCTCTAGAAAAGTTCAAGATCTTTAAGGCTATGGTTGAGACAAAGATAGGTCTAAAGATTAAGTGTCTGAGATCAAATAGAGGTGGTAAATTTACTTTTGGTGAGTTTAAATTTTTGTGAAGAGCATGTGATAAAGAGACAATTATCTACATCGCGGACCCCTGAGTAAAAGGAGTTGTGGAAAGGAAGAATATGATAGTTCAAGATGCTGCTAAAACTATGATGTTGGAAGGAAATGTCCCTCATATCCATTGGAGAGAAGTTGTGAGTATTGTTGTTTATATCCTTAACTGGGTACAAATCAAAAGTAATACTGGTAAGCCTCCTTTTGAGCTATGGTTTGGTCATAAGCCTACTATTAGGTATTTCAAAATCTTTGGGAGTAAATGCTATATCAGGAGAGATGAAGATATATGAAATTTTGATGCTAGAAGTGATGAAGGAATCTTTTGTGGTTATTCTACTAAGAGAAAGGCCTACTGGTGCTACAACAAGAGATTGAAGAAAATGGTTGAAGTGCAAACATTAAGGTTGATGAAGACATTGCTAGACCCTCCAAAACCTGTGGATATGCTTTTGATGATTAGAATGATAGTACAAACAATATTCAGACTTCAAATCAAGCTCAGATCATTCTGGTGATTCAAGAAGATCAATAAGAAGGAGAAACTTGTGAAAGCACAAAAGAGAGACCACAAGAGCTTGAAACTCAAGAACACTCTAAGACTCCAAGGTACGTGAGATTAAATCATTCGAAAAATCAGATTATAGGAGATAAGAACAAAGGTGTCCAGACTAGGAGAAGAATACTGTTTAATTTCAAAGGTTGATCAAAGTAATGTCAATGAAGCATGAAATGATGAACATTGGATTGGAGCAATGAAAGAAGAACTACAACAAATTTAGAAGAATGATACATGGATTCTTGTTCCTAGACCTAAGGATAAAAATGTAATTGGAACTAAATGGGTCTTTAGAAAAAAACTAAATGAACAAGGTGAAGTTATCAGAAACAAAGCAAGCCTGGTATGCAAACGATACTCTCAGATGGAAGGAATTAACTTTGAAGAAATTTTTTCTCATGTTGCTAAAATTGTTGTTGTGAGACAGTTTCTTGCTTATGCTTCTTACAAAAACTACAAAGTTTATCAGATGGATGTCAAGTCAACATTTCTAAATGGTGAAATAGAGGAAGAGGTGTATATTGAATAACCTGATGGATTTCAATTGACTGATTAGGGAGATATGGTTTGTCGGTTGAAGAAAGCATTATATGGAATGAAGCAAGCCCCTAGAGCTTGGTATGCCAGATTGGATAGGTATTTGATGAAGCTTGGATTTAACAAAGGTACTGCTGATAGTAATCTATATTTCAAGATTGATGATGATAAATATTTGTTTGTGGAATTATTTGTTGATGATATCATTTTTGGAGGAGATGATGGTTTGTGCATGAAGTTTTCTAATGAGATGTAGAATGAGTTTGAGATGTTAATGATTGGAGAGTTGAAATTATTTTTGGGATTGAAAATCACTCAGGTGGATAAAGGGATCTTTATATCTCAGTCCAAGTATGTGAGAGAATTTCTATAGAAGTTTGGTATGGAAGATTCATAACCAGCTGGTACACCCATGGTGATTGGATGTAAGTTGACACAAGATGATGATTCTCCAAAGGAAAATTAGACTAGATATAGATCAATTGTTGGTGGATTTCCTTATTTGACTCAAACTACACTAGACATCATGAATGTTGTATGAATTGTTGCTAGATTTCAAGCTAATCCTAAGGAATCTCATGTGACTGATGTGAAGAGAATTTTCAGATACTTGAAGGCAACAACTGATTTTGGCCTATGGTATCCTAAAGATGATGATCTTACTTTAAGTGCCTTTATTGATGCTGATTGGGTAGGAGATGTGAATGACAAGAAAAGTACTAGTGGTGGTGCATTTTTTCTTGGGAAAGAAACTGATTTCATGGTTAACTAAAAAGCATAATGTTGTTTCTTTTGTCTAGTACAGAGGCATAATACATTGCTGCTGCTAACAATTATACTCAAGTATTGTGGATGAAACAGATGTGGAAAGATATCAGAGTTGTGTATGATGAACCTATTGCCATATTTTGTGATAAGTCAAGTGCTATAAACATTTCTAAGAATCTAGTGTTGCATTCAAAAACAAAGCATATATCTATCAAGTACCACTTTTTGAGAGATAAGGTGAGTGATAAGGAAGTTAGACTGGAGTATGTACCTACTAAAGAACACATTGCAGACATCTTTACTAAGCATTTTCCCAAGGATTCTTTTGAGTATCTCAGAGGGAATTTAGGGGTGATTACCCCTCCTAATTAGAACTAAGATGCATAGTCTTTGCATCACTTTGTGCATTCATAGTCATATCTTGATCCAGATTGATGTTGTGGTGGCATCTACTTAGAGGGAGTAGTTAGATGATTCAGATATGTGGTTCAGAGCTTGTGTAACTTTTCCATTGATTTCAAAGGGGGAGAAGAGTAATGTGAAAAACTATGGAAGAGCTAAAAGAAAGGGGGAGAAGAATAGTGTGAACTAAGGGAAAGAAGAGCAACGTGTAAAGGGGAGATTGTTAGTTGCATTGATGGTGTGTTTTTCACATGATGTGTTACCATCAATGCCAAAGGGGGAGATTTTTGGATGTTGTGATTGAGTTTATGATATGTGGTTTTCATTGATGTCAACACTATTAGCATTAATGTCTTTAAGACTATATATGTCGAGGATATTGAGAAAATTGTAATAAAATATGTTACTGGTTGTCTGTGAAGCAGTGAAGATCAAAATGGTAGAAAGTTCAGTATGTTGATAACTAGATGTTTTAGATTAAAGGGTTTGTTTTCAAGCCTATCTAGTTTCTACTCCAAAAGTTTCAGAGGTGTGCATGAAGATTTGAGCAAGTTATAAGTTTGTGTTCTAACAACTATTCTATTACTACAAATGGTGTTCATGGAAGAAGATAATGTGATTTTGGTAATTTGAGTTGTTGTGTATGTTCCCATGGTGTTCATGGACATTTATAGATCATTTTTTATCTATGTTTCATGTCCGTATTGATCATTGTGCTCGCGATCCGAGATTTTCTCTTGTGTATTCATGTTTTTCATGTTCATGACCGACAAGTTGTTGGAAGCGTGTTGTGGATCTTTGAGGAAGAATATTTGAAGGTGTTTTGTGTTCAAGAACATTGTTTTGGGTCTCTACTATGTTCTAACTGACCTTGGTTGATGCACTTTGATAATCTTTATTGTTTTGGGTCGACAATTTACATTCATTCTTTTATTATGTTGAACCCGACATAAAGCAATGTAATTTCTTGTTGCGGATATATATAGGTGATTGTTTCTTAATTTGAGATGTGTGTGAAGAGTGTGGTGTGAGAAGTGTGTGAGTGCTATGTGTGAAAAAGGTTCACATCATTCAAAGGCAGAGCAGAGTGTGAAGAAGTGTGATAGATAGTGAAGAAGTGTTCATGTGCTTAACCAGAACTGTACTCAGGCATTAGCAGATGCTACTTTCTCAATTCAAGTTCTTCAAATGGATTTAATCTGAAAATTTTATGTAAGATAGTGAGTCTTCCTTTGAGCAGTGAGCTCTAGGTAGTGTGCCTAAATGCATGTGCATTCCTCCTATATTCTTCTTATAATTTTAATAGGGTATAACTTGTGGATTAAAATCCACCATGGTCTTTCCCCTAACAAGGTTTCCATGCAAAAATATTGGTGCTATGTGTGTTTTTGATGTGTTGTTGATTCATGCTTTCACTGTTATTAATCAGATCTGAGATTAAAATTTAATAAGTTTGAAAATATATGACAACTAGTTCACCCCCCTCTTAGTTGTCCGCCCTTGTATTGCTAACAAATAGATGGCTCCAAAGTTCCTAGAGGTAGCACTAGTAGTCAACATAGCATCAAAAATAACCCCATAAACTTCTCTCAAGAGCAAATATGAAAAGCCATGAAAATGGGGCTCACAACTGATGTAATTTGATTAGAAATAGGCTAAAACTCCATCTCTCAACCAGTTTGACCAAAGTGGACTTTAAACTTACCCATCTAACTAAAAATCAGGCTCAAAAAGCTCTTGTTGAACTCCATCTCTTGACTTTGCATGAGTTTTGGGTAAAGGTAATCAATTTGAACAAAGAATAAAGCAACAATGATGATTTTTTTTTTTTTGGCGAAAGGCTATATGCCTATATATTATATTAATATAAAGAGTTGATTACAAAATTGCTAGAAATGAAAGAGAGAAGAGTCTTCAAAAATATACATAGGAATGTTTATCTACCACCCATATCCCTATACAACAATCCAATACCAAAAATGGATGCCTCTATGAAAGCATTAAAATACTAAACATAATCCATATTCACTGCTATCTTCCCATATAGACCCTAAGCATATTTGACATATTTAAAAAACTAATTGAAGCACTGCATATATTAATTTATGACAATAACTGAAACCTATTTATAGAACCTCCCTGAATGCCATACACTAGAATGAACCAGATTCAAAACCACCCCTACGAGGACAATAAACTGAGTTTTCATCTTGTACACCTTGAGAAAGCACCTACATATGGCTTGCTGCAATTTCCTGTGAACGGATAGTAATATTAATATCTAGAACTTGAGGAACCAATCTATTATCCCTACAAATCAGTGGCCCACTAGAAATTTGCAACCCTTGAATACAATCATGAGCTTTAAGGAAAGAAATGGCATGATATTTCCTTCTAAACTGATCCTCTTCCTCCCAATTGAACTCAAAGTGATATTTATTAAGTGCTCAATTCAAAAAGGATGAAGAATCATGCATATTTGATAGAATGATTCCTTGGAATGCCTCTGCATACCTTTTCTTATGATGGAGAAAATGTCGAGGAAACAATCACCCAACAAAACCATCTCTTTTGTTGAAGTCATACTACTGCACCCCTTTTTGCAAGGCATTATCCTCTAGGTAACGCCCGACAATCATGTTGTTTTCTATCACTTTCAAAGTATTGTAGTTCTGCACCAAGTCAAGGATATTAGAGAGGAAGATGGATAGGAGGTTTGTTGGGAAGATAACTCTTTGCCAGTCTGTTTGGAGAATCTCTTCACCAATGATTGTTTTGATACAATTCAAAACCAATGAATAGTACACCTTCAAAACTAATTGCAATTGGTCCTTTTCAATGCAGCTAGAGAATGGTTCCTCCCATTCCCACACCGCTACTAGATTTTTGAATTTGCGCACACGAAACTCCATTAGTCTGTAACCTGCACACAAAAAATTAGATTGAAGCCCTACAAAAAAACAAAGATTTCGACACCGCTTTCAAGATATAGAGGTAAGGGTTGCCTTCAGGAAATATTTTTTTTTTCTATGCATTAGATAAACACCTGCTAATAAATTTGAGCGATGCCAGATTTCCCAAATAGAGGACTATAGGAAAGATATGATTTTAATTAATGACACGATTCAGATCTACTTTGGTAATGAAAAATCTCCAATATTTTGTACACGCACATTCCTTGTGCAACCCCCGTAATGTGGATTTTCCACCTCTTCCTCATAAGAATGTGGAAAAATCATGATTATTCATGTTTAGTACTGAATTTTTACTCACACAAGATGAGACATTAGATTCCTTAATCATTACCACAACAACCTCCAAATTTTCATGTATCAATAAAGCTATGGGGTATATAGAAATTGATATAGCTACACTTCCTCTGCTCCAAATTTAGCTAATCAGGTAAGCTACAAAAATAAGAGAAAATAACCCTACCAACCATCTTATTACAATCCACTTAAACCATCAATTAAACATGTGCGTTGTCTCTTACAAGAAAGATGAGCTCATCTTGATGACACTTACTGAGATGATTACCATCTTTTTAACATACTCCATAAGTAATCCCACCATGAGAGATTATGTATTTGAAGTTTGGTAAGATAGGCTCTAGTCCCATTAGATGAATTAGCTTAAGATTAAAGAATGCATTATTTTTCAATAATTTCCCTTAGCTCTGATAAATCCTGAATGTTATTATTATTCTCTTTGAAAAGAATTTACTTCTTATCACACCCTATATTAGCTAAACAATCTGCAAGAGTATTGCCCTACTAATAAATATGAGAGATCTGGAAGTCATAAAAGTATCTAACAATTACAAAATAATCTATAACACATACTGCATAAACCAATTGAAGCAAGTTCTTTCTTTGCAAGCATTTACCACTATCAAAGAATCACCTTCAATATGAATTGCTTTGATTTGAAGTTGTCTTGCAAGAAGCAGTCCATGAAGAAGGGCCATTGAATCTACCATATTATTAGTCCCTAGTGGTAGATTTATTGGTCTGGTTGCCTTAGCAATAACTCTTTCATCCCTAATGCAAACACCTTCTATTGAAGAACTAGGGTTTCCTCTAGATGCCCCGTCAAAGTTTAATTTACAGAATCCTTCCATTGGTGAAAACCATTTAATTGATCTCCTATCCACTTTTGCATGATGAGGCTATTTTAGGCTTCCTTTAAAAGGAAGCATTATTTTTTTTTCCAATTCTTCAATATGTTATTATCCTATGCCGAAAACATTCCACCCATATTTTTATGATCTTAAACCCATGTATTTAATACTTTTGAAATTGATTTTTCAATCCAAGCATGAACAAAATGAATGGAGGCCAAAGTTTTTATAAAAATGCATTTATTTCTTTCCCACCATATGAACCATACAACCAATGCTAGGATAGCTTTCCAGATGCACGTAAAAAAAGAAGACTTGTATAACAAAGGCCATACAAAAAAAAGATCCTAGATTGAATTCGGTAGTGGGGCAGAGTAGTTCATTTTTTCCAAAATAAAAAGCCAACAAGATTGAGAAAAAGAACATTGAAAATGTAAGTGATCATGATCCTCAAGAGTTTGATTACACAATACACAATTGAAAGGCTCTCTAATTCCTAATTTGTCCATCCAATCACTTGTTAGAGCTCTTTTTCTCATCACTATCCATGAAAAACTACCCGCTTTTGGAAGGACCACATTGTTTTGGCATAATGAAAATTCTCTCTGAGATTGTATGGAGTCACCCCTATTGAGGATTGCCTTGTACCCTTGCTTAATTGAGTAAGAACCATTCTTGGATGGCACCCATATTACTCGGTCAAATTTTTCTGATAAGAAGACTATTATACTATCCAAAATCTGTGTGAATAAATATTTTTGAACTTTTGATATTTGCAAAGAAGAAAAGTCTTCTGAAACCACCCTCCCTCATGGAGGCTCAACTAAGTTAACATAGTCTATTAATATTTTCCCCCAAATCTGAGAAAAGACCAAAATGGATGATTGAAACTCTTGAAAATCTCTCAATGGAGGACTCCCATTCCAAGAGTCATTCCAAAAATAAATTTCATCTCCCTTATTGACCTCTTAGAAAATATACGATGTAACCACCTTTCTGCATGAGATCATGAAATTCCACATGGCTGAACCTTCAGGTGGATTAGAAATTGTGAAAATTCTCTTAGGATTTTGACTGTCAAGATATTTGGCCCTCATCAAGGAACACCATTTGGACTCTGGCTTGGTATACATTTTCCAAATAAGTTTCCCACCAAAAGCTTGATTTCGCTTGGAGATGTCATGCAAACCCACTCCTCCTTTGAATTTTTCTGATACCATACTATCCAAAGAGATTAAAGGTATTTTTTTGGCATCATTCATATTCCCTTTCCAAAGGAACCTTCTTATAATCTTCTAAATTTGATCAACTACTATGTTGGGGGACCTTAAAATTGAAATAAAATAATTAGTTATTGCAAAAAGAATTAATTTTATCAATAGAATTCAACTTGAAAAGGACAACCACTGAGCTTTCCAGGCATAAATTCTTTGCTTAATTCTCCCAATGACTTTAGACTAATAAGATGGTTTATTAGCCACCATGAAAAATGGAATTCCTAAATACTTACAAGGTAGATCCGCCTCTTGGAATCCCAATATTATGATAATTTTCCTTTTTATATCAGCTTTAGAGTTGAACACATAAATTTTTGACTTTTGAGCATTTATCATTTGACCTGACACTAGTGAACATTTATCCTTTGAGCATTTATGGCTCTTGAAGAGGAAAAATTTAAAGAGGTTTTCGAACACAAGTATGATTTTCCCATTCAAGAAGCTGAATGAAAACTTAGGGTCAAAGAAATTGTGGAGTATGATCCTCTCCATGACATTGATCATTCTTCGCTAGTTGGTGGCGAAAGACAAGAATGTTGGAGCAACAATGAGGGAAACAAAGGAAAGAAACAAAGTTTTGATTTCTTCTTGCATCCTATCAACAATTCACCATCTTCACATTCTTATGAGTGGGAAGGCCAATTCAAGGTGTTCATTGAAGATGAGATGCTGGCTCTATATATATTTTATCTCACACATAGCTTGGTTGAAGAGCTTTACTGGAAGGATCAACTTGAAGAGAGATGAAGAGGAGTTCTATGGATGAAGTTTCTCTTCCCAACTTGCAACTTATTAGAAAATCTTTGGAGACATTAAAGTTAGAGTAAATGTACTTGATTGAAGATCAAGATCATGCCATTGAAGTTGCAAAGAATACCATTTGTGCCTTCCAAGAAAAGGAGAGTGTTGTTTGGTGTTTCTACACATCAACAACTCATACAGAATAAAATTTATCCTATCTCTCTTGAAAGGTTGATCTCTATGAACAAAGAGATAACCCCAAGGTCTCACAGGTGTCAAGTCATGTCAATGCAGTAGAACAAACTTAGTGAGAAAATGTGAAAATGCTGGTAATCACAAGGGGTCTTACGTACAAATGTTGGAAGCTCTAAACTTATCAAATTTTAATATATGGTGATGCTCAAATTTCAAGTTCTAACCATATAATAAAGAAATAGAAAAAGATGAGGGTTTAAAAATTTCTAATGTTAACAATACTTCTAAGATTAACCATGCAAGTGATGAAATACCTGGAATGGACCAATCCCTTAAATTAATTTATGTTTGACCCAGGCTATACCAACAATCTTGCAGAAAACAGTGCAATCTTCTAAGGTGTTAAAGATTTTCAGGTTGTGGGAATTCATTCAATAAGACTGAATGAATATCTATAGTTGAACTAAACACATGAATATGGGGTATAGGTTGACCTTGCACAATATTCCCATAATCAAGAAGCTGCCCAAGATATGAACTAGGGATTGGTACAACACTCCAAGCATTAAATCACAAAAAATACTAACTAAACCTAAAATGTATTCAAACATTTCCAAGTGGTTTGAAAGATATAACAAGAAACATGCAAGATTATTCAATGCAAAAGGGGTGCCAGCCATAACACAATGTCTGCACTTTGTATTAAATCATCATATTAGCAACAATTCTGGTCTGTTACAACACTTGCTTGAAATGTGAAAACTAACTTCTAATCTTCTAACATGCTACTCTACTGCTAACTCTAATGATTACAAGTCTTTTGACTTAGTCTTCCAATCTCTACTAATTCATACCTAACCAAATCCTTATAAATGAGGTAGAGTGCCATACTTATAGAAAAATAGACCCGCGTAAAATAGAGCTAGGATTACAAGGAAGCTCGACCACACATCAATTCGGCCCCGACAGCCAGCAATAACCCACTATCAAGCATTCAATGCAGCAAGAACCCTCATCAGATCAAACAAGGACCGCAAAAGGTCAAGGGAACAAATCCTTGAGCCACACCCACCAAAAGACTTCACCCGCGCGAACAGTGACACGCATGAAAATACCAATAGGAACACGAGCAACTGATCAGACCCGAGCTGGGAAAATGAATGGCTCAGATCAAACAACACCAGGTTGAGCCCCTTTAGATTATGTATGCCAGCCATTAATGTCCACCAAAATAATTGGCCTTGCGTGGGAGAGTGAGTTTCATGATAGCAACCATAAAAGTGTACTTGACTGCACCTGCAAATCATGCCAAATATTCAAAGTACACCCAACAATCCCAGCTCGATCCAACCTACAATCAAATGGGCCACTATTAATGCCCAGTACACCATCATAATCCAAGCAGGTCCATTAGAGTTCCCAAGGCAAGAAAATCAAGCATAAACCCAGGTGGAGGTGGAACCAGAGACAGGTGGAGGCGGAACTGCGAGAAAAATAGGCACATAGAGCAAAGATAAGAAGAGGCGGAGGTGGAACGAGAATAGGAAAGGAAGGGAAATAGGTGGAGGTGGAGACAAAGCCAACCTCGGCGGAAGCGGAGGCAAAACCAACCTCGGTGGAAGCGGAGGCAGAACAGGAATGGGAAAGGAAGGGAAACAGGTGGAGGCAGAGACAAAACCAACCCTGATGGAAGCAAAGGTGGAACGGGAATGGGAAAGGAACCATGAAATTTGCCAAAGTTCAAAGCCAAATTGCAGCCTGGTCCCGACCTTGACAAAAAATAGAAAAGAAAACTGAAGAAAACCTAAGGGTAGAACCAACCCGAAGGTTGAAGACAAACAAAACAACGGAAGAATGAGAACATGGGAGGCGGAGCCGGAACGAGAATGAAGATGAAACCGAGAACTTAGCCTAAGTTCAAAGTTTGGATCCATCTCAGTTTTTCCTTCGACAAGAGAAGGAAAAAGCGAAGTGAAGAAAAAACTGAGGAAAACCAACCCTTAGGACGAAAACAAACAAAACGAAGAAGAAAGCAAAAGAGCAGGAAGGAAGTGGAGTTGGAACAGGAACGAAGATGGAACTGAGAACTTAGCCAAAGTTCAAAGTTCAGTCTCATCCTAGTTCCGCCTCCGACAGAACAAAGGAAACAAGGAAAACAAGGGAAAGCCAAGGGAGAAAACCAACCCTTAGGACCCAAACAAAAACACCAAGGGAGAAAACATAACTCAAAAGAAGACCACCCTAGAGAGGACATCCACAAGACCTCAAAACCACCAGGAACTCAACACAAAGGCACCCCCAACCAAGGCAAGCACCAAAGACCAAAACCCCAAGATTTTCAAAGATAAGCAGAAAGAGGGGGCAAGCCATAAAAATAGGCCAAAAGGGTAGGCCAAGAGAGGGTCCCCCACTTTCAGTGGGGCGTGTGTGCAAAACTACACAACAAATGGTGACTCCACTAGGGAAATGCTCTAGAGCATTTCGATGACAAACTGTCATCATGGACTCAGAATCCCTGGTTTCATTCCAAGCATCAGGTTACAAATAGAAAAGGTTCAAAAATCACTAACAAGCCAACCTTTCCTATACCGGGGTCAAAGTGTGTGCATATGCATTCATTTTCCTTTCCAATTGCAGCAAGGACCAAATTCAGTCTGACAGGGGTACCTAAGGATTCTAACTCCAAAAGCAACCTAGATAGAGCCAAACTGTTGGTCAGGCGTCCATAGCCCCGATGAGGTTATCACTATGAACCTCCCTAGCATAGCTCTACTGCCAACCAGGCGTCCATAGCCCCGGGAGAGATACTAGGATACCCTTGAAAAGGTGAACATTTTTTATTTTTCAATATTTTATTTTCTTTTGGTATTCTCTTTTACCGTGTAGGAAATGAAGCTCACACTCAAGGATGAGAACCACAATAGCACTGGAGCAAAATTTAAGATTTTTCACCCAGTCATACCTCCTAAAGACCATACGCAACCTCAAAATTCTTAAGATTTGTGTGAAGATATAAGACCCATATGCATTCCAGAATTCAACTTAGTCAAGTGACACTTACTCCCAGCCCATGCAACATCAAATGAAATAAATCCACCAGTTTGAATGACTTCGAAAAGATGATAAAATTTTGTAAAATAAATCCTAGAGAAGATCCAAACAAGTAGCCAGTTATACAGATGCAACAAGCCCAAAAGAAAGTAGGACAACAGGAAAAAACCAACCCAAGAAGACCAAAGCAAACCAAAACAAGAGCAACAAACAAACAAAGAAAAAACCAAAAGAAACTCAAACCAAAAGCAACAAGCAAAACAATAGAAAGGAAACCTAATCTACTTATGTACAAGGATAGAGCTGAGATCAACTCACGACCAAAAATAATGCTTCAAATAATTCCCATTGATAGGTAGTGGGATATCTCCTCCAGTGAGGGTTTTCAAACAAAAGGAATTATCTCCCAGGATCTTTGTAATCTGATAACGGCCGAGCCAAAGTTTGTCAAATTTTCCATGCTCCCCCTTTTCGTCATGGGCTTTATCCCAGTAGAGAACGAAGTTAGATATTCTAAAGGCTTTCACCTTGGCTCTCCTATCAAACCATATTTTCACTATACCCTGATGTTTGGCAAAGTTTTCTAGGGCTTCATCTCTTCTCTCTTCAAGGTGCAACAATTCAGTCAAGCGGGCTTCATGCTTTTCCTCCCCATCATAATATTCATTGATGAATTGTAGGGTAGGGATCTTTAGCTAGATGGGAAAGACAGGTTCCAAGCCATACACTAAGTGATAAGGAGAGGTTGCTAAGGATCTTTTCTGTCTAGTGCGGTCTGCCCAAAGAGAAAATCTGAGCTGGGTATGCCAATCCTTGGGATTCTTTTCTAGTAGTTTTCGGATGACTGTCAATAGGTTTTTATTGGAAGACTTAGCCAAACCATTCCCCTGTGGATAGTAATTGGAAGGAAATTTTATGGCAATTCCATGGTCATAATCCCAGTTAGAAAACTTTAATGATGCAAATGCAAAACCATTGTCACAAACTATAGCTAATGGACAACCAAAGCGGTTAATGATACCCTGATTGCATGAAATTGATTACTACTTCATAAGTACATTGTTTGCAGGCAAGAGATTTAGTCCACCTAGTAAAATAATCAGTTATGGTAAGAATATACCTATGGCCTGTAGATGAAGATGGGTTGATTCGCCCAATGAAATCCATTCCCCATTGTGCAAATGGTTTTACCTCTATGATAGGCCAAAGTGGAAGAGCTGCACACCTCTCCCTACTTGCTGCAGTTTGACACACAAGGAAAGTCCTCACGTGGTGATGTGTGTCCTTGAACAAGGTAGGCCAATAATAGCCTACCCTCAGAATATAATTTGCAGTGGAGTGTGCTGAACCATGGCGTGTGCCATATTTATCATGAAATTCAGTCAGCACTCTCCCTGCCTCTTCCTTCCCTAGGCATCTCAAGTAGACACCTTCATGATTTCTCTTGTATAGGACAACTCCCTTCATCATAAAACTGCCAATCTTCAAATGTAGAGCTCTCCTTTGCACTGAATTAAGGTGTTTGGGACATTTCTGATTCAACAAGTAGTAGATAATGTCATCATACCAGTCCCCCAGAGAAACATCTTCGAGATTATAATGCTGGGCAACAAGGTCAGGACCCATTTCTGCCATTGTCTTGGTCAATCCCTATCCTCCTACCAACTTCATGGGTTGAATTTCAATATCATATTCTTGTAACATAGTCACCCACTTGGCTATATGTTCACCCAACTCATTTTGCATCAACAACAACTTGACTGGAGGATCAAGGACTATAGCAAAGACCTTGTTTCTCAGTATATAGTGCCTAAAATTCTTTATAGTTCAGACCAAGGCATAAGCCTGCTTTTCAACACTAGGATACCTCAGTTAGACATCCTTCAAAGGTGAACTCATGAATGCTATGGGATGTTCATTACCTTGATCAGATTTTTGTGTCAACAAGCCCGCATAGGAGTGATCATAAGAAAATGAATAGATGTAGAATGGCTTAGCATAATCAGGACTTACTAGAACAAGGGCCTCAACAACAACTCTCTTGATTTCTGCAAATGCTTCCTTAGCCTCTATATTCCATTAAACCTTCACTTCTTACTTAAACATGGCATTTAAGGGCTTGATTATTTATGCAAATCCTGTGATAAATTTCTTGACAAAGTTAATCTTTCCAAAGAATGAATTCATTTCTTTCTTGCTTGTAGGGGGTTGAATTTTCAGTATTGCCTCCACTTGTTCGGGATAAATGGCAATACCTTGTTCTAAAATAATGTGTCCTAATACCTTTCCCTTAGTGACTCCAATGATGCACTTCTTTGGAATAAGTGAAATACCAAATTTCCTGCACTTCTGGAATACTTTGCATAAATCTACAACATGCTCACTTCTCTTCTTGGAAAAGACTATCAAATCATCCATATAGATGATTATGCACTTGCCAATGATGTACCTAAAGGAAATATCCATTGCTCTTTGGAATGTGGCTCCAGCATTGATTAACCCAAAGGGAATTCTCCGGTAAGAAAAGGTTCCCCATTTTGTAGTGAAGGTAGTCTTGTGCCTATCCTCATATTGAACCATGACCTGATTGTATCCAGAGTACCCATCCAAAAAAGACATCATCTGAGATCCATTGACAACTTGAAGAACCTCATCTAGTGAAGGGATTGGATAATTATCCTTTTCTAATGCTCTGTTCAGGTTCCTGAAATCAACGCACAATCCGATTTCTCCATTTTTCTTCCTAACTAGAACTAGGTTTTCCACCCATGTTGAATGTCTTACTGGGAATATGATTTGTGTTGAGAGTAACTTCTACACTTCCTTCTGAATAATGGGCTCCAACAAAACATTAATTGGTCTTTGTCTTTGCCTGAATGGCTTAACATTTGACTTGAGGGGGATAGTATGTGTAATGATCAAAGTGTCATATGTCCTCAAGTCATCATAGCTCCAGGCTATCACATCCTGATATGTGTGCAAGGAATCAATAATTCCTTTCCTCCCCTCTAGAGTGCACACCTTACCAATAAAGACATTCCTGACACCACTTTGGGTCACCATGTTGTACATTTCACATTGACAGTTGAGGGATTCCCTTTTCATTTTCTACTCTTGATCTCTTATCCTATCCAAATCAAAGATCCTTTCCAATTGGACCATGCCTCTCAAGATGGTGTTAGTTTTCAAATTGAGGACTCCTTCTAGGTCAATTTTGGCCTCTTGAGGCTCAACCTCATCAATTACTTGAGAATCAAACACATCACAGCTAGTGATAAAATCAAGAATGTGCTTATCATCTTCAAATACCTAAAAATTGGTGACATTGCCAGGCACCGAGGGTACTGGAACAAGTTCCATAGTGAACTTCTTTAAGCCTAAAAGTGATAAGGGCTGAAATGTACTTGCTGCTTGGGCCAAAGAATCAACAGTCGGATTCTTACTCTGAGGTATCAGCTGAAGGTTGAAGGCATCAAATCCTTCAATAAGATCCGAAATTCTATGTCTGTAATTGACCATCCTTCTGTGATGACATGAGCATTTTTTTCTCAGCTGCCTAACCACTAGCTTAGAATCTCCAAAAACTTGTAGGATTTTAACTTTATTTCTTAATGCCATTAGTAGCCCATGAACTAGAGCTTCATACTCAGCTACATTGTTAGTGCATTGGAATTGGAGTCTGTGAGTAGCAAAGTAGGTTTTACCTTTTAGACTGATCAGCTCCAGCCATGCTCTAGCACCTTGCTTGGATTTGGATCCATCAAACCTTAATGTCCAACAGTCATTAGCTCCTGATTTTTTTGCGATACCTTTGTCCTTGTTGCCACCTGGAGGCTCTTTGGGAGGTTTTGGATCCTTCCCCATTTGACTATTTTGAAAGCGCTATATGTTTGACTCAATGGTTGGGGTTGTGCTAATGCACCTTTGTATTTGTTCTACTGTAGTTTGACACAAGAAACATTCCAGTTTGGAATGAGGGGCATCATGGATTCGACACCAGTTAGGAAGAAGCAACTCTTCAAAGTTCATATTTCTACCTAGATGAACCTAATCTTCTACACATTTCTAGATAAACTCTTGGAAGTTATCCAACAAATTGAGTTGTCTATCCGCTTGATCACCAAGTTTTTTCATTTGTTCAAATTTCACTTTGAAGCTGCTGGCTTCTGATGTGGGTTCACCAGAAGAGCTTTGCAACATCAAGATTTCCTCTGTGTCCGAGGCAGGAGAGGCTAGGACATAGTTCTCCATACTGAATTCTGATACCAGTATCGGAAGTATTATAATATTCAATGATGACATACTTCATTCTTGGTTCCCTCTCAATTATGATCTGATTTGGGACTTCTTTCCAGGGAACCACATGTGGGAGTGATCTATGGATGTGTATCCATTTAGTGCCTTGGTGAAATCTCTACCCAACATCAGACCATAGGTGTCAGGAATGTCAGCTACCTAAATATTAAGCACTTGTTACACTCTAAGATCTGAGGCGACTTGCATGGGAATCATATTTAGTTCTCCTACAATGTTCACCTCTGTTTTGTCTAATTGGGTGACTTTCTTTTGAGAGGCTGTAGGGGTAATACCAAGAGCCCTACATAAAACAAATGGCATAAATTTTTTGGATGCCCCTGAATCCAGTAGACAATTGTGCAGATTTTTACCAAATATACGAATGGAAATAAAAAAAGGAGGTGTTTCTATTTTGCCTTGAAATAAACTCAATTGTGAGTCAGCTTGGGCAACCTGACTCTTTATCTTTTTCTTTACCCCTATCCCTAGGTTGTGATGGAATAGGACCTTTGGGTGTTTGTGAAATAGGAGGCCTTGCAATTGCCTCATTGGCAGCTATTCCTAGCATTGCTATACTTGAATTAAAGGACCCAAGGACTACATTTTTGATTTTAGGAACTCTTAATAACTCAAAAGAAAAAAGACTCACCTTTACTTTTCTGAGTTCCTTAGTGACATATTCTCCCAGCTGTTCCACATTCATGTTAGTGTGGAGCTCCTTGGAATGACCGGTCTTCTTATCCTTTGTTGCATCAACAATGCTTCCTTTGGAAACATCTGGTTGTCCTTCCTTTGTGAGGTACTGTGTTGGCACCTGAGGGTAGGATGGATTGTTATTGGCATGTGGATTTGGTGGAGTAGTAAAATTGTGTGGAGGGGAAAATGTAGTGAACGATACTCCATCCTGTGGATTCCTATGGGGCTTGCTCCTAAGATCATACTTTCTGACAGGTTGCTGAAAAATTTGCACTTCCTCAAACTAGCCTCCTCTTCATCCAATGGGCCATTGTCATTCTCAGTTTCTTCATCAAACAACTAAGAAATTTTATCTTCATTGAGCACTTGTTCAGCCTCTCCACTCTGGTTGCTTGATTCCTCTTCTGGTTCATTTTCCTAATCCCTAGGGAATGAAGCATGATTCAACACTAAAACTAGGGAGTCATAGGGATTTGAGGGAACCAAATCCTAGATGGTGGAGTTGTTTTCAACTTCATATTGAAAAATAGAAGCAATAGTTTGAAATTCAAGGCAGTCAAGCTTAGAGTGCTGACTTGTATTATGAAGCCTACACCATCCAGACAAAGTGGCTTCGTCTAGGTACACCCCACCTAGAGGCTTCTCAGGATTGGAAGGTTGATCAAGTGGAGTGGGAACTCCTCCATTGTTAGGCTCAGTGTTCCATGACCTGTTATGCCTAGGTGGTTGTCTTCTTTCAAATCCTTGTCCACCTTGTTGATTTCTATCAAAGTTCTGACCATAACCTTGTCCCCTTTCAAAGTTTGGATTTTTGTCATAGTGTTGACCTTTGTTATAATTTGATTGCATGCTCTTCTGATTATCTTGTAATTTATTGTTTTGGTTCCTCAAGTAGGTTACCTCCATGGTCAACTTCTTCACTTTCTCAGTTAGCTCATCTAACCTTTCCTTATCAGGATTGTTGTAAGGGAAAGGATTCACAGTGTTTGGGGAATACCCTGACACTCCTCCAGAACCAGTAGACTAATTCAAAACTTCTGAGTTCTGTAAATATGTAGGGAAATCAGCTTGTGGCTGTGAATGGAGGGGATGGTTAGAATTTTGCTGGGGATAACCGGGCATTGGTTGGACTTGGTTTATTGGATGACCCGGGTGAGGGACTAGAGGCAACTGTGGAATAGGATTCATTATAGGCATGGGATTGGTCAAATCCTGGTTGAGGGATTGGACTTGGCTTGGGTGAGAAGTTGGTCCTAGAGATGGTAGAGGTCCAGACAAGTGTTGTCTCAGGTCTGTATTGACCTTAACAACCTCCATATATGCATCGAGCAAGGTAGTTGGTGGATTAGTTCTCCACTTAAGGAAGGTGGAGGTAAGGCTATCAAGGGCTTCAAAGTAGACCTCTAGGGAAATTTCCTCATTTCTAGCATAAGGTGCTTGAAGTCTAGTGTATGCTCGATGGAACCTATTGTTGAATGATCCTATAGGCTCATTAACCTCCCTTTTTACTCCAGTAAACTACATATATAGCTCATTAGCACTAATGGGAATCTTAAATTTTAGTAGGAATGCAGCCTCAAGCTCAACCCAGTTAGATATGGATGCAACAGGTAAGTGGTTATACCAATAAAATGCCTCTTCTCCTAGAGAATAGGGGAAGAGTCTGCATGCAACATCCTCATGATTAATCCCTCTATCTCTCAGACAGGTCTAAAAGATCCTAATGTGCTCTTCTGCTGTCCTATTTGGGTCATTCGTATGAAACTTAGAGAAAAAATGCTCAAGGTTCTTGGGCATAACATTGTAGTTGTTGAATGTCAGAGGTGATGGGTTATTTTCCAAGAAATCCATTGGTGGAGGTGGCAATGGTCAATGAATTATTGGCTGGGGTTGTGGAATGGAACCAGTCTCAAAATCTGATGAAGATGGAGTGGGTGGAGGTGAAGATGGTGGAAATGATGGATTGGATGATGGTTTCTCCCTTCTTCTAGTCCTTCTTGACCTGGTTGGAGGTGGCAATTCTTGAAACTCTTCTTCCTCTCCCGGTATAGATTTGGTTCTCCTTCTGCGCTTGTCGGGAGAAATGGCGTTTAGAAAATTCTCTAGCTTGATTGTTCAGGTCCTCCTTCTAGTGCCAATCCTATTGTTTGGTGTTTCTACACATCAACAACTTAGAAAAAATAAAAGTTACCCTATCTCTCCTGAAAGGTTGATCTCTATGAACAAAGAGATAACCCCAAGGTCTCACGGGTGTTAGTTCATGACAATGTAGTAGAACAAACTCAGTGATATAATGTGAAAATGGTGGTAATCACAAGGGGTCTTATGTACAAATGCTAGAAGCTCTAAACTCATCAGATTTTAGGATATGGTGATGCTCAAATTTCAAGTTCTAACCATATAATAAAGAAACAACAAAAGATGAGGGTTTCAAAAGTCCTAATGTTAACAATACTTCTAAGATTAACCATGCAAGTGATGAAATACCTGGAATGGACCAATCCCTTAAACTAATTTATGTTCGACCTAGGCTATACCTGCAATCTTGTAGAAAATAGTGCAATCTTCTAAGGTGTTAAAGATTTTCAGGCTGTGGGCATTCATTCAATAAGATTGAATGAATATTTACAGTTGAACTAAGCACATGAATATGGGGTATAGGTTGACCTTGCACAACATTCCCATAATCAAGAAGCTGCCTAAGATATGAACCAAGGATTGCTACAACACTCCAAGCATTAAATCACAAACATTACTAACTAAACCTAAGATGTATTCAAACATTTCCAAGTGGTTTGAAAGATAGAACAAGAAACATGCAAGATTATTCAATGGAAAGGGGGCACCAGTCATAACACAATGTCTGCACTTTGTATTAAATCATCATATTAGCAACAATTTTGGTCTATTACAACACTTGCTTGAAATGTGAAAACTAACTTCTAATCTTCTAACATGCTACTCTACTGCTAACTCTAATGATTACAAGTCTTTTGACTTAGTCTTCGAATCTCTACTAATTCCAACCTAACCAAACCCTTATAAATGAGGCAGAGTGCCATACTTATAGAAAAATAGGCCCGCACGAAACAGAGCTAGGGTTACAAGGAAGCTTGGCCACACATCAAATCGGCCCCAACAACCAGCAATAACCCGCCATCAAGAATTGAATGCAGCAAGGACCCTCATCAGATCGAACAAGGGCCACATAAGGTCAAGGGAACGAATCCTCGAGCCACACCCACCAAAAGACTTCACCCGCGCGAATAGCCACTCATGCGAAAATACCAGTAGGAACACGATCCACTGATCGGACCCCAGCTGGGAAAATGAACGGCTCAAATTGAACAACACCAGGTTGGGCCCCTTTAGATCACGTCTGCCAGCCATTAATGGCCACCAACCAAATCAACCTTTCATGTGAGAGTGGGTTTCATGACAACAGCCACAAAGTGTACTTGATTGCACCTATAATTCATGCCAAATCTTCAAAGTACACCCAGTAATCGCAGCTCGATCCAACCTGCAATCAAATGGGCCACCATTAATGCCTAGTACACCATCAAAATCCAAGCAGGTCTATTAGAGTTCCCAAGGAAATAAAATCAAGCATAAACCTAGGCAGAGGTGGAACTAGAGATAGGTAGAGGCAGAACCACGAGCAAAACAGGAACAAAGAGCCAAGATAGGCAGAGGCGGAGGTGGAACGGAAATGGGAAAGGAAGGGAAATAGGCGGAGGCAAAGAAAAAACTAATCCTGATGTAAGAGGAGGAAAAACCAACTCCGGCGGAAGCAGAGGCGGAACGGGGATGAGAAAGGAAGGGAAACAGGCGGAGGTGAAGACAAAACCAACCCTGATGGAAGCGGAGATGGAACGGGAACAAGAAAGGAACCGTGAACTTTGCCAAAGTTCAAAGCCAAATTCCAACCTGGTCCTGGCCCCAACAAAATATAGAAAAGAAAACCAAAGAAAACCTAAGGGCGGAAAACCAACCCGAAGTTCGAAGACAAACAAAACAACGAAAGAACGAGAATGCAGAAGGTGGAGCCGGAATGGGAATGAAGACGGAACCGAGAACTTAGCCAAAGTTCAAAGTTCGAATCCATCCTAGTTCTGCCTCTGACAAGAGAAGGAAAAAGCAAATCGAAGAAAAAACTAAGGGAGGAAAACCAACCCTTAGGACGAAAACAAACAAAATGAAGAAGAAAGAAAAAGAGCGGGAAGGAAGTGGAGCCATAACAAGAACAAAGACAGAACCGAGAACTTATCCAAAGTTCAAAGTTTAGTCTCATCCTGGTTCCACCTCCGGCAGAACAAAGGAAACAAGGAAAACAAGGGAAAGCCAAGGTAGAAAACCAACCCTTAGGACCCAAACAAAAACACCAAGGGAGAAAATAGAAGGCAAAAGAAGACCACCCCAGAGAGGACATCCCCAAGACCTCAAAACCACCAGGAACTCAACACAAAGGCACCCCCAACCAAGGCAAGCACCAAAGAGAAAAACCCCAAGATTTTCAAAGATAAGCACAAAGAGGGGGCAAGCCACAAAAATAGGCCAAAAGGGTAGGCCAAGAGAGGGTCCCCCACTTTCAGTGGAGCGTGTGTGCAAAACTGCACAACAAAGAGTAAGGTCTAAGAGCTTACTTTGGAGCTCAAATCGACAAAGGACATTTTGAAAGAAACTCGGTTGGCTCTAACGGAGGTTGAAGACCAGTTTGTTGACTTCAAACTTTTCAAGGAGCAAGAGGATGCACAAAGAGCTGAAGAAATCAAGCAAGTGATTGGAGAGCTTGATAGTCTTCAAGATGATTTTGATCTTGAAAGCATTTCAAGAAAATAAAAAGTTGCATGTGCAGATTTGGAGCAAAAAGATGAAAGGAATGACTTTCAAGTTTTTAACAATCCTCTCTTTGAAGTGGGTGTTGAGGAGAGTTATGATAATCTTCTCTTTGTGATGGATTATATGACATCAAACCAAGAGGAAATATCTTTTGACAATAATGTCGAAGCGGAAAGATCTAGCACTTCTTCCAATAATGGGATGACGATCCATGAAGAAATTATACTGTTATGCTACCAAAATGGTGAGTGGTTTGCTTTGAGGAATGCATACCTCCTAGCTTGGATTTGGTTTCTTGCTTGAAAGATAGCAACTAGCTAAGTGATAAGACTATTCTTTACTCAGAAGGGAAGATTGAGCTTATTGTAATGGAGTCTTATGATGCCTTTTGGTGTGTTTCTTAGTTTACAGGTTGCTGATTTTGGTGTGGCTGAAGTAGATTTTTGCTCATTGCACTCTAGGCAATTTTTGTCTGGTTCTGGGTAGTTGATATATCTCTTCCTTGGCTCTGGTCACCCCTTTGTGAATTCTTTTGGAATTTTTCATGGAGTTCTTGATTTTATCTTGCAGGTCGCCCCTTTTCTAGGTCACACTTTTTCTTGGGAAGTCTTGGAAAGTTTTAGAAAAATAAATACCTTTAGTTTGTAGTTGTTTCTCAATCCTAGTTTGGTCGCCATCTCTCTAGGGGTCATATGCATTTCATTTCATGTCATTTGGAGTGGTTTTGAGTGAGTTATGAAAATTTTAGTGAGTTTATTAGTTTCTGGTTTGTAGTTTTCAATTTGTTGGTCTGATATTTCAGTTTGTAGAAGTTGGAGTTTTTGGGGTGAGTTTTCATATTTAATGAGTCTTTGAAGGTTGGAGATCAAATATTAATATCAAAACTATTAGTGTAATTAATTAATTAATTAATTATTACACTAGCATAATTTAACTTAGGTATTAATTAATCATATTAGTCCTAGGTTACTTTTAATCATTTAATAAAGTTGTTGAGATAAGATTCCCTTCTAGAAGATGAGTTGTCTTTTCTAGAACTTATCTCCATCTTGTTATCATTCCCTAGGTAGTTAGTTAGGGTTTCATGTTGTCACATGTAGTGTGATTTGAACACTTGGCAACATCTTATGCATTTTAGGTTTTGCTCTTTCCTATATAATCAGGCATATGTACTCTTTGTAAATCATTCTATATATCAATCAGATAATCTCTATTTGCATGCCCTTAGTTGCAACACTTTCTGTGTGGTTGAATTTCTTCTTGGTAGGTCCTTTGAAGTGTGTGCAGCTTCATTGGATGATTCAACATCCATTATTCCAACATGGTATCAGAGCCATTCCATTGAAGGTTCATCCCAGTATCAAGAAAGTTGGGCTATAGAGATTTTTGCAGGCTTGAGGGTTTTCTTTGCAGGCTAGTTGGTTCTACCCGTGGACCAAGCTATTTTTTGGTGCAGATCAGGCTCTATCCGACCTCTCCATTGCACTTAGAAGGCCTCAAAACCTTAAGATCACCTGCCCATTCCTCCGATTTGGACATATTTCATTCGGGAGCCATTTGAGGTATCTAAGGTTTTTTGCATTTTTGTACGATCCGTATAGTTTTTGCAGAAATAAAATATCTCCTTTCAGTCCTCCATTATGGCAATTTTTTTTAAGTCATTGGGCATTTTTTATTTAAAAAAAGGGGCTATTTTTCCTATAGTTCTGGAAAAAATTTAAAATACGGGTGACCTGGTATTTTATTGATAGTCGGCATAATCATATTTTCTGCGGTAGAATATTATGGGGTTTAATTTTTTACTTCGTCGGCATTTGATTTGATTTGATAAATCATTGGTTTTATCCTTCGGTCGGCATGAAATTCTTTTCAGTCGGCATTTAAATACTTTTTTGAATTTCCCATAGGCATTATTTAAAAAAATTGTCGGCCATTTAAAAGTCTGCAGGGAGGGTACAGGGACCCATCCCATCACCGATCACTGGGCATCTTTCCACCAGCCCAGTCACCACTTGTCAAAGCCTTTTCAGCAAGCAGTCGACGCTGTCTTCCGCCTAGCCCGGTCACCTGGAGATGCGAGGGCTCTGCTAAGTTCCCAGCGGCGCCTCCACCTGGTTCCGACCGCGCCATCTCGCTCCGCCAGTCCGCAGCTCCGACGTCGCCCAATCCGGGGGCGCTTTTCTTTTTTTTTGCAGGACTTAGCCTGCGGTCCTATCAACGACCAAGGGCTCCATTTTTTTTGCCCGAGGTGCTTTTTTTTTTGCACCTGTTTAGCCTACCAGGCCCTAATAGGGCAGATTTTTTCAAATCGCCATATCTTCACGCCACGATGTCGAAATTCGACAAAAAAGATATCGTCGGAAAGAGGAATTAGCTTACTTTCTAGTGGTGCAGTCATTTTTGTAGAATTCTTCTATGAAAAAAATCTACATTCAACTGAAGTCAAAACCCTAATTTGGACATAAAGACTCATATCTTCGCAACCATTGATCAAAATTCAGTGATTCCAGTGACATCAGGAAGGTAATTTAGAGCTATTTTCATCAGTCCATTCACTTTGATCAGTTTCATCTCCAGGTACTCTTGCATTGGTTTTGTTCAATTTGGTGCATGTGTTCAATAACTTGGATATCCTGAAGCTTGGGAAAAGGTTTTTTTTTATTTGGGTGGCATCAATTCAGTTGCATTTCAGATTTGGAAGTTTCTATTTGTTGCTGAAGGTCATTGTCTTTGTAATTTTGGAGAAAATTTGTTTTTACATTATGGGGCTTGCATATTATCCTTCTTTAACTATGTTGCACACGGGAAACTATAAACAATGGCGAGATGGGATCATCCACCATCTCCGATCACTTGCATTGTTGCCACATCTGTTTGGTATAGTTCCCCATCCGAGTGAAGGTATTCATGAGTTTGCTTGGAGTTGCAGTAGATACACTGTCTTAGAGATCATTTCAATGCAAGTTGATTGTGATGTTTTGAGTACTATTGATCATTGTGTTTGTCTTCACATCCTTTGGACTAAGCTTTGGGAGATATATGGATGTTCAGATGCTCCACCCTTCCCTGATGCTCATGATTCAGAATGTTAGGTTTCAGATCAAGTACCCCATGATGATATTGCTATGCAGGAGGTTGTTTGTTTGGATTGCCTTGAATCTTCTGAAGAGGTTGGAAAGCTTACTTCAGATGATCCTTCTTCTCCATCAGATACTATTGGTATCCCTTCACATTCAGTGATTCCTTGTCTAGAGTCATTGATTAAGGTTTCCATCATCATCATTCATCAGGACACATGTTGTTTTCTAGACTTGACATCACAGGATGGCTTTGTTTCAGGGATTGTTGACTTGGCTATTTCTACAGGTTTGGATGAAATTCTTGAGGGGACATCACTCCTCTATTCAGATTCTACTTTGGAGAGTTTTCTTGAGTCTCCTCATTCTTTTGTCTCAACCTTAATTGGGGATCTAGAGACTATCTTGGAGGCACTTGCTTTCTCTTCAGAGATTTCATATATGAGATTTCCTCCATCTTCATCAGAGTTTCTTTTGCATCTACCATTAGATTGGCTTCAGTCTTCTTTCAGTGGTTTTGAGGACACTTCATTATGGGGGGGCAATCAAGTCTCCATCTATTCCTTCAATGGAAGGACCATCACCTTGCAGTCTTTGGATCATGTTCAACATCAGTTTCTGCATCATCCTGATTTGTCACCTTCTACATTGATTGGGTATGTACTTGAGTGGGTTGTGGCATCTTCATCTTCATTAGGCAAGGAGACACATGATCAGATTTTAGAGACATCATCCACATTCATATTCATTCTTCCTTCCTTCAATTCCTATCGGGAATGTGAAGCATCTCTGCACTTGCAGTTGATTTTGTTTCTTCTGAAAGGGAGAAAAGTTATTTGTCGACATTGGATCATGTTTTGTCTACATACACTTACCTTTCTTGCAGGTGATCAAATTTTTTTGGGGGGCTATATAGTCTCTCTATTTCCTCCCTATGGTGGGAATTTTCATTATATTGTATCCATGTGATGATTGTTGTCCTTGGGGGGATGATGTTGAGTCCTCCAATCATCACCTTTTGCATTTTATCTCCTTTTTTGGAGAGGGGTTTTCTTCCCATTGGGTTTTTCCTCTTTTCTCTATTTGTGGGAGATTAGTTGCATTTTCATCCTATGTACATGGGTACCTAATATGGCCATCAGCCGGGACCCATCATCATCATGCATAATCATTGCATTTTCATTTCCTCCCTAAGTTGCACTTATGGGGGGGTGTTAGTGTAATTAATTAATTAATTATTACACTAGCATAAGTTAACTTAGGTATTAATTAATCATATTAGTCCTAGGTTACTTTTAATCATTTAATAAAGTTGTTGAGATAAGATTCCCTTCTAGAAGATGAGTTGTCTTTTCTAGAACTTATCTCCATCTTGTTATCATTCCCTAGGTAGTTAGTTAGGGTTTCATGTTGTCACATGTAGTGTGATTTGAACACTTGGCAACATCTTATGCATTTTAGGTTTTGCTCTTTCCTATATAATCAGGCATATGTACTCTTTGTAAATCATTCTATATATCAATCAGATAATCTCTATTTGCATGCCCTTAGTTGCAACACTTTCTGTGTGGTTGAATTTCTTCTTGGAAGGTCCTTTGAAGTGTGTGCAACTTCATTGGATGATTCAACATCCATTATTCCAACAAAAACTTCTTGGACAACTTATCCATTGGATTCTTGTAGGATTGATTGTAATTGTAAAAGTTGTTTTAGTAGTGCTGATCAACTCATCTTTACATTTTTCTCTTTTCTATAGTATTCCCACTCTTAGTGGAAGAGGTTGTCCGCACCGCCTTGTTTACTTTGTTTAAGCATTATCATTCCCACCATTGGTGGAAGAGACATGCCTCACTATCTTACATATTGTATTGGGGTTGGCTTGTTGACCTTCTTTACTTTCAATATTCACATTGCTGATCGACTGAGCCTTCCATTTACTTTTTATACTTGCATAAATGATAAATATAAGATGAGTTAATTGACTAGGTGTTATGGATCTATTTAACTTTCGAATTTTCATGAAAATAATAAAGTAATTTATAAACTATTAATTTATTATTTGTTTCCATCTTATCTTTGCTTCAGGATTATGCAAAAATATAAGGGGAGTAATATATTTTGTTGAAAGTCATGCAATAGGTAACTCAAAACATTAGCAAAGGAATTAATCCTTATGCAAAGTGTTAAAAAAAAGTGGAAAAATACTACTTAGTTGGCCAAACTTAGGGTTTCTCGGGAAAAGGCAAAAGAAAGCCCTAACCGCGAGCACTATTTGCATTTTTAGTTTTGACAAAGTTAAGCTTGAGTTTTGGCTGCCATGGTAGGGTTTGAAGCTTTCTCTGAAGATTCTGAGATTGGTTCTGAGAATGGATCTATGCTGGAAACATGGTAAGTCTCCTTCATTTAAAATGTTGAGAATTTTCTTTGTATCTCTATAGAAGATCTATCGTAGAACTCTATGCAGAAAGCATGTACTCTGTGGTCTTTTTTATCTCCTTCATGGGTCTTTGATCTTTCTTTACCTTTATCCTTTGTTGTTGCTCGTGGATTTATTGTTTATTGTTTATTGTATATGGGCACTGTGGGAAATGAATACATGACACCTAGTTATCTTCCTTTTGGCTATGTATCTCTTTGATTTGAAAGAGACATGTTGAAATGCTTCTCCACATGCCTTGAATATTTTGATTTTTGGTTTCGAATGCCTGTTATAATGAGCAGATCTGTGGTTCATCCATACTAGAACTCTCCTTTGTACCAATATTTATTGAACTTCTTTTCATTTAAAATGTATAAAATTTTGAATCTGGATATTGGGTAAAAGCAAGAAGTTGGGTCAATGAAGAGGGGAAGTTTCGGCCAAAACAAAAAAAATTCGCAAGAAATGCGTACAAATTTTTAAAAACACGTACATGCTTTGGATCGAGTACCCGAGCCTAAATCCGAATGCGTATGCGTTTAGATTTGGGTACACAACCTAAAACATGTACGTATTTTAAAACATTTAAGCGTTTCACAAAGCTATTTAATTTTTTAAATTAACAACCATGTAATTCATTTTCACAGTTCATTTTAGCTGCATGCTTGAGTGAGAGCAGAGATCGTGTACACGTTTCAAAGGGCCGAATTCAACCAATTTTTTGTTGTCACCTCCTCCCATTGACACAATTGACCTCAACAACCTCCAGGTTGGTTGAATTCTACTTTTTTTTTGCTTTAAATCTTGCATTTCTATTTTATAATTGAGATTTAATTTTTGTTTGTTTTGTTTGTTTTACATTCAATATTTTATAGTTTTTAAATTGTATTTAAAAAACCAAAAACATCAATGAAACCAAAAACGTGAAATTATAAATTGAAAATCATAAAAACTAAACCTAAATTAACTAGAATTTAACCTTAATTGGATACATTTAACTTAGAAATCAAAATAGTAAACCCTAGGTTCCAAAAAAATAGACCTAGAAACTAAAACCCTTAATCTTAGGACCTAAACCCTAGAACCTAAACCTAAAACCCTAAACCCTAAATCTAAAACCCTAAACCCTAAACTTTAAACCCTAAACGCTAAACCTAAAACCTAAGACCCCAAGTAAGAGTAGTTATCTTGAATCTTGTTGCTTTTCCCCTTAGTATTGATCATGTTTCAATTAATGTATATCATCAAATTTGGCTATAGTTTAATTATCAAGTGATAGAGCTAAGAATAATTTTATGGCCTTCTTTCATGGGATTCACTTAATAAAACAATGACATATAGATCTAACTCAAAACGATTTACAATTTCCACCCCATTTATTAAAGGTAAATAACATAAAATACCTAGATGAACTATGACAAATATGTCATCCTATAGAAATTTTTGATGTAGAAGCACTCATACAACTCAACATATGAACCCTTTCCATGTACACAACATGTAATAGTGCATCCTTAGATATTTTAGATATCTTAATTATAATATACATATTGATCTAAATTATAGTGGAAATATTTTAGATATACTTGATGATTCTTCTTGGAAGGGTTGCAAAAGTACTAAAAGGTGTTCAATAATTAGTTTTAAAGGTAATGTAGGTAGGATTTTATTAAAATTGTATGACCTTGGTGTGACAATTATCTCCATTTTTAGTTGCATTAGAGTTGGTAGTAACAGAGAACCCTTCATATTATAGGTCTTTGACACAATAAGATCATTGGAAAACATTTTTGTGAACTATTTACTAGGGGATGTGAGACTAATAGCTTCATCGCACTATCTAAACCTATTTATTTTTATTATCCTTTTTAACATATTTTCAACATTCTTCATATTATTAAATTTATCTAACATTGCGCTACCATCCCCACCACTAAACAAACTAAACACAAACACTAGTTGAACTCCTACTATCTACATCTCATAATAAATCTAAGTTAATAAATGTCTAAATCTCAAATAAAATTACAAGTGCCTCTAACCTTTCTATGCTATAAGTCAACTATTGTACTTGTGGCCCCTTTTTTACAAGAAATTACATTACCTTTAGGTTGCAAGTGATTTGTAGTAATATTGCCAATTTATTGCAAGTGTCCTATAGTACCTCTTTGCTAGAAAATATAATAATTTGTAGTTACCCACAAATACATGTTAAGAATCTCTCAATTTCTAGGTCATTACGACACCTTTAAAAATGCATTCAATCTACACATAGATTCACATCCACCTTCTTTATTACATTAATTTACAAATTCTCACACATAGATGCCTCTTGATGAGGGCCCCTTACTATTATATCTTGAAGGATATCAATAAATTGAGGACCACCAATAGGATTCATAGGTGGCTTCTTAGCCTTCCCCTCATTCCCGCTTTGATGAGTGACATGATGCCTAGGAGGCATATTTCAATGACAATCAATGCATAGGTTAGGACATACATAGAATCATCTAAAAAGCATCACTAAGGCATGACATTCATTAGTCCAAGATAGAATGATACAATAATTTGAAATTAACAACCACACATTGGACTCAATTTTAACCTTGCAAGGAAAATGAAACCATATGGTTACTAGAAGATAAAGTGCTCAAATTTAACCTTGAGGGTATATGTATGTATGAATTTAATTGTATAATTTAATGTGTACATGCTATGGATTTATGCTATGGTTTTTTTAATGTTATAAATTGAACGTGTCTTTGAATGAAATTTATTTTGAATTTGTGCACGCTCAATGTGATTTAAATAAATTTCAAATTGTGTACATTAGTTAAATAGTTTGTTGATATATATTTTTTAATTGTTTAACATGCAGTTGCCATTTCATTGTTAACATGGAGCTTGAATTTAACATAGAGGATTTTATACCTGATGCACAACTTGAAGATCACATACATCCAAATCCTCCACCACAAAAAAACCCCACACCTCCACACTCTCCACATCCTAACCCCCCACGCCCTATAGTAGATAAGGCTTAGTTAAGAGAGACCATTATAGAAAACCTTAATGAAATTTAGGAAATATAGATTTGATAAAAAAGGATACTAATATCTTCCTCCATCTCACACGGTTTGCATCTTGAATGCAATCTATTCTTGATTTTGTTCGATCTATTGATGCGAACCTAGATAGGTTCCATCAATGGAGAGAAGAGAGGAGACAATTCTATGCAGATGTATTGTCCTATAAAGAAATTAATGACCTTAAAATTACCAAACAAGCCATTTTCCAACATTTCTTTAGCCCCCAAACAAATGAACCAATTCCACCGACCAAAAAATGAATTTCAACTAAATGGTATAAGCACCCACAACTAGTTGCAATTTTTTGGGATATATGGTGGATGGTGTTTGATACTCCACCACATGGAAATTGTGATGTGCCCGTACACTTTTTGAGAAATTTATGGGTTGATTTTGAGTTGGGTTTAAAACCCAACTATTTTGATATGAGGTCATTTCAAGGAGCTGGGGGTGGCATGCCCCAACATAGATTAGGAGCACATGTTGATCCTTAGTGATGTGCTTTGATTGCTCCTATTGTTGCTCCCCCTTCTCCTAGAGTTCTTGCTGCATTTCAGTAGTAGATGATGTTGTCGACATTAGGAGCATTGAGTTCTCTTTCAGGACATCTCACTCATCATACTACACACGCAACGGCTGAAGTGGCTAATAGAGAGCATAGAGTCTCAGGCTATGGGCATATTCAGGTATCCACTTTAGGTGACCCATATGCATCTAGGATGAAGTTAATATATGGATTTACTATATTATGAGGATCATCTTACACAAATATGTTCATCTTTTGAACTTAGGCACATTTAAATAATTTTTTTGAAATGTGCAAAATTCATGTAAATAATAACATCAAATTATATATATAATATAATATTAATTCAAGAAGTGTTCGGTGTAGATGCATGATCACATGATGCCTGAATCTCAATATGATCGTGTTTGTATTTTGAGTGCTGTAGAAGTGGTCTCACCTTTTGGTTAGGTAGAAACCAATATATATTTAATTTATGTGGACATATCTAATTTAATTTGAATTTGTACACATGTGTGAAATGATATATTATATCTAGATGCACGGAGGTCATGCAATA
Organism: Sequoiadendron giganteum; assembly: GCA_007115665.2. NCBI lineage: Eukaryota > Viridiplantae > Streptophyta > Pinopsida > Cupressales > Cupressaceae > Sequoiadendron > Sequoiadendron giganteum. The sequence continues at coordinate 256,680,962 of CM021107.1, read as the reverse complement.
CCAAGTATCGACCAACCACAAGTTGTGGTGAGCACTCCTGAGTCATCATTAGCTCAGGTGCGTGCTTTCAAAATTTTGTTAAGTTTAAATTAAATACACATCATAGATCTAATTTAATTTAAATTTGTACACATGTGTGAATGATCTATACATTGTTGTATCTATATACAAGCATTTCATGTGATACACATGTCGGGCGCACCTGAGACATCATCAAAATTTATGCATGGGAAATCTCAAGTGTGTGATCATGAGGTCATATCATTCAAGGTTGTAAACTTTACTAAATCTCCTATACAATTTTTAGGGACCTTTTAAATATATATATTTGAGGTTTTAACATATTGTTTGCTTTATATGAATATGCAGGATATAGTAGATCAAGCATTTGGACCTTCTCGATTGACAATTATGCTACCCATTGAACAAAATGTGCTAGCAGATTCACATGATCATTTGGTAATTTATGCATACTAAAACTCATTTTTACTGTATTTACTAGATACTTAATTAAATTTATTTATATCAAGTTTATATTTTCAAGTTTATATGTTAAATTCTATGAAAATTTATAATTGAATTTAAATATAATTTCAAGTTTCTTGGACTCTTTTATAGCATGATACAAGTACATCTAGTCCACATGGAGCAAAGAGGATACTTGATTTGACTGATCGCCCTGATAGTTAGATGGTTTTAAATTTTATGGACTATAGATCTCTAGTTTTATTTAAATATATGTGTTGGACTTGACATATACATTTTGAACATGTTATTTCATGGAATATTTCACATACATTATATTGATTAGTATGATCATGTTTGTGTTTATTTATATCAGTTGAGTTTAATATGATGATTATATATGCGCTCTATTATGACCATGTTATGTTCATTTTGATGATTATATGCACTCATGTACATGTATAGATATTTTATGTAATTTTTAATAATACACACTATATAAATTCTTATATAGAATCAAATTTCATATATATAATTGTTCACATGGTTAGGTGACAATTAAATCATATTCATAATAAATTAAGGGCAGGTAATTTTAACTATTTTCCAGTTCTAGAAAATATTTGAATCACTGAACAAAAATCTATCTCCTTGTATGTATAAAATGTATAATCTATATACAATTGAATAATTATATAAAATATGGTAAATACAAGACATGATTTGTATAAGATGAAATTGGAAGATATTTTAAAAGTGACTAATAAGTTCGAATTTCATACATCGAACAAACATATATAATGTATATTGATGTTTAATACAATTATATAACATGATGAAATTGTTGCAAAGATGGTTTCCGGTTCACTAAAAGATCGACCTATTAATGCCTGATACAATCGTTGGATCTATAAAAGATCCAAGATCCACAAGAGGTGGTTAAACCATGTCACAAATCCTGAGCATCACACTGGCCCACATTGAGGAGATCAAGGGCAACACCTTGCAACAATCCCCCCTAGCGCAAGTGAGGGGTTCGAACCTGTGACCTCAACTCTGATACCAATTGTTGCAAAGATGGTTTCCATTGCACCAAAAGGTCGACCTGCTAATGCTCGATACAACAGCTGGATTTATACAAGATCCACAAGAGGTGGTTAAACCATGTCACAGAACCCGAGTGCTACGCTAGCCCACACTGAGGAGACCAAGGGAAACACCTTGTAACAGACATATATGTGCATGTAGATACAATTAAAGAGTATCAAATTTTAGGTCAAGACCACAAATTGATATTTACATAGTCTCTTGCTAAAACAATTTTATAGTGACAATCACATGGTAGACCAACTTGATGAGAACCTGCAAAGATAATTAATGTAAGTCAAGTAACTATATTTTTTATGAGTCTTTTAACTAAATAATTCATGCAAGAAAAGAACAATATATAGTAAAAGTTAGAAAATTGGATCTTATAAATTCCTTACAAATTCAAGTGATGTTTTCCATAGGATGGATTAAGGGGACCTAAGAGGATATAACTTAAGTGGTCCTAAGATAATACCTTAAGGGGAGTTAAGAGAATGAATTAAGGAGATGCAAGAGGGTGGATTAAGGGGAGTTAATAGAATGACTTAAAGGGATGCAAGAGGGTGGATTAAGGGGAGTTGATAGAATGACTTAAAGAGATGTAAGAGGGTGGATTAAGGGGACACATGTCATGAACCCTAGGATATGGCTTAATAGGTCCTAAGAGGATGAATTAAGGGGAATTATGAGAGTGACTTAAGGAATGCAAGAGGGTCGATTAAGGGGATGTAAGAGGATATGCCTTAAGGGTCCTTTAAGAAGATGGCTTAAGGGGATGCAAGGGGGTGGATTAAGGGGAGTTGATATAATGAATTAAAGGGATGCAAGAGGTTGGATTAAGGGGAGTTTATAGAATGAATTAAAGGGATGTAAGAGGGTGGATCAAGGGGATGCATTTCATGAACCCTAGGATATGGATTAACAGGTCTTAAGAGGATGAATTAAGGTGAATTATGAGAGTGACTTAAGGAATGCAAGAGGGTCAATTAAGGGGATGTAAGAGGGTATGACTTAAGGGTCCTTTAAGAGGATGGCTTAAGGGGATACAAGAGGGTGGATTAAGGGGAGTTGATAGAATGACTTAAAGGGGTGTAAGAGGGTGGATTAAGGGGATGCGTATCATGAACCATAGGATATGGCTTAACGGGTCCTAAGAGGATGGCTTAATGGGAATTATGAGAGTGACTTAAGGAATGCAAGAGGGTCGATTAAGGGGATGTAAGAGGATATGAATTAAGGGTCCTTTAAGAGGATGGCTTAAGGGGATGCAAGAGGGTGGATTAAGGGGAGTTGATAGAATGACTTAAAGGGATGCAAGAGGGTGGATTCAGGGGAGTTGATAGAATGACTTAAAGGGATGTAAGATGGTGGATTAAGGGTAGCTGAGAGAATGAATTAAGGGATGACTTAAAGGGATTAAGCATCTCATGAACCCTATAAACCCTAAACCCTAAACCATATGACCTAAAGCCTAGGAGATGAACCCTAAACCATTAACCCATATATATTTTTTATTCTAAGGATATCATGAAACCTAGAAACCCTAAACCATACAACCTAAAGCCTAGGAGATGAACCCTAAACCATTAACCCATATAGATTTGTTATTCTAAGAATCCATGAACCTTAGAAACCCTAAACCATAAACCATGTAATCTAAAGCCTAGGAGATGAACCCTAAACCATTAACCCATATAGATTTGTTATTCTAAGAATCTCATGAACCCTAGAAGCCCTAAACAATAAACCATAGGACCTAAAGCCTAGGAGATGAACCCTAAACCATTAACCCATATAGATTTTTTATTATAAGCATCTCATGAACCCTATAAACCCTAAACCCTAAAACATATGACCTAAAGCCTAGGAGATGAATCCTAAACCATATAGATTTGTTATTCTAATAATCTCATGAACCCTAGAAACCCTAAACCCTAAAACATAGGACCTAAAGCCTAGGAGATGAACCATAAACCATTAACCCATATAGATTTGTTATTCTAAGCATCTTATGAACCCTAGAAACCCTAAACCATATACCATAGGAACTAAAGCCTAGGAGATGAACCCTAAACCATTAACTCATATAGATTTTTTATTCTAAGCACCTCATGAACCCTAGAAACTCTAAACCCTAAACCATAGGACCTAAATCCTAGGAGATGAACCCTAAACCATTAACCCATATAGATTTGTTATTCTAAGCATCTCATGAACCCTAGAAACCCTAAATCCTAAACCATATGATCTAAAGCCTAGGAGATGAACCCTAAACCATTAACCCATATATATTTGTTATTCTAAGCATCTCATGAACCCTAGAAAACCTAAACCCTAAACCATAGGAACTAAAGCCTAGGAGATGAACCCTAAACCATTAACCCATATAGATTTGTTATTCTAAGCATCGCATGAACCCTAGAAACCATAAACCATAAACCATAGGACCTAAAGCCTAGGAGATGAACCCTAAAACATTAACCCATATAGATTTGTTATTCTAAGCATCTCATGAACCCTGGAAACCATAAACCACATGACCTAAATACTAGGAGATGAATTAAGGGGATGCAAGAGGATGGATAAAGAGTAGATATACAAGGATGGATTAATGGTACATAAGAGGATGGCTTAAGGGGTCCTAAGAGGATGGATTAAGGGGTGTTGAGAGAGTGACTTAAGGGGATGCAAGTGGATGGATTAAGGGTAGATATATGAGGATATGGATTAAGGGGTCCTAAAAATATAGCTTAAGGGGTGTTGAGAGAGTGACTTAAGGGGATGCAAGTGGATGGGTTAAGGGTAGATATATGAGGATATGGATTAAGGTGTCCTAAAAGGATGGCTTAAGGGGTGTTGAGAGAGTGTCTTAAGGGGATGCAAGTGGATGGATTAAGGGGTGTTGAGAGAGTGACTTAAGGGGATGCAAGTGGATGGATTAAGGGTAGATATATGAGGATATGGATTAATGGGTCCTAAGAGGATGGATTAAGGGGTGTTGAGAGAGTTACTTAAGGGGATGCAAGTGGATGGATTAAGGGTAGATATATGTGGATATGGCTTAAGGGGTCCTAAGAGGATGGCTTAAGGGGTGTTGAGAGATTGACTTAACGAGCTGAAAAAGGATGGATTAAGGGGTGTTGAGAGATTGACTTAACGAGATGAAAAAGGATGGATTAAGGGGAATTAATAGAGAGACTTAAGGGGATTCAAGAGGATGGATTAATGGTACATAAGAGGATGACTTAAGGGGATATGAAATAAATTATAATTTTTTTATAAAATGATATTTAACTATTTAGTTTTATATTTATGCTATCAATTAAATGTATCTAGAACTATATATACTTACCTATTTCTAGATTTGAATTCCATTGTAATATATATGCATGTCCTCTCATTTTTGTAATACATCTAGTTTTGGGAGACCTGAAACAAAAAATGATATAAAAATTTAATTAGGAAATGACTAAAGACAAATATATTTATAAACATGTATATGTGATAAATTTTTAACTACATATCGACTATCAATTAAATATATATATATATATAACTATATACTTACCAATATTTATTTACTCTGTTGTACCATCTACATCCTCTCTTTTTTATAATGCATCTATGATTGTCTCATGCTCATCCATTGAAAGTGTCCATTACACTTTATTAGCAGGCCTCCCTTGATATCTAACTAGTTTTATATTGGTTGCCAAAATAAAATGTGAACAAAGTATAATCTTCTTGTGTCTTTCATAATCTTCAAATGCAAGCAAGCCATTCTTTCTTACCAAATATTTTTGAAGACAGGTACCAACAAAAACTATCGAACCAGTTGGATACTCAAATTTTTCATCATCCACTCTAGGATGTACCAACTTATGTTTTCTCTCAAAACATCTATCCAACCAATACTTTGTCTCCTCTTCATTCCCCTCAGGTGCAACAACAACATACACATGTCCTGCAAAAATAAATAAAAAATTCAATAAAGAGTGACTTATATTTAATTCACATATAGACATGCATGTATATAAAATTCAATTCAATTTAATGTACCTTCTTGTACAAGATTTAAAACATGATCATAATCATCTGATGCGAACACTTGATTATCTTCAATTGTCATTCCATGTTGAACTTGTGTTGATGTAGGTATTAAGGCTCTTTGTTTCCATTGTTCGACCCATTTCATATTTTCACACGCTTCCCAATCACCTGTAATACAAAATTGATAAAAGAATGCCAACTTCCTTGTCCATATTGTCCATGTGTTTGCATTCCAACTCTTAAATGAATTCCATTTTGTAGATCTATTAAATGTTTCACAATCTTGTCGAGAAAAAATATATTTTTCCTCAACTAACCAAAAGAAGCATTGAATTATTGAGCTCTCACTTGTTCTTGTAGATAATTTGGTATTGCACCAATCTACAATTGCACGTGCATCTTTGAATTTTGCAACATCCTCAAATTTTAGTTTCTCCCTAGCAAGAGCTCTTTTCACAAATGCACCTGCTCCATCGTGTTCTCCCTTACCATGTCCAACTTAAAAAAACTCTACATGTGCTAGATATTATTTTCCTTATGAACTCTACATAACCAATAAAATATTCTAGAATTCTTGAATTGACCCATGCAATTATCTGACCATGTGAGATGTTCTCTCATTTTGAATTCCTCTCTCTTTTAAATTTTTATAAAATATATCAAAAATATTGAACAAACTCAAATGAATATAATCGATTATCACTTACATAAAATGGTACTCTCTAAAAAAAATTCTATTATCTTCTCTACTATAATATGCATGTATATAAACAATATGAACAAATATAGCTACTTGCACTGAATTATAATACAGTGATTGAATTTCTTCTTGTGGAGCAAGAGTATAATTTTCAATAAAATCAACAACTGACAATATAGTTCCAATTGGGAATGTGTTTTACATAAACAAAATTGATTATCAAGCTAATGAGCATACTAAGGGTGTTTAACATATTTAGGTACAATATTATCTTTAAATTCTTTAATAAATGCATGCACACTAAATTTTTCCACAATTAGCTCACAACGTTTCCTAAATTTTCCATCTTTTAAAGAATATTCAACATTTAAAAAAAAAATTACATCCACTAATTGTTGTCCAAATTCATCTAAACTACTTTCATGCATACTTTCTCCTAATAATGAAAAGTTACCACATCTATCACATTCTCCAAAAATACATGCTTTTAAATAAAATAAGTTTCCAATAGAGATTTCACAAAACAACCTACTATAAAATATTTGATTGTTTCAGGTGGCATATTAATACCAAAAATGTCTTGCATAATTTGGTTAGCATGCAAAGTGCATCATATATATCAAAAAATATCATAATAATAACAAAATTGTATATGAGTCTTACAATAATAAGAGATTCGTTGTTTATTAATTCTAGCATACCAAGGTTTACACTTTTCGAATGATCTTTGAATTACACTAATATTAAATGGTAAGATTGAATCATCTAATTTTTTTATATATAATTCAGTTTGAGTCATATCTAAGAGATGCTTTGGATGAGGTTCACAAATTTTGGAACCCGCCCTTAATTTTAATACATCTCTAATGTTAGGTGATACTCTTGTATTATCATGCCAAATTTTTTTGATTAAAGATTTAATTTCATTAGTTAATTTCATGTCTGATCTTGGGAGTCTACCACTAAAACTCCAACATTGATTAATTGGATCATTTTCAATACTTTCTCTTCTTTTACTAGCTCTTATCAAAGTTTTAGGATTTACTTTTATACATTTACTAATCTTACTTAACATTCTTTTATTTGAAGTCTATTTTATTAACTAGAGCTATTGTTATTGCACGATGAGCTGCATTATTATCTTTAGATTGAAATTTCTTACTTATAAAATCAATAGCATTAGCAACACTAGATATGACTTTTCTACTAAATCATCTTTCTTTTTTGGTTTTACAAAAATACCTAATTTTTTCATCACATTTCTCATTTTCAACATTCTCATCAATTGCAACATGAGTTGACATTGAAACCCTAATTTATTTCTGTAAAAGAATATTTTATATATTATATTTCCATAAGTTCTCATTTGTCTCTAAAAAAATTTACCATGAAGGTTATCTAGCACATCTTTTTCAATTGTAAAAAAAAAATTCATCTTCATCCATACAAGGGGTTTCATTTTCATTTTCAAACATAAAAAGGATTTCATTCTGATTTTAATAAATATGAGGGGTTTCATTCTCATTTGCATTTTTATAAGAAATTTCATCATTTTTTTTTGTTTTTGCGTTGTTTCGACCCTAGAATTATTGATACCATCAATGGTGTATCCAACTTCATCTAAATAACTAAGATCAATTTTATCAAGACTTGGGTTTGAATACATACCTAGATATATGGTTTGAATAGGTGCATTTTCCATATCATTGGGCTCAGGTGGATTTGAAGGCACACTTGAAGTTTTTTTCATAGGTGTTATTTCTATATCATTCAAAGTTGAAGTTGAAGGAGTAGTTGGGTTTATCTCCATAATTGTATTTTCTTCGATATTCACCATTTCCACATTTGCATCATTTACATTCATTTCATCCTTCATGGTTTCCTCTTCAATATTCATGGAACTAGATGCTTCCAAAATTTTCATTTGATGAATCCTTTCTCTTCTATCCCTTTGTCTTTTTGCCTCCATTTCTTTATTTGCTTGAATTTCTTCAGGTGTCATTAACTTTCTACATTTTTTTCTTTTCCTTTGCTTTGATCCCATGGTTACTAAACCCTCTTTGATAACAAAACAAATGATTCTTAACCTATTTTAAAATTGCCATCTCCTTCAAATATTCAAATAAAACTATGTAGTATGAAGACGATTTCTTCTATAAACTTTGAAGTACAAAAACATCATGAATACATCCAAAAGTTATCTTTTTCCAAATTTTATTGTAAAATGTTCTTGTACTTGATTCCACTTCAAAATATTCAACTTGCACACTTGTCTCTTCCAAAAATTTGAATAGAATAACCCCGCACAAGACAAAATTATAATAAAAAATGTAGAAAATGGTGCTTTTGAACCGTATTGCACAAAAAAAATGTTGCAGAAAAAACGTGCTTTACCAGTATTTTTCAAATCGGGAGTAAATAGATATATTAGAAATGTGTAAGTGTTTTTTAAACGCATACACATTCTATTCTAGGAACGCGTACACATTATATAATGTGTATATAATGCATACACGTTCCCTTTACCCAATGGGTAAATAGATAATGCATACACATTTTATTTAAATAATGCGTACACATTTTATTTAAATAATGTGTACGTGTTTTATTTAAATAACACATACTCATTTTATATAAATAGTGCGTACGTGTTATTTAAAATTGGAATCCCCAACCCACATCCAGCCTTGGTTTTAGGCTTGGGAAAGGCTTGGCAACCTGACCCTTAGCCTTTGACCCGCAACTAAAAAACTAAGGCAGATTGAAGAAGAATGTCCAACTTTGACAATATGGCTGATGGACTTTTTTTTTGAATCAATCTATAAAATTAAAACCCATTATAGAACATGATGTCTATTTCCAAATATATAATTTTTATTAATATTGGATTACATTTTTTAATTTTTAAGCAAACTAGTCCTTAAACTTGAAATATCAAGCTTTTTTTGTTTTTTAATAACTTTTTTTTGGTTAAGTTCCTTGTAAAAAAAATTAAATGGCATCAATCTTTAGAAAGTTCTCTACACAATGAAAAAAATATATTTAATTTAGGTCCAATTATACTATCCATACACGTTGATTTTTAAAACAACAATTAAGGCGAATAAAAATTCAATAAAAAAAATATTCAAAAAAAATTACAAAAAAATTTCCTCATCAATCTTCATGTTGTTAGCTCTCTTTCTCCAAAATTAATTAGCAAAATACTTTTATTTGGGTCAAAAAGTGGTGTTCGTACACATGCATGGTATGGTTAAAAAAAGGGACTTTTAAAAAGTGGTTTTTATATATCCCTATGAAAATTTAATTTATATCATCTAGGTATTTGAATAAATCACATATTTGGAAACTAGATTCAAAATGCTAAATTTCATATTAGTGACTTTTTTAAAGATTCATTGCGTAAGTGCCTCAAATTTTCAGTCCAAGTGTGACAAATTTTGAAAAAATACAAAAATACCCACTTTTTGAGCTTTTTATGGTCCTAACTTCTTGCATTAGCCCTATTTGAGAATGATACTCAACATTTTTTGATATAGCTGTCTCCCATACTAGAAGCCAAAGGAAACCAAAAATCCCATTTTTCTAACAAAAAGACTAAAAAATACCTATCGCACCACTAGCATCATTTACTAAGCTTCATAAAAACAATGACATCCACATCCACAATATTTCTTTCTTCCAATCTCTTGGCAACTAGAATGTCATGGCAAAGAATTGATTCACCATCATGCAACAAGATCTTGGAAAGAAAAGATAATATGATAGAGATGGATATCTACTAGTTGCAATAGTTATTTCATGAAAAACCTCATTAATTTTGCATTCTTTCTTAGATTTGTTGCAGCTATTGAACCCATAGGTACCTCTAAGAGTTTCCCTAATATAATTCCATCACTGAGTTTATTACACATTGACCCTTTGTAACACTATTTTTAATTTCTTCTCCAGTTCTGATATCTTCAAATATGTATTTCAAGAAGTTGTGCTTCAATAAGGAGATACCCTGCATTCCATTCACTAATGAACTAGCTGGGACGAGGAGAAGTATTGACATACTCTTGTATTGACATGCACACAAATGCATTTGTTCCTTCATACGTTATAAAGTTATCATGTTTTCACATTCTTAACTTGAATGAATCCTCATCCTTCATTCAAGCTTACTGTAACTCATTTGAACCTTGTCTGTCATGACTATAGAATAACTAGGTCATTTTACAATTCTGCATTTGATGAAATCTGTCTTGAGACATGATGATCTTACTAATCTTGTAAAATATTTGTCCATGTGATGAATATTGTAACCTTCTTGTTGTGCAATGATGAACACTCTCACTCCCTTTTAAACCAAAAGGTAAGCATGCTGGGCTCAACCCTTGTGGGAGCCCATTTTACTCCACATGCTATGATATCAACCAAGATAAATCATGTAATGATAAATGAACATGTGCCTACACAGTGAACAAACAAATTAGATAAAAAAATGAAGCTAAAATGCTTCCAATAATGATTTTGACTTTCAGACTCTCTTGATACATGTGATAATTAATAACTGATTTAATGCATCTTGAATGAAGGCTATATCTCTTTTGGCTGGATATATGGTCAAATTTTATATCTGGAGCTCTAAAAAAACTTTTCAGCATAATGCAGGTACATCCAAAGATCAAGAGCAAGTAGGAGCTGAAGACCAAGAGGACCAACACAAGATTCTGCCATAGGAAATGATGGATATACCTTCTTTTCCTGTGTTTTTCTTTATTCATATCTTTAGATATATAGCTTTCCTTTATGCTGTGTTAAATCACTTATGCCCACGTCTTGTGTGGGACATTCAAACATTCTTTTGATCTCAATATATGAAACAATAATTTTTATTCAATCTTGTAAATATTTTCATTACAAAATGAATAAAAGACTGCAATATTATGCAATTTGTGTAGTTCCTTTCTGTTGTAAAACATTGCATAATAAATCTGAATCTATTTTGAAAGCATCCTTTCTGTGAAATTATTTAACTTAGTAGGAATGTTTGAATACCCTTCACTTTTAAATGCAATCAATTGTTCCAACTCTACCAAATTGAGTTGTGAGAGAAATTTGGTAATATTTTTGGCAATTTTTTGCTAGATGCTTGCCTTCTAAGCATGCCAGACTAGTTGCCTAAACAATCCATTAGGCATGGAGTCAAATTTTTCCCCCCTCTAACTTAGGAAGCCATTGTAACTTAGCTGTTAGGAACTATACAGTAGCAAAACAAAACAAAAAAAAAAACTATCATGGATCTATTTAGGATAGGGCCAACAAACAATGCATCTGCACTTATTGGAAAACAAAATAGAACTAAAATGAATGTTCCTTGGGCACTTATTAACTTGAAACCTACCCTACCCTACACTACCCAACAATGGTAGTGCATAGAAATAACCAATAAATGGTATTGGGAAGTAACTCCCCTTTCTAATTAAGAAAGGATGCTCTGCTAGGCAATTTAGTACCAATAAGTTATGAGCCATAAGAACATACCCCAAAGAATGTTGTAAAACTATCTGAAGAACAAAAACAAAATCACTCACCATCTGAATCTGATCATAGATATTGCTATTATGAGGTGAATAGGTGATATGATTCTATTTTTGTGAGGCTGCAACCTCCTCATTGGGTGCAACAATAATATGTGTATCCTTATCCAGCCCTTTATTAGCTAAATCTCTGATTAGGCATCCTCTTGAAAGGATGAAACTTAAAATTTTACTATTGGCTTCTTGCTCATGTATTGTTATCTCTTCTTCTATCTCAATTTCAATTTGATCTGAAAGAGCTAGCTTACATGAATGAAATGAAGGTATTCCTACCTCTTTGACTTGAATAGGCTGATCACACGATGCAAGCTCATATAATACTAGTTTATCATCTATGTTAGAACAAAAAACTTCTATGATTCCTAAAAACATGTTCTCATCTAACTCATAACTTTGCATTAAATCCATATGAGTTTTATCATTTAATTGTTCCATACAAGGCATAGATGCTATCATGCATGTGACATCCTCATTTTTTCCAACAAATTGAGGAAGTTCATAAAACAAGTCAAAACAATTCTAAGATCCACTTTCTATTTTCTTTACATAAACATGTTTAGTTTGATCTTGTTGCCATCTAAGCTTGAAATAAAGGATTCAAGATCATTCCAAAACATGGCTTCTTCATAATCTTCATTACTTTGTGGTATGAGAGGGCTTACCTTAGATTTAATATCATCCTTTTGAAACACAAGTTTTGATCTACTTGCTTGTTCAATTTGGGAAACTTCATGCAATTTTTTTATTAACCTCCAAAATAGGACTGAACTCTTGCTATCTAATATGGATTGAGGCTTCAATCTCATCTTGAACCAGTAGTACATTATGTTCCGCAATATCTTATGGGTGTTCCAAATCAACTAGTAAGTTAGGTACCTATATGCTTTCTTCAGCTTGTTCAATAAAACCAAGTAGCTGGTCAAACAAATAAACCAATTATTCCTCCTCACATGGTGCCTCCTCTAGTGAAGCTTGGGAATCTTGTCTCTACGAGTGAAGATCTATAACTGGTAATCCCTGTACTCTGCTTTAATTCATCTCATAAACAACATTAGATTTTTTTCAAATGAATCAAAATGCAAGGGGTTTAGTAGAAAGTTTAATCCAACATCCTCTTTACATGTACTATGGTTATATTGAGCTGGGGACACAGTACAAAGAACAACTTCCTACTTCACTTGTTTATTCTTTTGCTGCTCTAATCGGTAATACTCTACAACTAAAAGCAGTGGAATTATACTTCTAATATTCTCCATGATCAATGGGCTATCCTGATCAAAGGGTTGATCTATAATTACACTAGGTTGTAGCTGATTACTTTCATCAACTTGTAGAGGATGAAGGCTTGTGAAACTCAAAATTTTAAGCTTAGGAAGGTTAAGAGGCCCATTTTTTTTTAACTTGGAATTTCATACCTACTAACCTCATCTTGAAAGTGATGATATAGAATGAAAGGAGTTGTTTGAATGCCATGCTTTTGGGTAAGCAAAAACTTGATCTGATCCTCTTTTGTAGCTAACTCCCTCTTGAGCTTTCCTTTAAATTACATCCTTTGTGTCTCCAACACATGCTCATGAAGGTAGGCCTGATGATCTAACTCTTGTTATTGAAAATCTAGTTCTTGTTGTCTTTTGATCTCTTCTATCTGCTATGTGAAGTCTAAAAATGTGTCCTTGATTTCATTCATGTTATTCTTCATATCCCTAACCTCTTGGGGCTAAATCTGGGCGTGTGTAGGTTGATATGGACATTGAGTACGGGTGGGTGGGTGGTAAGCATGTTGATCATGCTGATATACTATTGTTGCATGGTTTTTGGGATAAAATGAGCAACATAGCTACTTGGGTATTGTTGATAAGAAGGTTTTTTGACAGTATTTTCATAGTATGGGGGTGGGTATACATATTTACTATGAAAATTTGACATTTCTACTCATATGAAGAGCTAGAAATAAGAATAAAAGCTTGTTTTTTTTTTGAAACATACCAGCACTTGGTCTATTAAAACCAGTAGATTCATACCCTAAGTCGTTAGGTGTGTGTGTAGATCCTGCCTCCAAAGGTTGTAAATACTGATTTTCACACCAAAAATCAGAATAAGTTGGAAAATTTTTGGACTAGGAGAGTCCAAACAGTCCCACCGAGCATGCCAAAAACAATTGTCATGGAGATTGCACCTGGATGCTAAGTTTGAATGCTTAGCAATCTCATGAAACATGAAAACACCTTTAAGCCTGTCTGTATGCTCATAGCGAAGATGAATCTCCATATTATGGGTTGGTTCCCCTTTTGATTCCTAGAAACTAATGAATTTTTGGGAAAAGAGAAGAAGGATTACTCTAAAAAATGAAAATTAATTTATGAGAAGGTGATGCACCTAAATATAAATGATGAGAAACTTGATTCACAACTATTTCTCATAAAAATCTATTTTCAGAACTCAAATTTGACAGTCTAATAACATTAGTGTTTCACAAAAAGGCCTGATAATCTATTCTTTATGAAGGAAAACATTGTTTTCACAACCTGAAGGAGAAGATAAATCAATAGCACAACCTATGGCATGTGATTAAAATTTCTTTTGTGTACATGAATTCATGAATGAGATAGAAATTTAAAGGTTTTGAGATTAAAACTCATTAAATTTGCATCCAAATAATTTAAAAGAGATAAAACACCTAAAAGTGAGAAGTGATGAGGTAAAAATAACCTCATCAATATAATGAACTAAATACCTTTCCCCATATCTTCCAGTCACCTTTACCATGCCAATTAATTATCTTTAGGATTAGTAATTACTTGCTTTTAATAGAAATATGTATAATCTTTATTTCTTGAAATTAATTGAAATAAGCTAACCCATGCTAACATAATGGTTTAGTTTCTAAGTATTGTACAAGTTAATAAGCATAATCGGTCATCATGCCAGCCAAGTGGATTCAATGTAGACTTCAACACAATTGAAGACAAGCACCAGAAGAATAGGTCACAAAACTTTAGAGGAATGCATGGTGGATTTTAACATCAAGGAGGGTAAAATTTTTATTAAATCAAGGAAACCTTACAAAGCAAGGGCATTAAATGGCCCTATCAAGCTCCACCAAGCGATCCAATTGTTGAGACAAATCTGGGGGTAATTGGCCCCAATCCACCAAATTCCAATCTTGAATATGATCCGACGCCCATTTAGCCAAGCAATCAGCCACCCCATTCCATTCTCGAGGAATATGAGTGAAAGTAATATAGTCCAGAGAAGCACAAAGGGTGAGAATTTGTTGCACAATCAAAGTCAGTTGTCAGCTCACATCATCAAAACACTGCCTTTTCAGCAAGTTCACCACAACCTGTGAGTTAGACTCACAAATGATCCTTCGCCAACCCAGTTGACTGCCCCACTCCACAGCCAATAAAATAGCTTGAGCCTCCAGAAGATTATTAGTATGGAGGCCCTTATACCTTGAAAAGATAAACTGGACCTTGCCATAGCTATCCCTACCAACACCCCCAATCCCAGCATGCCCCGGGTTTCCTCGAGAAGAGCCATTAGAATTGATTTTAAGGACACCATGAGGGGGAGGGGTCCATCTCCCCTCCCTATTCACCTTCAGGGTAGGATGTCTACATCTGTTATGCATGAGCTGACGCTGCGGAGGAGGAAGATGAAGATGATTACAACAATCAACGTCATGAGGATCCACCAGCACAGTCATATCACACTTAGCCACAATGGTTTCCCCAAGAGAATGTAGAATTTTCCACCAGAGATGAGGGGCCCTCAGTAGTGAATCTAGAAAGATCCACCTATTCCTTTCCAACCACAAGTTCCAGATAATAAAGGAGGGCCCAAGAGCCCAAGCAACCTGAAGAAAGGTGGTAGAAATAGGGGCCTTTCCCCACCGTTCCCCAAACTCCACCAAAGAGGAAGCATGCCAGCAAGATGTATTCCACACCCCCCACCAGAAATGCCAAATTTCCCTAGCATAGGCACAATGAAAGAAGAGATGGGAGACACTCTCTTCACTGCCATGACATAAAACACACATAGAGGGGCCATGAAAACCCCGCTTACATAAATTATCCCAAGTAAGACACCGGTTCTGAGCCATTAACCACATGAAAAAAATGCACTTGGGCCAAGATAGCTTGTGCCAAACTTGCTTCCACCAAGGGACCTCAGTGTCCCCAAACAACTGTCTACCCAATTTCTTATAACCAGCCGCCACAGAGTACTTTCCGGATAAATCAGAGCCATCCCAAGCCAAGACATCTGGGCCACTCAAAGAATTATAGGCACGGGAAGCCAAAAGCTCAAACAACTCCCACCTATCCCCCTCAGACCCTCTAGGCGGCCACTCAGAAGGGTGCTTCCAGCGAAAACTAATAGCCAAGCCACCATGCTGCACCACCTTATAATGCTCCATAGTATCCCAATTGGCCGCAATAAAAACATCACATAGGGACTAGAGGTGAGGACAAGAAGAGAGAATAGAAGGGTGACCATCCCAAGAATCTGCCCAAAAAAGAGCCTGTGACCTTGAATGACAAATCCAAAAAAGCGCACCCTTAATCAACTGCTCCCCCACTTTCAAAGTATGCCAGATCATAGAACCACTCCCTTCCAGAGCATAGCGAGGAACCTCAAAAAAGGTAACACCCCGAAGATATTTATGGTTGAGAATATGAGCCCATAATTGATGTTGATTGGTACACCATCGCCAATACAGCTTGGCAGCGAGAGCTTTCCCATTCAAAATGGCAGAGCGTAAACCAAGCCCACCCTCCTGCTTCGGTCTACACATAGAATCCCACTTAACAAGGCTCCACTTGGGGGAAAAAAAATTGCTGCTCCAAAGAAATTGGCGAGAAAGAGCATCAAATTCCTTAAGGAAATACATAGGAGCCGCTTGAACAAAGCACCTATAGGTGGGGAGGGCCTGGATAACAGACTTGAGAAGAGTCACCCTAGCAGCAGTAGACAACCAATGATGAGTCCAATGAGTAACCTTCCTCCGAAGCTTATCAAGCAACAACTGCGAGGAGGACCGAGGCTGACGGCCAACAACAAGAGGAATGCCCAGGTAGACAAAGGGAAGAGACCCAATTTCAAAACGCAAAATAGCAACAATCCATTGTTGGATGGTAAGAGGAGTATTAAAGAAGAATATGGATGACTTTTGCTCATTGACTTTCTATCCTGAAGCCGCAAGATAGTCATCCAAAGCATTCCTGAAGGATTCAGCCTCCCTAATACGAGCCAATCCCATAAGAGAGGTGTCATCCACAAATTGAAGATGGGAAAGCTTTGGCAAGTCCATCCCCCACTTCCACCCATGAATTAAACCATGAGAGACTTGAGATTTAAGAAGCTGACCAAGCCCCTCAGCCATAATAATAAACAAATAAGGTGAGAGCGGATCTCCTTGACGAAGGCCCCTAGTAGCCCCAAAAATCTCTGAAGGTTCCCCATTCACAATAACTGAAAAGGAGGAAGAGGTCACACAACTCAAAACCCAGCTCACCCATTCAGGGGAAAAACCAAAAGCCAAAAGAATCTTCTGAAGAAAACTCCATTTAACTCTGTCATAAGCTTTGGCCATATCCAAATTGATAAACATAGACCTATCCTGAGAGGTAGCCATGGAATGAATGGCTTCAGATGCAACCACCACCCCATCCAAAATTTGATGACCAGCCACAAAGCTGCCTTGCTCCTCCGAAATGATCACTGACAGACAAGATTTGAGCCTCTTAGCAATCAATTTCGTAATAATCTTATACACCACATTACAGAGTGCAATAGGTCTAAAGAAATCAAGTTAGTCAGCCCCTTCCTTCTTAGGAATGAGAACAAGAAAGGTAGCATTCATTGCACGAAGCATCTGCTTAATATGGAGAGACTCACAGACCACTTCCAACACATCAAGCTTCACAATATCCCAAAACTCTTGAAAAAACTCAATGGGGAAACCATCAGGACTAGGGGCTTTTCCCTTGTTCATCCCAAACACCACCTCTTCAACTTCTGACAAAGTCACAGGCTGAATAAGAGAAGCATTCAAACCATGGGAGATTAAAGAGGGAATGCAAGCCAGGACCCTATTCTCCGCCGCCTCCATAGGGAGTGAGTCCTCTTTGAACAGATTAGAGTAGAACTGGCGAGCCTCTCCAGATAGAGCCTGTTGTGAAGAAATTGAGAGACCCTCAGAATTAACAAGAGAAGGGATAAAACACTTATTTCGATGAGCTTGCACCGAATGATGGAAAAATGAAGTATTCCTGTCACCCTCTTGAAGCCAATCAATTCTAGCCTTTTGTTTCCAGAAGATCTCCTTGCGAAGCTCCCATTCCTCCACCAGTTTTAGGGCCTGAGCCTCAGCATGACCAAGGGCCTCTGAGAAACCCAAATCCCGGATCTGGCGGGTAATAACAGCAAGGCGATCCTGCGCCTCTTTTTTCCTGGCCCGAAAATTACCAAAACACAACCTATTCCAATGCTTTAGGTGATACTTGACATATTGCAGCTTCTTAACCAGGCAATACATGGCAGTACCATACGCAGGGGTGCTATCCTACCACCACTTAGCAATAAGATCTCCCAGGATGGGTCACGTAGCCACATAAGCTGGAATTTGAAAGGAGGATTCTTTGGACTTGGGAAGGCAAAAGTCGAAAGCTTGATTGGCCAATGATCAGATCCACACCAGTTCAGAATCTCAAAAGAAATAACCAAGCTACCTCTAACCCAAGAGCAAGAGACAAGGAAATGATCAAGCCGCTGGGAGATCACTTCAGGCCCACTCCGTCTATTATTCCAAGTGAAAGTTCCATTAAAGGGTTTAACATCCACTAGAGCAAGAGAGTCCACATTAGTCCGAAATAGGTCTGAAGCGGGGCCAAGCCTAGGCAACCCTCCCCTTTTCTCCTCCAAGCTCAACACCACATTGAAATCACTAGCTAAGATCCAGGGAAAAAAGGGTGCACAAGACCTAACATACCTGATATGGTCCCAAAGCTAGGTTTTACCCCGAATGTCAATCAGAGCATAAACATTACTGACTAAAATAGTCTCCCCAGATTCCAAAACAGAAGCCACCATAGAAATAGTAGACTGACTTGAGATCCACCAGTGAGGAATAACCTTTCGAGGGTCCGAGAAAAGAGCTAGACCCCTAGAGGTTCCCCTAGACCCAATACACTGGCACTGGCTTGTAAACCAAATATGAGGGGCTTGTTGAAGCATGAGATCCACCCAAAGCTTAGTTTCCTGGACACAGAAAATATCAGGAGAATGCACCATAATCAAATCTTGAATAGCCTTTTGACCGGGGGTGCTATTCAACCCCCTTGCATTCCATGAGAGAATAATCATAAGGAAGGTTGAGAGAAATGGGCCTCCAGGGTCTTAACAGACCCAGATTCCACCAACAAATCTTCAGTAAATTTAAGCTTGTCAGCATCCTTCTTATGACCAACTTTCAAAGAATTATCAAAATGGCCCTTCTTGAGAGGGCGTTGTTGGATCCCCAAAGCAAAAGATGCTCCCCTACCTTTACCTGAGGAAAACATTGCCTTAGCTAAATCTGCTAAAACAATATCATCCTACCCATCCGCAGAGGCCCCAGGAGGCTCAGAAATCCACTGCTCTAAAACCGGAGAGATATGCTAAACAACAATTGCCTGCTCTAGCCCTGTATCCAGCCCACCAGCCATACTTGTATCCCTAGAAGAAATCTCAATAGGGATCCCTTCCTCCAGAGACTGAATGTCCAGGGCCTCAAACCGATTAAAACCTTGGTCACTCTGCCTATCCTTATGGGCTCGCTTTTGACCCCTCCCTTTGTTTCTTTGCTTAACAGGAATAAATCCATCCTTATCCGGCCCCCTTTCAGCCACAGGCACCTTGCCTTTATCCCCTTTATCCATCAAAGGCCCAGAAGGAGGCGAAGAGGACACTAGTGCTGAAAGTGTCCGTACTCATGACAAAAGCGACAACGAAAAGGAAGGGACTCATAATCCAGAGATTGAATCCACGAGGCAGAGCCAATACAAATCTCTAAAGAATCTGGCAGAGGGTTATTTAAATCAATTTCAACGCAGATGCGAGCATAAGAGAATACCTTTTTATCCAAAGTATTTTGGGCGATGGCAATTGGCTTCCCCAACAAGGCAACAATCCAATGCAAAATATCCTCTCTCCAGAACTCCAAAGGCAGCCATGGAAGACAAACCCAAACAAGAACTCGTGTAGGAAGATCCTCTGTCGCATTAAACCCTACATGCCAGGGCTTAATGAACAAGCCCACATGATTGTAGAAATATGGTCCTCCCTCGAAAACGCGATTGCGATCCGAGATGCAAGAGAAATCAACCA
The DNA here is from genome assembly GCA_007115665.2 of Sequoiadendron giganteum. Classification (NCBI taxonomy): domain Eukaryota; kingdom Viridiplantae; phylum Streptophyta; class Pinopsida; order Cupressales; family Cupressaceae; genus Sequoiadendron; species Sequoiadendron giganteum. Next base: position 256,660,703 of record CM021107.1, on the reverse strand, counting down.
TAAAATAGCCATTCCCAGCCACCAACAACTTGAAATCACCCTCAACCTGCCAACAACGACGGATCCAGGACTCCAACGCCAAGAGGGGTACACGAATGCCCAAAAACTTACAAATTGGAACGTGTTGACTCCAATAAGCAATGTCCTCCTGAATGGATTCAGGAGAAATAACCAGAATAGGATGATCATGGCACCGCAATAGGCATCCGTTCACTTTCTTGAGCTTGGAACTCTCTCCTACAAAAGATGAACCCATCTTGTGTGCATGCATGGCTTTCGAAAATGGCTGAGATGGTTTTGGCCCAGCAAGCACCATGCTATTGGTAACCACAGCCATACCCCACACCCAGCACTAACCCCAACACCCATTCCCACACCGCTTCCACCACCCACCCCAACGCCCACACCCCACACCCCCTCCTTCCCACCGCAGCAGCTCCCCTCCATGCGAAGCACAAGAACCACAGGCCCCAGCCTGTTACTGGCCGCGGGCAACCAAGGGCTGGTCGCAGTCAGGGACTCGTGCCAGTAGCTTCCATTCGCCAGCAGTCTCCTTTCGCACTCAACACTAACAATGGCAAGAATGCATGGTGGATTGAGTTTTTATTACTTTCTATTATTTTCAGTTCAAAGACTTTATGGCTCATTTTGAGCCCTTTAATGTTTTATGTAGTGGACTTAAGTTCGTTAGTTTGTTGAATTTAGTTGAATTATTTTTTAGTGGTAATCTTTACCATCTAAATTATAGGATTTTGTTAACTATTTTTGTATAAATATGTAATGATCAGAAGCAATGATATAGAGAGATATCGTTATGCTGTCGTAATGTTTTTCTAAACTATGTTTCTGAGTTATACTTTCAATATGAATAAATTTTTTCCCACCTCATTCTGAGTTATTAAGTATTGTGAATGGAATCATCTTGAATGGAGTAATCTTGGAGTTACAAATTTTATGTGATCTGAGCTAAGTGTAGGAGCACCCGAGAGATGACACTCGAGGGACTATAGAGTAGATAGATAAGTATTCCATTTTTAATTAAATGTTATCTTCATTTTGTAAATGATAATTGTGAGTGAAGTTTATTTTCATGTGTCGAGCTCTATTAAGATAATCCTACAGGTTGTAGATAGAGTCTGTAGCCTTTTAATTCTATTATTTGAAGTTTCAGAGCACCTACTTTCATTGTTAGTTGTAAACTGTTAAGTTGTTTTCCATTAATTATTAAGTTTGCTATCCATTGTTAGTAAGATGCTTCATATTTTCTTTACATACATTTCCTCTTCAACAAATTGCATGCTTATTATTTTAATTATTTCCATGCTTTCTAGTTTAGTTATTCTTTTTAGATTAATCATTTCTTGCTTTCTAGTTTAGTGGCCTCTTAGTTCAAGTTTCATTTCAGTTGTTCCAATCACTTAGAAAATTTGAGAGAGATAGTTGAGGAATTTCCTATTGCATAAAACCTTTGAACACTACCCAATTGATATTTGATGCACTTTTCAAACTAAAGAGATACAAGAAGGCTAACACTTGATTGTAATAAGAAATGGAAGGAAAATTTACAAGTAACAATTTCAAATAACATGTAAAAGCTATTTTATATTAATAAATTAAAAAATTGAGTTACAAGATTAATCTCTCCTTGCAGAATGCAAAGGTAAAGAAGCAAGAACTGAGAAAAAAGACTAAGTATTTTTCAATATATAGTAGATGGCTCCAAAGTGCCAAGAGATGGCACTGGCAATCAACTTAGAATAAAAACTAACCCTAGAGACTTCTCTCACAAGAAAAGATGAAAAGCCACAAAAATGGGGCCCACAACTGATGTAATTTGATAAAAAATAGGCTCAAACTCCCTCTCTCAACCATTTTGAACAAAGTGGACTTTAAACTTAGCCATCTAACTGAAAATCAAGCTCAAAAATCTCTTGTTGAACTCCATCTCTTGAATTTGCATGATTTTTGGGTAAAGGTAATCAATTTAAACAAATAGTAAAGAAACAATGATGAGCTACTTTACTAGGTGTTATGGATCTGTTTAGCTTTTTCATTTTCATGAAAAATAATATAGTAATTTAGAAACTATTACTTTATTCTTTGTTTACATCTTATCTTTGCTTCAGGATTATGCAAAAATATAAGGGGAGTAATAGATTTTGTTTGAAAATCATGCAAAAGGTTACAAAGGTAACTCAAAACATAATAGCAAAGGAATTAATCCTTATGAAAAGTGTTAAAAAAAAGTGGAAAAATACCACTTAATCAGCCAAACTTAGGGTTTCTTGGGAAAAGGAAAAAGAAAGCCCTAACTACGGGCACTATTTGCATTTTTAGTTTTGACAAAGTTAAGCTTGAGATGTGGCTACCATGGTAGGGTTTGAAGATTTCTCTAAAGATTTCAAGATTGGTTCTGAGAATGGATCTATGTTGGTAGCATGGTATGTCTCCTTCATTTTGAATGTTGAGACTTTTCTTTGTATATTTGTGAAAGATCTATCACAAAACTCTATTCAAAAAAGAAAGATGAAAAAATCATGTACTCTGTGGTATTTTTTTTCTCCTTCACAGGTCTTTGATCTTTCTTTACCTTCATCCTTTTCTATTTATCATGGCTATTGTTTAATGTTTATTGTCTACGAGCACTATGGGAAATGAATACATGACACCTGGTCATCTTCCTTTTGGATATGCATCTCTCTGATTTGAAAGAGACATGTTGAAATGATTCTCCAAATGCCTTGAATATTTTGATTTTTGGTTTCGAATGGCTGTAATAATGAGAAGACTTGTTGTTCATCCATACTAAAATTCTCCTCTGTACCAATATTTAATGACCTTATTTTCATTTAAAATGTATAAAATTTTGAATCTGGATATTTGACAATGATACTCAAGATTTCTTGATATAGCTGTCCCCATACTAGAAGCCAAAGGGAACCACAAATCCCATTTTTCTAAAAAAAAGACTAAAAAATACCTATCCATGCATTTATAATAGATGAAGTGATAAAGCCTATCACACCGCCAACATAATTTCCTAAGCTTCATAAAAAAACTGACATCCACATCCACAATATTTCTTTCTTCCAATCTCTTGACAACTAGAATGTCATGGGAAATAACTAATTCACCATCTTACAACAAGATATTGGAAAGAAAAGATAATATGATAGAGATGGATATCTACTAGCTGCACTAGTTACTTCATGAACAACCTCATTAATTTTGCATTCTTTCTTAGATTTGTTACAACTATTGAACCCATAGGTACCTCTCAGAGTTTCCTTAATATCATGCAATCCTTGAGTTTATTACACACTAACCCTTTGTAACACTTTTTAATTTCTTCTCCAGCTCTGATATCTTCAAATATGTATTTGAAGAAGTTGTGCTTCAGTAAGGAGATACCTTGCATTCCATTCACTAATTGTTGCAAAAACATTGTCATCTCAGATAAGCATCTAAGATCTGCAGGGCCTTTGGTAACTTTAGTTTCAATAGATTACCTCAAAAACACGTACAACTATGTCACAAAGCGGAATCAAACACTGCTCATTTCCCATATTAATCCTTCTGAGAGAAACTTATGTAAATTCAGTTTCAACAAAAAACATTAATAGATTCTAACCAAGAAACATGAAACATGAAAGATGGGACATAACACATATATTTACGCGGGGAAAACCCTTTCGGGTAAAAAGCCCCACACTCCAAAAATCCAGATCACCATTGTATTATTCATGCAATTGAACCATTACAAATATAACTTAGGCACTAAGCCTTTAGAGAGATTACATCTTGTTTCATTCTGGAGACAAACTAAACAACACAACCCCTTATACGATCTTCACACTGTTGTAATATTGTCATACAACATACAATATAGATTTTATCTCTCACGAACCTCTGATCAACCTCTTAGTCAATTACAACCTTTGCATTGTTTCAATACTCTCACATAGTATACAACGTAGATTCATAGAGAGAGGTTACACAGTTAGTCCACATAGAGAGAACGATGTTGCCTCCTTCATAACAACATTCTCATCCTCTCCTTCTCAAATCATCGAACCCGTTACTGTTCCAGTACGTTACAATGTATAGCAACTGCCACGATCGATTCATTCTCCATACAACCGGTTCGGTTCAACTTCCCCTGTAGACCAACCATCAAACTTCTTAGGAATCCAAATAGCCTCATTTCAAGTCACCAACCTCCACTAAATGGCATACACATCAACAGTCAACAAGTCAATGCTTTTCCCCTTCATACCTCGCTATTGCTGCGCATTCAACATGCTCCCGCATTGTGGCAGTTTACCTCACTACCATTGGACAGGTGAGACGTTCTCGTGGTATGGCAGTTTCCACCACTCTACTAATCTAGTGTTGAGAGATGCCTATGGTATTTCGGTGTCCACCGCTCTACCGCTACTTAGTTAGGAGCTTCTTGTGGTATGGTGAAAACTGCTCTACCATGTCGTATCTTGGACAACCTCGCATTATGGTAGTTCCATCGCGCAACCACTATGATTGAAGAGAGACTCCACGGTATGATGGTAAGTTTCCCAACCACCAGGCTAAAAGGGTTCACTATGCTACCGCACCTCTATATGAAGACACTCACAGTATGGCAGTATCACCACGCTACCGCCAGACAATCACAAGGCTCTCACAGTATGGCGGTAACTGCATTATCGCTCCCTTGTGTAAAGATATCCATAGTATGGCAGTGTCCACTGCACTACCGCTACATGATCAGAGAACTCCTGCGGTATAGAGGTAAACCATGCTACCGCCAAGCAGGATGAAGGATTTCGTAGTATAGCGGTAACACTGCACAACCACTCCTCAGCTAGAAGAGTCCCGTGGTAACGAGGTAAAGTAATGAACACCAAGGGAATTCATCAAGTCTCTAATAGAGGTTCAAGCCAACAAGTTGAGGCACATATTCCAACAATCTCCCACTTGACGAATACTTATTGGCTTCCTCCATACTTTGATTTTACTGAAGATCATAGGCCCCAAGACCCATCAAACTGGAGCACAATTCATACCCTATTTAACAACATTCAGGATACCCAACCAAAAAATTTCCACTAATAACAGTCTACCAGATAATTTGCAAGAAAAAAAAGTATCCAACTATAACTAACTATCCAACATTGTAACCAATGATAGCCATCCATGAAACCTCATAGATCTCAAACATGCTCTCATGCTCCACCGAGACTTCTGCAATAGCATCTAAGATGTCCACCATTCAAGAAACAATCTTTGTCATCCTCCAACATGCCACCTATGGAAGAATGGTACAAGCCAAGGTGAATATGCACCAATCCAACGAACACAAGAAAAATATCCAAGTGATATCAACAACAAGACACTGCCATCACTCCAGAAAACAAGATAAAAAGATCAGCTAGAAAAATAATCAGATAGACTACTTCTATCCAACTGATAAACCCACGTGACTGAAAATAGCACCCACAACAAGTGCTAGTACATCCAATCATCCATACCTTAAAGGTATCCACACTAGTAAACTCATGCTAACAGCACAACCGACCCATCAACCGTAGATATAAGCACCATGTGCCAACTAGTCAAAGAAGACCAAACACACCCAGGTACTCCCACTAAATAGGTGATGCCAAATATAAAATATCAATGGCATAACAAGTCTACCAATTTCAGCACATAGAAAATGTAACCATGTAGTACCAAAGAAAATTCCACAATGATATGCACAACCTGCAACAAACTGCTACAAGAAACATTTCTCTTAACAGTCTTCTAGAGTTCTTCCAAGTTCTTCAACACTCAACATAGAAAAAGATAAAGAACCTCCAAGTTGCCACTCAAAAACATGAGTGAAAACACATGAACACAAGCTAGTGATCACTAAAGCTCCGACCAAATCTCAAACCAATGTAAAATGAAATCAAACTTCTAGGAATACAACCAAGACCAAAGAGAGAAATTTTGCACAAGATAGACCTATAGAACATCCTCCTACATACACCTCTAAAATCCAACTGTTTCAAGTATGATCTCCTTTAAAGCCCCAAGGAAAAAGTATTAACAACATCCAATTGTTCAACCTCCAAGATCAAACACAACATATGAATGTAAGCCTCTCAAAGAAGATCAAACCATTCATTTCCCATATTAGGAAATCAGCCCATAAAGCATCTCCTACCTATTTTCATCAATAAATAATATAACACAAAAGCTCAAGGAGATAAACCATGCTTTCCATCTTCCACTATGAATCCTCCAGAACCATTAAACAACAATTCAAGATCCATATCATGAAAGAAATAATAAAACACATCTAAAAGATATAATGGGAAAATACCTCTCAAATAGACTTCACTGCCGAGAAGACCATTGCCGAGAAGACCAAGAGATAAGAAAAGAGAATGCTCCTCCAAGATATACAAGCCACCATGACTTACCCAAGAGCAATCCCCTCATAGATCTTTATTGGACTCACATTCAATCAAGGTGTAGGCTCCTCAGACTTTCTGCTATAAAATTCAACAAGAGTAACCATTCAATACACTTCTCTTATCTCAAGAGAAATTCAGCCTCACCTTATTCTCCATATATCCATGAGCACTTGCAAAAAATTACCTCTTTCCAAACTCTAAATGCACCACAACAACATCATGAAGTATCGGGAAAATGATCAATGCACCCAAAACACAAAGAATATACCAAGATCAATGTCAACAATCCAACTATAGAATCAAGAACTTAACATGACATCATGATCTTTTCATTCCCTCTTAGGAAATACCATGCTTCAAGTGAAGAAACTAAAGTCTCAAGAGCAATGCTCAATGTAAAATATCCAATGCAAAATTAAGAGTATACCATGACATAAAACAACCAAGCTCTAAACCAACATCACCTCTCAAGCACCATCAACACCTCAACCCAAAGAACACATAAGACCTCCATGGTCTCAAAATGCTAACCATCTTCAAATAGTGTCCTTGCAAATGTGAAAGAACCCTTCTGCAACAAAAGGATCAGAGAGTTCCTCCTAGTAGCATCTAAAAACTAAAGAAGACAAAAAAAAAAATTAACAGTCATTATTGAAGCTCCCACTGAACAGTGATATCGAGATTTCCAAGCATCATGACCAACAATCTCCAAAATTGAAGAAGAAATTTCAGGTTCACAAACATATAACAATACTGCTAGTTATCCTAAGTGAAACCAAGATCTCATAAGTAAGGAGATTCACCATGATACATGACTCGATATTCACTTGTCATCCATCCTCTTACCTCAAATCAATCACACCAATGCACAAGTGACCACAGACAAGGCCAACTCACAAGTCTGCATAAACACTGAATCAAATCATGTGGATATACAGTCCACTTCTAGGTTTTCCCACTGCAAACATATGGGCAAAGACAACCCAGAACATTGCACATGAAACATGAATGCTCACAATCGCATCAATTCCTTGCACAATATGAGGTCTCACAAGAGATCAAACATGTAGACACCCTGACTCAAACATCAAATCAAGTACAAATCTGATTTGCCAATAATGTCCACACCAAGCACCAAAGTCTAGGAATCCATCAAGCATTACCATAGAATGATGAGTGACTAATAACATACCAAACATTTATATGCAAAGAAAAAAACACACCTTCTCTCACCATGCACAAAGAATGCAAGTAGAGCTGCAACTATCTCATCCAGTAGCACCCTGAGGAAGCAAGAGTCTACAAAATAGCTCTTCAGTAGATCGACAAAAAAAATTTTCTTGATCACGTAAAACCTGCAAAACCATAAAAACATGCAAGTATAATACATACTCAAAAAAGGAAAAACAATTCAGGAACTCCAAGCCCATTTCAAGCCAACTCCAAAACCACCA
>CM021107.1:256633092-256652771 GCA_007115665.2 Sequoiadendron giganteum | reverse complement strand
CATTAATCCTTTTGAGAGAAACTTATGTAAATTCAGTTTCAACAACAAACATTAATAGATTCTAACCAAGAAACATGAAACATGAAAGATGGGACATAACACATAGATTTATGTGGGGAAAACCCTTTCGGGTAAAAATCTCCACACTCCAAAAGCCTAGATTACCATTGTATTATTCATGCAAGTGAACCGTTACAAATACAATTGAGGCACTAAGCCTTTACAAAGATTACATCTTGTTTCATTCTAGAGACAAATTGAACAACACAACCCCTTATACGATCTTCACACTATTGCAATACTATCATACAACATATAATATAGATCTTATCTCTCACGGACCTCTGATCAACCTCTCAGTCAATTACAACCTTCGCACTGTTACAATACTCTCATAAAATATACAAAGCAAATTCGTAGAGAGAGGTTTCACAATTGATCCACATAGAGAGAATGGAGTTGCCTCATTCAAAACAGCATTCTCATCCTCTCCTTCTCACATCATTGAACCCGTTACTATTCTAGTACGTTACAATGTATAGCAACTGCCATGATTGATTCATTCTCTGTACAACTGGTTCGGTTCAACTTCCCCTGTAGACCAACCATCAAACTTCTCAGAAATCCAAACGGCCTCATTCCAAGTCAACAACCTGCACTAAACGGTATACACATCAGCAGTCAACAAGTAAATTCTTTCCCCTTCATACCGCGCTGCCGCTGTGCATTCAACATGCTCCTGCGGTGTGGCGGTTTACCTCACTACCACTGGATAGGTTAGATGTTCCCACGGTATGGCAGTGTTGACTGCTCTACAACTCCACTATTGAGAGATTCCTATGGTATGGTGGTGTCCACCGCTCTATCGTGCCATATCTTGAACACCCTCGCGGTATGGCGGTTCCACCACACAACTGCTATGATCGAAGAGAGACTCCGTAGTATGATGGTAAGCTACCCAACCACCAGACTGAAAGGGTTCACTGTGCTATCGCACATCTATATGCAGACACTCATGGTATGGCGGTATCACTATGCTACAGCCAGACAGTCACAAGGCTCTCACAGTATGGCGGTAATTGCACTACCGCTCCCTAGTGTAAAGATATCCATGGTATGGTGGTGTCCACCACACTACCGCTGCATGATCAGAGAACTCCTATGGTACAGAGCTAAATCATGCTATTGCCAAGCAGGATGAAGGATTCCACGTTATAGCGGTAACATCGCACAATCGCTCCTCAACTAGAAGAGTCCTATGGTAACGAGGTAAAGTCATGAACACCAAGGGAATTCGTCTAGTCTCTAACAGAGGTTCAAGCCAGCAAGTTGAGGAACATATTCCAACACTAATGAACTAGCTGAGATGAGGAGAAGGATTGACATACTCTTGTATTAACATGCACACAAATGCATTTGTTCCTCCATAAGTTATAAAGTTATCATGTTTTCACATTCTTAACTTGAATGAATCCCCATCCTTCATTCAAGCTTACTATAACTCATTTGAACCCTATATGTCATGACTATAGACTAACTAGGTCATTTTACAATTTTGTATTTGATGATATCTATCTTGAGACATGATGATCTTACTAATCTTGTCAAAGATCCATCCATGTGATGAATATTGAAGCCTTATTATTGTGTAATGATGAACACTCACTCCCTTTTTAAACCAAAAGGTAAGCATATTGGGCTCAACCCTTGTGGGATCCCATTTTAGTCCACATGATATTGTTGATGGTGTTTTTATGCACTTCTCAACATAGGTAATGCATAGCTGCATCACCTCTCTTGAAAGACAATCTTCCACAATCAGATTGCATAACACTATCCCAAGGTCTCTCGGGTGTCAAGTTATGATGGAGCTTGGAACATATCAGTTGTTTGATGTGATTTTGCTGGAATCACAAGGCGGTCTTACATGGTTTGAAGCTGTAGGAGAATTGGGTCAATGAATGGAGTTCTTTGAATCTAGAATTACTGCACTGTGCTGTAGACTTAGACAACAGTCTTGGACTCCATTGTTTCATTAGATTTGGCTTTACAATGTGCAACAAACCTTAACACAAATTGCTTCTAAAAAAAAAAGGAAAAAAGGGCGAGGAAGGAGGATGGTTCCTGGACCTGCAACTATCGATGAATAGTAATCATGGAGGTTCCTGCTATGGACAGTTTCCTTAAATAGAAATTCACTTAATCTGAATTCTCACAATGTCATGAATTCTATGCTATCTTTTAGAGACTACAGATATTCATCATTTATTCGCCATGGAAATGTGAATAAAGATAAAGTTTAATGAGCAGCAATGAAATTAAAGTCTAGGCTAACTTTACACAGTCATCTACTAGCAGCAAATGACCAAAAGTATGGACAAGGAAAGCATACACACAACAAAAATCTTTAAAACTAGAGACAACATATTAAATCTAGCAAAACTAATCTAAGGATACTAGAACAGCAGAGTAATTTAAAGAAAAGTTCTAACTAGAGGGAGAAGAATCATGAAACATATGGAGAAACCCAGAAATACACCAGAAAATGACTGTATTTCTATTATAATTTCTGAAACATGCTTTTTCAACAACTCAACTCTCTTCAAATGAGAGGAGGAGAGCCCTATTTATAGTTTTCAAAAAGAAAAATGAGTGGCCAAGATTTGTTTCTATTGTGTGGCCAATATTCTCTTTACAATAGGGTTTCACCTACCCCCAAATATATTACATTTATAAATCAATTCTTGTCTTTTCCCTATTTCGTCATCTAGTGACAACACTGTAGCAATTTCATCTTTTAGCTGTTTGCCCTTTGCTGTAGCTATTCTTTGAGGAATTCTTCATCGATGACAGGGTTGCCCTCATGCTTTTTTAATGCTGCATATTCCATAAAGCTCAATATTAGTGCCTAGAGCTTATCCATCTCCATGATGTCAGACCATAAGATCTGATAACTCCATTCCTGGGAATTGCTACCGAGTTTCTTCTAGTCATCTTCATATTTGGTTGCATTGTCCCTGAAGAGTTCCGACTATGTGAAGGCTTGGGTGATGAAGCTCATGAAGTTGGTGGTGACCTCAGATGACATCCCATCTTCCATGATCTTCAAGAAGTGGGGCTTTATGTTCTCAAGATTGATCTCGATTGTGGGCAGCTCATACCTCGTCATTAGTTTGAGGTACTGAGCGCACTCTACTCTAGAATCCCTTTCCCATTCGATATCTGGTGCTATCCACTCCAAGATCTACTCTAGCCTTCTCTTTCGATGATTGAAATCTTGCTTCCACATATCCACTAACCAGTGGTCATCATCCTTGAGGGCAAGGTCTTTCTCCTAGACCTCGCTTAGCAACACGAGTATGGCCTTAATTTTTGGGTAAGCCACCTCATACTTCCTTGGGAACTCCTCACAGATCTGCCTTGTGCCCTCAAGGGTTCTTTGTACCTCCAGGAACTTATTTGTTGTCTGAACAGCCAAGTTGATACCTGTGTTCCCCATGTCCAAGACCTGCCAGAACTAGTTTTTCGTAGTCGTGTCTAGGTTCCTTCTCTTTTCTAATTTATCAATCTATTCCTAGGACAACAGCTGAGATGGGGTGGATGATGTCGTGGGCTGCTCATCCGGGGACAACTATTGCTGAATGTAGGTTGTTAGATCAGCCACTTGCTCCTTTAGTTCTTCCTTAGAGATCTTATCATGGTGGATAAGATGCACCACTATGGCGACTGACTCCTGGAGGTGATCAACCTTTTGCTCCCTTGTGGCCACTCCCAAATTGATGGTGGAGACGTTATAAATTATACATTTTTCTCCAACCAATGGTTTTGCTATCTATACTGCCCTGGATCCTAAGGCGTCCATGGTCACCATTTATTTGATCTTCATTTTTTCTCCTTCTTGGCGCTTATTCGTGCCCTGGCCAGTATGGCTTCCAACCTTGCCTTAGGATCCTTTAAGGTGGGAGTCTTTTGCTTTAGCTGCCTCTGCAGCCAATCAGGTACTTGGGGCTCTTCCCTAGGTAGTTCACTTTGAGTCCCACTATCCTCCTTCTCAAGCTCAATGACTCTGATGACAAGAGCCTTCTCCTCAGTTCTTGCATCTTCCTTCTCTTCGTCAGAGTCTTGTTGAAGGGTTTCATGTTTAGTGGGTGACTTGGTGTGCAACTACTCCTTGGGTGGATTTTCTCTTTCAACATCCCCCTCTTCTTTGTTTTGATTATATTCATGCTCTTCGGGGTCCTCCCCTTGTTCATCTTCGTGGAGGGATGCTTCCTTGTCATGCTCTAGGGTTTGGTCATGGCCCTCAGTAGGAGACTTGCTGCCCTCAGTCTCTTGAGCAACAATCTCCTCCTCTCATGCAAGCCGGTCCTCGGCTTCCTTATCTTCAATCTCCTTGAGCTGCTTGCCACATTCTACATTGAGCTCGGGGTCATTTGATTCTCTAATAAATATAGCATCCAGCCCTTCGTTTCTCTCACTGAAGGATTCATAGGCCACCTTGTCTATTTCCTGGCATTCAAACATTGGATGCTCATGGTAGACAAATTCTTCGTCTTCCGGTGCCTTTGCAGCCTCTAGCTTCCGTCGCTCAAGCTCATTTGATATTTGCATTGTCGCCTCCATCTTCGGTGGTTCGGTGGAGGGAAGGGGAGTTGGAGCATAGGCCATAGCCTGAGCTATTGCAGCCTGAACCATTAGATTAGTGAGCATCCACGAGAGCTCCGATGGCACATTTTGCATGTATTTCACAAAAAACTCAGGGATACTGAGGGCAGGAATCGTAGCAGCGAAAGCAAAGGGTAAGGAAGGAGACATAGAAGAAGAGGAGACTAGCGAGATCATGGTAGATGACGAATCCACTAGAATAATCTGCAATATTGGAGGAGTGGAAGCAAGGTGGACAGAGATGTCCACCATAGGCGGGGAGGAAGTGAAAAACTATGAGTGAAGCATGTGAGGTAGGGGCAACAGTAGTAGCAGTAGTGATTGAAGTAGGTGGAGACCTTGGCGAGTTAGATCCTTTGTCCCTGATCCCAAGGGGTAGACCTTTGGGCATCACAGCCATCTCCATACCCCCAGTTGTTTTTCTCTTCTTCTTGGAAGGCTCGGGCTCAGAAGCCTTGTGGGCATAGGCCTTTGGTTTGGCCAGTTGTTCACTAGCCTCCTTTCTCTTCTTGGTCCTGATCGATGGTGGTGTGTTAGATGCTTCCCCAATTGCAGCGGTAGCTATCCCTCCATCAGAGCCACTTGGTTCACTTTCCAATCCCTTGAATGTCAAGGTGACTCATTGCTATTTTAATCGAGCCACCTATTGGTCGATCCATGCTCTTGTTCGGATCTTGATGGGCCTAGTGAGTATGTTGATGTCATCAAGCTTTGGTTCATTCTAGTCAATCACAGGTAGCAAAAAATTGGTGACGAGATCATATCCTAGATCGATCACCGTATCCTCATCTTTTTTGAGCTGGTCAGGAACTGGGCATAGGTTGATCCTTCGCACATAGATGGCAGTCATGCGCATGTAGTTCCACAACCGCACCTCAAGATCATCTTTGTAGATGGCCCAAAAAACTTTGACATTGTGGAGGTGGGCATACTCTTGTCCCAGTGCCTTCTTGATGTGCCCATATGGATCCATTCGGGGCCGGGCTCTATATTGCCGGAAGTGACACTCGGCCAACTCCCTTTCTGAATACCCCACACACTAGGAGGTATGAATCTTGTACATTCCTTGGCCGAGCCTGATGGTGTAGGGTGTGCCTACCAGATGCTTGTTGCTCAAGATGTTATGGATGTGTCTCAACTGCCATGTCAGCTCCAAAAGAATAATCCGGTCGTTGGGGTACCAGGGTAGCTTATTTGGCCTTTCCATGAATCCCTCGGCATGGATGTATGTGAAATTTGGGAATTTTATGTAAAGGAAAGCATATTGCCTGAGGAGGGCTCTGGCACTATGAGAAACTCTCTTTGAAAGTTGCCCTCGAGGGACCGAATGATGTGGGCGATGAATGCATCATTCACCCAACAGTAATCCCTCTTGAAGTTCTAGTACTGCAGTTGAGGGTATTTATCATAAGGCTTGAGTTCCACCCCTGATGGATCACTGGGTACCACCATCAATCCCTGATAATGCCGCCGATTAGCAAGGGAATACACCAAATAGGAGGTCATGAAGAACTTGGAGGTCTTCTTCACGGTTGTAAACTACTTGTGGAAGTAGTCACTGATTATCTCTCCCCAATAGAAGGCAATGCCATCGCCATGGAGAATTTTCTCCACAAAATAGAACATCCATTCCTAGAAGAAGGGCGCAGTAGGAAGGCCCATTACTCTGCTCAAAAAAGTTATGAGGTCATGGTAATCCTCGAAGAAATCGTTGCGAAAAAGCTCCTGAGGAAGCTTTCTAGCACTACCTCGCTTGTCCTTTAACCAATATTGATTAATGAGCTTCTTGCACCTCAATGAATCCTGCTCCCATAGTTCCCTACATTCCTCCATGGTGGGGGTCTCCATGCTCTTGAAGTTAGGAATGTGGAAAGTTGTTGTTATACTCGACGGGGACATGTCTGCAAGGATATTTTCGTCCCGGTCCACTATAGTTCAGGTCTCCTCTTGATATGCTTCTACGCATGCCATTACCAGTTCTGGGGCCAACAAGGCCGATGGGAAGCCTACAGCTTTGAGAATTCCGCTGCTCCTTATCAATTTTGCATTCTCTGTCTTGGGGTTCACCCTAACCCTTTGTATAAATTCGTCAACATCGACCTAGCCGATGTTGGTATCTGTGACATCTCTCCAGAGAGTGGTGATTCTGGATTGTATGGGGACCCCCTAAAACTTGTACTTCATCAGGTCTTTGTCCTCCTTGCCTCAAGGTGTCTTGTCTATTCCTTTCCCTTTCTCCTTGGAGGCACCCAATTTTTCTGCATTGGATTCCATAAATCCTACACAAAAGACATGAATAAGTAACAATAAACATGATAAAACGGCCACGGACAAGTCCCTGCACATCAAGATTAGCTCTATAATCATTATTCATATCCAAAAATCACATAACACTCAACACTTCATCACTTAGAAAGGAAGGCAGACAAACTGAGTTCCCAAGGCCAAAATTCCCTTGGCAGAATGTCATTTGAAAGGGAAAATTGAGGATGAAACTCCCAAAGGCATTTCTCAGAGTTGGATCTAGTCAATTGAGGGTTTTCATGAAGGAAGACCTAATTTTAGCAAGTGGGTTGAAATCCATTTTGGATTTTAAGGTCATTTGATGCTTCATTTGGGAGTTCGAGCATCAGATGCAGGACAACCGTTGGAAATGGTGCAGGGGGATGAAACTCCAGGCGGCGGAATCCAGGTCTCGAATTGCCGTCGACGGGAAGCGGCTATGGGTTAGCCCTCCAGAATGGTGAAATGGATGTGCCAATCTAGGTGAGAAATTCTAGAGGGCAATCTTTGGAGACGGCTTGAGGATTTGGAAAAGCCAGGCGGCGAACAGGGGCTCAGGACCCGAAGGCCGGAAAGTCATCCCGAGTTTGCCGTTAAAATGGTGCCAGTGGAACGGAATCATGGGAGGGGAATTTTGGTGGTCGAAATCTGAAATAGGCTTGGGGTTCAAATGTTTGTTGGGATTTTGGTTTAGGCGAGAAGTGCACCGGGGTCCGGGACTCGGAAAGACGTCCCGGGACGGCTGTGTAAAACGACAAATGTGACACGGAATTCCAGGGGTCGGGGTTCAGAATGCACTTGGATGCTGGATCATTCAGGTAAGTTTGAAATGGAGGATGAAGCATCGAGGCCCGAGAGTCGGGAAGCCATCTACCCATTACTATTAAGAACGGCGAACTCAAGATGAAATCTCGAAGACAAAAACGCAGATAGCGAAGTCTGACTGGATTGCGGACGTCTTTATTCTCTGAATTTGGGAATCAGACATCATGCAGTCAGGGTCCAAGGTCCAGGGTTTGGGAGGACACTCGGGACAAGCCGTTAGAACAAAAAAATTAGGATGGAATTCCGAGAGGGGAACTCCGAGTGTCCGATCCCGATGACAGTTTACTCCCCTTTGCTGATTTTGATTTTGTTGAAGTTTCGACATAGACACCATGTGGCTGGGGTCTGGAGGTCAGAAAGGCATTGGGGAAAGGCTGTGTGAAACGGCGGGAGTGACACGAAAACTCGTGATGGGAAATTCAGAGGCTAAGGTTCGGGAGGAACTTCGCCGCATGGAATTTGGAAGTTTGTTTTGAGTTTTGCGGATGGCCATGGGAAGGCCCGGGCCCAGGAGATGCCAATGATTGTTCCAAAGAATGGTCACGGCGAGTTTAAGTTTTGGATTGAGTTTCAAGGCCTCGAACAATGGATTTTTTCATTTTTAAACATATAGGTTTTTAGGGGAAGGTACTAATTTACTAGTTTTAAACCCAATTTTATGTTTTACATTGCTTAAGACTCATAAATTCATAAAATAATGGACAAGGCGTGCGGATGGCGAGCGTAACTCAAGATCCCGAAGAAGCAGGTTGTCGAATGCATGGGAGACGTCGAAAAAGAACTCAGACGGTGGGGCAGAAAATGCCTGACGCCGGGAGCTCTGCCAATTTTCTATCATTGGGTTGGTTGATAATGACGGCTGAAAAATTCATTTAAATAGCCAAAACGGCCATTAACACAACATTAAATTCCCTCGTACAGTGGCCAAAAATTTGGTGGATTTAAATTGCAGGCGGCGGCGGGTGACCCAGAGTCCGACGGTCGGGAAGACGTCCAACCATGGCTGTTAGAACGACAAAGTTCAAGCAGAATTCTAGACACGGAGATTCGGGATCCAGGGCCCAGAAAGATGCCACGCCGCTGTCATTCTGACGCGACAAAACCAGGACAGAAATACGAAAGGGGAAACCCGAGTGTCCGGGCCCGAAGGGCGCAGCGGACGCCAGAAAGGAATTCTAACAAGGGAAACCTGAATTGACCCCAAATTTAACATTTTTTAAGGGGATGAATTTGGTCAAGCTTAAAATATGACTTTTGGGGAACGTGCTGACCCTCTAGGGCACAAAAAATGGGTACACAAAATGAGGCAAAAACAAAAAGGACCTGACAATCGAGAAAGAGGGAAGAGAGGGTTCCCATTTTGAATGGGGCGTGTGTGCAATAGGCACAACAAATGGCGACTCCGCAGGGAGAATGCTATCGACGTTCTAGAGATAAACATTCATTCTGAACCCATGATCTTTGGTTTCATAGACTAGAGCTGATTTCCAAAACTGAACTAAGAACAGTTTAAGGAAGGCAAGATTGAATCAAGCCATGACTTCATCATGACAGTATGTGCATGGTGAGTTCATTTCCTTTCCTCAGAGAGAGCACGAATAACCACTGTTTGGGAGAGATAAGCTACATAGGTCATCTAACCCCAAAAGTAACCTGGACATTGCTCCGCTGCCAGTCAGGCGTCCATAGCCACGACGGAGTTGTCGCTGCGACCCCACGGACATAGCTCTACTACCAGCCAGGCATCCATAGCCCTGGTAGAGATATTCGCACACCCATACAGTTGTGATTTTCACTTTATTTATGTTGTTTATTTGATATTCCTTTTCAGCACTTTTCTTTTTCTCTTTTATTCAACCGCATGAGCAACGAAGCTCACAATGGGCTTAGGAGTCGTAGTGGTCACTAGAGCAAACTTTATATTTTTCACCTATCCTGTCCTCCTAGTAGTCACCATACCATTCTTCGAAAACATTAAGATGTGTTTTTGTGTATTCCATGATAAAAGCAGGGGATTCAAGCAAACAACCATCCTAGGTTAGTTCAGAGTTCAAAGTTGAAAAATGATGCTGAAGAGCGATCAAAGGGTAGCAGTAGGGAATGAGGGCTTATCTAGAGAACAACACAAAGCGGGTAGTGGGGCAACCACCTATCGGGCCAAGCACGACCACCATAGCAGAATAGGAAGACTCTTCCAGGATTAAGACCAAATAGTCGGGAAAGCAAGTAAAACCGAAGGAGAAAGAGGGAAACCTATTCTGACCTATGTACAAGTATTTACACAGACAGCTCCCAAAGGAGCTCAAGCCTGGAAGTAATGCCTAAGGTGCTTCCCATTGAAACGCAATGAGACGTCTTCACTAGTGAGAGTCTTTAGGCGAACGACATTATCTCCAAGGATTTCAGCAATCTGAAAGGGGCCAAGCCAAAGCTTGTCGAATTTGTTGTGTCCCCCTTTCTTTTCATGGGCCTTGTCCTAGTAGAGGACTAAATTAGAAATGTGAAAGGCCTTAACTTTGGTTCGGTGGTCAAACCATCTTTTGACTATGCCCTAATGTTTGGCAAAATTTTCTATTGCACGATCTCGTACTTCTTCAAGGTGCAGTAGCTTGGCGAGGCGAGCTTCTCCGCGATCTCCTCCTTCATAAAAGTCATTTACAAAGTGGAGGGTTGGGATTTTCAAATGTATGGAAAAGATGGGCTCTAAGCCATTAACTAGATGATATGGGGAATCTCCAAGGGTGGCCTTATGGTGGGTGCGATCTGCCGACAGGGAAAAATGAAGTTGGGTATGCCAATCCTTGGGATTCCTATCTAGAAGCTTCTTGATCACCCTGATCAAGTTCTTGTTGGTGGATTCAGTAAGGCCATTGCCTTGAGGGTAATAATTAGATGAAAATTTGAGGGTGATGCCATAGTCAAAGGCTGAGCTTGTGAATTTCAGTGAAGCAAATGCAGGGCCATTATCGCACACTAGGGCAAATGGGCAACCAAAATGATTTAAAATAAAATTTTTTAAGAAATTGGTTACTACTTCAGTTATACATTGCCTACAAGTTATTGCTTCTGTCCATCTAGTGTAGTAATCAGAAGCGGTTAGAATGTACCTGTGTCCTGCAGATGATGGAGGACTTACCAAACCAATGAAGTCGAGACCCCATTGCGCGAAAAACCTTACCTCTAAAACAGGTTGTAATGGGACAACAATGTTCCTTTCTCTGGCGACAACAGTCTAGTACACGTGGCAGGTACGGACGTGACCTGAGCATCTTTGAAAATGGTGGGCCAATAATACCCAGCTCTCAATATCTGGTGCGCAATTGATAGACCCGAGCCATGACCGGTTTCGAACTTGTCATGGAATTCCTTGAGGACACGATCAACTTCCTCCTTACCCAGGAATCTTAGATAGATACCTTCATGATTTTTCTTGTACAATATGGAGCCTTGTAACATATAGTTGTTGCTCTTCAGCCTAAGGGCTCACCTTTGGACTCCCTGTAGGTGGGGTGGACACCTATGATTCAACAGGTAGTACACTATGTTGTCATACCATTTCCCTGGGGAGACATCCTCCAACTGGTACTGTTGTACCATGAGTTCAGGTTCAACATCAATAAATACCTTTGCCATTGTTCGGGCGAGTGCCTACCCTCTTACTAGCTTCATCGGCTGGATTTCCATGTCATACTCCTGTAGCACTACGATCCACTAATTAATGTTTCAATATAATTTCATGAGGAATCCTTGTTCTTGCTTGCATTTCAATCTAATAATGTGCTTGTT
Source organism: Sequoiadendron giganteum (assembly GCA_007115665.2). Classification (NCBI taxonomy): domain Eukaryota; kingdom Viridiplantae; phylum Streptophyta; class Pinopsida; order Cupressales; family Cupressaceae; genus Sequoiadendron; species Sequoiadendron giganteum. Next base: position 256,641,212 of record CM021107.1, on the reverse strand, counting down.
TGCCATGTTTGTGTAGGTGTAGGATTGGAGTTCACATTCTGACACTAGAAGGAGGGTGAACTTGAAGAATCTAACACATTTTTTGGTCAAATTCCACTATTTTTTATCTTCCCAGGTCAAACAGAGCCACTGAAGATCAAACAGCATCGCTGGAGGAAATTGCAATGAATTTGCGGTCTCTGTTTTTCCAAATAGAGCCGCTAATTTCACCAGAGCGTTGCTTTAAACCTCAAATATAGAGCATTTGCAAACAACGCCGTTGCAAAAGGTGTCGCCTTTGATTTCTTGCCTTTGCACTCAATATTAAAATGGTCGTATCTTGGTCATTTTGTGGTCTTTTTCGAAGATTTTGTTTTTTGAAATAGGTTAGAATTTTATAAGATATCCAATGGTGTAGGTATTTTGCAACTTTTATAGAGTTAAAATTTTCACCTAATCTCAAAACACCATGAAACTTGGTCTAAGTTTTAGGGTTTTTATGATTAATGATTCATCCAACCCTTATATCTTCTTGTTTCTTGATATCATCTAACATTTTGAGCACTTTTGCAGGTTAGGAAATCAAAAAGGGGAGGAGGAAACAAAATCAAATCTTCTTTTGACATCATTTCTCTATTGTAAAAAATGTCTTTAGACACTCTTGGAAGCGATTATAATTCCAAGTTTAAGGATTTTATCCCTTCATGATTTTAGGACACACTAAATTTATTTTGGGCTCTAAAAAGAACACTAAAAAAGCTTTCAATTTTTACAACAAAGAGTTAAAAAGAACTTCAAAAAACTTACTAGATTTTGTTTAAGGTTAAAATTGAACAAAACTACTTCCATCTTTCCTTTCGGTGCACTAAAAAGAATCAAATCATTGCTTTGTGGACTTAAAATGAACATGTTCTTTTGTGTCTTCTAATATTTTTTGCAAAGTAATTTTAGTTAAAAAGGCGTATGCGCTTCTCTCGCGCTTCATGGTGATCTTGAGAATCAAAAGTCTTTTTGGTGATATTAAGTTGCATAAAATATTGCCTCCACATTTCAATTTGGGTACTTAAAAATTGAACCAGTCTTGCAAGTGTGAGTGTGGCATATTGCGAGTGGTCTCCCTTTGTTTTTCAATGAAATTCGATTGAACTACGGGATATGCTTGCTCTCTTTTGTTTATCTTAGAGGGTCTGCCTTATGAGAAAAAGTACTCACCCAAGGGAATGACCCAACCAGGAACGCACTAAAGCCAAGCGACTTCCACCCGAGATATAAGTGTGGATATTGGAATAAAGGCCAATATCACGAGGATTATTCTGATGAGAAGGGAATCAATGGTCTCTCGCCGCATGGATAGTCCCCCACGAGCAGAATTCCCACATTAAAAACCCCTTATTTAGCAAAGGCCAAAATCCTTTCTATTTATTGGTGCAAAAGGTCATGTCCTTTGAAGCTGCCCCACATATACATGTGGTTCTATTGTAGAGATGAAAATTATGCCATGGGAGTTTCATGGGTATTGATGCTTGGCTAAACCGAGAAGTATGTTCCGTGGAGGGGAGCCAGTGTGGTCAAGAATCTAATCATCCACACTAAATATACAGAGCTAGATTTATCCAAGTGGGAACCCAACAAATATTGTCTTTTCATCCTAGGATTGTACATGTTCTTGGAATCAAAACACCTTGTTTGGATCTAAAATATTGGAAAAAAAACATTCAACAAGATCTTCAAAATTTAAAACACTTTGGAGGAAGAAAATACCTTTGATGAATTCAAGTTCTCTTGCTTGCCCTAGGGATTTCATCCTTAGAGGCTTCTAAGTATTTGGACTTAATCATAATTTTCTCTCTCTAAAGTCAACCTAGGAAACTATGCTCTTGAAACCTTGATTTTCACATTATGGACCTTGTGGAATGAAAAGTAATGGAGACATAGACATTTAGTTTGAAAATCCAATCAAGAAGTGGATGTGGTAAAAATCAATTCATTAACCAAGATAAAATCAATTTAACCCCACACATGTGCTTGGTATATTTTGGTCATATGGTTTTCCATGCAAACATTGATCTTTTGAATTGCAATGCTCTTAGGGAAAAGCATGTTCTTCAATATCTTGGGCTAGTAAACAAAGTCCCTCTTAGGTTAATTTAGGATCAAAACAACCAATCATTTCATCCATCAAAATCAAATCCCATCTCACAAACAAAATCTTGGAAACTTTGAAAACATCATTCATACTAGACTTCTAGAAAACATCATTCATACTAGACTTCTAGGAAAAATCAAAATCATCTTATTTGACTTAACACACTTAGTCAAATCATCAATCCTTGTGAAAAAAATTACCTCTTGATAAAATCCAACATCTTGGGGTCTAGGAGTTCATTATCCTATTTGAATTAACACACTTAGTCAAATTATCCTCCTATGTATGAGTTTACTCTAGGATAACACAACTTCCTAGAATTTACAAGTTCATTATCCAAAATCATCTTGTTAACTTAACACACTTAGTCAAATTATCCTCTTGTGAACAATTTCACTCTAGGCCAACACTCTCTCCTAGAGTTTACAAGTTCATTATCCAAATCAATGAATCAAAATCAAATCAAATCAAGTCCTAAAGTCTAGCATTGATCCAGAGTTCCTAAAAGTTCAAACATCCATACCCCTCACCCTTCCATCCTTCATCTCACCATTGGTCCTAAATCCCTGAGAGGTTCACTTTTGCAACAAGTTCAAAACAAAAGAGGAGCATGGAATATAAACTTGATTCATACATCATGAGTAATCCAAGTCAACCAAGCTATCAGGGCCTTACAATACCAATTGATTTTCAAAATTTTCATTTGTACAATCCATCCATGGGATCATTATCTCCTACAAACCTCAATGGTACAAAAAATGTGAGTTTTCCCAATCTAAATTTTGGAACATCTTTTCCTATGTTAGATTTAAATCAAAGTCAAAACTTACAAATCTATCAACCAAAAAATCAAGGCATGAGCCTTCCCCCTTTACCAACCATCAATCAACCAAATCCGAGGAATACTTCAATCATAAAGAAAAAAATCATACCAAATCCTCTCATCTTTCCATCAATATTGCAACAAAAGATGAAAACCATCCAAGCAACCCCAATGGTCAACACAACCACTATCCCTCAAGTGTCTCAAGGACCAAACATCTCAATCACACCATTCACCACTCAAAACCTTAAAATCAATGCGACTGTTCCACTCATCACAATGGTCAACACCATTCCAAATCCACCGCCACCACTACCAAAACACAACATGAAAAATTCATTCTCCATCATGTTGCAAGCTGCTCAACAAGCTGCCCACCAAAAGGTGCTCCAAAACCAACAAGTTGCACAACTAGCTGCTTAGCAAGCGCAAGCGCAATTAGCCACCCAACAAGCTACACAAGCCACATGAGCTGCACAAACTGTGCAAGCGGTATAAGGAACCCAACAAGCACAGGCTCAATAGGTGCAAGCACAATACTGAGCACAATTGCAAGCAATCCATCAACAAGTGTATCAACAAGTCTTGCAAGATTTTTAGGCACAACAAAAAGTAGCTCAACAACAAGCCCAACAATAAGCATTGTTGGAACAACAACAACACAACCAACAACAAGCATTGTTGGCTCAACATCAAACACAAACATTACTCCCTCAACAAAGCTTGCAACAAATTCCCACCACAATCATTGAAAATAATGATCAAGATCCTTTGACCAATGATCATGTTGAAAATGTCTCTACATCACCTAATGAGTTAGAGGACATATCTCATGAATTTATTCCAAAGCATGATCAACATCTTTCACCAAGGTCTAGCAATGATCATTTCCAAAACATATGGACATCCTTTGACCTCATGAAATTTGAGAAACTTCCTATGCCTAATGAAGATATTCAAGAACCCTTTATAAGCAATCCATTCTTTGAAATTGACCCATGTCAAGAACTTGATCCAAAGCATGTCGAAAGCAATTTCGAAATCATTTGAGATCAAGAACTTGTATCTCCAAGCTACTACAATGATATAATGGACACCCTCCTATCTATACAAGATGATTACATCTACATAGCACATACTCCTGCATCTACCCATGAGATGCTTTCCTTGGATGGACACGTAGATGATCTTTAGTTAGATATTCCTAACATTATTACACAAAAAGAGTGGGATATTGATTCCTATAGTCAAATGCAGTTGTCAACATCAGGATCAGATACATCCAAAATTTAGACTGAGGACATCATGTATGAAGATATCCGGCATTATCCATACAAGGAAATAGGTCAAACAAAATAGGATATTCTGGAGTCAGTAGAGCAAAAAATTGAAATAACATCATGTGCAGTAGTCATTTATCAGAGAATTCTTGCTAAATAGGAACTCTCAAAATAGGTAGAATCAAAGCATGAAGGTACTAATTTCACCATACTGGGGGCAACTATGTCTCAAGCAAATGTCAACATAGGGAGCACAAAGAATCCTTATAATGAAATTAGTGCCAATACTACAACCAACCACGTCATGAATTTTCATCCACCCATCACCCCATCCACGAATTGGGACCAACATCAAAATAAAGTTTTTAATCAAAGCACAAAGAACGTTATCAAAGAAAAAGAAGCTAAGAAGCATATTGGAGAAATAAAATACATATGGATACCAAAATATACAAATAAATATGATCCCTATCAAACTCCATTAGTCAAAGAAGCTATGGGAAAAAATAAAAGGGGGCAAGTATCCATCAAAGATGTCCACAAAGGCAAAAGAAGGCTTCTCAAGCAATGTACAAAGTATATCAAGCAGTTGGTCCTAATTCCACACACACTTCTGTATCCACCCATGATTGCTCATTTTCCCAAGTTTGGAGGGTCAAATGTTCCAAAATATAAACCAATCAATCTTTTATTCCTAAACACACTCCACCATCCATGCCTCCATGCATAATATCCAATTCTCACATTGACGATGTGTTGGTGATGACCCTTCATCATAAGGATTCAAAATACACTCTATCACGATGTGCACACAAAGACGAAGCTAACTCTGATGTCAGCAAAGCAAATCATGAATCTCAAAAGTTGCATTCAAGTGCACGTATCTTGGAAAAGAAACTTTTTCAAGCAGGATATCGATGGAAAATTATGATAGAAGCATCTACATCGACAGAACCAAGTGGTTCAACATGAGCTTAAAATCTTTCAGCAAAAAATCCAAAAAAATAGAAAAGGATTGAAAACAGTAAAGAAAAATCATCCTCTAGTGAAAACCACTTCAGTGGCACTTTGGACAAGTACCATGATGAAAACCTGGAAAACATGCATCATGTGTAGAATTGAGCATCTACGTGTGCCTTTTTAGGAGAAATCATTTTATCACATCCATAATAAAGCCAATATTCCATCCATAATAAATCCATTCATCCATGAACAATTTATCCAATCCATTTTCATCCATCTGCATCCTTAGTCCAAATCATCTTGATCTTGACCAAGTTTGGTGCACACTTTACACTTGCTTATGGTAAACATCTTGACATGGGTCATTTTCATTGATCCTATCCTACCCAACTTGTTTGAACCATGAAGCATTATCCAAATGAGCATCCTCTATTTCAATACCTTATCACAAGATAATCCTTGGCATCCCTTGCATGCTTACCATATCCACCCATCCACACACCTATCCAAGCGTCCACCCATGGTATTCCATACATTTCTAGAAATTGGGGGAAGATATTTACATTTTGCTTTGGGAATAAATCTTGATAAATATCCTCCAACTTATGTGGTGATCCGAATATTGGAAAACGTGAAATCAAATTCATGAAACATTTGTGAGCCAAAATCCAAATCACTAGCCCATGGCATATTTTGACAAAAATATGTTCCTTATCAAGCTTTATCTTTCATCGAACATCAATTTGAACATTCAATATCAATTGCATCTAATGTGTACTTGAACGTCACATAAAATCATCAAAACAATTTTGTTCCAAATCAAGATTCAAAGTTCTGATCAATCAAAATCCAATGAATTCATCATCATCTCAGGATATCCTTCCCAATCCTTGTGTTTCTTAACACTATCCTTGCATTTTTGTGTATCCTCAACAATGTTATCACCATTAATCTTGAAATCCTTGTGTTGCTTAACACTATCCTTACATTGTTGTGTATCTTCAACAATGTTATCATCATCAATCCATTTATCCGATTAATCAACCTTAGCTTGGTTTTCAACAAAAATCCCAACACAGAGCACTAATATCATCACATATCCATAATCAAAACATCAAAATCATGTCAAAATCCAAAACATATCAAAAATCAAAAACATGTCAAAATTCTGAAAAAATAAAAAATAGAGTCATCAACTAAACTACGTCATATTTGAGCTTGAACGTAGGCAAGGTTGATCTTTGATCATCCCTCGAGACACCCTAGGTCAGTCCTTTAAGCATCTGTCGCAATGGCATGACAATCTATTTGCCCATCCATCTCATCCTATAATTAGGTTTGTCGTCATCCAAACTACGTTGTCTCTGAGCTTAAATGTAGGCAAGGCAATCCTTGATTAACCCTCAAAACACAAAATCCAAAAGCATTCATAAAATCTCAAAAATCCAAAAAATTGAAAATTCCAAAAATCAAAACAACCTCAAAACATTTCAAAAAACACCAAAAACATCCAAATATCTAAAAACCCAAAATGGTGCATCAATCTCATCTCGCTTTCACCCGCGATAATCATCATTCCTAATAAATCAATCATCGCCTTCATCATTTGGTGAGTCAGTTAGAAGCAAGTCTAGCAGGTTCCAAAGTGAACACCCTAATCGTCAGAAGTCTCAAGTCTAGGTCAGTAAGAAAGCAAGTTGATCAACTCAGAGTATCAATAGATTATCATCGAATCAATCTCATCAAAACCCTGATCAAAACATGTTTTAGGATGCATCCTTCCCATGATGGACATCAACATCAGGTATCACCTTAGTTTAGCCTTGGTTAGCGGTACGAAGAACATTAGCTCATTTGTTTACTTTATCTTGGTATTTTTGACTTATCTTATTTTGCATTCATTTCAAGGACCTCTCAATGATTCCTAATCAAAAATAGGTTTAGAGAGAAAGGAATGGGGCACCGATCATTATCTTTTTTATCCGCTGTGCTTGTTGGATATTCTTGTTAAATAACTTGGTGAATACTTGCTTTGTTACGTGCATCCTAGCAAGGTTTCTGTATGTCAAGTGTAAACAAGAATAATCCTATCTGATTGTTGAGTCAAAGTCCATCACACTAGGTGCAACGCCATCCTAGTTCTTTATACCTTGATGCATCATACCTACATGTGCTATCAAACATAAAGTAATTGGCCCTTTGAAAATCCCAACTTCTGGTAAGAAAATCATCATCATCAACATCATTCTTAATGTAGGCTTGTTGGATCTCCTTTCTTCTATCTTTATTAACATTTCTATCCAAAATTGGTGTGTTGTATCAAAATATACACGAGGCTACCCATGGCCTATGACTATCTATACATAATCAAAATTGTCTACGTCAAATAGCTGATCTTTCTAAAGAATTATCTTTCATCCTTTGATCAATAGAACCACTCCTCTCACATTTTATCATGATCTCAATCGAAAAATTGAAATTTTCCATTCAATCTCTCGAGGGGGCAATATACCAACATAATCCTTCTCGCTGGGGCAACAGTGGGGCATTCGGAAAATCGAGAAATTTTTAAAATTTTGATCAGAGTAGATTATTCTTTGAACCAACGCAACAAGTGCATTGCTTCAAAGAGGGTTTAATTCCATAAACATGGAAAATATACCGACACACTTGATCTTGATTACCAACGTCATTTCTTCCCGAATCATCTTCTTAACTTGTCATCACTTTTCATCGCTTAATTGAATAAATCATTATTTATCTGATTAAGTCATTCTCTCCTATTAATTAAATTAATCAATTTGATTTAATTAACCCTATGTCTCTATTTGATTAAATAATTCATTTTATTTAATTAAATCCCTAAAGTCATCCCCTTAAATTAAATAAATTAATCTTTATTTGATTTAATCTAACATCATGCTCCTTA
>CM021107.1:256593362-256632992 GCA_007115665.2 Sequoiadendron giganteum | reverse complement strand
GAGAACAACACAAAGCGGGTAGTGGGGCAACCACCTATCGGGCCAAGCACGACCACCATAGCAGAATAGGAAGACTCTTCCAGGATTAAGACCAAATAGTCGGGAAAGCAAGTAAAACCGAAGGAGAAAGAGGGAAACCTATTCTGACCTATGTACAAGTATTTACACAGACAGCTCCCAAAGGAGCTCAAGCCTGGAAGTAATGCCTAAGGTGCTTCCCATTGAAACGCAATGAGACGTCTTCACTAGTGAGAGTCTTTAGGCGAACGACATTATCTCCAAGGATTTCAGCAATCTGAAAGGGGCCAAGCCAAAGCTTGTCGAATTTGTTGTGTCCCCCTTTCTTTTCATGGGCCTTGTCCTAGTAGAGGACTAAATTAGAAATGTGAAAGGCCTTAACTTTGGTTCGGTGGTCAAACCATCTTTTGACTATGCCCTAATGTTTGGCAAAATTTTCTATTGCACGATCTCGTACTTCTTCAAGGTGCAGTAGCTTGGCGAGGCGAGCTTCTCCGCGATCTCCTCCTTCATAAAAGTCATTTACAAAGTGGAGGGTTGGGATTTTCAAATGTATGGAAAAGATGGGCTCTAAGCCATTAACTAGATGATATGGGGAATCTCCAAGGGTGGCCTTATGGTGGGTGCGATCTGCCGACAGGGAAAAATGAAGTTGGGTATGCCAATCCTTGGGATTCCTATCTAGAAGCTTCTTGATCACCCTGATCAAGTTCTTGTTGGTGGATTCAGTAAGGCCATTGCCTTGAGGGTAATAATTAGATGAAAATTTGAGGGTGATGCCATAGTCAAAGGCTGAGCTTGTGAATTTCAGTGAAGCAAATGCAGGGCCATTATCGCACACTAGGGCAAATGGGCAACCAAAATGATTTAAAATAAAATTTTTTAAGAAATTGGTTACTACTTCAGTTATACATTGCCTACAAGTTATTGCTTCTGTCCATCTAGTGTAGTAATCAGAAGCGGTTAGAATGTACCTGTGTCCTGCAGATGATGGAGGACTTACCAAACCAATGAAGTCGAGACCCCATTGCGCGAAAAACCTTACCTCTAAAACAGGTTGTAATGGGACAACAATGTTCCTTTCTCTGGCGACAACAGTCTAGTACACGTGGCAGGTACGGACGTGACCTGAGCATCTTTGAAAATGGTGGGCCAATAATACCCAGCTCTCAATATCTGGTGCGCAATTGATAGACCCGAGCCATGACCGGTTTCGAACTTGTCATGGAATTCCTTGAGGACACGATCAACTTCCTCCTTACCCAGGAATCTTAGATAGATACCTTCATGATTTTTCTTGTACAATATGGAGCCTTGTAACATATAGTTGTTGCTCTTCAGCCTAAGGGCTCACCTTTGGACTCCCTGTAGGTGGGGTGGACACCTATGATTCAACAGGTAGTACACTATGTTGTCATACCATTTCCCTGGGGAGACATCCTCCAACTGGTACTGTTGTACCATGAGTTCAGGTTCAACATCAATAAATACCTTTGCCATTGTTCGGGCGAGTGCCTACCCTCTTACTAGCTTCATCGGCTGGATTTCCATGTCATACTCCTGTAGCACTACGATCCACTAATTAATGTTTCAATATAATTTCATGAGGAATCCTTGTTCTTGCTTGCATTTCAATCTAATAATGTGCTTGTTTGCCATGTTTGTGTAGGTGTAGGATTGGAGTTCACATTCTGACACTAGAAGGAGGGTGAACTTGAAGAATCTAACACATTTTTTGGTCAAATTCCACTATTTTTTATCTTCCCAGGTCAAACAGAGCCACTGAAGATCAAACAGCATCGCTGGAGGAAATTGCAATGAATTTGCGGTCTCTGTTTTTCCAAATAGAGCCGCTAATTTCACCAGAGCGTTGCTTTAAACCTCAAATATAGAGCATTTGCAAACAACGCCGTTGCAAAAGGTGTCGCCTTTGATTTCTTGCCTTTGCACTCAATATTAAAATGGTCGTATCTTGGTCATTTTGTGGTCTTTTTCGAAGATTTTGTTTTTTGAAATAGGTTAGAATTTTATAAGATATCCAATGGTGTAGGTATTTTGCAACTTTTATAGAGTTAAAATTTTCACCTAATCTCAAAACACCATGAAACTTGGTCTAAGTTTTAGGGTTTTTATGATTAATGATTCATCCAACCCTTATATCTTCTTGTTTCTTGATATCATCTAACATTTTGAGCACTTTTGCAGGTTAGGAAATCAAAAAGGGGAGGAGGAAACAAAATCAAATCTTCTTTTGACATCATTTCTCTATTGTAAAAAATGTCTTTAGACACTCTTGGAAGCGATTATAATTCCAAGTTTAAGGATTTTATCCCTTCATGATTTTAGGACACACTAAATTTATTTTGGGCTCTAAAAAGAACACTAAAAAAGCTTTCAATTTTTACAACAAAGAGTTAAAAAGAACTTCAAAAAACTTACTAGATTTTGTTTAAGGTTAAAATTGAACAAAACTACTTCCATCTTTCCTTTCGGTGCACTAAAAAGAATCAAATCATTGCTTTGTGGACTTAAAATGAACATGTTCTTTTGTGTCTTCTAATATTTTTTGCAAAGTAATTTTAGTTAAAAAGGCGTATGCGCTTCTCTCGCGCTTCATGGTGATCTTGAGAATCAAAAGTCTTTTTGGTGATATTAAGTTGCATAAAATATTGCCTCCACATTTCAATTTGGGTACTTAAAAATTGAACCAGTCTTGCAAGTGTGAGTGTGGCATATTGCGAGTGGTCTCCCTTTGTTTTTCAATGAAATTCGATTGAACTACGGGATATGCTTGCTCTCTTTTGTTTATCTTAGAGGGTCTGCCTTATGAGAAAAAGTACTCACCCAAGGGAATGACCCAACCAGGAACGCACTAAAGCCAAGCGACTTCCACCCGAGATATAAGTGTGGATATTGGAATAAAGGCCAATATCACGAGGATTATTCTGATGAGAAGGGAATCAATGGTCTCTCGCCGCATGGATAGTCCCCCACGAGCAGAATTCCCACATTAAAAACCCCTTATTTAGCAAAGGCCAAAATCCTTTCTATTTATTGGTGCAAAAGGTCATGTCCTTTGAAGCTGCCCCACATATACATGTGGTTCTATTGTAGAGATGAAAATTATGCCATGGGAGTTTCATGGGTATTGATGCTTGGCTAAACCGAGAAGTATGTTCCGTGGAGGGGAGCCAGTGTGGTCAAGAATCTAATCATCCACACTAAATATACAGAGCTAGATTTATCCAAGTGGGAACCCAACAAATATTGTCTTTTCATCCTAGGATTGTACATGTTCTTGGAATCAAAACACCTTGTTTGGATCTAAAATATTGGAAAAAAAACATTCAACAAGATCTTCAAAATTTAAAACACTTTGGAGGAAGAAAATACCTTTGATGAATTCAAGTTCTCTTGCTTGCCCTAGGGATTTCATCCTTAGAGGCTTCTAAGTATTTGGACTTAATCATAATTTTCTCTCTCTAAAGTCAACCTAGGAAACTATGCTCTTGAAACCTTGATTTTCACATTATGGACCTTGTGGAATGAAAAGTAATGGAGACATAGACATTTAGTTTGAAAATCCAATCAAGAAGTGGATGTGGTAAAAATCAATTCATTAACCAAGATAAAATCAATTTAACCCCACACATGTGCTTGGTATATTTTGGTCATATGGTTTTCCATGCAAACATTGATCTTTTGAATTGCAATGCTCTTAGGGAAAAGCATGTTCTTCAATATCTTGGGCTAGTAAACAAAGTCCCTCTTAGGTTAATTTAGGATCAAAACAACCAATCATTTCATCCATCAAAATCAAATCCCATCTCACAAACAAAATCTTGGAAACTTTGAAAACATCATTCATACTAGACTTCTAGAAAACATCATTCATACTAGACTTCTAGGAAAAATCAAAATCATCTTATTTGACTTAACACACTTAGTCAAATCATCAATCCTTGTGAAAAAAATTACCTCTTGATAAAATCCAACATCTTGGGGTCTAGGAGTTCATTATCCTATTTGAATTAACACACTTAGTCAAATTATCCTCCTATGTATGAGTTTACTCTAGGATAACACAACTTCCTAGAATTTACAAGTTCATTATCCAAAATCATCTTGTTAACTTAACACACTTAGTCAAATTATCCTCTTGTGAACAATTTCACTCTAGGCCAACACTCTCTCCTAGAGTTTACAAGTTCATTATCCAAATCAATGAATCAAAATCAAATCAAATCAAGTCCTAAAGTCTAGCATTGATCCAGAGTTCCTAAAAGTTCAAACATCCATACCCCTCACCCTTCCATCCTTCATCTCACCATTGGTCCTAAATCCCTGAGAGGTTCACTTTTGCAACAAGTTCAAAACAAAAGAGGAGCATGGAATATAAACTTGATTCATACATCATGAGTAATCCAAGTCAACCAAGCTATCAGGGCCTTACAATACCAATTGATTTTCAAAATTTTCATTTGTACAATCCATCCATGGGATCATTATCTCCTACAAACCTCAATGGTACAAAAAATGTGAGTTTTCCCAATCTAAATTTTGGAACATCTTTTCCTATGTTAGATTTAAATCAAAGTCAAAACTTACAAATCTATCAACCAAAAAATCAAGGCATGAGCCTTCCCCCTTTACCAACCATCAATCAACCAAATCCGAGGAATACTTCAATCATAAAGAAAAAAATCATACCAAATCCTCTCATCTTTCCATCAATATTGCAACAAAAGATGAAAACCATCCAAGCAACCCCAATGGTCAACACAACCACTATCCCTCAAGTGTCTCAAGGACCAAACATCTCAATCACACCATTCACCACTCAAAACCTTAAAATCAATGCGACTGTTCCACTCATCACAATGGTCAACACCATTCCAAATCCACCGCCACCACTACCAAAACACAACATGAAAAATTCATTCTCCATCATGTTGCAAGCTGCTCAACAAGCTGCCCACCAAAAGGTGCTCCAAAACCAACAAGTTGCACAACTAGCTGCTTAGCAAGCGCAAGCGCAATTAGCCACCCAACAAGCTACACAAGCCACATGAGCTGCACAAACTGTGCAAGCGGTATAAGGAACCCAACAAGCACAGGCTCAATAGGTGCAAGCACAATACTGAGCACAATTGCAAGCAATCCATCAACAAGTGTATCAACAAGTCTTGCAAGATTTTTAGGCACAACAAAAAGTAGCTCAACAACAAGCCCAACAATAAGCATTGTTGGAACAACAACAACACAACCAACAACAAGCATTGTTGGCTCAACATCAAACACAAACATTACTCCCTCAACAAAGCTTGCAACAAATTCCCACCACAATCATTGAAAATAATGATCAAGATCCTTTGACCAATGATCATGTTGAAAATGTCTCTACATCACCTAATGAGTTAGAGGACATATCTCATGAATTTATTCCAAAGCATGATCAACATCTTTCACCAAGGTCTAGCAATGATCATTTCCAAAACATATGGACATCCTTTGACCTCATGAAATTTGAGAAACTTCCTATGCCTAATGAAGATATTCAAGAACCCTTTATAAGCAATCCATTCTTTGAAATTGACCCATGTCAAGAACTTGATCCAAAGCATGTCGAAAGCAATTTCGAAATCATTTGAGATCAAGAACTTGTATCTCCAAGCTACTACAATGATATAATGGACACCCTCCTATCTATACAAGATGATTACATCTACATAGCACATACTCCTGCATCTACCCATGAGATGCTTTCCTTGGATGGACACGTAGATGATCTTTAGTTAGATATTCCTAACATTATTACACAAAAAGAGTGGGATATTGATTCCTATAGTCAAATGCAGTTGTCAACATCAGGATCAGATACATCCAAAATTTAGACTGAGGACATCATGTATGAAGATATCCGGCATTATCCATACAAGGAAATAGGTCAAACAAAATAGGATATTCTGGAGTCAGTAGAGCAAAAAATTGAAATAACATCATGTGCAGTAGTCATTTATCAGAGAATTCTTGCTAAATAGGAACTCTCAAAATAGGTAGAATCAAAGCATGAAGGTACTAATTTCACCATACTGGGGGCAACTATGTCTCAAGCAAATGTCAACATAGGGAGCACAAAGAATCCTTATAATGAAATTAGTGCCAATACTACAACCAACCACGTCATGAATTTTCATCCACCCATCACCCCATCCACGAATTGGGACCAACATCAAAATAAAGTTTTTAATCAAAGCACAAAGAACGTTATCAAAGAAAAAGAAGCTAAGAAGCATATTGGAGAAATAAAATACATATGGATACCAAAATATACAAATAAATATGATCCCTATCAAACTCCATTAGTCAAAGAAGCTATGGGAAAAAATAAAAGGGGGCAAGTATCCATCAAAGATGTCCACAAAGGCAAAAGAAGGCTTCTCAAGCAATGTACAAAGTATATCAAGCAGTTGGTCCTAATTCCACACACACTTCTGTATCCACCCATGATTGCTCATTTTCCCAAGTTTGGAGGGTCAAATGTTCCAAAATATAAACCAATCAATCTTTTATTCCTAAACACACTCCACCATCCATGCCTCCATGCATAATATCCAATTCTCACATTGACGATGTGTTGGTGATGACCCTTCATCATAAGGATTCAAAATACACTCTATCACGATGTGCACACAAAGACGAAGCTAACTCTGATGTCAGCAAAGCAAATCATGAATCTCAAAAGTTGCATTCAAGTGCACGTATCTTGGAAAAGAAACTTTTTCAAGCAGGATATCGATGGAAAATTATGATAGAAGCATCTACATCGACAGAACCAAGTGGTTCAACATGAGCTTAAAATCTTTCAGCAAAAAATCCAAAAAAATAGAAAAGGATTGAAAACAGTAAAGAAAAATCATCCTCTAGTGAAAACCACTTCAGTGGCACTTTGGACAAGTACCATGATGAAAACCTGGAAAACATGCATCATGTGTAGAATTGAGCATCTACGTGTGCCTTTTTAGGAGAAATCATTTTATCACATCCATAATAAAGCCAATATTCCATCCATAATAAATCCATTCATCCATGAACAATTTATCCAATCCATTTTCATCCATCTGCATCCTTAGTCCAAATCATCTTGATCTTGACCAAGTTTGGTGCACACTTTACACTTGCTTATGGTAAACATCTTGACATGGGTCATTTTCATTGATCCTATCCTACCCAACTTGTTTGAACCATGAAGCATTATCCAAATGAGCATCCTCTATTTCAATACCTTATCACAAGATAATCCTTGGCATCCCTTGCATGCTTACCATATCCACCCATCCACACACCTATCCAAGCGTCCACCCATGGTATTCCATACATTTCTAGAAATTGGGGGAAGATATTTACATTTTGCTTTGGGAATAAATCTTGATAAATATCCTCCAACTTATGTGGTGATCCGAATATTGGAAAACGTGAAATCAAATTCATGAAACATTTGTGAGCCAAAATCCAAATCACTAGCCCATGGCATATTTTGACAAAAATATGTTCCTTATCAAGCTTTATCTTTCATCGAACATCAATTTGAACATTCAATATCAATTGCATCTAATGTGTACTTGAACGTCACATAAAATCATCAAAACAATTTTGTTCCAAATCAAGATTCAAAGTTCTGATCAATCAAAATCCAATGAATTCATCATCATCTCAGGATATCCTTCCCAATCCTTGTGTTTCTTAACACTATCCTTGCATTTTTGTGTATCCTCAACAATGTTATCACCATTAATCTTGAAATCCTTGTGTTGCTTAACACTATCCTTACATTGTTGTGTATCTTCAACAATGTTATCATCATCAATCCATTTATCCGATTAATCAACCTTAGCTTGGTTTTCAACAAAAATCCCAACACAGAGCACTAATATCATCACATATCCATAATCAAAACATCAAAATCATGTCAAAATCCAAAACATATCAAAAATCAAAAACATGTCAAAATTCTGAAAAAATAAAAAATAGAGTCATCAACTAAACTACGTCATATTTGAGCTTGAACGTAGGCAAGGTTGATCTTTGATCATCCCTCGAGACACCCTAGGTCAGTCCTTTAAGCATCTGTCGCAATGGCATGACAATCTATTTGCCCATCCATCTCATCCTATAATTAGGTTTGTCGTCATCCAAACTACGTTGTCTCTGAGCTTAAATGTAGGCAAGGCAATCCTTGATTAACCCTCAAAACACAAAATCCAAAAGCATTCATAAAATCTCAAAAATCCAAAAAATTGAAAATTCCAAAAATCAAAACAACCTCAAAACATTTCAAAAAACACCAAAAACATCCAAATATCTAAAAACCCAAAATGGTGCATCAATCTCATCTCGCTTTCACCCGCGATAATCATCATTCCTAATAAATCAATCATCGCCTTCATCATTTGGTGAGTCAGTTAGAAGCAAGTCTAGCAGGTTCCAAAGTGAACACCCTAATCGTCAGAAGTCTCAAGTCTAGGTCAGTAAGAAAGCAAGTTGATCAACTCAGAGTATCAATAGATTATCATCGAATCAATCTCATCAAAACCCTGATCAAAACATGTTTTAGGATGCATCCTTCCCATGATGGACATCAACATCAGGTATCACCTTAGTTTAGCCTTGGTTAGCGGTACGAAGAACATTAGCTCATTTGTTTACTTTATCTTGGTATTTTTGACTTATCTTATTTTGCATTCATTTCAAGGACCTCTCAATGATTCCTAATCAAAAATAGGTTTAGAGAGAAAGGAATGGGGCACCGATCATTATCTTTTTTATCCGCTGTGCTTGTTGGATATTCTTGTTAAATAACTTGGTGAATACTTGCTTTGTTACGTGCATCCTAGCAAGGTTTCTGTATGTCAAGTGTAAACAAGAATAATCCTATCTGATTGTTGAGTCAAAGTCCATCACACTAGGTGCAACGCCATCCTAGTTCTTTATACCTTGATGCATCATACCTACATGTGCTATCAAACATAAAGTAATTGGCCCTTTGAAAATCCCAACTTCTGGTAAGAAAATCATCATCATCAACATCATTCTTAATGTAGGCTTGTTGGATCTCCTTTCTTCTATCTTTATTAACATTTCTATCCAAAATTGGTGTGTTGTATCAAAATATACACGAGGCTACCCATGGCCTATGACTATCTATACATAATCAAAATTGTCTACGTCAAATAGCTGATCTTTCTAAAGAATTATCTTTCATCCTTTGATCAATAGAACCACTCCTCTCACATTTTATCATGATCTCAATCGAAAAATTGAAATTTTCCATTCAATCTCTCGAGGGGGCAATATACCAACATAATCCTTCTCGCTGGGGCAACAGTGGGGCATTCGGAAAATCGAGAAATTTTTAAAATTTTGATCAGAGTAGATTATTCTTTGAACCAACGCAACAAGTGCATTGCTTCAAAGAGGGTTTAATTCCATAAACATGGAAAATATACCGACACACTTGATCTTGATTACCAACGTCATTTCTTCCCGAATCATCTTCTTAACTTGTCATCACTTTTCATCGCTTAATTGAATAAATCATTATTTATCTGATTAAGTCATTCTCTCCTATTAATTAAATTAATCAATTTGATTTAATTAACCCTATGTCTCTATTTGATTAAATAATTCATTTTATTTAATTAAATCCCTAAAGTCATCCCCTTAAATTAAATAAATTAATCTTTATTTGATTTAATCTAACATCATGCTCCTTAGTTAAATAAATCAATTCTTATTTAATTAAGTCTAAATCATAAAATGTGAATCAAATTTGTCACATCATCTAATTTCCTATTAAATTGATCAAACCTTGATTAATTTAATCCAAATCACTCCAATCCTCTAGATTTTTCAACTTGCACAATAAATCAATTTATTTGATTTATTAATTGATCAATTTCCATTCAAAAGGGCATCTTTTGTGGAATATTATTCCAATTCAAAAATCCCTCCAAAAGGGGATGGGTACTTCCAACAAAGCATTCACTCCTCTTACATGTCCTTGGCCTTGAGCCAAGTGACATTAACTCCATTTCCCTTCCCTCTAAACATTTCACTTTCAAATTTTAAATTTGAATCTCATAGCATTTATCATGCACATTGACCAAAATGTGCTCATTCCTCCTCCAATCACACGTGGACAAGTGGCCTTCTCATTGGTTGGTCTTTTGTCCCACATTCACTCAAATCCTTCAATCTTCCATTCTTCAAATTTATAAATAGAGGCCTCCTCTATTTCAATATCATCCACAATCCAAATAAGTCTACTATACTTCATTTCATCCACAATTTGAATGCAAAGCTATTATCTTCACATTAGAGCCATTTCATATAATTTCTTGAGCATTTTCGATCACCATAGCTAGGTTATTACAGGTTTTCTCAAGGAGTTCATCATTTTTCTTCACCATCAAATGGATCAAATCATCAAAGCTTACAAAGGAGTTGGGAAAGGGCCAATTTCTACACATAATTGACACCAAGTCCCTCATGGGATTGGTAGTTTGTTCATTAAAATAGGATTCATTTACTTTCATTTGTACTGTTCTTCATTTTCTTCCTATGTTAATGTTTCAATCTAATTTCATGGTGAATCCTTTTTCTTTCTTGCATTTCAATCTAATAATGTGCTTGTTTTCCATGTTTGTGTAGGTGTAGGATTGGGGTTCACAAATGCATCTTGAATGGAGGATATATTTCTGTGGTAGGACATATGGTAAGATTTTATATTCGGAGCTCTAACAAAACCTCATCATAATGCAGGTACATTCAAAGATCAGGAGAAAGTAGGAGTTGAAGACCAAGAGGACAAACACAAGATTCTGCCATAGGCAATTATGGATATACCTTCTTTCCCTGTGTTTTTTTATATTCATATCGTCAAATATATAGCTTTCATTTATGTTGTGTTAGATCAGTTATTCCCACAGTTTGTGTGGGACATTCAAACATTATTTTGATCTCAATGTATGAAACAACAATGTTTATGCAATCTTGTAAATATTTTCATTACAAAATGAATAAAATACTGCAATATTATGCAATTTGTGTAACTCCTTTCTATTGTAAAACATTGCATAAGAAAATTGAATCTCTTTTGAAAGCATCCCTATTGTGCAATGATTTAACTTAGTAGGAATGTTTGAATACCCTTCACTTTTAAATGCAATCAACTATTCTAGCTCTACCAAATTGAGTTGCAAGAGAAATTTGGTAATAGGGTCCCATCTATAAGGCCATGTTAGGTACCCATGTACATATGCAGTACAATCTCTCACAAACAGAGAAAAGGAGAAACCCTAATGATATAAAACTCCTCCCCAAAAGAGATATGAAATACAAAACAATCTCAATGATGTATGAGAGGGACAAAACCCCATTTGATAAAAATGATCCCCCCATAAGAGAGAAGAATAGAGACCAGGTGTCTCCCCCTCAATGGTGAGTCTCCTACAATAGTAGAAGCTTGACATTGAATTTTGAAGATGATCCAATCTCGTCAAACAACATTCCTCCCCTTAGGAAGGAAAAAAACCAAAATGATATCTAGTATGTATTCCCATTTCAAAAAGGAACATGAGGGAACATGAATCATATATGATATCTCTGAATAGTGCTCAAGTGTCTCCATGTTGATGGAAAAAGTTGAAAAATTTCAAACAGGTGTTCTAGGCCACACACTGGAACCTCCTAGAGAAAAATGTAGAACACACTCCAAAGATAAAGATATCTTCTCTAAAGAAGAATCCTCCAAATGTTGTCCAAAATTATCTGTTGTGCCTGTTGCGCACACGCCCCGTTTGGAACAAGGACCCTCTCTTCCCCTTTTTTTTTGATTGTCAGGTCCTTTTATTTTGCCTCATTTTGCGTACCCATTTTTGTGCCCTAAAGGGTCGTCATGATCCCCAAAGTCATATCTTAAGCTTGACCAAAATCACCCCCTTTAAAAATGCTCAATCTGGGGTCAATTCAGTTTTCCCTTGTCAGATGCCTTTTCTGGCATCTATTGCGCCCTTCGGGCCTGGACACTCAGGTTTCCCCTTTCGAATTTCCACCCTGGTTCTGCCATTTCAAACGGCAGCGGCGTTGCGTCTTTCTGGACATCGGATCCCGGATGTCAGATTTCCCCATCCAGAATTCCACTTGAACTTTGATGTTCTGACGGTCGTGGCTAGACAGCTTCCCAACCGCCGGACTCCGGTCCTCCCGCCATCGTTTGCGAATTTGAACCCACCAACTCACTGGCCGCCGTACGACTGAATTAATTGCTACATTAATGGATATTTTAGCTATTTAAGTGGATTTTTTGGTTGTCATTTTCACCCGACCGAGTGATAGAGAAATTCGAAGAGCTCCTCGCATCCAACATTTTTGACCCCGCAGTCCAAATTATTTTCCCGACGTCTTCCCGCGGCCAATAGTTTGCTTCTCTGGGATCTTGAGGTATGTCTGCCATCAGCGTGCCTTGTCCTTTATTTTGCAATTCCGAGTGTTAAAGTGATATAAGATGTAAAAATTGGGTTTAAAACTCGTAAATTAGTACCTTCCCCTAAAAACCCATATGTTAAAATATCAAAAATCGATTATTTGGGGCCTCGAGAATCAAACTGGAACTTAACCTCGTTGCAGCTGTTCTTCGGAACAGTCGCTGGCATCTCTTAGGCCCGGACCTTCCCGCGGCCATCCGCAAAACTCAAAAGAACTTCAAAGTTTCATGCAGACAAGTTCCTCCCGGACTCCGCCCTCCAGATTCCCCCTCTCGGGTCTCCGTGTCGCTCCTACCATTCTAAACGGCCTTCCTCAAGCATCTTTCCGACCTCCGAGCCCCAGCCGCATGATGTTCGTGTCAAACTTCAGCAAAATCAAAACTGTCCCAGAATCCGATCCTCAAAATTTTGTTTGTGGAATTCCATGTTGATTTCACCATTTCCACAGCCTCCCCCGAGCGACTTTCTGAACCTGAGACCCCGAATGCTAAAAGTCTGATTCCAAATTCAAAGAAAAAACCAACGTCTGACCCTCTGGATTTTGCTACCCGAAAATCTATCTCTGGGAATCTGTTTTCACTTCGCCATTCTAAATGGCATTGACTAGGTGACTTCTCGACTCCTAGATCCCGACTTTGCACCCTCCATTTCAAATTTACTAGAATGATCCAGCATCCAAGTGCATTTTGGACCCCGACCTCCGAAATTCTATCCCCGAAATTCCGTGTCGCTTTTGTCATTTTACACGACCGTCCTGGGACATCCTTCCGAGTCCCGCACCCCGATTCGCTCCTCGCCGAGACTGAAATCCAAGAAAACATCTGAGATCAAGCCTCCTTCGGACCTTGACCCTTGAAATTCAGCTTTTGGGATTCTGTTCCACTATCGCCATTTTGAACGGCGAATTTAGAGCGTCTTTCGGACTTCCAGGTTTTGACCCGTTGTCCGCCGCTTGGCTTCCCCAATCCTTAAATTGTCTTCGGAGATTTCCCTACGGAATTCCTCACCCGGATTGCCACATCCATTTCGCCGTTTTGGATGGTTGACCGCTAGCCGCTTCCCAACAATGGCAATTCGAGACCCGGATTTCGCCGCCCAGAGTACCGTTCCCCCTGCGCTGTTTCCAACGGTTGTCCTGCATCTAATGCCCGAACTCCCAATTGAAGGATCAAATGACCTCCAAATTCAAAATGGATTTTGACCCACTTGCTAAAATTAGGTCTTCCTTCACACCAACCTTTATTTGACCAAATCCAAGATTGGAAAATGCCTTTGGGAGTTCCATCCTCAATTTGCCCTTTTAAACGATATTCTGCCAAGGGAATTCTGACACTAGGAACCCGGTTTGTCTGCCTTGCTTTCTAAACAATGAAGTATTGAGTGTTATGTGATTATTGGATATGAATGATGATTACAAGGCTGAATTTGATGTGTAGGAGCTTGTTTGGGACCATTGTTTCATGTTTATTGTTATTGATTCACGTCTTTTGTGCAGGATTTATGGAATCTGATGTAGAAACTTTTGGTGCCTCCAAGGAGAAGGGAAAAGGAATAGCCAAAACACCTCGAGGCAAGGAGGATCAGGACTTGATGAAGTACAAGTTTCAAGGGGTCCCCATACAATCCAGAATCACCACTCTCTGGAGAGATGACACAGATACCAACATCGGCCAGGTCGATGTTGATGAATTTATACAAAGGGTCAGGGTGAACACCAAGACAAATAATACAAAATTGATAAGGAGTAGCGGAATTGCCAAGGCTGCAGGCTTCCCACCAGCCTTGGTGGCCCTAGAACTAGTAATGGCATGCATGGAAGCATATCAGCAGGAGACTTGAACTATAGTGGACCGAGACAGAAATATCCTTGCAGACATGTCCCCGTCGGGTATAATAACAACTTTCCACATTCTTGCCTTCAAGAGCATGGATACCCCCACCATGGAGGAATGCAAAGAACTATGGGAGCAGGATCTGTTGAGGTGCAAGAAGTTAGTCAATCAATATTGGTTTGAAGGATAAGCGAGGTAGTGCTTGCAAGCTCCCTCAGGAGTTTTATCGCAGCGATTTCTTCGAGGATTACCATGACCTCGTAACTTTGTTGAGCCGAGTAATGGGTCTTCCTACTATGGCCTTCTTCCAAGAATGGATGTTCTATTTCATGGAGCAGATTCTCCACGGTGATGGCATCACCTTCTATTAGGGGGAGATAATCAGTGACCACTTCCACGATCAATTTATGACCGTAAAAAAGACCTCCAAGTTCTTCATGAATTCCTACCTAGTGTACTCCCTCGCAGACCGATGACACTATCAGGGATTGATTGCGGTACCCAGTGAGGCATCAGTGGTAGTGCCCAAGCCATATGATAAGTACCCTCAATTGGAGTTCCAAAATTTCAAGAAAGATTATTACCGGGTGAACGATGCGTTCATCGCCCACATCATTCGATCCCTAGGAGGCAAATTTTAGAGAAGAGTTTCACATAGTGCCAGAGCCCTCCTCAAGAAATATGCCTTCCTTTACATTCAATTTCCAAAGTTCACGTACATCCGTGCCTAGAGATTTACAGAAAGACCAAACAAGCTGCCCTAGTACCCCAATGATTGGATTATACTCTTGGAGCTCACTCGGAAACTAAGGCACATTCATAACATCTTGAGTAACAAGCATCTAGCGGGCACACCTTACCCCATTGGGCTTGGCCAAGGAATGTACAAGATTCATACCTCCCAGTGTGTGGGGTATTCAGAAAGGGAGTTGGCCGAATATCACTTCCAGCAATATACAACCCTGCCCTGAATGGATCCATACGGGCACATCAGGAAGGCACTAGGATGGGAGTATGCCCACCTCCATAACGTCAAAGATTTTTGGGCCAATTGTAAGGATGATCTTGAGGTGCGGCTACGACACTACATGCGCATGACTGCCATCTATGTGCATAGAACTAACCTATGCCTAGTTCCTAACCAACTCGAAGAGGATGAGGACATAGTAATAGATCCAGGATATGATGTCGTCACCAATCTACCACTACTTGCAATTGACTGGGATGAGCGAGAACTTGATGACATTGGCATACTCACTAGGCCTATTTAGATCTAAACAAAATCATGGATCAACCAACAGGTGGCTCGATTAAAATAGTAAGGAGTCACCTTGACATTCATGAGACTAGAAAGTGAACCAAGTGGCTCCGATGGAAGGGCAGCTACCGCTGGAGCTGGAGAAGCATCCAACACACCACCATCGGTCAAGACAAAGAAGAGAAAGGAGGCCAGTGAACAACTTCCCAAACCAAAGGTCTATGCCCGCAAGGCTTCTGAGCCCGAGCCTTCCAAGAAGAAGAGAAAAACAACTGGGGGCACGAAGACGACTGTGATGCCCAAAGGTCCACCCCTTGGGATCAGAGGAGAAGGATCTAACTCGCCAAGGTCTCTGCCTACTACAGTCAATGCTACTACTGCTGCTGCCCCTGCCTCGCATGCTTCGCTTGCAGTTTTCGCTTCCTCCCTGCCTACGGTGGACATCTCTGTCCACCTTGCTTCCACCTCTCCAATCATGTAGATTATTCCAGTGGATTCATCATCTACCATGACCTCACCAATCTCCTCTTCTTCTATGTCTCCTTCCTTACCCTCTGTTTCCACTGCTATGATGCTTGCCCTTAGTCTCCCTGAGTCTTTTGTGAAATACATGCAAAATGTGCCATCTGAGATCTCGGGGATGCTCACTAACCCAATGGTTCAAGTTGCAATAGCTCAGGCTATGGCCCATTCTCCAGCTCCCCTTCCCTCTACCGAACCTCTGAAGATGGATGCGACAATGCAAATATCTGACAAGCTTGAGCAACGACAGCTAGAGGCTGCAATGAGGTCGGTGGATGAGGAATTTGAGTACCACGAACATCCACTATACGAATGTCAGGAGATTGATGAGGTAGCTTATTAGTCATCTAGTGAAAGCAACGAGGAGTTGGATGTGGAACTAGTAAGAGAAACAAATGATCCTGAACTCAATGAAGAGTGGGGCAGGCAACTTAAAGAGATCGAAGATAAAGAGGCCGAGGATCGACTTGCACAAGAAGAGGAGATTTCTGCTCAAGAGATTGAGGGTGGCAGGTCTCCAACTAAGGGGCATGACCAGACCCTAGAACACAAAAAGGAAGCATCCCTCCATGAAGACGAGCAAGGGGAGAACTCCGAAGGGCATGAATATAATCAAAATGAAGAAGAGGGGGATGCTGAAAGAGAAGATCTAGCCAAGGTGCAGTTTCACACAGAGTCCCCCAATAAATATGAAACCCTTCAACAAGACTTCGATGAGGAGAAAGAAGATGTGAGGACTGAAGAGAAGATTCTTGTCATCAGAGCCGTTGAGTTTGAGAAGGGGGACAACGTGAGTCAAAGTGAAAGACCTAGGGAGGAGCCCCGAGTAACCGATTGGCTGCAGAGGAAGCTAAAGCAAAAGACTCCCACCGCAAAGGATCCTAAGGCAAGGCTGGAATCCATATTGTCCAGGGCACGAATAAGCACCAAGAAGGAGAAAAAACCAAAGATCAAATCGAAGGTGACCATGGATGCCTCAAGATCTAGGGCAGTACAGATAACAACACCAGTGGTTGGAGAACAAGGTATAATTTATAACGTCTCCACCATCGACTTGGGAGTGGCCACCAAGGAGCAAAAGGTGGATCACCTCTAGGAGTCAGTTGCCACAGTGGTGCATTTTATCCAGCAGGATAAGATCTCCAAGGAAGAACTAAAGGAGCAAGTGGTTGATCTAACAGCCCACATTCAACAATGGTCATCCCTAGATGAGCAGCCCACGACGTTATCCACCCCACCTCAGCTGCTATCCCAGGAATAGATTAATAAATTAGAAAAGAGAAGGAACCTGGACAAAACTACGAAAAATTGGTTCTGGTAGGTCTTGGACATGGGGAACATAGGTATCAACTTGGCTGTCCGGACAACGAATAAGTTCTTGGAGGTAGAAAGAACCCTTGAGGGCACAGGGCAGATCTATGAAGATTTCTTGATGAAATACAGAGCAGCCTATCCAAAGATTGAGGCCATACTCGCATTGCCAAGCGAGGTCTGGGAGAAGGACCTTGCCTTCAAAGATGATGATCACTGGCTAGTGGATACTTGGAGGAAAGATTTCGATCACCAGAAGAGGAGGCTAGAGAAGATCTTGGAGCGTATAGCACCAGATATCAAATGGGCTAGGGAGACCAGGGATGAGTGCTCTCGGTACCTCAAACTGATGATGGGGTACGAGCTTCTTGCAGTCGAGGTCAATCCTAAGAACATAAAGCCCCACTTCTTGAAGATCATGGAAGATGGGATGTCAGCTAAGGTCACCACTGAATTCATGAGCTTCACTACCTGAGCCTTCGCATAGTCGAAACTCTTTAGAGATAATGCTGCTAAATATGATGATGACTGGAAGAAGCTCGATAGCAATTCCCAAGAATGGAGTTATCAAATTTTGTGGTCTGACATCATGGAGTTGGACAAGTTCCAACCACTAATCTTGAACTTTATGGAGTATGCAACGCTGAAGAAGTGGGAGGGCAACCCTTTCATCGACGAAGAGTTACTCAAAGAATAGCTACAACAAAGGAAAAATAGCTAAAAGATGAAATTGCTACAGTCTTGTCACTAGATGACGAAATAGGGAATTTACAAGAATTGATTTATAAATGTAATATATTTGGGGGTTAGGTGAAACCCTAGTGTAAAGTGAATCTTGGCCACACAATAGAATCAAATCTTGGTCACTCATTTTGCTTTTTGAAAACTATAAATAGAGCTCTCCTCCTCTCATTTTAAGAGAGTTGAGTTGTTGTAAAGGTATGCTGCAGAATTTATAAATACAGTCATTTTCTGGTGTATTTCTGGGTTTCTCCACATGTTTCATGATTCTTCTCCCTTTAGTCAAAACTTTGCTTCAAGTTACTTTTCTACTCTAGTTTTCTTAGTTAGCTTTGGTAGATTTGATATGATGTATTTGGTTTTGAAGATTGCTGCTGTGTGTATGCTTTCCTTATCCATACTTTTGGTCATTTGCTGCTGGTAGATGACTGTGTAAAGTTAGCCTGTACATTGATTTCATTGCTGCTCATTAAACTTTATCTTTATTCACATTTCCATGGCGAATGAATGATAAATATCTGCAGTCCTTAGAAGATAGCATAGGTTTCATGATATTGTGAGAATTCAGATTAAGTGAAATTATGTTTAAGGAAACTATCCACAGCAGGGACCTCCATGATCACTGTTCATCGGTAGTTGCAGATCCAGGAACCATCCTTCTTCCTTGCCCTTTTTTTCTTTTTAAAAAAAAACTTTTGCTAAGGTTCATTCCACATTGTAAAGCCAAATCTGACAAAACAATGGAGTCTAGGACTGCTGCCTGAACCTACAATAAGGTGCAGTAATTCCATATCCACAAAACTCCATTCATCGACCCAATTCTCCTACAGCTTTGACCATGTAAGACCGCCTTGTGATTCTAGCAAAATCACATCAAACAACTGATTTATCCCAAGCATCATCATGGCCTGACACCCGAGAGACCTTGGGATAGTGTTCTGCAATTTGATTGTGGAAGATTATCTTTCAAGAGAGGTAATGCACCTACATATTACCTGTGTTGTGAAGTGTATAAAAACACCATCAACAAAACTAGTGCTAGAAGGAGGGCCAAAAGGTAAAGCTGGATCGAACTGGGTCATTCTCCCCTGAGAGATTCCATTGGGTCTTGAGGTCTACACGAAGTAAGGAAGAATTTTAGGAATTACAACCCCCTATTCGAGCTAAAAGAGCTAAACACGGGGAACCATCCATCATCATTTCTGCAAAGTAGCTCCTACTCTTTCACCTTTGTCTCCTTCATCTTCGCTGGCAGATTTTCCTTCCACTCATCCAATCCATATAGCTTCATAGGTTACCACTCCATCTGGGCTGAACACTGCCTTTCAGCCAAACACAGTCACCGACCCTACTATTGTCTTGTCTATTGCTACCATCCCATTATAGCCACAAACCAATCTAGCACAACCACCTCCACCACCTTTCCCAATGGCATGGCTGGGTAATAACCCATCTCCTCTTTCCTTCAACCTCTACCATGATATGCCAAAGAATCCCAAGAATTTTTGCATGAAGTTCAACTCCCAAGATCCACAAAGAACAGCTGAAGAGCATGTCAAGATTTTTGAAATTGCTCTAAAGACCATGTAGATCATATACAAAGATGTGGCTAGCATTCTCTTTCCCTACTCCTTAGGGGAATAGGCATTCTAATGGTATGTCAATTTTCCGACTAGAACTATCAAGACATGGGATCTTCTGTAGGGTGCATTTCTATAGAAGTTCAAGACCCTGGTCAGTCCTGTAGATTTGTATCGACACTTCATGTCGGTGCAGAGGGAAATCAATGAGTCGATCAACTCATTCAATGATCGCTTTCACATAGCATATACTTGGCTACAAGCCCCGTACATTTTCAATGATGTTGTTGTCCTGCCTATTTACTATGCAACATTGGACAACCTCTCTTTGGCTTTGGTCAAAAGAATGAGACCACCACCCACTCGGTTGGTCAATGCATACGCTAAAGCCATTATTGCCAGCACTAATTTGGGATAAAATATATCTGGTCCACTACCTTCTCTTGGGAAAACTGCGCATCTAGCGCAAATATGGGGACTCACATAAGCCTTGCAGCATCAGACGCCTTTGCTAAATCTAGTGTCGTAGCTACCTATGGTTCCGCATCCTGGGCAACTGATGAACCAGGCATATCCAATACCTCACTACTTGCTGCCCTAGCATCAATAATCGCATCCTCAACAATTCCTGGTGCCTGCGTACCTTCAGGCAGCAAAATTCCCACCCGCTCATCAAAATTAGCCAATGGCACAACCTGTGTTCCTTCAGAATGCCACATCGCAACCGAACAATGCTGAAAAGGATAGAATCAACGAGCTCACATAAATGATCGAGAAGATGTCAACTAAAATGACACACCTGAGGAATCAGAACAACCAGCTGCAGGCGTCACAAAAGAGTATCTAGGCCAACCTTAATAGGGAAAATAGAGATCAGTGAGAAAGCTGGGACAATCACGATGCTAGCACGTCACTGGGGCAGAACTATGACATAAATCATAATTTAGGCCAGAACTTTGACAGAAGGCCCTTTCAAAGACAAAATCGGACGTGGAATACACACCCCAAAAATGGTGGTGTTCTCATGCCTCTTGACCAGCATAACAACAATGACAATGAAAACCCTGCTAGCGGAGTGTATTTGGTAGAGGCTGCATTGTTTGGATGGTTTCATATTCACAAAATGAGCCGCCATTCCAAACTGGATTGTTCAAAATTCTAAACTACCGTCGAGATTTTCCAAGTAGAGGTTCAAAATGCAGTTGACAGTTCAAGATGTAGGGACATTGTCCTATCCGATCCATATGATTCTTCAGTGTTGGTGCTGAACCAGGCTCCCTTCCCAAGGGTAGAATGCAACACGTCCGAACTAGAGAATGCTTATTCAAGCAATCATGATGCGATGAGAGAGGTAAGTTCTGAAAGCCCTTTAGCCCAACTTTTTGATTCAGTAGATAATGATCCCAAAGATGACGAAGAAGAGCCTAGGGAGGATGAAGTCCAAATGTTTCACCAATGGACCACCCCTTACAACCTAAGAAATAGACAAGATGGAGGTCATGCTGGAGGTCCATTTATGACCTCCACCCCACCAAACAACTTCAGTACCCCTCCTGATCTGAATGCAAATAATAATCCGGGTTTTCTCGATACACTTGCGCGATATCTCAGCAGAAATAAACAACAAAACAACAACCAAAGTCAAACCGCTAGCTCCTCCCAAAACATTTCCCATGATCAAGAGATTGAGCAGATGGGGGAGTATATTACTGAGGAGTTTAAGAGGGTAAAGCTAAGCATGTTGACATTTAAACTTCTAAAGGTGCTTGCTGTCAGGAACACCTTTTTTAGGATGATAAACAAGACTTCACTGTAGGATCTGGCTCAAGAAGCTCTAGTAAAGAAGGTTTCTTTTGGTGATCCACCAAATGAACCTATTGTCAGGCAGATTTTTAGTAGTAAGGCTGACCTACCAGCAAGTCAGCAAATAAACAAACAACCTGATAGGGCCACTAATCAGACACCAACCCAAAACAAGGGTAGCAAAAAAGATAAAGGCCAAGTCGCTTAGGTGGATGTTTCTGGAGGGTTGTTTCAAGGGAAATTCGAGACTCCTCCCTTTCTGACCACCATCCGTGTGTTTAGGAAGAACCTCCACAACTACTTACTTGATTCAAGAGCCTCGACCAATGTTAAGCCCCCGAGCGTATGCAAGGCACTCGGGATAACACCAACTCCCTCCCGATGAAAGGTAACACAACTTGACAAGACCGAAATCAACATTGTAGGGGAAATTAATAGAATACCCATGCAAGTGGCTGCTGATCCTCGGATCCAACAAACCATCAACAAACAGGTGGTCAATATCCAAGATACCTACGGTATAATCCTAGGCAAAGATTTTATGAGGACATTGAATGGATACGCCGCGACAGACTACTCGCACATGTGGCTACTATGGAAGGGAATGCCCAATCAGATCCAAATTAACAAAGAACCACAGACAAAATTTATGATTACTGAGTATAACAACATGAATGAGGTGTTGTATGCTAAAACAGGTTTGGGGAATTATTCCCCAGTGTCATATTGGAATGAACAGGAATACCCTAAAGACGAGGGAACGAGCAAGATCTTCCTCGTACCATGCAGCCCACCTGCTAATTTGTCCAATGCTTCTCAGAGCACTAAGGCACTCATTGAATCTGATGACGAAGAGCTGGGAGAGAATGACAGTTTGGTACTGCTCGATGGTTTCCAAGGTTTTATGGAGAAATGCGTGTGTGACCAGCTTAGTCTGGGAACTCGAATGAGCTTCTAGGAACTCTTACTCCCTAACTGGTGTTGGGTGTACAATGTTGCTCACTCAGAATTTGACTGCTGCTTGTGCAAAACAACAATTGAACATGTTAAAAAAAAGGCTACTCCGAAGGAGAAAACAAGATTTGCATCAAGTGAAAAAACATGTTCCGTCCCTGTAGTTCCCAAAGCGGTCATTGAAATGTAGCCCCCTTTGAAGGTCAAAGCCAGATCTATCAGCCCTATGCCCAGGGATTCTCCTAGATTCTGGATGCTGCATTTTGACAGTTCTAAATCCAAGCATGGAGATGGGGCAGGTTTCAAATTGATTAGTCCTGAAGGTAAATCATACTTTTCAGCTCATAGACTGTAGTTTTACTGTACTAACAATGTGACAGAGTACGAAGCTTTGGTCTTGGGCCTCTTAATGGCATTGAGGAAGGATGTCAAGATGCTCCAAGTGTATGGAGATTCAGAGTTAGTCATAAAATAGGTCAAGAAGCTTTATTCTTGCTATGATCAAAGACTCACTAACTTTCGGCATCGCGTATAGGATCTACTAGAAGGGTTGGATGCATTCAATATTCAGTTGATTCCGTGCGCTCGAAATCATACCGCCAATGCCCTGGCATAGGCGACGAGCAAACTATAGCCATCATCCCTATCTGGCCTTAGAAGATTCATGGTGGAACTCACCTCTGTCCCATTAGTGCCAGATAATGTAGCCAATTTCCAGGTATTCAATGACGACAAGCATATTCTTGACTTCATCACCAGTTTGGATGTGTTCGCTATGTAGATAATCGATGAAGTTGAACCCCAAGAGATGAACCTGAATATAGAAGGGATCATCAACCTGAAAACCAACACCATCCCTAGGGGAATGGTTTAATTGGAGCATATCTTTGACCTTGATCAGATCAGAGACCAAGATCAACAAGCTAAGAAGGATACCATCAGCGGTCAATGTGACACTCACAACCTAGGAACAACTGGGAATGCCAGGAACATGTTCATAGGTAAGGTGTGCACCCACGAAGAAAGAAAAGGGATAATTGAGGCTCTACAAAAGTATCACGATGTCATTGCCTGGAGCTATGATGATCTCAAGACATATGACACATCTATTATCACACACACTATCCCTCTCAGGCCAGATGCAAAACCATTCCGACAGCGAAAGGGCCCTGTCAATGCTCTATTGGAGCCAATAATATATAAGGAAGTACAGAATTTGCTATTAGCCAGGGTCATCTTTCCGGTCAGACACTCCATATGGGTAGCAAATTTGGTTCCTTTAAGAAAGAAAAATGAGGAAATCAGATTGTGCGTGGACTTTCACAATCTTAATCAGGCCTCAGAGAAAGACAACTATCCTGTACCCTCATTGGATGAGGTGTTACAAGTAGTAAATGGATCCCAGATGATGTCCTTCCTGGATGGATATTCAGGATATAACCAGGTCATGGTGCAGTACAAAGATTGACACAAGACAACATTCACCACCAAGTGGGGAACGTTCGCGTATAGAAGAATGTCATTTGGACTCATCAACGTTGGTGCCACTTTCCAGTGTGCCATGGATATTGCATTCAAGGACCTAATTCGTAAGTGCATCATCATCTACATGGATAAGTTAACAGTATTCTCAAAACAATGGGGTAATCACATTGCTGACTTATGCAAGGTCTTTGGGAGGTGTTGTGCATTTGGGGTTTCCCTTAACCCAAAGAAGTGCATCTTCAGGGTCACTGAAGGGAATCTCCTTGGGCATGTCTTGTCAGAACAAGGATTCTCTATTGACCCTGAATGTATCCAATCCATCATGAAAATCCAGCTACCAGGCAACAAGAAAGAATTAAAATCCTTTTTCGGAAAGATTAACTTTGTCCGCAAGTTCATCACCAGCTTCACGGAAATAGTCAAACCGCTCAATGCCATGCTAAAGCAAGATGCCAAGGTTGAGTGGACTCTTGAAGCAAAGTAGGCTTTTGGGGAGATCAAGAAAGCAATTGCTGACGCCCCTGTGCTAGTCAGCCCCAATTACCTAAATCCTTTCTACGTATACTCCTTTGCTTCAGATCATTCCTACGCCAGTATTTTGATGCAAAAGTATGATGAGGGACGTGACCATCCAATCACCTTCATAAGTGCACCCTGTTGGATTTTGAACTATGCTATCATAACATTGAAAAATAGGCTTATACCCTTGTTAAGGGAGTCAAGAAGTTTTGACACTATATCGTACACAACAAGGTCTTTGCCATAGTTCTTGACACTACAGTGAAAACATTACTTATGCAGAATGAGTTAGGGAAGTGAAGGGCAAAGTGGATCACGGTGCTATAGGAGTATGACATGGAAATCTAGCTGATGAAGATGGTAAGAGGGCAGGCACTCACCCAAACAATGGCGGAGGTAGTTATTGATGCTGGACTTGAACTCATGGTACAATAGTACCACTTGGAGGATGTCTCCCCAGGGGAATGGTATGACAACATAGTGTACTACCTGCTGAATCATAGGTGTCCACCCCACCTGCAGGGAGTCCAAAGACAAACCCTTAGCCTTAAAAGCAATAACTATATGTTACAAGGCACTATATTATACAAGAAAAATCATGAAGGTATCTATTTGAGATGCCTTGGTAAGGAGGAGGTTGATCGTGTCCTTAAGAAATTCCATGACAAGTTCAGAATCTGTCATGGTTCGGATCTGTCAACTGCACACCAAATATTGAGAGTTGGGTACTATTGGCCCACCATTTTCAAGGATGCTCACAGTCATGTTCGTACCTGCCACGTGTGCCAGACTGCTACTATCAGGGAAAGGAATGTTGTTGTCCCATTACAACCTGTCCTGGAGGTAAGGCCTTTCGCGTAATGGGGTCTCGACTTCATTGGTCTGGTAAGCCCTCCATCATCTACGGGACATAGGTACATTCTAACCGCTTCTAATTACTGCACTAGATGGATAGAAGCAATAAATTGTAGGCAATGTACAACTGAAGTCGTAGTCAATTTCTTGGAAAGTTTTATTTTAAATCATTTTGGTTGCCCATATGCTCTAGTATGCGATAACGGCCCTGCGTTTGCTTCATTGAAATTCACAAGTTGGGCCATTGACTATGGCATTGCCCTCAAATTTTCATCTAACTATTATCCTCAAGGCAATGGCCTTGCTGAGTCCACCAACATGAACTTGATCACAGTGATCAAAAAGTTGCTAGATAGGAATCCCAAGGATTGGCATACCCAACTTCGTTTCGCCTTGTGGGCGGATTGCACCTGTCACAAGGCTACCCTTAGAGATTCCCCATACCATCTAGTCTATGGCTTAGAGTTTTTCTTTCCCATACATTTGAAAATCCCTACCCTCCAGTTTGTCAATGACTTTTATGAAGGAGGAGACCACAGAGAAGCTCGCCTCGCCGAGCTACTGCACCTTGAAGAAGTACGAGACTGTGCAATAGAAAATTTTGCCAAACATTAGGGCTTAGTCAAAAGATGGTTCGACCTTCAAGCCAAAGTTAAGCCCTTTCACATTTCTGATTTAATCCTCTACTAGGACAAGGCCCATGAAAAGAAATGGGGACACAACAAATTTGACAAGTTTTGGCTTGGCCCCTTTCAGATTGCTGAAATCCTTAGAGATAATGCCTTTCGCCTAATGACTCTCACTAGTGAAGACGTCTCTTTGCCTGTCAATGGGAAGCACCTTAAGCATTACTTCTAGGCTTGAGCTCTTTTGGGAGTTGTCTGTGTAAATACCTTTATATAGGTTAGAATAGGTTTCCTGCTTTGCCTTTCAGTTTTGCTCGCTTTCCCGACTTTTTATTTTGTCTCGATTTTGGAAGAGTCTCCCTATTCTGCCATGGTGGCCATGCTTGGCCCGATAGGTGGTTTTCCTTGCTACTTGCTATCGTTTTGTTCTCTAGATAAGCCCTCATTCCCTACTGCTACCCTCTAAACACTCCTTAGTATCATTTTTCAACTTTGAACTCTGAACTAACCTAGGATGGTCGTTTGCTTGAATCCCCTACATTTATCATGGAACACACAAAATACATCTTAATGTTTCTAAATAATGGTATGGTGACTACTGGGAGGAGGGGATAAGTGAAAAATCTAAAGTCTGCTCTAGTGACCACTGCAATTTCCAAGCCCATTGTGAGCTTCGTTGCTCATGCGGTTGAATAAAAGAGAAAAGAGAACGTGCTAAAAGCAATATCAAATAAACGGCATAAATAAAGTGAAAATCACAACCGTATGGGTGTATGAATATCTTTACCAGGGCTATGGATGTCTGGTTAGTAGTAGATCCATGTTCATGGGGTCATAGTGACAACTCCATCGGTGCTATGGATGCCTGACTGGCAGCAGAGCAATGTCTAGGTTACTTTTGGGCTTAGATGAACTATGTAGCTTATCTCTCCCGACTAATGGTTGCTCGTGCTATCTTCGAGGAAAAGAAATGAATCCACCATGCACACACCATCATGATGAAGTCATAGCTTGATTCAATCCTGCCTTCCTTAAATCGTTCTTAGTTCAGCTTTAAAAATCAGCTTAGGTCTGTGAAACTAGAGATCATGAGTTTGGAAAGAATATTTAACTCTAGAACACCGAGAGCATTCTCCCAATGGAGTCACCATTTTTTGTGCCTGTTGCGCACATGCCTTATTCGGAACAGGGACCCTCTCTTCCCCTTTTTTTCTCGATTGTTGGGTCCTTTTGTTTTGCCTCATTTTGTGTATCCATTTTTGTGCCCTAAAGGGTTGGCACGTTCCCCAAAGTCATATCTTAAGCTTGACCAAAATCGCCCCCTTTAAAAATGCTAAATTTGGGGTCAATTCGGGTTTCCCTTGTTAGAATGCCTTTTCTGGAATCCGCTGCACCCTCTGGGCTCGGACACTTGGGTTTCCCCTTTCGGATTTCCACCCTAGTTCTGTCATTTAAAACGGCAGCGACGCTACATCTTTCCGGACATCGGATCTCGGATCTCGGATTTTCCCATTTGAAATTCTACTTGAACTTGGCCGTTCTGACGGCCGTGGTTGGACAGCTTCTCGACCAGTGGACTCCGGTCCTCCCGCCGCCGTCTACGAATTTGAACCCACCAACTCACTAGTTGTCGTACGGCTGAATTAATTATTGCATTAATGGCTATTTTAGCTATTTAAATAGATTTTTCGACTGTCATTTTCACTCGACAGAGTGATAGAGAAATTTGAAGAGCTCCTCGCATCCAACATTTTCGACCCCACAGTCTGAATTCTTTACCCGGCATCTTCCCACAACCAACAGTTTGCTTCTCCGGGATCTTGAGGTACGTCTGTTGTTCGCGTGCCTTGCCCTTTATTTTGCAATTCTGAGTGTTAAAGTGATATAAGATGTAAAAATTGGGTTTAAAACTGGTAAATTAGTACCTTCCCCTAAAAACCCATATGTTAAAATATCAAAAATCGATTGTTTGGGGCCTCAGGAATCAAACTGGAACTTAACCTCATCGTGCCTATTCTTTGGAATAGTCACAGGCATCTTGCGGGCTCGGACCTTCCAGCGGCCATCCATAAAACTCAAAACAACTTCAAAGTTTCATGCAGAGAAGTTCCTCCCCAACTCTAACCTCCGGATTCCCCCTCTCGGGTCTCAGTGTCGCTCCCGTCGTTCCAAACGGCCTTCATCGAGCGTCTTTCGACCTCTGGGCCCCAGCCACATGATGTTCGTTTCAAACTTCAGCAAAATCAAAACTATCCCGAGATCCGATCCTTGAAATTCTGTTTGCAGAATTGCGTGTTGATTTCGTCGTTTCGATGGCCTCCCTCAAGCGACTTTCGGGACCTCGGACCCTAAACGCACAAAGTCTGATTCCAAATTCCAAGAAAAAACCAACATCTGACCCTCCGGATTCTGCTACCTAGAAATCCATCTCCGGGAATCCGTTTTCACTTCGTCGTTCTAAATAATAATGACTAGGTGACTTCTCGACTCCTAGATCCTGACTTTACGCCCTCTGTTTCAAATTTACTAGAATGATCCAACATCCAAGTGCATTCCGGACCTCGGCCTCAGGAATTCCATGTCGCTTTTGTCGTTTTACATGGCTATCTTGGGACGTCCTTCCGAGTCCCGGACCCCGGTCTGATCCTCGTCGAGACTGAAATCCAAGAAAACATCTGAGGGCAAGCCTCTTTTGGACCCCGACCCTCAAAATTTTGCTTCCGAGATTCCGTTCCACTATCGCCGTTTTGAACAACGAATTCAGAGTGTCTTTCCGACTTCCGGGTTCCGACCCGCTATCCGCCGCTTGGCTTCCCCAATCCTTAAACTATCTTCAGAGATTGCCCTCTAGAATTCCTCACCTAGATTGATGCATCGATTTCACCATTCCGAATGGCTGACCCGTAGCCGCTTCCCGGCAACGGCAATCCGAGACCCGGATTCTGCCACCCAGAGTTCCATTCCCCCTGCGTCATTTCCAACTGTTGTCCTGCATCTGATGTCCGAACTCCCAAATGAAGGATCAAATGACCTCCAAATCCAAAATGGATTTCGACCCACTTGCTAAAATTAGGTCTTCCTTCACACCAACCTTTATTTGACCAAATCCAAGATTGGAAAATGCCTTTGGGAGTTCCATCCTCAATTTTCCCTTTTAAACGACATTCTGCCAAGGGAATTCCGGCCCTGGGAACCCGGTTTGTCTGCCTTGCTTTCTAAACAATGAAGTATCGAGTGTTATGTGATTATTGGATATGGATGATGATTGCAGGGCTGAATTTAATGTGTAGGAGCTTGTCTGGGACCATTTTTTCATGTTTATTATTACTGATTCTCGTCTTTTGTGCAGGATTTATGGAATCCGGCACAAAATATTCTGGTGCCTTCAAGGAGAAGGGGAAAGGAATAGCCAAAACACCTCGAGGCAAGGAGGATAAGGACCTGATGAAGTACAAGTTTCAAGGGGTCCCCATACAATCCAGAATCACCACTCTCTGGAGAGATATCATAGATACCAACATCGGCTAGGTCGATGTTGACAAATTTATACAAAGGGTCAGGGTGAACCCCAAGATAGAGAATGCGAAATTGATAAGGAGCAGCGAAATTGCCAAGGCTACAGGCTTCTCGCCGGCCTTGGTGGCCTTAGAAATGGTAATGGCATGTGTGGAAGTATATCAGCAGGAGACCCGAACTATTGTGGATCAGGACAGAAATATCCTTGCAGACATGTCCCTATCAGGTATAACAACAACTTTCCACAATCCTGCCTTTAAGAGTATGGAGACCTCCACCATGGAGGAATGCAAACAACTATGGGAGTAGGATCCATTGAGGTGCAAGAAGTTAGTCAATCAATATTGGTTGAAGGACAAGCGAGGTAGTGCTGGCAAGCTCCCTCAAGAGCTTTATCACAATGATTTCTTTGAGGATTACCATGACCTCGTAACTTTGTTGAGCCAAGTAATGGGCCTTCCTGCTACAGCCTTCTTCCAAGAATGGATGTTCTATTTTATGGAGCAGATTCTTCACGGTGATGGCATCACTTTCTACTGGGGGAGATAATCAGTGACCACTTCCACGAATAATTTATGACCATAAAGAAGACCTCCAAGTTCTTCATGACTTCCTACTTGGTGTACTCCCTCATAGACCAATGACACTATCAAGGACTGATTGCGGTACCCAATGAGGCATCAGGGGTAGAGCCCAAGCCATATGATAAGTACCCTCAACTGTGGTTCTGAAATTTCAAGAAATATTTGTCAGGTGAACGATGCGTTGATCGCCCACATCATCCAATCCCTAGGAGGTGACTTTCAGAGGAGTTTCACATAGTGCTAGAGCCCTCCTCAGGCAATATGCCTTCCTTTACACTAAATTTCCAAAGTTCACGTACATCCATGCCTAGGGATTTATAGAAAGATCAAACAAGCTGCCCCGGTACCCCAATGATCAGATTATACTCTTGGAGCTCACTTGGAAACTAAGGCACATTCATAACATCTTGAGTAACAAGCATCTGGTGGGCACACCTTACCCCATTGGGCTCGGCCAAGGAATGTACAAGATTCATACCTCCTAGTGTACGGGGTATTCAAAAAGGGAGTTGGTCGAATATCACTTCTGGCAATATATAGCCCAGCCCCGAATGGATCCATATGGGCACATCAGGAAGGCACTAGGATGGGTGTATGCCCACCTCAATAATGTTAAATATTTATGGGCCAATTGTAAGGATGATCTTGAGGTGCGGCTATGGCACTACATGTGCATGACTGCCATATACGTGCATAGAATCAACCTGTACCCAATTCCTAACCAGCTCGAAGAGGATGAGGACTCAGTAATAGATCCAAGCTATGATGACATCACCAATCTACCAATGCCTGTAATTGACTGGGATGAGTGAGAACTTGACAACATCGGCATACTCACTAGGCCCATCGAGATCCGAACAAAAGCATGGATCGACCAATAGGTGGCTCGATTAAAATAGCAAGGAGTCACCTTGACATTCAGGGGACTGGAAAGTGAACCAAGTGGCTCCGATGGAGGGTTAGCTACCGCTGTAGCT
The DNA here is from genome assembly GCA_007115665.2 of Sequoiadendron giganteum. Classification (NCBI taxonomy): domain Eukaryota; kingdom Viridiplantae; phylum Streptophyta; class Pinopsida; order Cupressales; family Cupressaceae; genus Sequoiadendron; species Sequoiadendron giganteum. The sequence continues at coordinate 256,601,866 of CM021107.1, read as the reverse complement.
GGGGAAGCATCCAACACACCACCATCAGTCAAGACCAAGAAGAGAAAGGAGGCCAGTGAACAACTGCCCAAACCAAAGGTCTATGCCTGCAAGGCTTCTGAGCCTGAGCCTTCCAAGAAGAAGAGAAAAATAATTGGGGGCACGAAGATGACTATGATGCCCAAAGGTCTACCCCTTGGGATCAGAGGAGAAGGATCTAACTTTCCAAGGTCTCTACCTACTACAGTCACTGCTGCTACTACTTCTTCCCCTACCTCGCAGTTCTCGCTTCCTCCCCGCCTACGATGGATATCTCTATCCACCTTGCTTCCACCACTCCAATCATGCAGATTATTCTAGTGGATTCATCATCTGCCACAACCTCGCCAGTCTCCTCTTCTTCTATGTCTCCTTCTTTACCCTTTGTTTCCACTACTACGATGCCTGCCCTTAGTCTCCCTGAGTCTTTTGTGAAATACATGTAAAACGTGCCATCCGAGCTCTCGGGGATGCTCACTAACCCAATGGTTCAAGCTGCAATAGCTCAAGCTATGGCCCATGCTCCATCTCCCCTTCCCTCTTCCGAACCTCAAAAGATGGATGCAACAATGAAAATATATGACGAACTTGAGCGACAATAGCTAAAGGCTGCAACGAGGCCGAAGGACAAGGAATTTGAGTACCACGAACATCCACTGTTCGAACACCGGGAGATTGAGGTAGCTTATGAGTCCTCCAGTGAGAGCAGCAAGGAGTTGGATGTGGAACTAGTAAGAGAATCGAATGATCCTAAACTCAATGAAGAGTGGGGCAGGCAACTTAAAGAGATCGAAGATAAAGAGGCTAAGGATTGGCTTGCACAAGAAGAGGAGATTGTTGCTTAAGAGACTGAGGGTGGAAGGTCTCCAATTGAGGGGCATTACTAGACCCTAGAACATGACAAGGAAGCATCCCTCCATGAAGACAAGCAAGGGGAGAACCCCGAAGGGTATGAATATAATCAAAACGAAGAAGAGGGGGATGCTGAAAGAGAAGATCCAGCCAAGGAGCAGTTGCACACCGAGTCCCCCACTAAACATGAAACCATTCAACAAGACTCCAATGAGGAGAAAGAAGATGTGGGGACTTAAGAGAAGGCTCTTGTCATCAGAGCTATTGATCTTGAGAAGGGGGATAGCGGGAGTCGAAGTGAACCGCCTAGGGAGGAGCCCCGAGTACCCGATTGGCTGCAGAGGAAGCTAAAGCAAAAGACTCCCACCACAAAGGATCCTAAGGAAAGGCTAGAATCCATACTGTCCAGGGCACGAATAAGCACCAAGAAGGAGAAAAAACCAAAGATCAAATCGAAGGTGACCATGGATGCCTCAAGATCTAGGGCAGTACAGATAACAACACCGGTGGTTGGAGAACAAGGTATAATTTATAACGTCTCCACCATCGAATTGGGAGTGGCCACCAAGGAGAAAAAGGTGGATCACCTCCAGGAGTCAGTCGCCATAGTGGTGCATCTTATCCAGCAAGATAAGATCTCCAAGGAAGAACTAAAGGAGCAAGTGGCTAATCTAACAACCTACATTCAACAATGGTCATCCCCAAATGAGCAGCCCATGACATCATCTGCCTCACCTCAGCTACTATCCCAGGAATAGATTGATAAATTAGAAAAGAGAAGGAACCTGGACAGGACTACAGAAAACTGGTTCTGGCAGGTCTTGGACATGGGGAACATAGGTATCAACTTGGCTGTCCAGATAATGAATAAGTTCTTAGAGGTACAAAGAACCCTTGAGGGTGCAAGGCAGATCTATGAAGAGTTCCTGATGAAATATAGAGCAGCCTATCCAAAGATTGAGGCCATACTCGCATTTCCAAGCGAGGTCTGGGAGAAGGATCTTGCCTTCAAAGATGATGATCACTGGCTAGTGGATACTTGGAGGTGAGATTTCGATCACCGAAAGAGGAGGCTAGAGCAGATTTTGGAGCGTATAGCACCAGATATCAAATGGGCCAAGGAGACTAGGGACGAGTGCTCTCGGTACCTCAAACTGATGACGGGGTACGAGCTGCCCGCAGTCGAGGTCAATCCTGAGAACCTAAAGCCCCACTTCTTGAAGTTCATGGAAGATGGGATGTTAGCTGAGGTCACCACTGAATTCATGAGCTTCGTTGCTCGAGCCTTCACACATTTGGAACTCTTCAGAGATAATACTGCTAAATATGATGATGATTAGAAGAAGCTCGGTAGCAATTCCCAGGAATGGAGTTATGAAATTTTGGGGTCAGACATCATTGAGTTGGGCAAGTTCTAGCCACTAATCTTGAACTTTATGGAGTATGCAACACTGAAGAAGCATGAGGGAAACCCTGTCATCGACGAAGAGTTCCTCAAAGAATAGCTACAGCAAAGGGCAAATAGCTAAAAGACGAAATTGCTATAGTGTTGTCACTAGATGACCAAATAGGGAAAAGACAAGAATTGATTTATAAATGTAATATATTTGGGGGTAGGTGAAACCCTAGTGTAAAGTGAATCTTGGCCAATTATTTTTCTTTTTGAAAACTATAAATAGGGCTCTCCTCCTCTCATTTTAAGAGATTTGAGTTGTTGTAAAGGCATGCTGCAGAAATTATAATAGAAAATATAGTCATTTTTTGGTGTATTTCTGGGTTTCTCCACATGTTTCATGATTCTTCTCCCTTTAGTCAAAACTTTGCTTCAAGTTACTTTGCTGCTCTAGTTTTCTTAGTTAGCTTTGGTAGATTTGATATGATGTATTTGGTTGTGAAGATTATTGTTGTGTGTATGCTTTCCTTATCCATACTTTTGGTCATTTCCTGCTGGTAGATGACTGTGTAAAGTTAGCCTAGACTTTGATTTCATTGTTGCTCATTAAACGTTATATTTATTCACATTTCCATGGCAAATGAATGATGAATATCTGCAGTCCTTAGAAGATAGCATAGATTTCATGATATTGTGAGAATTCAGATTAAGTGAAATTTTGTTTAAGGAAACTATCCACAGCAGGGACCTCCATGATCAGTGTTCATCAGTAGTTGCAGGTCCAGGAACCATCCTTCTTCCTCACCCTTTTTTCCCTTTTTTTTAGAAACAACTTGTGCTAAGGTTCATTCCACATTGTAAAGCCAAATCTGACAAAACAATGGAGTTCAGGACTATTTCCTGAACCTGCAGCAAGGTACAGTAATTCCATATCCACAAAAATCCATTCATCAACCCGATTCTCCTACAACTTTGACCACGTAAGACCTCCATGTGATTCCAGAAAAATCACATCAAACAACTGATTTATCCCAAGTATCATCATGGCCTGACACCTGAGAGACCTTGGGATAGTGTTCTACAATTTGATTGTGGAAGATTGTCTTTCAAGAGAGGTAATGAACCTACGTATTACCTGTGTTGTGAAGTGCATAAAAACACCATCAATAGTATCCACACTCATATCAATATGCAAAAAATGATCATGTAGTGAATGAACAAGAGGGTTGAATAAAATCCCTTGCAACAACTGAAGAAGAATAATCCATAAAAGAGAAGATGTATGCAATCAATGATGTCTCCAAAATCTAAAATGTGAGACTCAACAAACAACCCACCAATATCTATCAAGTATGCATCCTAAGTAGATGTAAGTTGAAGACAATATAGATCATGTTGTATTGAATCACAAGAGGCCAAACTTATGCCAATATGAGCATCATCAGATGCAATAGAAGCTGGAGGATATGAAATGAAAGGCTCAAGAATAAGATCATATCTAAGAACAACCAAGTTCAAGAAGCCAAATGTCTCCTATGAATCATGATTCACACTAGAAGTGTGATCAACAACAGAAGGAACATTGTCACCATCAAGAGAAAAATATGCTAAGGTATACAACTGAGATGAATGATCAACCATCCCAACAACAACAATATCTCTACTCTCCAAGTCTTGGATGATAATTGAATCAGGAGTGAGCTCCACAGTCCTCCCATCTCCATCGTGTGTAATATGATATATGGAAAGAATATTTTTCATCAAATGAGGAACACACAAAACATATTGGAAAGTGTTTTCCCCAAAAATAATAGATCTCTTCCCAAGTACACTCATGTATGTATTGTTTCCCATAAAAGTAGGATACCTAGTACAAGGCTCAAAAAGAAGAGAATATAAACTATGAATATGCTATATGATGAGATCTCTTGAATATGCTATATGATGAGATCTTCTAATATAATCTATACTAAAAATAAGCCTTCTCAAGTGGATAAAACTTCACCAAAATTAGTATATCCAAGTAATCAACTAGAATGAAAATTCACACAAATCTAAATAAAAAGAGCTTGGTGCTAAATTTGGAAAAAGTGCATGAATAGAAATGTAGAGATCCTCAATCCCTTTTCAATGCTACAAGAATCACAAAAATCAAAGATTGTGGCAAAAATTTATGAGCTCAAAATTCCAAAAGAGAAAATATGACTTTGACCAAAAATAAAATTCACCTAAGGAAAAATCTAAGAAAATGGCTTGCATCACTATGAAGTACTCAGAACTAGCTTTTCCCCGATATGTCATTTGCAAATTTTTGACACCTTGGTGGAAAGTTATGCTTCGTAGAAAAAATGCCCTATTTGGGCACCTGGGGGGTAAGATAAGCATGTAAGGCCTAAGCCCTTGGTTCTGAGAAGGATTTTTGCAAAACTGAAGCTTTGATTCCATGTTATCTAGTCACTGAAGGACTCAAGCCTCTAGGATCATCTTCAAAAACCAAAAACAAACTCCTAAAAGAGGGAAAAACAAGAACATGAATTTGCAACTATGGATACGAGATATGGCCAATATGCAATACCCAAAGATTGTAGTAATATATTGGACTTACACAAGTGAAAAAAATATTAGCTTACTTGCTTGGATACAATGTACATATGAAGCCTTGCTTATATAGGCAAGGGTGATGATGTAACAACATTAAATGGTTGTGTCATAATTAAATGACATCAGACAATATTAAATGGCCTAGGACACAAGCATTAAATAAACGACAACTAGATAAGACAAGTGACAACTAATGCTTCACTAGAAATATTCCCCCCTAATTAATGCTAACTAAAAATATACCCTTCTAGGACCTAAGTGGACTTAACAATGTAAATATGACCTAGATAAGATTAGATAGGAAAAATACCTATTTGCACCAACATCTATTTTGAGTGCCCATTTTTTTTTTTACCCTGCCAATAGGGCTCAAGAAACTTTTGGAATTACAAGTTTGAGTCCCAATAAGGTTGTTGATACCTAGTGAAAACTAGATAAGTTGGCAGAGGTATCCTTAGATACTAAAAACCATGTGAAATTGTTTAACTTTGAATTTACATTATTGGCATCTCGCTTGAATGGTTTAATCTCACCATGCTAAATAATGAGCGAAAAAGAGGCACAAAATCCTGATTAATTGTATTGCATGAGTATAAATTAATATAAGGTGGTAGCTAATTTATTCCTTGGCCTTGTTCATTTGTAACCTTATCAAAAGGGTTAGTTCAAGGTTGGAAATTTGAAGACCTTTCTCTTTCATTTTCTTAGGCTAGGTTATGCATTAGTATCTCTATAATATCAACTTCAAATTCCCTCATCCATTGGATCAAGGTGTCTATAAGTGCTTTAGGAGTTTCCTCCCTTGTGTTTCATATATCACTAAGGTGGGTGTCTTCAAAATTTTGGGGGTTGAGTAGCCTCATTCCTTATTATTTTAGGTTGAATTTTGAGTCTCTTCCTTTGGGTAGTGTAGACATGGAAAAAGTACAAGCTCCTCTTGACACACCTTATCTCGATTACTAACAACGTTTCCTCTTACATCACATTCTCAGCATTTCATCACATTCTATCTCTTAATCTAATGAATCGTTATTCATTTAATTAAGTCATTCTCACCTCCTGTGATTAAATTAATCAGTTTAATTTAATTAACCCTAAATTGTTGTTTAATTAAATAAGTCATTTTATTTAATTAAAGTCTCTAAAGTCCTCCTATTAAATTAAATAAACCTTATTTGATTTAATCTAACACATTCCTTCTTTATTAAATAAATCAAATCATTTATTTAATAATTCATTTCCTCTCAATTTCTGACTTAAATCAATTTATAAATCTAAGTCTAAATTGTCACATCTCCTAATTCCTCATTAAATTAATCAAATCCTTGATTAAACTTAATCCTTCTCACTAAAATCCTCTAGAGAATGCAACTTGCACAATAAATCAATTACTTTGATTTATTAATTCTCCTATTTTCCCTCACAAAGCATCAAAAAGGGAATATTCCTCTTTTGAATTCAAAAAGTCCAAGTGGACTTGGTCCTTCCAACAAGGCATTAAAAGCCTCTTACATGTCCTTGACCTTGAGCCAAGTGACATTAACTTCATTCCTTTTCCCTCTTCAACATGTCATTTCTCAAGTTTGAAATGCCACCTAATTGCATTTATTGGCACATTGGCCAAAATTTGCACATTCCTCATCCAATCACATGTGGACAAGTGGCACAATGCCATTGGATATCTTTTGTCCCACATTGCTTGCTTCTACTATCTCTTCCAAGATTTGAATCTATAAATTGGAGACTCTTCTCCTCAATCTTCATCCACAACTCATATGCAAAGTTACTCTCTTCAAGTGAATTGATTTTGCTATTTTCATCCACACATTCACAACATCTCACATTTTGCATCAAGGTTATGCTCAAATCTCTTTGGAGATTTGACCATTTCTCTCATTCAATCAAGCATTTACAATTAGGAATTGGGAAAGGGCCAATTGCAACATATCATTGGCACCAATTCCCCCATAAGATCTTTAACTTATTTGCTTAATTAGGATTTAATTCAAGTTTCTTGCTTCATGTTCTTCATCTTCCTAATTTTAGCTTAATAGGTGGATTTCATGGGGAATTCCTCAAATCTTTATATGCATATGTGATCTAACACTAACAATGTTTGACTTCCTTGTGCATTTGCAGGTTTAGGGGTTCACATTTTGGCTCTAGAGGGAGGGCACGAAGTCAAAAAATTAAAACACGTTTTCAAATTCCGTGGATTCTGACTTTTTTGTTGCAGACATAGACAAACTATCCTGCACGGCGCTATATCGTGCCACTTTCAGTGCCGTGGTGCAATATCTCGCCACCTTCAGTTCTGCGGCTCCATATCGATCCACAGTCGCATTTTCCAAACATCATCATGGGATTTCCACCTGTCTTTTCTTAAAATTTCTTAACCCCACTGCACAGGTCCTAACTCCGCCGCATTCACCACCGTGACCCTATTTTGAACCATGGTTTCTCCAAACTCCACTGCGGTGCCTTTCTCGCCTATAATTTTTAAATTTTCAAAGTGGCCCACTTCCAAACTGCACCGCGGGCCTCTGTCACGCCGCTTTTGAGCTCTCTGTACATGGGGATGGAGTAAAGGAAGGAGTCATTATTGTATCATGTTTAGAAAACCAAAGTGTTCCTAAACACTAAAAGTGTTCTTTAACACTTCTTGAGAAAGTTTGTTAAAATCTTTGGCCTTAGGAAAACTAATTCTACTTTGGGCTTTAAAACGAACATTCAAGTTTCCTTTTATGATATCATGTTTATTTTATGCAAAGTGTTTCTAAACACTTAAGTGTTCCTCAACACTTTTCAAAAAACTTGTTGAAATCTTTAACCTTAGGATACTAAATTTTCATTGGGATTTAAAAAGAACAAACAAACTTTGTTTTCTAAGGTTGCCAAGGGGCTAAAAAGAATTTTAGGCAAATACACTAGAGTTGGTTTTGAAAGGTAATAATTGAACAAGGCAACTTCACACTTCATTTGGTGCTTTTAAAAAAAAGAATTCATCATTGCTTTGAAGGTTAAAATGAACAAGTGTCTTTTATGTTTTGCAAACTTTTTTATAAATTAACATCATTAAAATGCGTATGCACTTCTCTCGCGCTTTATAGCAATCTTGAGAATCAAAAGCATTTTGGTGATATTAATTTGTCAAAAATATTGCCTCCACACTTTAATTTGGGCACTTAAAATTGAACAAAACATGTGAGTGTGAGCATGATATATTGTGGAGGTTCTCCCCTTTGTTTTTCAATGAAGGTTGTGTGAACAACGGGATATGTTAAGCTCGCTTTTGTTTATCTTAGAGGACCTGCCTTGTGGGAAAAAGTAATCACCCAAGGGAACGACCCAACCGGGAACATGCTAAAGCCAAGTGACTTCCACCCGGGATATAAGTGTGGATATTGGAACAAAGGCCAATATCATGAGGATTATTCCAATGAGATGGATAGCAATGGACTCTCGCCAATGTTGGATAATCCTCCATGAACAGAATGCCCGAATTAGAACCCTTTGTTTAGAAAAAGGCCAAAACCTTGTCTATCTTGTTGGTGCAAAAGGTCATGTCCTTTGAAGCCGCCCCACGTAACATGCGGTCTTGTTGTGGAAATGGAAAGTATGCCATGGGAGATTCATGGGT